>JARQOD010000002.1:423768476-423882175 GCA_033576555.1 Oophaga sylvatica
GTTTTAACTCTTTAAAAAAATATACACCTCTCCTTAACCCATTCTCTTTTGGAACCTCATAAAGCGGTCTTAAAGGGGTTTTGACCCAATTCTTCTAGGTTTAAGAAAACCAATAGAAATAAAATCATGTCCCTTCAGTCTTCTATTAAAGAAAAGAATTCGCTCAAACCTCTAGACCCAACCCTGTCCACCATACAAGCTGAACTTTCTAACTCAGACAAGAATTAAAAATAAACCCATTTTCTCCTTTTATGATTTGGCTCTAAAATCTTCTAATTTAAACAATATTCTTCCCTTAATCGCCCAAGTAGATATATGACCAATCACCTCAAAAGATTAGGATTCGGAATAGAATAGACAAGATAGTGACCCCTAAAAAAGTTCCCCTTATCCATCCGAAAGATATCGGCAATTCATTCGCGGATTACTTTGGGAGATTTATATAACATTCAAAAATCCCATCCACAAGATCGACCAACTATGTCGGATATTGAGTCTTTCCTCTCTTCAATAGAATTGCCTAAATTAAATACAGAAGATCTTATTTATCTGTCTTCTCCTTTTAATAGTAGTGAGATACTGGATGTAATCAATTCACTAAAATCTTTCAAATCCCCAGGGCCAGACGGATTCTCCAACGATTATTACAAATCCTTTGGACACCTTTTAGCCCCTCAGTTGGAGAAAGTCTTTAATGTAGCCTCTCAGCATGGGTATTTTCCTGACGAAATGTTAGAAGCCTCCATAGTCCTCATACCTAAACCCAATTCTGACCCGAGCAACGTCGGCAGTTACAGACCAATTTCTCTTATAAACACAGATGTAAAGATTTTTGCAAAAATTTTAGCTAATCACTTGAACCAGTTCCTCCCTAGATTGATCTTTAATGATCAAATGGGTTTTATTAAGACTAGACAGTCAACAGATGGTACAAGGAGACTTGTCAATTTAATGAAAATAATTTCTTCCCAAAAGCTAAATGCCACAGTTATTTCCCTCGACGCAGAAAAGGCGTTCGATCGTCTTAACTGGACGTATTTACGTGCAGTTCTCCAAAAATTTGGGGTTAATTCCCTTTTCTTATCTAGCATACTAGCCTTATATTCTAATCCCAGGGCAAGGATCTATACAAATAGCTATCTTTCCTCTCCTTTCAATATTACAAACGGTACTAGACAAGGTTGTCCACTATCGCCCTTGTTGTTCGTCATGGCAATTGAGCCATTGGCACAACTCATTAGAGACAACCAAGGAATCTCGGGGATAAAATCATCAACCAGAGAATATAAAATTGGGCTTCTCGCCGATGATATCATTCTTTCTCTAACCAATCCGCGTGTCTCAATCTCTGCCCTTCAAACCCAACTTCAACTTTTTTCTAAAATTTCCCTTTTTAAAATGAATAATTCTAAATCCCAAATACTTAGTTTTAACTTAAACTCCACTCAGATAGCTGATATTGCCGCCATTTCACCTTGGAGCTTGTCTGGTGAACAATTGACATATTTGGGTCTGAAGTTCACTAAAAATATCAATTCTCTGATTCCTATAAGTTTAGAGATTCTTTTTAATGCCATAAATAAAGTTTTAAATATCCTTAAGGATAGAGATTTATCTTTGTGGGGTAGGATTGTGACTGTCAAGTCATATATTTTACCAAAAATCCTTTATGTGTTCAGATCGCTCCCCTTAACAATTTCTTCCTCCTTCCTTACTAGTTTTCAAAACTTGCTCAATCATTTTATTTGGGGAAAGAAAAAGGCTAGAGTGGCTCAAAATATACTATATAATCATAAATTGTATGGTGGTGCTGGGTTACCAAACATCTCTGCTTATTACTTCGCTAACCTGGTCAAGCAAAGCTGTTTTTGGTGGCCTCATAAAGACCCTCCAGCCTGGTGTGATTTAGAACTTTTTCTGAACAATAATAAGTCTCCCCACCTGCTAGTTTTGGGTTTTCTTTTGTACAAAAAGATTCCTTCTAATTCACACCCCATCCTCCAGGCCTCTATAGAGGCCTGGAGGAGATTTGCGAGACCAAACAAGGGCTGCAATAAGTTTCATATTCTTAAAAATACTCCTCTATCTCTTATCTGTGAATCAACAATTTAGTTCTGGACCCTATCTGGTTTGATTGTGGTATTAAAAAATTAGGAGATATTTATGACGGCTCCAAATACTACCCTTTCCATTTCCATTCCTCCTCTTTGTCCTTTTTCTATTACATTATTCTCAAAGATCAAATTAAAGTCTTCCTGCAAGTTCAACCTCGAGTTTCTGAACCAGTTTTAAACCTAATCTGTAATCTAGACCACAAAATATTTTGGAGTCTTAGATACATATACCAATGGTTTAATCATAGCACTGAACTAATTAAAACCCACAACATGATTAAATGGGAGTCTGAACTCCACTTAACATTTGACCTTTCAGATTGGGAATATGGCTTCTCACTTTCCTATGCATCATCTATCTCCATGGCCCTTCAGGAGTCATACCATAAACTACTTACAAGGTGGTATTTCGCTCCTGCCAGATTATCTAAGATTAACCCGATTCATTCACCTAATTGTTGGAGAGACTGTGGTCGCTACGGTAATCTTTTACATATTTTTTGGCAATGCCCAAAAATTCGACCACTTTGGAGGAAAGTTTCGGGCCTTATTGATACTATTTGCTCTAAACACATTCTCTTGACTCCCCAATTGGCCCTTCTCACACTAAATTCCGAACAAATAGACCCACCTTTGAGACTATTAATAGCCCATATCTTATTGGTTACAAAAAATAACATTGCCCTCTATTGGAAAAAAACAGAACCACCTTCTCTCCAAGACATTGTAGATAAAATTGGACTTCATAAATCTTTTGAATACAAATTAGCGTTAGTCTACAATCGCTTCGATAAATTCTTTAAAAAATGGTCCAAGTGGATGGAATTGTTTCCTTAATTTATGGAATGTGCTTGTTTATTTTGTTCACTTTGTTTATTTTGATTATTACTTTGTTCACTTTCTGTGTAAACTAATGCTACTTAACTGTGGAATGTCATGGTTTATGTCACATACGTATTATAATTGTAATCTAGCTATGTTTCCTCCTTCCCTCCTTTTTCCTATTTTTTCCTTCCTTCCTCCCCGATTCCCTGTGCCTTTCCTTCCCTCCATTGTTAAAGTTTGAAATTTCAATAAAATTATTGGAAAACAAAAAAATGTGGATTTCAGCGTTGGACAATCTCTTTAATGCTGCATTTTTAAAATGATGCAACTGTATGTCATTTTTATGCTGCTTTATATGGACTTGTTTTCTGTTTTGTTTTTTTTTACAATGAAAGTGAATAGAAATTTTTCTAAGCAATAGATATCGTCATATCTTTGGTGAAGATGTTTCTCTACAGAGTGTATGTGTTGAGATCCCTGAATAGTGAATTTAATACAGATTTCTGTGTTGTGATGCTGACCACTGAAACACTGAATCGTGCTGTTATAGACAGCAAAATTAATTTGTAATTGCATATATGTGTGCGTTCACAATAACACACCAATTTTAGTCTATTTAAGCTTTTCTTACTTCTATTTTATGAAGCAGCCAGAGGTTAAATATGATAATATGGGCCATTGTTTTGTGCTTGTACCCCAGGTTAAAATGTGCAAGCTAGCCCTGGATTCAGGTCTGGACTCTGGCTGGGCCATTCCAAAACGTTGATCTTTCTCTGTGAAAGCTATACGTTTGTTGATTTGGAGGTATGCTTATGGTCATTGTCCTGATGAGGAGTGAAATTCATCTTCCATATTCAGCTTTTTAACAGAGGCCAGATATTTGGAACTGTTCAAAATTTCCTCCATCATGACTTCTGTAATGCCCCTGTTAGATACTTGGTACAGCCTGTTACATGCCTCATCCATGTTGCATCAAAATGCAGCTTGAAATAGACCATATAGAAATAAAAAATAAAATCACAGTTTATGGTAGACACTAAGCAACATGGGTAATAATGAAATGTTTTAGTTTTAGACACTTTTACCAAAACAGAAACCAAAGGGAATCTGTCACCAGGTTTTTGCTACCTCATCTGAAAGCGGTATGATGTAGAGACAGAGACCCTGATTCCAGCCATGTGTGACTTACTGGGCTGCTTGCTGCAGATTGATAAAATCATTGTTTTATCTGCTCCAGATACACAATTTCTCTGAATTTTGAGCCCTGTATAAGTCCACTGTCATGCCGGTGACTCACACGGGAGGTCAGCCTTGCCCTACTCCCTGCAGTCACCGCTCTGCTCTCCTCAGTCATGGGCTGTCTCGCTGAGCTGCCTCTTGTAGCATTTCCAACACTGCTGCATTGTCTAACAACATCTTGCCTTCGTCCACCCGTACATCGTATTCGTGTCTCAGTTGCTGCAGATCCGAGGATTGCCCTGGTGCGGTACCTGGTGACTAATGGCAGCTAAGCTTATCCCCACCATCAGAGGCTCTAGTGAATACCCAGTAGTCATTTAGTTATGCCCTTCCAGAGTAAGGCTTGCATAGGATGCTAGTCACACAGGTAAGTGTGATGCAAAGTGTCTGGATAACAGCCTATTGATCACGCCCATAATACTAGCAGTCAGGCTGTTCAGCACTATATATATACTAGTGATGAACCCGTTCTACGCCCGGGTGGCAAGCATTTTTATTGGTATATGGTCTTCCATCCTGGTATGTGCTGCCCCCCTCCTATCCTGGTATGCATGGCATCCCATATCCCTATCCTGGTATATATGGTCCCCTCACCCCCACCTAATCCTGGTATGTATGGCACCCCATTCCTCATCCTGGTATGCATGGTACCCCCTCATCCCTATCCTGGTATGCATGGTACCCCCTCATCCCTATCGTAGGATGTATGGTACCCCCTCATCCCGCAATCCTGGTATACATGGCACCTCTTACCTCCCAATTGTGGTATGCATGGTCCCCTCATCCCCAATCCTGGTATGCATGGTACCCCTCATCCCCTAATCCTGGTATGCATAGCCCCCTCACCCCCAATCCTGGTGTGCATGGTCCTCTCACCCCACTATCCTGGTATGCATGGTCCTCTCACCCCCCTATCCTGGTATGCATGATCCTCTCACCCCCCTTTTCTGGTACGCATGGTCTCCTCACCCCCCTTTTCTGGTACGCATGGTCCCCTCACCCCCTTATCCTGGTATGCATGGTCCCTTCACCCCCCAATCCTGGTATGCATGGTCCTCTCACCCCACTTTCCTGGTATGCATGGTCCCCTCACCCCCTATCCTGGTATGCATGCCTACCCCTCACCCTCCTCTCCTGATATGCATGGTCCCCTCACCCCTCAATCCTGGTATGCATGCTACCCCTCACCCCCCCTATCCTGATATGCATGGTCCCCTCACCCCCTATCCTGGTATGCATGTTATCTCTCACCCCCTTATCCTGATATGTATGGTCCCCCTCATCCCTATTAAACTGCACACATACCAAAAAACCCCATTTATACTCACCTTTCTTCCTTGTGCTCCAGCGCTGTCCCGTTCTGCCGGAGGCCGGGGGAGGAGTGTGGCGCTGGAGTACGTGCATGCCCATACCGCGCTGTCCGGCGCCATGTTGCTGAAGACACACTGCAAATGTGTCTTCAGTAAAATGGCGCCGGATAGCGTGATGCACATGCTCGATTCCGATGTGCACTCCTGCCCTGGTCTCTGGCGAGAAGAGCCGTGACAACGCTCCTCCCAGTTAGGTAAGTATGGCGCCAGAGATCGCTGTATGCATCCAGTGTCTATGCGTACCGCGATCTCCGGCGCCATACACACTCCTCTTACCTGTAACCGCTGGATGCCGTCTTCTGTCTGGAGCCAGACTGCGCAGGCGTGACGCACTTGCGCAGTCTATAAAGGCTTCGGATAGAGTGACGCTCCCAGCGTAATAGATGTGCTACTTCCATGCTGTGCCATTATTGTGTAATATGCTGCTCCCATCATGCGCCTCCATTCTGTAATGTGCTGCTCTCATCCTGCGGTCCCATCCTGGTATGTGCTGCTGCCATCTTGTGATGTGCTGCTTCCATAAATAATACCTGAGTCAACGTGTGCTATCTCACAATATCTGGCGCCATTTTCTTGAAGACACTGTGTCTAGGAATTTACGCACAGTGTCTTTACTAAAATGGCATCGTAGTGCAGTATGCACGCGTTCTGACTCAGGCACCACACTGCACAGGCGTCACTCATTTTGACTTTGAACAGAAAGACACATTCACTGTTATATTAACATTTTTAATTTTATTAAACTATTAGCTAAAGAAAAAAATTATTGTTCAAAAACTTCTCTGTAAACAACATTTTTGGTGTAAACTCTGTGGTCTTCCTTTAAGTTGCCTTGTTGATCAGTAGCGAAAACTTTGACTTTGACTTGCCGGAAGGATTTTGTCCTTGAAAAGGCGACATAAAGTTGGCCATGGCTGAAGGCTGGAGATGGCAAATATATGCCAACTGAATCTAGTGTTTGCCCTTGACTTTTGTTGATGGTCATAGCATAACCAAGTTTTAAGGGAAACTGTTTTCGTTTTAAAGTAAAAGGAAGATCAGGATCGCTTGGTGCCAGAATAACTCTGGGAATGAATACCCTTGTACCCTTAAATGATCCGGTGAGGATTTCACAGTCAATCACTTTTGACATCATTTGCTTCACAACCATTCTGGTGCCATTGCAAAGACCTTTTGTTGAGTTAAGGTTTCTTAATAGCATGACTACTGCTCCAACTTTCAAATTTTATCTATGAGGAGGCATACCACCAGGCGTTAAGCTGTTTAAGAACTCCATTGGATAGTTTGCTGCTTCCCCAGCATTTGCAGTATCTTGCTGAATGGAATCAATACTGGTGTAGCATTTCAATTCAGACTGAATTCGTTTAAGAACATTTTCATTCAGTTCATGTGAATGTTTGTTTGTTGGAGTTAGGATTGCACGGTTTGCAATGCTTTTATCTTCTGGTTGTATGACTTGAGGAAAGACAGCGTCAACAATACAGACAGAAGGAATTTCAAAGATACCTTCCTCTAGTCCTGGTTCTTGAAGTTTTCCATCTCCAAGGTTTAAAAGCCATTGGGAAAAGCCTTGATGTTCTTCGGGGACATTGTCCTCATTGGTACGCATGTTTTGATCCAATTTGAGGACTTCAATATTCCTCCAACAATTGCTGTTTTTCATGCATGCTGAAATTATTTCGGTTCTGCTGCCATGTGGTACAACAGGAAGGATTTGTCGAAAATCTCCACCAAAAAGGAACACCGCACCTCCGAACGGTTTTTTGGACGGTACTTTTGGATCTTCAGCCATGAGTTCTTTGCAGAATGTGTCAACTGCATTTACAGCATGAGCTGGAGCCATAGAAGCTTCGTCCCAGATTATGAGTTTGGCACTTTTCAACTCATTGGAGTATTGCTGCCATGACGAATATTGCACGTCGACGTTTCATTAATTGGTATAGGCAGTTTGAACAGATTATGGGAAGTTCGGCCTCCCTCCAGAAAAGTGGCAGCAATACCTGTAAATGTACATGGCAAGACTAATTCATTTTTGCTCCGAACGTAATGCACGATCGTATTATACAGGAATGTTTTGCCACTTCCACCAGGTCCATCAATAAAAAATAGGCATTTTTCCAAGTTGGGATTCTCAATAGCTTCTGTGATTTTTTCGAAAGCCTTTAGTTGTTTTGGGTTTAACATTTTGAATTTCTTCTCATGCAAATCCTTTTCTGCAACAGGGTCTAATATTTGCTAGAATTGATTGGATCATCGTACTTGCCAACAGGAAGTTGTAGGCCAAAATCTTGTAATGACTTTCCATGTGTCCGTAACACAGACTCAATTTCCTGTAATGTCATATAGAGGGCCTTTTCTACATGAGGGAAACGTTTGGTATAGTCTTCCATGAGATTTTTCTTGTGCCTTTGAAACAATGCTGCGGCATTACACGGCTCACACATGATGCAAATAAATGCAAACAATTGTCTAAGTTGTATTGACATTTGATAAGTGGCAGCTTCTGTTAGGCAAGTATCCCATTCAGAGTCATCATCAGTTAACCCTCTAGCAATACATGCTTCTTGGAAAGTAGCAAAACAGTTTCCTTCAGTTGTTCTGAGATCCTCAAAAGATGTTGAGCCTCTAACATTGAGAAGGAAATTCGGAGAAAGTATTTTTCTCTGTCTAATGGACTGACGTTAAACATTCTGCCAATTGTGGTTTTATGACCTTTGCTACGTGGTTTCCATGTAACATTTTTATCATCCCATGTGTAATGTTCAGGGATTTCAATGTATAAATATCGTTGGGCGTTAGGATCTTCACGATTCAGTTTAAACCATGCAAGAAGTTTAGACTTGGTGTTTTTCTGCTGCACAGCTTCAGCTTCTTTACCTGGTATGAAACATATTGTATGCTTGTCCTCAAGGTGGACATTTAATCTTTCCACATGATCAGTTTGATGGTGCATTTTATATTCCCTGAGTCTCCAGCATGCTTCAGGTGCACTTACATATCGAGTTTCTAAGTAATTTTTTACTTCATCCCATTCAACCATAGCTTTTGTTCTGTGGCAGAAGTAACAAACTGGATATTTGCACAATCATGCCCTTTGTAAACGTATTTGAACAAATATTTTATACTTTGTATAGAACTGCAAATCTCAACGTTTATGTGGGCATTGTATTTTAAGGAAAGATAAGGATTGTAAGGCACAACCCATCTATTATCAATCTTGTTTCCACCAAGTGCAACAAAGTTGTTATCCTCCCGGCGTTGGTATTTAGGGTATCCATTGACATTGCTGTTAGTTTCGGAACAGAAATCTTTGGGAAAGCCTTTGGTACAGTTCCCATTGTCCATACATGGTGCATTTGGATTAAGTTGGCCACATGGACCATGTATCATGCAAGATTTTATAATTTCATAAAGCTTGGGATGAGTGTTTTTGTGCGAGAGCTCTGCCCAAACAATTTTGTCAATTCTTTCTTTATCCCAGGCTTTGTATTCTGGGGACATAAAAACCAAGATGTGTCTGTGAGGAGCCCTCTTTTTTGGAACTCAATTACATACACCATACCAATAGCATGTCCAAATCTGTGGTATGTGGTTAAGTCTCCAAGTAGCAATTTTAGTTTCATGTTAAATACTCGTGCTACTAAATCCGACCTGTTGCATGGCTGCTGGCTGGGAAGTAAATTTTCTCTTATTTCCGTCCATTTTGGATTGCACGTTACTGTTACAAATAGGTCTGGTTTGCCATATTTCCTGACCATTGTCATGGCTTCTTGGTAATTTTGTGCCATATTTCTTGAACTTCCTTGGAAAGTTGATGGCAGTATGACTTTTTTATATCTATGTCCATGAATTGGTGGTTGGATACGAATTGGTGCAGGACGTCATATTCTTCAGCTCTTACAGTACTTTGATTTTTGCGTACCCAATTTAAACGGTTTGATTCAGTTTTGCAATAGGCATCAACCATAAATTGGTGTGTCAGCTTTCCTGCGCTAAGGAACTGGTTAAAAGTACCATCACGAATGGCAAAGTGGTATGAATACCATTGAAATTGAGTCACATTTCCTCGACCAACTGTTTTTTTTAGTTCTGTAGTTCACCCAGAGTCACCATAAGGGAAAAGCAAAGGATAGCACATTGGGTCACAGAGTCTACTCAGGATTGATATATTTTGTAAAGTGCCACTTTTGGGATGAATGGTAATGTCACGGTTTTCTGGGGGTGCACCATCTGCGCTGTGGAAAATGGCAGCAATTTCTCCTCTGGCAGTTGGAGCATTGATTCTGCCAGGGTGCATCGTATTTACTTTTTCTCTCACGAAAGTCATGCTATATTCAATAGGCATTCGGTTTTCTAGATTTGCTTTTAGCATTTCTTCTTGTTCAAATTGCAACATATTTTTGTATTGTCTGGAGAAAGGATTGATGTCTTCGATAATTTTTTGTAGATTTTCCATAACATTACGAATGCATCCACTGTTGGCTGGATTTTGCATTCTTTCATTCAAGGCTTGAGCCGAATCCAGAATATATAACTGGGCGAATGTTGGTGATTCACCTTGGTTAGGGTGCAGCGCAGATGTTGCATGGTAAATTTGCCCATGGATTCTGTAGCAGAAAGGACCTGATCGCCTGTTAATTGATTGGTCAATTTGTGCACCCATTGATGCAAAAGCGGATGCACTATTGTATGATATTATGTTTTCCATAAAATTCTTGGAGTTTGGTTCCATTCTCTTCATGCAATTAGTAATATAGGGATTCATTCGTACTTCTTCCAGTATGATGGTTCCATTATGAAGCTTTTTGCAGACCTGTCCAGGGAGACTCTGGAGGGGAGAAAAAAGTTTAAACCGGTGACGACTGCTTTGAGAGATAGTGGAATTATTTATAAATGGGGTTTCCGGTTGAAATTGATTGTTGTTTATAAGGGCAAAAATACAGTTCTATTTTCTCCTGAAGACGGTCAGAAGTTCTTGTCCTCAATTAAAGCCCCTTCTGCTGGGAATTCATCTCATTCTCCAGAATCAGGGGGTTTTACTTGAGTTCTCGCTCCTTTTGCCCAATGTTGGTCCTATTGATTATTTATAGCTAACGATAAGTTTAGCTGTTTGACTTTATTCTTAATACTACTTCACGAGGATGTTTTTCTTGGAGCTCATGTCCACAAATTTTCCCCGTAGTAGAAGTAGAGTCTACCTAAGTAGACTCCTTAAGGAGGATTTCTCCTTTTTTTTTTTTTCTCTTCTTCATATTATATTAAATTTTGTATTTTAATATTCTGTACTTATTAGTACCTTATTATATAGTTGTATTTGTTGTATTACACTTGTGACAGGCACATTCTTTAGTTCTTCCATTCCACTCAAACTTGGACTAACCGTATATAGTAATGAAGTTAAAGTTGGCTTCATACAATGTTAGAGGACTTAATAGTCCGAGGAAAAGGTTCACGATTCGTTCGGAAATTAACCGGTTGCACCCCGATATTGTATGCTTGAAAGAAACCAAATTTAAAGAAAATAATCATCCCCAATTCTCAGACAAAAATTACCCAAACACTTTCCAGTCTTCTAACCCAAAAAAGAAAGCAGGAGTTGCTACTTTGATTCGTGACTCCCTTTCCTTTGAACTACTGAGTGAATTCAAAGATGGTAAAGACCACTACCACATCCTAGTTTGTAACCTTAATTTTCACACCTATACTATTGTAAATATCTATGTCCCTAATAAAAGGCAAATTAAATTTTTGAATAAAATACACAAAAAAATACTCTCAATCAAGAGAGGCTCCTTATTAATTCCTTATGGTTCCGGATGCCACGTTGGATTCTACTGCCTTAAACAGACATAAATGTACAACCCTTAACAACTGGTTATTTAGGTCTGAATTATTTGACGTCTTTCAATGCTTGAATACGACTTCAAGAGAATATAGTCACTTTTCGGCTCCTCATCAGTCGGCGTCTAGAATAGACCTAATTTTAACTGACATATTCTCTTTGCCCAAGTTTGTTTCGGTTAATATCCTTCCTAAAACTGTTTCCGACCATGCCCCGGTTGTGGGGGAATTGATAGTTGGAACACCTATTAACACCCAATCTTTATGGAAATGTAATTTCTCCCTTTTCCAGTATCCAGATATTAAATCGGAAATAACTGCGGCACTAGTTAACTACTTTAAAGAAAATGATACACCTCTCCTTAAGCCATTCTCTCTTTGGAACGCTCATAAAGCGGTCTTGAGAGGAGTTTTGACCCAGATCTCTTCTAGGTTTAACAAAACCAATAGAAATAAAATCATGTCCCTTCAGTCTTCTATTAAAGAAAAAGAATTCGCTCAAACCTCTAGACCCAACCCATGTCCCACCATACAAGCTGAACTTTCTAAACTCAGACAAGAATTAAAATCAACCATTTTCTCCTTTTATGATTTGGCTCTAAAATCTTCTAAATTTAAACAATATTCTTCCCTTAATCGCCCAAGTAGATATATGACCAATCGCCTCAACAAGATTAGGATTCGGAATAGAATAGACAAAATAGTGACCCCTAAACAAGTTCCCCTTATCCATCCGAAAGACATCGCCAATTCATTCGCGGATTACTTTAGAGATTTATATAACATTCAAAAATCCCATCCACAAGATCGACCAACTATGTCGGATATTGAGTCTTTCCTCTCTTCAATAGAATTGCCTAAATTAAATACAGAAGATCTTATTTATCTGTCTTCTCCTTTTAATAGTAGTGAGATACTGGATGTAATCAATTCACTAAAATCTTTCAAATCCCCAGGGCCAGACGGATTCTCCAACGATTATTACAAATCCTTTGGACATCTTTTAGCCCCTCAGTTGGAGAAAGTCTTTAATGTAGCCTCTCAGCATGGGTATTTTCCTGGCGAAATGTTAGAAGCCTCCATAGTCCTCATACCTAAACCCAATTCTGACCCGAGCAACGTCGGCAGTTACAGACCAATTTCTCTTATAAACACAGATGTAAAGATTTACGCAAAAATTTTAGCTAATCACTTGAACCAGTTCCTCCCTAGATTGATCTTTAATGATCAAATGGGTTTTATTAAGACTAGACAGTCAACAGATGGTACAAGGAGACTTGTCAATTTAATGAAAATAATTTCTTCCCAAAAGCTAAATGCCACAGTTATTTCCCTCGACGCAGAAAAAGGCGTTCGATCGTCTTAACTGGACGTATTTACGTGCAGTTCTCCAAATATTTGGGGTTAATTCCCTTTTCTTATCTAGCATACTAGCCTTATATTCTAATCCCAGGGCAAGGATCTATACAAATAGCTATCTTCCTCTCCTTTCAATATTACAAACGGTACTAGACAAGGTTGTCCACTATCGCCCTTGTTGTTCGTCATGGCAATTGAGCCATTGGCACAACTCATTAGAGACAACCAAGGAATCTCGAGGATAAAATCATCAACCAGAGAATATAAAATTGGGCTTTTCGCCGATGATATCATTCTTTCTCTAACCAATCCGCGTGACTCAATCTCTGCCCTTCAAACCCAACTTCAACTTTTTTCTAAAATTTCCTTTTTTAAAATAAATAATTATAAATCCCAAATACTTAGTTTTAACTTAAACTCCGCTCAGATAGCTGATATTGCCGCCATTTCACCTTGGAGCTTGTCTGGTGAACAATTGACATATTTGGGTCTGAAGTTCACTAAAAATATCAATTCTCTGATTCCTATAAGTTTAGAGATTCTTTTTAATGCCATAAATAAAGTTTTAAATATCCTTAAGGATAGAGATTTATCTTTGTGGGGTAGGATTGTGACTGTCAAGTCATATATTTTACCAAAAATCCTTTATGTGTTCAGATCGCTCCCCTTAACAATTTCTTCCTCCTTCCTTACTAGTTTTCAAAACTTGCTCAATCATTTTATTTGGGGAAAGAAAAAGGCTAGAGTGGCTCAAAATATACTATATAATCATAAATTGTATGGTGGTGCTGGGTTACCAAACATCTCTGCTTATTACTTCGCTAACCTGGTCAAGCAAAGCTGTTTTTGGTGGCCTCATAAAGACCCTCCAGCCTGGTGTGATTTAGAACTTTTTCTGAACAATAATAAGTCTCCCCACCTGCTAGTTTTGGGTTTTCTTTTGTACAAAAAGATTCCTTCTAATTCACACCCCATCCTCCAGGCCTCTGTAGAGGCCTGGAGGAGATTTGCGAGACCAAACAAGGGCTGCAATAAGTTTCATATTCTTAAAAATACTCCTCTATCTCTTATCTGTGAATCAACAATTTAGTTCTGGACCCTATCTGGTTTGATTGTGGTATTAAAAAATTAGGAGATATTTATGACGGCTCCAAATACTACCCTTTCCATTTCCATTCCTCCTCTTTGTCCTTTTTCTATTACATTATTCTCAAAGATCAAATTAAAGTCTTCCTGCAAGTTCAACCTCGAGTTTCTGAACCAGTTTTAAACCTAATCTGTAATCTAGACCACAAAATATTTTGGAGTCTTAGATACATATACCAATGGTTTAATCATAGCACTGAACTAATTAAAACCCACAACATGATTAAATGGGAGTCTGAACTCCACTTAACATTTGACCTTTCAGATTGGGAATATGGCTTCTCACTTTCTATGCATCATCTATCTCCATGGCCCTTCAGGAGTCATACCATAAACTACTTACAAGGTGGTATTTTGCTCCTGCCAGATTATCTAAGATTAACCCGATTCATTCACCTAATTGTTGGAGAGACTGTGGTCGCTACGGTAATCTTTTACATATTTTTTGGCAATGCCCAAAAATTCGACCACTTTGGAGGAAAGTTTCGGGCCTTATTGATACTATTTGCTCTAAACACATTCTCTTGACTCCCAATTGGCCCTTCTCACACTAAATTCCGAACAAATAGACCCACCTTTGAGACTATTAATAGCCCATATCTTATTGGTTACAAAAAATAACATTGCCCTCTATTGGAAAAAAACAGAACCACCTTCTCTCCAAGACATTGTAGATAAAATTGGACTTCATAAATCTTTTGAATACAAATTAGCGTTAGTCTACAATCGCTTCGATAAATTCTTTAAAAAATGGTCCAAGTGGATGGAATTGTTTCCTTAACCCCTTAACGACCGCCGATACGCCTTTTAACGGCGGTCATTAAGGGTACTTAAACCACAGCGCCGTTAATTAACGGCGCTGTGGAAAAAGTGAATAGCGCCCCCCAGAGGCGCATTTTCTCCGGGGTCTCGGCTACCGGGGGTAGCCGAGACCCCAGAGAACATGAATCGGGTGGTTTTTACAGACACCAATGTTGCGATCGCCGTTATTAACCCTATAACGGCGACCGCAAAAAAAAAAAAAAGTTGTGCCATTTAATTTCTCTGTCCTCTGATGTCATCGGACATCAGAGGACAGAGAAAAAGAGGTCCCCAGGACCCCCATGTGGCCCCCAATAAGATCCATGTGGCCCCCGGGCCCTCCGGTGTCCCCCGGTGCCGGCGCCGTTAAGAAGGGGCATAGATGTGCCGCTGTGCTGGTGGGGGGATGGGCAAATATTCTCTGGGGTCTCGGCTATCGGGGGTAGCCGAGACCCCAGAGAACATGATCCGGGTCGGTATTCACCGATCCCGGTGTTGCGATCGCGGCTATGCAAGCATAGCCGCGATCGCAAAAAAAAAAAAATGATTTCTCTCCCCTCTGATGTGATCGCACATCAGAGGGGAGAAAATGAGGGTCCCCCGGTCCCCCGATCGCCCCCCCATATACTTACCGGTGTCCTCCGTCCTCCCGCAGGCCCCAGGATCCCGGCTTCTTCTCCCTGCAAAAAAAAAATGGCGGGCGCATGCGCAGTGCGACCCGCCGATCTGCTTTGGCGGCAGATTCAAATTTTTTTTCATTCATTCTCATAAAAGTACATTTTGATCACTGTGATAAACTATCACAGTGATCAAAATAAAAAAAACAGTAATAACCCCCCATTTATCACCCCCTTAGTTAGGGACATATAATAAAAAGTAGAAATTATATTTATTTTCATTTTTCTGTTAGGGTTAGGGTTATAATTAGGGTTAGGGTTATAATTAGGGTTAAGGTTATAATTAGGGTTAGGGTTAGCATTAGGCTGGTTTCACACATCCGGTGTGCGCCTGACGGCGCCCCCGGCATTTAGCCGCAGCGCCGCATCAGAAAATCTGATGCGCCGCATGCGTTTTTTTTGCATTGACTTGCATTAGCGCCGGATGGCGCCGCATGTCAATGCGTTGCATGCGGTTTTGTCCGGATGCGGCGCAAATGTACATTGCGGCGGCCGGACAAAACGCTGCATGTAACATTTTTTGTTTTTGCCGGATGGTTTCTGATGTCTCCGGGCATCAGAAACCATCCGGCAAAAAACCGCATGCGGCCGCCGGCGGCGCATCAGGTTTTCTGATGCGGCGCTGCGGCAAAATGCCGGGGGCGCCGATAGGCGCCCGCCGGAAGTGTGAAAGCAGCCTTAGGGTAAGGGTTATAATTAGCGTTAGGTTAGGCTGGGTTCATACTGCGTTATGGCAGTCCGTTAGACAGACTGCGTTATACCACGGTATAACGCGGTGTAACGCAGTCCGTTAACGCTGCCATTCACCCCATTTGAGGGCGCATCGCGACGCATGCCGTAAAGCGGCATGCGTTTGTGACGTGCCATCATTCAGTGACGGAGCCTCGGACGCGGGCTGCAGCGTTTGGGCTCCGTCACCGCTAGCGCAGATGAATCATCTGCTGATTCCTCTGCGCTAGCGGGTATAGCATAATGCGATCGCGTTATGCTATACCATTACCAGCCCGTCAACGCTATGTGTTGAACGGGCTGGTAAAACGCAAAATGAACCTAGCCTTAGGGTTAGGGTTATAATTAGGGTTAGAATTAGGGTTAGGGTTACAGTTAGGGTTAGGGTTATAATTAAGGTTATAATTAAGGTTAGGGTTACAATTAGGGTTGGAATTAGGGTTGGGATTTAGGTTAGGATTAGGGTTTGGATTAGGGTTAGGGGTGTGTTGGGATTAGGGTTGGAGCTAGAATTGAGGGATTTCCACTATTTAGGCACATCAGGGGGTCTCCAAACACGATGTGGCGTTCAAAAAGTCAAATGGCGCTCCCTCCCTTCCGAGCCCTGCCGTGCGACCCAAACAGTGGTTTACCCCAACATATGGGGTATCAGCGTACTCAGGACAAATTGCACACCAATTTTGGGGTTCTAATTTCTCCGATTACCCTTGGGAAAATAAAAAATAGCTGGTTAAAAAAATCATTTTTGAGAAAAAAAATGATTTTTCATTTTCACGGCTCTGCGTTTATAAATTTCTGTGAAGCACTAGGGGGTTCAAAGTGTCACCACACATCTAGATAAGCTCCTTAAGGGGTCTAGTTTCCAAAATGGGGTCACTTGTGGGGGGTTTCCACTGTTTAGGCTCATCTGGGGCACTGCAAACGGAACATGACCCCCACCAACGTCTGCATTCCAAAACGTTATTACTTCCTTTCCAAGCCCTGCTGTGCGCCAAAACAGTTCCCCCCCCACATATTTGGTATCAGCGTACTCAGGACAAATTGGACAACAACTTTTGGGGTCCAATTTCCTTGTGAAAAATCAAAAATTTGGGACTAAAAAATCATTTTTGTGGAAAATTGATTTTTTTTTTTCACACCCAGGCATTATAAACTTTTGTGAAACACTTGGAGGTTCAAAGTGCTCACCACAGATCTAGATAATTTCCTTATGGGGTCTAGTTTCCAAAATGGGGTCACTTGTGGGGGTTTTCCACTGTTTAGGCTCATCTGGGGCACTGCAAACGGAACATGACCCCCACCAACGTCTGCATTCCAAAACGTTATTACTTCCTTTCCAAGCCCTGCTGTGCGCCAAAACAGTTTCCCCCTCCCACATATTTGGTATCAGCGTACTCAGGACAAATTGGACAACAACTTTTGGGGTCCAATTTCCTTGTGAAAAATCAATAATTTGGGACTAAAAAATCATTTTTGTGGAAAATTGTTTTTTCTTTTTTTTTCACACCCAGGCATTATAAACTTTTGTGAAACACTTGGGGGTTCAAAGTGCTCACAGCGGATCTAGATAAGTTCCATAGGTGGTCTAGTTTCCAAAATGGTGTTACTTGTGGGGGGTTTCCACTGTTTAGGCGCATCAGGGGCTCTCCAAACGCGACATGGTGTCCAATCTCAATTCCAACCAATTTTGGTTTGAAAAAGTCAAACGGTGCTGCTTCCATTCCAAGCCCTGCCGTGCGCCCAAACAGTGGTCCCCCCCCATATATGGGGTATCAGCATACTCAGGACAAATTGTACAACAACTTTTGTTGTCCAATTTCTCCTGTTACCCTTGTGAAAATAAAAAATTGGGGACTAAACGATCAGGTTTGTGGAAAAAGTATGATTTTTTATTTTCACACCCGGGCGTTATAAACTTCTGTGAAGCACTTGGGGCTTCAAAGTGCTCACCAGACATCTAGATAAGTTCCTTAGGGGGTCTAGTTTCCAAAATGGGGTCACTTGTGGGGGTTTCCACTGTTTAGACACATCAGGGCCTCTACAAATGCGACATGGCGTCCAGCCAATTCCGCGTTGAAAAAGTCAAACGGAGCTCCTTCCCTTGCGACCTCTGCCGTGCGCCCAAAAAGTGGTTTACCCCAACATATGGGGTATCGGCATGCTCAGGACAAATTGCACAAAAACTTTTGGGGTCTTGTTACCCTTGGGAAAATAAAAATTGGGGTGAAAAGATCATTTTTGTGGAAAAAATATGATTTTTTATTTTCACGGCTCTACGTTATAAACTTGTGTGAATCACTTGGAGGTTCAAAGTGCTCACCACACATCTAGATAAGTTCCTTAGGGGGCCTAGTTTCCAAAATGGGGTCACTTGTTGGGGGTTTCCACTGTTTAGGCACATCAGGGGCTCTCTAAACGCGACATGGCATCCAGCCAATTCTGCGTTGAAAAAGTCAAACAGCGCTCCTTCCCTTGCGACCTCTGCCGTGCGCTCAAAAAGTGGTTTACCCCCACATATGGGGTATCAGCATGCTCAGGACAAATTGCACAAAAACTTTTCCGGTCTTATTACCCTTGGGAAATTAAAAATTGGGGTGAAAAGATCATTTTTGTGGAAAAAAAATTTTTTTTTTTTCACGGCTCTAGGTTATAAACTTGTGTGAAGCACTTGGAGGTTCAAAGTTCTCACCACACATCTAGATAAGTTCCTTAAGGGGTCTTGTATCCAAAATGGGGTCACTTGTGGGGTGTTTCCACTGTTTAGGCACATCAGGGGCTATCTAAACGCGACATGGCATTCAGCCAATTCTGCGTTGAAAAAGTCAAACGGCGCTCCTTCCCTTGCGACCTCTGCCATGAGCCCAAAAAGTGGTTTACCCCCACATATGGGGTATCGAAGTATTCAGAAGAAATTGCACAACAAATTTTGTGGTTCATTTTTTCTTTTAACACTTGTGAAAATAAAAAAACTTGGTTCCGAAGTAAAGCTTTTGCAAAAAAAGTTAAATGTCAATTTTTTCATTCCACATTGCTTCAGCTCCTGTGAAGCACTTGAAGGGTTAATAAACTTCTTGAATGTGGTTTTGAGCACCTTGAGGGGTGCAGTTTTTAGAATGGTGTCACTTTTGGGTATTTTCTATCATATAGACCCCTCAAAGTGACTTCAAATGTGATGTGGTCCCTAAAAAAAAATGGTGTTGTAAAAATGAGAAATCGCTGGTCAACTTTTAACCCTTATAACTTCGTAACAAAAAAAAATTTTGGTCCCAAAATTGTGCTGATGTAAAGTAGACATGTGGGAAATGTTATTTATTAAGAAATTTGTGTGACATATCTCTCTGATTTAAGGGCATAAAAATTTAAAGTTTGAAAATTGTTAAATTTTCAAAATTTTCGCCATATTTCCGTTTTTTTCATAAATAAACACAAGTCATATCAAAGAAATTTTACCACTAACGTGAAGTACAATATGTCATGAAAAAACAATCTCAGAATCAGCGGGATTCGTTAAAGCGTTCCAGAGTTATAACCTCATAAAGTGACAGTGGTCAGAATTGTAAAAATTGGCCCGGTCATTAAGCTGCAAAATGGCTCTGTCCTTAAGGGGTTAATTTATGGAATGTGCTTGTTTATTTTGTTCACTTTGTTTATTTTGATTATTACTTTGTTCACTTTCTGTGTAAACTAATGCTACTTAACTGTGGAATGTCATGGTTTATGTCACATACGTATTATAATTGTAATCTAGCTATGTTTCCTCCTTCCCTCCTTTTTCCTATTTTTTCCTTCCTTCCTCCCCGATTCCCTGTGCCTTTCCTTCCCTACATTGTTAGGCTAAGTGCACACGATCAGGAATAATTGCGTTTTTTTCGCGGTTTTTCCGCGGTTTTCCGCGGTAAAAACGCGATAAAAACGCAAGCATTAAGCATCCTATACATGTTAATTGATTCCGCATGTTTTGGCCACATGTTGCGTTTTTTCCGCGAAAAAAACGCTTCGCGGAAAAAATAGCAACATGTTCATTAATTTTGCGGAATGTAAGCGGTTCATGTGCGGTGGTACCCAGGGTCTGGAGGAGAGGAGACTCTCCTCCAGGCCCTGGGTACCATATCCCTGGTAAAACAATAATTAAAATAAAAAATAATGATATTCTCACCTTCAGGCGGCCCCCGCAGCCTTCCCGCGGCCCCCGCAGCCTTCCCGCCTTCAGCGATGCTCCCGGCAACTTCCGGTCCCAGGAGTGCTTTGCGAGAATTACCCAGATGTCATAGCGGTCTCGCGAGATGTACGTCATCGGTGTGATTTGTCGCAAAGCACTCCTGGGACCGGAGTTGCCGGGAGCGTCACTGAGAGGCGGGAAAGCTGCGGGGGCCGCCGGAAGGTGAGAATATCATTATTTATTATTTTTTTATTATTTTTACATTAGATCTTTTTACTATTGATGCGGCATAGGCGGCATCAATAGTAAAAAGTTGGTCACACGTGTCAAACACTATGTGTGACTCGTGTGACCAACCTGTCAATCAGTTTTCCAAGCGATGCTACAGATCGCTAGGAAAACGCTAGCATTCTGCAAGCTAATTACGCTTGCAAAACGCTATTATTCTGGCGGGAATCAGCATACAAAAAACGTGCGTATTTCCTGCGGGAGAAGTGCGGATTGCCGCGGAAATTTCCGCGGCAATTCCGCAACGTGTGAACTTAGCCTTAAAGTTTGAAATTTCAATAAAATTATTGGAAAACAAAAAAATGTGGATTTCAGCGTTGGACAATCTCTTTAATGCTGCATTTTTAAAATGATGCAACTGTATGTATTTTTTATGCTGCTTTATATGGACTTGTTTTCTGTTTTGTTTTTTTTACAATGAAAGTGAATAGAAATTTTTCTAAGCAATAGATATCGTCATATCTTTGGTGAAGATGTTTCTCTACAGAGTGTATGTGTTGAGTTCCCTGAATAGTGAATTTAATACAGATTTCTGTGTTGTGATGCTGACCACTGAAACACTGAATCGTGCTGTTATAGACAGCAAAATTAATTTGTAATTGCATATATGTGTGCGTTCACAATAACACACCAATTTTAGTCTATTTAAGCTTTTCTTACTTCTATTTTATGAAGCAGCCAGAGGTTAAATATGATAATATGGGCCATTGTTGTGTGCTTGTACCCCAGGTTAAAATGTGCAAGCTAGCCCTGGATTCAGGTCTGGACTCTGGCTGGGCCATTCCAAAACGTTGATCTTTCTCTGTGAAAGCTATACGTTTGTTGATTTGGAGGTATGCTTATGGTCATTGTCCTGATGAGGAGTGAAATTCATCTTCCATATTCAGCTTTTTAACAGAGGCCAGATATTTGGAACTGTTCAAAATTTCCTCCATCATGACTTCTGTAATGCCCCTGTTGGATACTTGGTACAGCCTGTTACATGCCTCATCCATGTTTCATCAAAATGCAGCTTGAAATAGACCACATAGAAATAAAAAATAAAATCACAGTTTATGGTAGACACTAAGCAACATGGGTAATAATGAAATGTTTTAGTTTTAGACACTTTTACCAAAACAGAACCCAAAGGGAATCTGTCACCAGGTTTTTGCTACCTCATCTGAAAGCGGTATGATGTAGAGACAGAGACCCTGATTCCAGCCATGTGTGACTTACTGGGCTGCTTGCTGCAGATTGATAAAATCATTGTTTTATCTGCTCCAGATACACAATTTCTCTGAATTCTGAGCCCTGTATAAGTCCACTGTCATGCCGGTGACTCACACGGGAGGTCAGCCTTGCCCTACTCCCTGCAGTCACCGCTCTGCTCTCCTCAGTCATGGGCTGTCTCGCTGAGCTGCCTCTTGTAGCATTTCCAACACTGCTGCATGGTCTAACAACATCTTGCCTTCGTCCACCCGTACATCGTATTCGTGTCTCAGTTGCTGCAGATCCGAGGATTGCGCTGGTGCGTTACCTGGTGACTACCGGCAGCTAAGCTTATCCCCACCATCAGAGGCTCTAGTGAATACCCAGTAGTCATTTAGTTATGCCCTTCCAGAGTAAGGCTTGCATAGGATGCTAGTCACACAGGTAAGTGTGATGCAAAGTGTCTGGATAACAGCCTATTGATCACGCCCATAAAACTAGCAGTCAGGCTGTTCAGCACTATATATATATGCATTACACAGAAAACCAAGCCAACATAAAGGGGCCTAGCTGCATTTTATTGGCTTGGTTTTCTGTGAGATGCATATATAGTGCTGAACAGCCCACCTGCTAGTTTTATGGGCGTGATCAATAGGCTGTTATCCAGACACTTTGCATCACACTTACCTGTGTGACTAGCATCCTACGCAAGCCTTATCTCTGTGCATTTTTTCTGCTAGGCAGCCAACCTCTCCATTATCTAGGTGGTTGTTTTCATCAGTGGAGTGCACCTGTGCTGCTCCAGATTTTATCAATGGGGTCCTGTTGCATCCTGCTAGTGCATTTGTCATTTGACAAGGTTTTGGTGTGACTATTTTTCATGATGTGTTCCTTCCAGAGTAAGCCCAGCCCATGGCACAATGGGTCCAACTCCATTAGTGTTATATCTACCCACACCACTGATTGGCAGCTTTCAGTGTACACTGTGCATAGACAGAAAGCTGACGATCAGTAGTGTGGTCAAGGTTATGTAGAGCTCATGAATATGGAGGACTACATGACAGGAGGTTTTCTAATCCTATAGTGATATAATCTCAATCCAGTGAGTAACACAGCTGGAATCAGGGTCTCTTTCTCAACCTTACGCTGTTCTCATATTAAGCAGCAAAAACTTGGTGATAGATTAGTTTTAAAGTACCTTCAGGATGATCCATATAAAAAAAGATGATGACTAACTTCCACTTTACTTTTCTATTATTTTCTGTTGCTTATATGTGGGCACAAATACTGCAGTAATGTGGATAGATTCTCATCCTTCAAATCAGCCCATGTGCACAATTAGACTATCTGAATGTTTTTGGAGTGTACATAATGGTAGAAGGGGATTGTAATCTACTCAGAGGTACCCACGTATACATAAGTAAAGTATAAAAATGTAAATGTCCTTTGCCAAGTTCTAATCCAACCGCAGCTCTAACATTGCTTACCATTGAATTCCCCATTGCATTTTATGTGCATACGTGTTTTCTTTAGCTGCATGGATAAGATATCTATCTTATCTGAAGTTAAATTGTATTCTCAGTAGTCCACATAAGATAATATATTTTGATCTTATAAGATTGGTATTCTGACATTCATGGGATATATTAACTTAATGTATGGCCAAATGTAAATTGTAACTTCACTTCTAGATGTTGGCTATATTTCCGTACTTTCTCCTAGAAATATGAGTCATTTCTCGTTGTTTATGTTTTTTTGAAATATAATGTTTTTTCTTCTCTTACAATATGATTCCCCAATGGAGTGTTGTACCTATACATCACGCATTGTGGGTAAATGATACAAGTGCACAGACCTTCCTCATTACCTGCTGGTACAGATTGCCTTAGTGTCTCAGGTCGGTGTTATTTTTTCAGCTGCTGATTTTCGATGAGACGCTATCTTAATAGGCAGGATCCTATTACTGTACTCAAATCCCACTTGGGACCGGATCTTGAAAAACATCAGCAAATAGCAGCACAAATGCTTCTGTACTCTTTGCTCTGGAAGCATAGAAGTTAACAGATTTGGCCCTCTCTACCTGTGATCTTTTGTTTTCATCCTTTGCTTTCTCTTCATTTTAAATCTGCCCTGTGGGTTTCATGCTTTTAGAAGAAAATTTGCCAAAAAGCAGATTTTACAATTGTCTCATTAAATTTGGATTGTCAAGGGGACAGTATGTGTCTGAACTGCTTATTCTAGCCTGCCCTTTACGTACTAGCTGTCTTTTACAGCAATAATAATGGTTACTTACTGTAGAATGATTATCCAATTAAGAAAATGTTTTGGTCTGGATGCAGGAAATAAATTAGAATATTTGTAGGCTTGGTGGAGTTAAAGAGTAACCGTTGTTTTAATTTTTATGGCATAAATCAATAGCACACATGAAAATAAGAAACTTTTTATATATCTTATCAGATAAATCTGTGTCTTTCTCCTCCTGGGTTGATCTTTAACTTTCAATTGATGGATAACATTAATTGAAGACAAATCTTCAAATTACTGAGATAGTAAATTACAGTTGGTGCTCATAAAATTCTATGGCGGGGAAGAGGAGCTGGAGGCAGACAAGGAAATGAAACGGCAACTTCTCCTGAAATGACCAATACAGTTCTCCATAAAATTGTATGAGCACCAACTATCTTTTCCATTCTCAATAATGGCAAAGTCTGTATTCACTAAAAACAGATTTTACCTGCCTTTTGAGAATTATTTTGATAATGAATGATCAGTCCTGGCGGAGAAAGAAGATTTCTCTGTTAAGATATGTTGCAAAGCTTCTTATTTTTATATGTACTATTGATTTATGAAATAAAAATTAAAATGATGGTTACTCTTTAAGTATGAATAGGAAATATTAAACAACTCAATCATTAACCCCTTAACCTCCAAGGGTGGTTTGCACGTTAATGACCGCGCCAATTTTTACAATTCTGACCACTGTCTCTTTATGAGGCTATAACTCTGGAACGCTTCAATGGATCTTCACGATTCTCAGAGTGTTTTCTCGTGACATATTGTACTTCATGATAGTGGTAAAATTTCTTCGATCTAATTTGCGGTTATTTATGAAAAAAATGGAAATATGGCAAAAATTTTGAAAATTTTGCAATTTTCAAATTTTTAATTTTTATTCCCTTAAAACAGAGAAATATGTCACACAAAATAATTACTAAATAACATTTCCCACATGTCTACTTTACATCAGCACAATTTTTAAACCAAATTTTTTCTTGCTACGAACTTATAAGGGTTAAAAATTGACCAGCGATTTCTCATTTTTACAACAAATTGTGCAAAACCATTTTTTTTAGAGACCACCTCACATTTGAAGTCACTTTGAGGGGTCTATATAGTAGAAAATACCCAAAAGTGACAACATTCTAAAGCCACATTCAAGAAGTTTATTAACCCTTCAGGTGCTTCACAGGAGCTGAAGCAACTTGGAAGGAAAAAATGAACATTTAACTTTTTAGTCACAAAAATGATCTTTTACAAACAATTTTTTTATCTTAACAAGGGTAAAAGGAGAAAATGGACAGAAAAATTTGTTGTTCAATTTCTCCTGAGTATGCTGATACCCCATATGTGGGGGAAAACCACTGTCTGGGCGCCCGGCAGTGCTTAGAAGGGAAGGAGCGCCGTTTGACTTTTTCAAACCAAAATTGGCGGGAATTGAGATTGGATGCCATGTAGCGTTTCGAGAGCCCCTAATGTCCCTAAAGAGTGGAAACCCCCCACATGTGACACCATTTTGGAAACTAGACCCCCTAAGGAACTTATCTAGATCTGTTGTGAGCACTTTGAACCCCAAGTGTTTCACTAAAGTTTATAATGCCTGGGTGTGAAAAAAAAAAATTTCCACAAAAATTATTTTTTAGTCCAGAATTTTTGATTTTTCCCAAGGAAATTGGACCCCAAAAGTTGTTGTCCAATTTGTCCTGAGTACGCTGATACTCCATATGTGGGGGAGAAATACTGTTTGGATGCACCGCAGGGCTCGGAAAGGAAGTAATAACGTTTTGGAATGCAGGCTTTGATGGGTGTCATGTTCAGTTTGAAGAGTCCCTGATGTGCCTAAACAGTGGAAACCCCCCACAAGTGACCCCATTTTGGAAACTAGACCCCATAAGGAACTTATCTAGATCTGTGGTGAGCACTTTGAACCCTCAATTGCTTCACATAAATTTATAATGCCCGGGCATGAAAATAAAAATCCTATTTTTTTCCCACAAAAGTAATATTTAAGTCACCAACTTTTTACTTTCCCATGGGTAACATGAGAAATTGGACAATAAAAGTTGTTGTCCAATTTGTCCTGAGTACGCTGATACCCCATATGTGGGGGGGAACCACTGTTTGGGCACACGGCAGAGCTCGGAAGGGAAGGAGCGCCATTTGACTTTTTCAAACCAAAATTGTCTGGAATCGAGATTGGACGCCATGTCGCATTTGGATAGCCCCTGATGTGCCTAAACAGTGGGAATCCCCCACAAGTGACCCCATTTTAGAAACTAGACCCCCTAAGGAACTTATCTAGATCTGTGATGAGCACTTTGAACCCCCAAGTGCTTCACACAAGTTTATAACGTAGAGCCGTAAAATTAAAAAATCATATTTTTTCCACAAAAATGATCTTTTCACCCCAATTTTTATTTTCCCAAGGGTAACAAGACCTCAAAAGTTATTGTGCAATTTGTCCTGAGTACGCTGATACCCAATATGTGGGGGTAAACCACAGTTTGGGTGCATGGCAGAGCTCAGAAGGGAAGTTGCGCAGTTTGACTTTTTCAACGCAGAATTGGCTGTATGCCATGTCTTGCTTGGAGAGTCCCTGATGTGCCTAAAAAGTGGAAACCCCCACAAGTGACCCCATTTTGAAACTAGACCCCCTAAGGAACTTATCTAGATCTGTGGTGAGCACTTTGAACCCCCAAGTGCTTCACACAAGTTTATAATGCCTGGGTATGAAAATAAAAAATCCAATTTTTTGCCACAAAAATGATCTTTTAGTCACCAATTTTTTATTTTCCCAAGGGTAAGGGGAAAAATTGGACCGCAAAAGTTGTTGTACAATTTTTACCGAGTACGCTGATACCCTATATGTGGAAGAAAACTACTGTGTGGGCGCATGTTGTGAATGGACTTGAAATGAGTTCTGAGCAGAGGTTTCCTCTGGTGGTTACAAGCGGTACTGGACTGTCCAGTGAAGATTGTGAGGATTGGGAATCAGGT
Source organism: Oophaga sylvatica (assembly GCA_033576555.1). Taxonomy (NCBI): domain Eukaryota; kingdom Metazoa; phylum Chordata; class Amphibia; order Anura; family Dendrobatidae; genus Oophaga; species Oophaga sylvatica. Next base: position 423,795,490 of record JARQOD010000002.1, read on the forward strand.
GTTACTGACTGGTCTATTTAAGGGAGTCGCCTTCCCATCAGGGTTGCCGGTGATCAATTGTTCTGGTCTCAATCCTTGATTCCTGTTTCCTTTGTAGCCTGCTGTGTCGTGTCTGCATCTCCTGCTAACAGATAAGACATTTTCTTCTTTTTGTTTTTGTGCTTGATTTTTGCATTTTGTCCTGCACTTCTGTGGGGGCCTTCGGGGTCCCCTCCGGGGGCTTTTGCCCTCTCGGTTCAGTTCAGCCACTGATGTTTTGTACATTTGCTTTTTCCAGTTTTTTCAGTGGCTGCTGTTTTGATTTTGTTACACCAGAGAACTAATTTAGGTGGTAGAGGTCGTGTGATCTCAGGTGTTTTTGAAATTAGTAGAGTTGGTGCTTTTCAGGGTTTTTTGGGATTGCAGTAAGTGCCCTTCCTATCCTTTTCTATTTAGATAGTTTGGGCCCCAACGTTTGCTCATACTATTTTCTGTGTCAGTATTTCTTCTTGTCTAACCGCCATTACATGTTTGGGGGCTTTTATCTTCTTTGGGGATCTGCTCCGGGGCAGATAGCTTTCCTCTTTCTATCTTTAGGTGTAGTTAGTTTCTCAGGCTGTGACGAGGCGTCTAGGACCAACGTAGGAACGCTCCACGGCTGCCTCTAGTTGTGGTGGTTAGTCAGGGTACTGCAATCTCATAGATTCCAACTGCTCTGGTGTATTGCCTTTTTTTACCTGCACTCCTCAGCTACCAAATCATAACAGGCTCACGTTGGGGCTCGGAAGGGACGTAGTGACTTTTGCATTGTAGACTTCGATGGAATGGTCTGCGTGTGTCATGTCGCGTTTGGAGAGCCCCTGATGTGCCTAAACAGTGGAAACCCCCCCAAGTGACCCCATTTTGGAAACTAGACCCCCAAAGGAACTTATTTAGATGTGTGGTGAGAACTTTGAACCCCCAAGTGCTTCACAGAAGTTTATAACGTAGAGCCATAAAAATAATAAATCATATTTTTTTCTACAAAAACGATATTTTCGCCTTCAATTTTTTATTTTCCAAAGGGCAACAGAAGAAATTGGACCACAAGAGTCGTTGTGCAATTTGTCCTGAGTATGCTGATACCCCATATGTGGGGGTAAACTACTGTTTGGGCGCATGGCAGAGCTCAGAAGGGAAGGAGCACCGTTTGACTTTTTCAATGCCGAATTGGCTGGAAATGAGATCAGACGCCATGTCACATTTGGAGACCCCCTGATGTGCCTAAACAGTGGAAACCCCCCAATTCTAACTCTATCCCTAACCCCAACACACCCCTAACACTAATCCCAACCCTAATCATAACCCTAACCACAAACCTAACCCTAACACACCCCTAACCCTAGTACCAACCCTAACCCTAACTTTAGCCCCAACCCTAACCCTAACCTTAGCCCAACCCTAACCTTAATGGGAAAATGGAAATAAATCCTTTTTTTTAATTTTATTATTTTTCCCTAACTAAGGGGTGATAAAGGGGGGTTAAATTTACTATTTATAGCGGGTTTTTATGAATGGCAGCTGTCACACGCTAAAAGACGCATTTTATTGCAAAAAGTAGTTTTTGCATCATCACATTTTGAGAGCTATAATTTTTCTATATTTTGGCCCACAGAGTAATGTGAGGTCTTATTTTTTGCGGGACGAGGTGACGCTTTTATTGGTACCATTTTTGGGCACATGACATTTTTTTATCGCTTTTTATTATGATTTTTGGGAGGCAAAATGAACAAAAACCAGCAATTCATGAGTTTCTTTTGGGGGAGGGCGTTTATAGCGTTCCGCATGTGGTAAAATTGATAATGCAGTTTTATTCTTCCAGTTAGTATGATTACGGCGATACCTCATTTGTATTATTTTTTTATGTTTTGGCACGTTTATACAATTAAAACGATTATAAAATAATTATTTTTGCATCGCTTTATTCTGCGAGCTAGAACTTTTTTATTTTTTCGTTGATGATGCTGTATGGCAGCTCGTTTTTTGCGGGACAAGATGTAATTTTCAGCGGTACCATGTTTGTTTATATCCGTCTTTTTGATCGCGTGTTATTCCACTTTTTGTTCGTCGATATGATGATAAATAATTGTTTTTTAGACTTGTTTTTTTTTTTTTTAAGGGGTTCACTAAAGAGGTTAACTAATGGGACAGTTTTATAGGGCGGGTCGTTACGGACGCGGCGATACTAAATATATGTTTTATTGTTGGGGTTTTTTTACATTAAAGAAGTGAATTTATTGGGGAATATTTTTTTTTTTCATTATTTAGGAATTTTTTTTACACTTCTTATTTTTATTTTTTTAACATTTTTACTTTGTCCCAGGGTGGGTCATCACTGTGTAGGGTCAGATCGCTGGTGTGACAGTGTACACAGCACTCTGTCACACCAGCGATCGCTCTGGCACTGCTGCAGGCTTCTCAGTGCCTGCTCTCAGCAGGCACTGAGGAAGCAGCCTCCCTGCAGGACCCGGTGGCCATCTTGGATCCGGGGTCCTGCAGTGAGGAGAGTCCCTCGGAACAGCGAGACACATGAGTGTCTCAGGGGAGTGCGCAGGGAGCCAGGGGTTAATGTTCCGGGAGCGGTCCGTGACCGCTCCTGGCACATAGTGCCGGGTGTCAGCTGTGATAATCAGCTGACACCCGGAGGCGATCAGCTGCGCTACCCCCGAGAGCGCAGCTGATCGCCTTGGACGTACAATTCCGTCCCTGGGAATTAAGTACCAGGTCACATGGACGTAATAGTACGGCCAATGGGATTAAGGGGTTAAACCACTTTCTCTTCTCAATATATCTAACAGGTATGTCAGATCACATGAGTATAAACTTTTACACAAACATTTTTAGATGCTAAAAATGATTATTAATGATGCCAAGACACGTACAGTTATATGAAAAAGTTTGGGCACCCCTATTAATCTTAAGCTTAATGTTTATATAAAAATTGGTGTTTTTGCAACAGCTATTTCAGTTTGATATATCTAATAACTGTTGGACACAGTAATGTTTCTGCCTTGAAATGAGGTTTATTGTACTAACAGAAAATGTGCAATCTGCATCCAAACAAAATTTGACAGGTGCATAAGTATGGGCACCTCACCAGAAAAGGGACATTAATATTTAGTAGATCCTCCTTTTGCAAAAATAACAGCCTCTAGTCGCTTCCTGTAGCTTTTAATGAGTTCCTGGATCCTGGATGAAGGTATTTTTGACCATTCCTCTTTACAAAACAATTCCAGTTCAGTTAAGTTTGATGGTCGCCGAGCATGGACAGCCCTCTACAAATGATCCCACAGATGTTCAATGATATTCAGGTCTGGGGACTGGGATGGCCATTCCAGAACATTGTAATTGTTCCTCTGCATGAATGCCTGAGTAGATTTGGAGCAGTGTTTTGGATCATTGTCTTGCTGAAAGATCCATCCCCTGCGTAACTTCAACATTGTCACTGATTCTTGAACATTATTGTCAAGAATCTGCTGATACTGAGTGGATTCCATGTGTCCCTCAATTTTAACAAGATTCCCGGTGCCGGCATTGGCCACACAGCCCCAAAGCATGATGGAACCTCCACCAAATTTTACTGTGGGTAGCAAGTGTTTTTCTTGGAATGCTGTGTTTTTTTGACGCCATGCATAACGCCTTTTTGTATGACCAAACAACTCAATCTTGGTTTCATCAGTCCACAGGACCTTCTTCCAAAAAGAAATTGGCTTCTCCAAATGTGCTTTTGCATACCTCAGCCGACTCTGTTTGTGACGTGCTTGCAGAAATGGCTTCTTTCACATCACTCTCCCATACAGCTTCTCCTTGTGCAAAGTGCGTTGTATAGTTGACCGATGCACAGTGACACCATCTGCAGCTGTGTAGCCCTGGTGTTAGGCACACGCAGTACCCTGGGGAGTGTATGGCGAGACGGCGGCTTAATGCTCAATATGCATTCATTCTACACACACTGGACACACCCTTGGGGTAGTGAAGTATACTCTAGGGAGTGGTCAAAGTAGTGAGTGTAGGAGTGATTTTAGTCAGTCTGAGTCCTGTCTTCGGACAGTGAGGAAGTAAGAGTCTGGTTCCTGTCTCTGGACAGAGAAGACGCATGGAGGAGAGCTTAGACTTCTGTGGAAAGAGGAGAGAGGAGTCTAGCCTGCTTCATAACCAGTTCAAATAGTGGAGTCCGGTATAGGTTTTGAAATATTCCTTAGTCTGGTCAGAGCTGGATTATCTCTCAGCACTCATTGAAGAAAGGAAGGAGTATCAGCACAGAAAGACTTCAGCGTTCCTGTCTAAGGACAGTATCAGGTACAGAGACGTGCTCCTGCCTGTGACAACTGAGCATCTGTGGCTGGCTTTATTGGAAGGAGAAAGATTGGAAGTGACTGCTCGACCCCTGGCTAGTGAGAATGTTTATGTTACCAGCGTGGACAAGGCGAAAGGCAAGTGGATTATAGAATTTGGTGCTACAGGATTGCTTAAGTCCAGCACCCTGTTTACCGGTCACTGGGGACCGAAGAGTCGCTGTTGTTTCAGGCACAGAGGCAGAAAAACCAGGAATCTACCGGACCCTAGGTCGCGGCAGACAAGCCCCTTATAGTCGGTACGTAGCTGGGGTCAGGGGAGTGAAGACTTTGGCGTTCTGCAGGACAAACATAAGTATTCAGCTCCTTCACAGGAAGGCCCCTAACACTAAGCTGACTGGGCAGTTACAGCTAAGATTAGCTGGAATCATAGAGGGAACTACGCTTCAGGCTGGTTGTACTCGTTCATTGGAGTTAAAGGAGGCCCCTAACTTGTCCAGCTGCCGTCTCAAAATACACTCCCTTTGGATCAGCCTCCCCGGGACCTGCCTTGACATTCAGCAAGTAAAGGTATGGAAAGACATTGACTGTGTGAGACTGTGTTATTTACCGGCACCCGACTTCACCATCTTAACAGACTTTGAGGAAGAGTCCCACCTGTAGGGGACCTGACATCTAGCTGCCTCACCATCCCCTCAGAGATCTACAGCAGCGCTGGTACCCATTACCAGAATACTACAGGTGGCGTCACGAACTGTACATAGTTATCCCCTGTAAATACATCCCCCAACAACATACGCCAGACCGCCCGGGCCACAGACCGAGCCACAGCTACCTGTGACAAAATCCCCATAGACTTCCATGGGCTCGGCTCTGAGTACCCCATTGCCCTGGTAACCCACAATTGTGGTGGCGGGTCGACACAACAACTTGGCGTCACGAACAGGATACCAAACTCGCGAAATTGCGAGCCCTGCGTGCCTAGGAACTTGTTTTTGTAAAAAGGACTGTTTGCACTTTTGGCGCCAAAATCGCCATTTTTGTCGCCATATTCGCGCCCTCAGGCGCTGGAGAAGAAGGTGGGCGTACCTTCGTGGGCGTCTACCCCCCTGTGGCGCGAAGAAAATGCCTGTCCTCTCAAAGTGCTATTATAACATGCGGTCCTGCCCTACAGCAAAGGAGGTCCGCCTCCTCTTTACCTTCCCTGCGAGAAGGAGGAGACGCAAACCCCACCTCCACGGAAGAGACCGGATGTCTCCACAGAAAGAAAGAAGCTTGTGGAGCGTGATGGAGGCAGGACGTGCGCAGCCGAGTGGGGCAGCGGAGGAAGGCAGGCCCCGTGCCCCAGCCAAGCTGCCACCAACTCCGGAATTATCCGTGATCCTGCACCTGCAACAGGCGTTGTTAGAGGTGCGGGAGGAGAACTCACGCCTCAAGATGTTACAATCTGGACTGGAGGATATAGAGAGACGCCGCTGTAACCTGCAGAAATGGCGGATGACGAACACGGCGTCTCCTCCCCTCAACGAACCCCCACGATACCAGAAACCGAAAAGTCTGCTGCCCAAGGCGAAGGAGCAACCGGAGGCTGCCCCCGAAAGTACCGTTCCCGATCCCACTGGTGAAGCGGTGGATGCGGAGGAGGTTGAGGAGGTACAGCCAATCCCGGAACGCCCGCCCGGCCAAGAGGCCGCAGCAGATTATCGGTCCCCGGCAGGGACACCGGAGGGGTCCTGTCCGTCACTACCAGATGTGGACTGGGACGAAATGGCGCGCCTGGATGACGTCGCCTACACCGCCCAGTGGGAGCAAGAATGGCGGAGTCGTGAGGAGACAAAGAGGCGCCAGCAGGAGGAAGCGCGGGAAATCAAGAAGAACCGCCAGCGACAGTTTGCTGAGCTGATCGCCGACAAGGAGACTGTCCGACGCGACAAAGGTACCTTACGGGAACCGCGGCGGCAGGGGTGTGTGACTGAGTTCCAGCTCCGGAAGGGCTGGGGCTTTATTCGTGAACCGGGCCTCTACCCAGCGGTCTTCGTCAGCAGGCGTGACGTGGAATCTCACCTGCCACAAGGCCATCCCGGGAGGGACTTAGTAAACGGCGACATAGTCACCTATACGCGGCATTGGGGAATGAAGGGGTGGTATGCCCTGAACGTCGCCATCGTCCGCGACCCCGTCCCAGACGCAGGTATCGTCACCATTACCGCAGCGTCCCCGTTTCCAGCTTCAACAGCATCCGGCCGTACCCCAGTATCGCCCCCGTCAAAGTCATCGCAACATGCGACCCAAAGTCTATCGCAAGTGAAAGCCACTTCCATATCGCCAGATGCGACCCAGTCTAGATCGCAAACCCTGACGCGGTCTATATCATTGACTGTAATTGAGACGCAATCGGTGTCGTGTGAAGAAAGTGTACCGGTTGCGCCCCTAGAGGTTCAAACCAGAGATGTCGCAACCCAAACCCTGATCGCAGCACATGATTTGCTGGTCTTAGGATCTAGGGCCCATTGCGTTGTTCCAGCCCCCGGGGTGGAAAGCGTACTATGTGATGAATAAATATATAAAAAGAATTGGTAAGGTCCATAAAGGATCTACCATCAGTCAAAGTTTGAAAAATGTTTATAAAGTTTTTGCACAAGTTTATATATAATGTATATATATATAGTCCTAATTATAGAATGCCCGGCTGGGTAAATGGTGAAAAGAACCATAAAAAGTTTATCGCACTTTATCATAATGTGATTTGATATATGCCTTTGGTTTACAATGGACTCGTGGGTTGAGGACTGAGACAGCCTAAAAACTTTATTGTACATAGTTGCGCTCCGGCGCCCTATCTTGGTTTTACATAAGCCATACATATCTACCTCTGAAAAACAAAACCCGTGTGGTGTGGCACTGAGTGAGGTCTGCATTTGGATGTCCTGCAGCCCACCCAGGACCCACGTTGAAGGTTTGGTGCGGGTCCTTCACAAGTATCTTGTAAATTTATTTATTGAAAATGACATTTGATACTATTTGTATTAAAGTTTGTAACGTTCGAAGTATTCTTACCTCCCGGATGGGAAGATGTTATTGTTCCAATGTTATTGCATAAACAAAATTTTTCTGTCTTTTGTATTTCACAGCCCGGGAGTGCTGTCATTTACCATGGGGGAATGTGTAGCCCTGGTGTTAGGCACACGCAGTACCCTGGGGAGTGTATGGCGAGACGGCGGCTTAATGCTCAATATGCATTCATTCTACACACACTGGACACACCCTTGGGGTAGTGAAGTATACTCTAGGGAGTGGTCAAAGTAGTGAGTGTAGGAGTGATTTTAGTCAGTCTGAGTCCTGTCTTCGGACAGTGAGGAAGTAAGAGTCTGGTTCCTGTCTCTGGACAGAGAAGACGCATGGAGGAGAGCTTAGACTTCTGTGGAAAGAGGAGAGAGGAGTCTAGCCTGCTTCATAACCAGTTCAAATAGTGGAGTCCGGTATAGGTTTTGAAATATTCCTTAGTCTGGTCAGAGCTGGATTATCTCTCAGCACTCATTGAAGAAAGGAAGGAGTATCAGCACAGAAAGACTTCAGCGTTCCTGTCTAAGGACAGTATCAGGTACAGAGACGTGCTCCTGCCTGTGACAACTGAGCATCTGTGGCTGGCTTTATTGGAAGGAGAAAGATTGGAAGTGACTGCTCGACCCCTGGCTAGTGAGAATGTTTATGTTACCAGCGTGGACAAGGCGAAAGGCAAGTGGATTATAGAATTTGGTGCTACAGGATTGCTTAAGTCCAGCACCCTGTTTACCGGTCACTGGGGACCGAAGAGTCGCTGTTGTTTCAGGCACAGAGGCAGAAAAACCAGGAATCTACCGGACCCTAGGTCGCGGCAGACAAGCCCCTTATAGTCGGTACGTAGCTGGGGTCAGGGGAGTGAAGACTTTGGCGTTCTGCAGGACAAACATAAGTATTCAGCTCCTTCACAGGAAGGCCCCTAACACTAAGCTGACTGGGCAGTTACAGCTAAGATTAGCTGGAATCATAGAGGGAACTACGCTTCAGGCTGGTTGTACTCGTTCATTGGAGTTAAAGGAGGCCCCTAACTTGTCCAGCTGCCGTCTCAAAATACACTCCCTTTGGATCAGCCTCCCCGGGACCTGCCTTGACATTCAGCAAGTAAAGGTATGGAAAGACATTGACTGTGTGAGACTGTGTTATTTACCGGCACCCGACTTCACCATCTTAACAGACTTTGAGGGAAGAGTCCCACCTGTAGGGGACCTGACATCTAGCTGCCTCACCATCCCCTCAGAGATCTACAGCAGCGCTGGTACCCATTACCAGAATACTACAGGTGGCGTCACGAACTGTACATAGTTATCCCCTGTAAATACATCCCCCAACAACATACGCCAGACCGCCCGGGCCACAGACCGAGCCACAGCTACCTGTGACAAAATCCCCATAGACTTCCATGGGCTCGGCTCTGAGTACCCCATTGCCCTGGTAACCCACAATTGTGGTGGCGGGTCGACACACAGCAAGTTGATGCTGCAGCTCTCTGGAGGTGGTCTGAGGATTGTCCTTGACTGATCTCACCATTCTTCTTCTCTGCCTTTCTGATGTTTTTCTTGGCCTGCCACTTATGGCCTTAACAAGAACTGTCCCTGTGTTCTTCCATTTCCTTACTATGTTCCTCACAGTGGAAACTGACAGGTTAAATCTCTGAGACAGCTTTTGTATCCTTCCCCTGAACAACTATGTTGAGTAATCTTTGTTTTCAGATCATTTGACAGTTGTTTTGAGGAGCCAATGATGCCACTCTTCAGAGGAGATTCAAACAGGAGAACAACTTGCAAGTGCCACTTTAAGTAGCTTTTCTCATGATTGCATACACCTGGCTATGAAGTTCAAAGCTCAATGAGGTTACAAAACCAAAAAAAGTGCTTTAGTAAGTCAGTAAAAAGTAGGTAGGAGTATTTAAAACAAGAAAATGATAAGGGTGGCCATACTTATACACCTGTCAAATTTTGTTTGAATGCAGATTGCACATGTTCTGCTAGTACAATAAACCTCATTTCAAGGCAGAAACATTACTGTGTCCAATAGTTATTAGATATATCAAACTGAAATAGCTGTTGCAAAAACACCAATTTTTATAAAACATTAAGCTTAAGATTAATAGGGGTGCCCAAACGTTTTCATATAACTGTACAAGTGCTTCTAAGAAAAATTAGAATATAATCAAAAAGTTAATTTATTTCAGTTCTTCAATACAAAAAGTGAAACTCATATATTATATAGAGTCATTACAAACAGAGTGATCTATTTCAACTGTTTGAAAGTCATTATCTCAGTAAATTAGAATACTTTATAACACCAGCTTGAAAAATGATTTTAAAATGCGATATGTTGGCCTACTGAAATAAATTACCGTATATACTCGTGTATAAGCCGAGATTTTCAGCCCATTTTTTAGGGCTGAAAGTCCCCCTCTAGGCTTATACACGGGTCATATACGGGGGTCGGCGGGGGAGGTGGAGCGGGGGTGTCGGATCATACTCACCCCTCCGCCGGAGCGGTCTCTGCAGCCCCCCTGCTTCTCCCACGATCTCCGGCTCCTTCCTGCAGCAGTCACATGGCACCGCTCATTAAAGTCATGAATATGCACATATTCATGACTTTAATGAGCGGTACCATGTGACCGCTGTAGGAAGGAAGCGCTGCGGAGAGCGCCGGGAGAAGAGAGAAGCTGCAGAGACCGTGGCGGCGGAGGGGTGAGTATAGCGATATTTACCTGTCCCGTTCCACCGCTGCGCGCTGCGTCCTCGTCTGACTCCTCTGGCTGTGAATGATCAGGCAGAAGACACGATGACGTCGTTAGTGCGTACCGCGCCCCCTGCCGGATCATTCACAGCCAGAGGAGTCAGACGAGGACGCAGCGTGCAGCGGTGGAACGGGACAGGTAAATATCTCAGGTGCCGGGGTCCTGAGCGAGCGGTGACACCAGCACCTGTCCCCCATAGCGCGCCGGTGTCACCGCCTGCTCAGGACACCGGCACCTGGCCCCCAGCGATGAGAGGTGAGTATGTCATTTTTTTTTTGCAGCAGCATATGGGGCATAATCTGGAGCATATGGGGGCATAGCTGTTGAACATATGGGGGCATAATATGGAGCATATGGGGGCATAAGCTGTGGAACATATGGGGGCATAATATGGAGCATATGGGGGCATAAGCTGTGGAACATATGGGGCATAATCTGGAGCATATGGGGGCATAATCTGGAACATATTGGGTATAATCTGGAGCATATGGGGATATAATCTGTGGAACATATGGGGGCATAATATGGCACATATGGGAGCATATGGGGCATAATCTGTGGAACATATGGGGGCATAATCTGGAGCATATGGGGGCATAATCTGTGGAACATATGGGGGCATAATCTGGAGCATATGGGGGCATAATCTCAAGCATATTGGGCATAATCTGGAGCATATGGGGGCATAATCTCTGAAGCATATTGGGCATAATCTGGAGCATATGGGGGGCATAATCTGGAGCATATGGGGCATAATCTGTGGATCATATTGGGCATAATCTGTGCAGCATATAGGGGCATAATCTGTGGAGCATCATATGGGGCATAATCATTTTTCTCCCTAGGCTTATACGCGAGTCAATAAGTTTTCCCAGTTTTTTGTGGCAAAATTAGGGGTCGGCTTATATACGGGTCAGCTTATACATGAGTATATACGGGTATATCAACCAATAATCCATCATCTACCATGTGCTTATTAAAAATAGAAATACCCATCTATTGCACTATTATCCCACAGCAATTAGGAAGTGAACAGAAAAACGCTCTATTACTTGGCCTCCCCATTACTGGACTACCCCCTCTCCAGTCCATCCTTAATGCAGCAGCCAGGGTAATCCATCTGGCTAATCGGTACTCGGATGCGTCCGCTCTTCGCCAGTCCTTACACTGGCTGCCCATTCATTATAGGATCCAATTCAAAGTACTGGTTCTCACCCACAAAGCTCTCCACAGTGCAGCACCCCCCTACATCTCCTCCCTCATTTCTATCTATCGGCCTAACCGACTGCTGCGCTCTACAAACGACCTTCGACTAACCTCTGCACTAATCCGTACCTCCCACTCCCGACTCCAAGACTTCTCCCGTTCTGTGCCAATCCTCTGGAATGCTCTACCCCAAGAAATTAGGACTATCCACAATTTGCATGGTTTCAGGCGCTCCCTCAAAACACATTTGTTCAGAGCGGCCTATCACATTCACTAATCAAAGTCATTCTATGTGTAAGTGTGTGTGTGTAGCCCATTCACTATCTCCATCCATCCCTCACTCCCTCAAAATGGCTGGACCATCATTGTAAATACACCATTGTATATAAACACCTGTACTTTGTATCTCCCCCACCTCATTGTACATTGTAAGCTCTCACGAGCAGGGTCGGCTTATTTTACTTTAATTATTGTATTGTTAACGTTGTTACTTATGACTTGTGTTCTGAAACTGTTAAACTGTAAAGCGCTGCGGAATATGTTGGCGCTATATAAATAAAGATTATTATTATTATTATTATTAAAAAGCACAAAACAAGAAAATAATCAAATAAATAGACAATATTTATTAAATCAATACACAAACAAGAATTTTAAAATCAATCTAGAGTAACCTCAGATGCGAGAGACACAAAAGGCTACTGGCTCCTTTAAACACACTATTGAGTTCAATAAATAACAAATTTGTGCATGAGAGGAAGGCTAGTCTTATGATATTGATAAAGTGCTATGTACTAGGAACAGAAGACTCATATATACCAATAGCCAGCAACTGTTGCCTATATCATATATCAAATATGGGTACAACCCCTCTCTGTACTGTAGCCAATAATCATCTGGACCAGAAACAGCCAAAAATCATAAATATACTCACTAAGTGTGTGGAGTCCGTGCCGTGTCCTTCACCCCGACGCCCATTTCTTCCACACTTCAATCCATAGATTGATTTTAAAATTCTTGTTTGTGTATTGATTTAATAAATATTGTCTATTTATTTGATTATTTTCTTGTTTTGTGCTTTTTCTGTTCACTTCCTAATTGCTGTGGGATAATAGTGCAACAGACGGGTATTTCTACTGAAATGAATGTCCAGTAAATGCACTCAATATTTTGTCAGGGATTCTTTTGCATCAATTACAGCATCAATGTGGCGTGGCATGGAAGCGATCAGCCTATGTCACTGCTGAGGTGTTATGGAAGCCCAGGTTGCTTTGATAGCAGCCTTCAGCTCGTCTGCATTGTTGAGTCTGGTGTCTCTCCTCTTCTTCTTGACAAGACCCCATAGATTCTATATGGGGTTACGGTCAGGCGAGTTTGCTGGACAAGCAAGCACACGACAGTTTACAAGCACCGTTTACAAGACCATTGCACTTTTTTTCGGGGTGCAGTTGGGTCCATTTGGTCATCTAAACTGTGGTGTATGTTCACATGGGATGCATTTGGATAGCGCTGGGCAGCCCGCCTTATCTAATAGAAGGGCGTCACTAATAGGCTATTAACCTGGATGCTGTGCATTTCCATTGTGTGAACAGCGCCACATACAAGTCTTTTTTGTGCAGTAATTTACCAAGTAGCCACCCCCTCCATCGGGATTGGTAGGTTGTGAGTGGTTGCTTCATTGGTATTTCTGCACCTGTGTTGCCGCCATCTTAACTACATGGGTGCACTGCATCCTGATAGTGCAATTGTTTGGAGGCTTGGTCAGGTAAGCATCTCTGCCTTTTGCTAGTATTTTTTGCAGTGTGGACAGGTTCCAATTTCCATCTCCAAAAAGCTTGTCGGCAAACAGAAGCATGAAGTGGTCTAAAATTTCAAGGCTGTGATTATTCCGGTTGCTTGTGCACCTTTTTCTACCACACTTTTTCCTTCCACTCAACTTTCTATTAATATGCTTGAATACAGCACTATGTAAACAGACAGCTTCTTTAGCAATGACCTTTTGTGGCTTACCCTCCTTGTAGAGTGTGTCAATGACTGCCTTCTGGATAACTGTCAAGTCAGCAGTCTTCCCCATGATTGTGGAGCCTACGGAAACAGAATAAGAGACCTTTTTAAACGCTTAGGAAGCCTTTGCAGGTGTTTTTTTGTTAATTATTCTAATTTACAGAGAAAATAATTTTTTGGGCTTTCATTGGCTGTAAGCCATAATCATCAACATTAACTGAAATAAACACTTGAAATATATCACTCAGACTGCAATTTCTCTATATAATATAATAATATATGTGTTTCACTTTTTGTATTGCAGAACTGAAATAAATTAACTTTTTGATGATATTCTAATTTTGTGAGAAGTACCTGTGTATATATATACCCTGGAAGTGTGCAGCTCATGGTTTGTAAAGTAAAATTCAAGGTTGCTGGCTAATAAATCTATTTTTACTTTAATATTTTTAGATTTTTAGATAATTTCAGTATGAAAAAACAATCTTGAGAATCTGAATGTGATTGCCAATCACCCTCCTAATATCTGTCCTACAATACTGGTGCCACGCTGCAGCTATGCAGGTAACTGCAACCTCCACTAGATGGCAAAAAAGTGGAAGGATGATAAGTCCGCAAGAGCACTCCTGCAGTGCAGCAGTGACGCTACCACAACATGGCAGCAGAATAGTCAAACAAGCCAAGTCAAAACCTAGACCGTCACACAGTACAAAGGGAAAAAACAAGCACAGAGTCAGTGGAGAGCTAAAGGGTCAATACCAGACAAAAGGCAGAAGTACCAGGGACAAGAGGCAAAGTCAAGTCAGAGTCAAAGCCGAGTCAAACACTGGGAAATCCAAAAGCAACCAGGAAACACTAAGACGGGATGGGCAAAGTGGGAGGAATAAACACTGGCAAGGTCAGAAAGTGCAGCAGGACAAATCAGAGTCAGATACTCACGCAGAAAATAAAACTGACATGGCCAGCAGGACGCAGCAGGAAGAAATAGCAAACCTGAACCCAAAATGAGGCCAGGCAAATTTAACTCTTGACATGATCAGCCCGGGAAAAGGGCAGACAGGACTCAAAACCCGGACAGAATCATGACAATTGGATCCTTTAATGTAAGTGGGCAAATAATGTTGAAACTGAGCTTTTGCAATTGGCTCAGAAATATAGCAACTTTAAAGGGAACCTGTCAGCAGAATTTTGCTGAGTAATCTACAGATAGTGTCAGGTTGGTGATTAAAATGATACCTCAGTTGATGAAATCCATCTTGTGGTTGTTGTTTAATCTTTATCTTCATGGTTTGTAAAGTAAAATTCAAGGTTGCTGGCTAATAAATCTATTTTTACTTTAATATTTTTAGATTTTTAGATAATTTCAGTATCACCCTCCTAATATCTGTCCTACAATACTGGTGCCATGCTGCAGCTATGTAGGTAACTGCAACCTCCAGTAGATGGCAAAAAAGTGGAAGGATGATAACAAGTCCGCAAGAGCAGTCCTGCAGTGCAGCAGTGACGCTACCACAACATGGCAGCAGAATAGTCAAACAAGTCAAGTCAAAACCTAGACCGTCACACAGTACAAAGGGAAAAAACAAGCACAGAGTCAGTGGAGAGCTAAAGGGTCAATACCAGACAAAAGGCAGAAGTACCAGGGACAAGAGGCAAAGTCAAGTCAGAGTCAAAGCCGAGTCAAACACTGGGAAATCCAAAAGCAACCAGGAAACACTAAGACGGGATGGGCAAAGTGGGAGGAATAAACACTGGCAAGGTCAGAAAGTGCAGCAGGACAAATCAGAGTCAGATACTCACGCAGAAAATATAACTGACATGGCCAGCAGGACGCAGCAGGAAGAAATAGCAAACCTGAACCCAAAATGAGGCCAGGCAAATTTAACTCTTGACATGATCAGCCCGGGAAAAGGGCAGACAGGACTCAAAACCCGGACAGAATCATGACAATTGGATCCTTTAATGTAAGTGGGCAAATAATGTTGAAACTGAGCTTTTGCAATTGGCTCAGAAATATAGCAACTTTAAAGGGAACCTGTCAGCAGAATTTTGCTGAGTAATCTACAGATAGTGTCAGGTTGGTGATTAAAATGATACCTTAGTTGATGAAATCCATCTTGTGGTTGTTGTTTAATCTTTATCTTCAGTTTTGTGTAAATGACATGCTCGTTCTCCGGGGCATCCTGTGGGGGGTCTTCATGTGGTGCACTGCTTAGGTATTCATCAGAATAGTATTTTTTACATACATTTTGCATTAAAGCAAACATGTCAGCAGGATTTTGCTAAGTAAACTACAGACATTGTCAGGTTGGCGGTGTTACACTGAATTAAATGATACCTTGGTTGAATAAATCTGTCTTGCGGTTCTTGTGTAATCAATGTTAGAAGTTTTCAGTTAATGATATGCTTGTACTCTGGGATGGGACTGTAGGCAGAGTTTTATCTTCCTGCTCTGAGCTAGAGAAACCAAGGAAAGACCTGCCCACAGGCAGCTCCGAAGCACAAACATGTTCCCCATCATAGAGGCAGACTGTTTGTGCTTTGGGGTGAGTCTGTGGGCAGGTTTTTCCTTGGTTTCTCTGGTTTAGAGCAGGAAGATAAGACTCTGCCTACAGTCGTGCCTCGGAGCATGGGCATCTCATTAACTGAAAACTTCTTATACTGATTACACAAGAACCGCAAGACTAGTTTCATCAACCCAGTTATCATTGTAATCAATTTAACACTGCCAACCTGAGAATGCCTGTAGTTTAATTAACAAAATCCTGCTGACAGGTTTGCTTTAATAGCAGTGATACATACCTCCCAACATTGGTAGAACAGAAAGAGGGACAGATCATGTTGAATGCGAAGCGCGCCGTGGCAAATTTTGATCACACCTCAAGTCACACCGATTTACCATTTCTTTCTACCCTGGCAAGAGATGTCAGAGGGGGCAGTGGTAGTGAAGGACATACAAATCTGGGACTGCCCATTGTATCCAGGATGTTTGGGATTAGAGATGATCAGATCGATTCACAGAACTCCAGTCCAGCGTCCAGGTTAGTGGTACCTGGTGGATGGAAGGGAGGCCCGCAAATCTCTTACTTTTGTGTCCCCAGCAAGGCTTTTGATTAGCCAGGGCTGGCACAACATCATCTGTGTGTCCTGTTCATCTCTAGTTGGAACCTATCAATTTATTTTTTGTTCATTCATCTATAGTTGTAATAGCCAGAACTTTTTCATCTGTATGTTAGCTTCATTATATGACATCTGGCTTTTTTGTGTCTTTAAGACCGTGTTCGCATATTGAATAAATACAAAGACAACATTATGCTGTGCAGTTTTGGTGTTTTTTTACTCTATAAGCTTCTATATGGAGCTTAAAAAACGGATATATAAAAAAGCACCGTTTTATTTTTAAAGGGAACATGTCACCTCATTTTGCTGCTATAAGATGAGGCCCCTGGCTTTCGGGGCATATCTACAGCATTCTATAATGCTGTAGATAAGCCCCGGGTCCAACCTGAAAGATAAGAAAAACAAGTTTTATTATACTCACCCTGGGGGCGGTCCGATGCCGTCTGGTCTGATGGGTGTCACACGAAGCAAGCAGGATGATGACATCACTTGAAGAAGGGATGCGCTGGACCCGGACCTGCGACACCCATCAGACCGGACCGCATCGGACCGCCCCCCCAGGGTGAGTATAATAAAACTTGTTTTTCTTATCTTTCAGGTTGGACCCGGGGCTTATTTACAGCATTATAGAATGCTGAAGATAAGCCCTGAAAGCCAGTGGCCGCACGAGGAGACAGGTTCCCTTTTAGTGCCGAAATAAAAACTTTTCTGTACTAATAAAAAAGCTGCCTAACATTTGCAACAAAAAAAACAATCAAATAAGGGGAAACAAATGCAGCAAACATGTAATAATCAGAAAATATTGTTATTGCGGTGTTTTGCAGACCGGAGAAAACATACAAAAAAAAAGCAGTTGAAAAAATGCAGCATGTACGCTACGTGTGAGCACGATTTCAGCATTACATTTTAATTACATTTTTTATGGGTTTAATATAGAAAAAAATTAATCACCCATTTTTTTATGCCATTTAGCAATCACCATAAATATTTTGATAGTTGTGTTGTGTGGGATATTAAGATTACAGGGACACCAAATATGTCATAATTGTTTGCTGATTTGTGATGTTTATTTTTTTAACCTTTTAACAACTGCCAATATGCTGGCCAGCTCCCGAAAACAGCAGGGAATTTCCCTATTGGTCCCAGACTTTTGAGCATTGTGATAAACCCTATCACAGTGATCAAAAGCACAATAATTAGTAAATCATCCCTGTGTCAGAATATTTTTTTTTATTTTCCAATTTTAATTTTTTTCATTCTTTTCCATAATGGTTAGGGTTGGGCTTAGTATTAAGGTTAGGTTTAGGGTTAGGGTTGGGCTCAGGGTTAGAGTTGGCCTTAGGGCTATTGTTGAGGGTAGGGATAGGGTTGGAGTTGGGCTTAGTGTTAGGATTGGGCTTAGGGTTAGGATTGGGCTTAGGGTTAGGGTTAGGTTTAGGGCTAGATTTGAGTCTCGATTGGGCTTAGAGTTGAGGATAAGGTTTTTTTAAAGGTAAAAAAATGCTGACAATATGACTAGCAGTGATTGTAAATGCTCGCTTCTTGAGTTTGCTCAATTGCTCAGGTATGCTGCAAGTATACGCTGGTGCTCTAGTCCACATCCTGTATATTTTGAGACTGTTAGACAGCTAACACATATACAGGAATTGCAAGTGTACATGGGCGATACCTGCATAGCTTTTTGAGTGTCTAACAGCTTCGAAACATGCTGACATGTGGGACAGGAACTTGAGCATGTCTCTCGAGCACCTGTGATACTCGGTGCATACTTAAGCACCCGATGCAAACTTGAGTACTTGCGCTCAACGCTAATGACGACATATTCATTATGATGACCAAATATTGCAAAATTCTGTGTAATACCTTTTGGTTCAAGATCATCACTATACTCCTGGATAAAATCCTTGAGGGGTGTAGTTAACAAAATGTGGTCACTTCTGGAGGTTTCTGCTGTTGCTGTTAAGGGCCCTGCAAATGTAACATGTCGCCTGCAATCTATTTCAGCCAATTTGTGTTCCAGAATGCAGATATTGCTCCTTCCGTTCCAAATCCGGTCATTTGTTCAAACAGAACTTTTTGACTACATGTGGGGCATTGCTGCGCTCGAAAGAAAGTGGGTAAAAAATTATGGGGTCCAGGTTTTGGTGTTTTCTCTTGCAAAAGTGAAAAAAATGGGCTTAAAGTAACATTCTACAGTTGAGGTAAAAACTTAAAAACATTTTTTTTATTACACTTGCATTAATTCCTGTGTAGCACACCAAGGGTTGAAAAAAAAATCCTAACAATAGTTTTGGAAGTATTTAGGGGTGAGATTTTTAAAATGGTATCACGTTTGTGGAGTCTACAATATAAAGGCCACTCAAGGTCCACTTAAATCTGAATAAAATTGTAAATTTGCTGAAAAAAAATGCTGCAAAACTTTTAACCCCTCTAACATCCTGACAAAATGAAATGACATTTGAAAAATGATGCAGATATAAAGCAGATATATGGGAAATGTTATTTATTAATTATTTTATACAGCATGACTAACTAGTTAACCCCTTCACCCCCAATGGTGGTTTCCACGTTAATGACCGGGCCAATTTTTACAATTCTGACCACTGTCTCTTTATAAGGTTATAACTCTGGAACGCTTCAATGGATCTTCACGATTCTGAGAGTGTTTTCTCGTGACTTATTGTACTTCATGATAGTGGTAAAATTTCTTTGATATAACTTGCATTTATTTTTGAAAAAAATGGAAATATGGTGAAAATTAAAAAAATTTTGCAATTTTCAAACTTTGAATTTTTATTCCCTTACAACAGAGAAATATGTCACACAAAATAGTTAATAAATAACATTTCCCACATGTCTACATTACATCAGCACAATTTAGGAACCAAAATTTTTTTTGTTAGGAAATTATAAGGGTTAAAGGTTGACCAGTAGTGTTGAGCGATACGATAATGCAAATATCGGCTATCGGCCGATATTAGCTCTATCGGCCTTTCTATAATTCGTTTCGATATTTTCGTCTTATCGAATACCGGAATCGGATTTGTCACTGTCACTGTGAGTGTCCGTCGGTCGGGTCTGTCAGGAGTCAGCGGCACTTATCTGGCAGAAGATCTCCGGCGGTCACGTCCTGGACTGCTTGATGGCCGCCATTATCTTCTCCCTGGCGGTCACATGCAGTTTTTCGCGATAACTGCAGTGACTGCAGGGTAATACTGGCCGTAAAGCAGTCAGTCCGATGACGTCACCGCCGGGGAAGCAGGTAATCAGCTGTGCTGCGCCGGGATGACAGGCTCTGCCTGTCATTCTGATGTAGCAGAGCTGGATTGTCGTGGGACACTCGTTACTATGGACTGCGTCGGTCAGGTGGTATACTTTTTTTTTTTTTTTTTTTTTCATTTTTTTACAGGAGATCGATGGCGTCGCAGGATGAGACTGTAATAAAAGTAATGAAAACTGTGTTTTTTTTTTTATAAATTAAAAAACTTTTTTAGGAACATTCACCCGTCCGGGTACATAAACAATTTAACTATTTACATACAGGGACCCTGTCCGGGTTATTTATAATTCTTTGGCAGGGGTGTTCCAGGTACCACCTGGTACTCTTCTGGTGCTTGCCAAACATCCGAGACACCAAGGACCACCAGGACCTGATGACGTCGTGTGGCCTGTACAGTCAAGTCGTGACCCGCTATCTGGGTCTGTGTGGCCACCTCTTTCATCTCCCTCCGGGTCTGGAACCCTATGTCCCGGACTGTACGAACCCCAGGGTGCCTAACAGGCGCCGGGTACGGGCCAGCTATACTTATCATGTCCATAGCTGGGGCTGCTGAGGAGACCACTGAGGGAGGCTGGGGAGATTTACGGCGTGGGGTGGGCACTTTTGCAGAGGCCTGGATGTGGGAGGCTGAAGGCTCCGAGGGTCTCACAGGTTCCTGACACACTGGGGAGTAGGGGTCGCACCTGGTAACATTTAGGGCGTACCACCCATTGTAACCCCAGTGTCGGGTGTAAGTCACCAAGTCTCCTGGCAACAGGTCCCTCCCGGGTGTCCTTCTGGGAGGTGAGCCTCCACGTCCCGCCGGGTCACAAAGACTCCTAAATAAAGTCCAGGCTCCTTGATGAAGCCCCAACCACCTTTCAATTTAAAGCTCCGTACTGCACCCTTACGCCGCGGCTCACTCAGGGTTCCTTTATCCTTTCTCATCCGGTCCTTATCTGCCCGGTCCTTCTCCAGGTGACGTTGGCGAAGTTTTAGGGATTCTCGCTGCTCCCTTTGTCGCTCTGCTTCCCGCTCCCAACGTCTCCACTCTTCCTCCTGACGCCGGTTGAAATTCTCCTCCACCAGTTGCTCCATGTCTCCACCACTCCACTGCAGCTTACAGTGTCCGGTTTGCGGCAGCTCTCCTGGCGCCCCCCAGTCCTGGCGGCGCTCCACTGCGGAGGAAGCAGACGGCTCTAAATCAGATGACAGTCGGGGCTCCGGTACAGGCAGGTAGTGCTCTGGTGCCTGCGCGGCCTCCTCCATGAGGACGGGTGTCGCTTCTTCTGTCTCAGCGACGGGGGCAGACAGCGGGATCTGGGGTGCTGCTGACGGTGCTGCGGTTTTTGCAGGAATGGGTGCCTCCACTGCGACAACGTCAACCGGATCACATTGCAAGGACCCCTCTACTAGAACGGGTGCCTCACCTTCCGGTACATATGAAAAAATAACCGTGTGCACAACCAAGAAGGTGCCAGAGTAGGTTCCCAAACCGTATCTAATAGAAAATGAACTCGGCACTCAACTTTAGTATAGTGAGAATAAAGATTTTTATTCACAGTAGTAACACGAAACGGCTGGATATAGCCTGTGTTGGTGGGGTGAGATGAGGAAGAGGACAATGCCTCTATTGCACTAGTAACCTGTTGTGAAGGAGTCCGGCAGTGAGGATAGGTCTCTGCATTGGACGCGGTGTCCACCGCTAGTCTGAGTGCAACCAACACAGGCTATATCCAGCCCTTTCTTTCTTCCCTATGTGGATCAACCCCCTTCCCAGTAGTATCTGTGACTGATGAAGGTCCATGATATAGGACCGAAACGTTTCGTGTTACTACTGTGAATAAAAATCTTTATTCTCACTATACTAAAGTTGAGTGCCGAGTTCATTTTCTATCACCTTCCGGTACAGACACTTCAGGTAAGAGGGATTGGCGCCGCTCCAAGTTTATTTTTAGGGCACGCCAGCTGGCTTCCATCCTGGCGACCTCCTCCCGGTGCCGGGCCAGGCCTCTTAGGGTATCCTCCGCTTCTTGCAGCGTAGGAGGGTTTACAGGCCGGGTGCCCAACGGTGATTCTGTGGCGATCGGGTCGCTTCTGTGGGGGGAGAGCTCTGACTGCTCCATCCCTTCCCACTTCTGCTCGTCGTGTCCATTAGCCATCTCTGCCAAGTCACATGTGTCATTAGCATCTGGAGAGGGCCCCTCTTTTGTAGGGAGGCGGGACCTTCGTGTTAGTTTCCGCACACTGAGGAGGATGAGGAGGCGGAACTCCAGAGCTGTGGGGCACGATCTTACATTGCAGTACCATTTACAGTGGGCGGCCATCGTTTTCACGCCACTGAGTGACACCCACGAAGAGCACGCCCTTCTTCTTCACCAGTGCCTCGTCGTGACGCAGATATGGCGGAAAAATGGCAAATACATTCTCTGATGATTTTAGCAATTCTCAAGCAGAAAACCAGTGCAATTCAGGCACACAGGACTCGCTTATAGCGAGCTACAGAATCCTGTTTGTGACGCCCAAGTTGAGTCGCACAGAGCCAGAGGTTTTCGGGGTACTCGGCACCGAGCCCGTCGACTTCTATGGGGTATGTCACGTCTTTACCCGGCAATTGAATTAGAGTCGATTTTACTATGTAGAAGTGTATAAACTATAAATATATGTATATATATATGTCACAATGACATGTATATATATATATATATGTATTCTATGTGTGTATATTTTGTGTTTACAACGAAAGAAAGGGTTTTTTTTGTTGCGATATTTTGTTCCCATAGACTTACATGGGACTTCCGGTATCGAAATCGGATATCGAAGATATTTAGTGCTATCGGCGATACAATTTCGATACGATATTTTTAGATATCGAGCAATATCGCTCAACACTATTGACCAGCGATTTCTCATTTTTACAACAAAATTTACAAATCCATTTTTTAGGGACCACCTCACATTTGAAGTCACTTTGAAGGGTCTATATGGCAGAAAATACCCAAAAGTGACACCATTCTAAAAACTGCTCCCCTCAAGGTACTCAAAACCACATTCAAGAAGTTTATTAACCCTTCAGGTGCTTCACAGGAGCTGAAGCAACGTGGAAGGAAAAAATGAACATTTAACTTTTTAGTCACAAAAATGAACTTTTACAAACTTTTTTTTATTTTAACAAGGGTAAAAGGAGAAAATGGACAGATAAAGTTGTTGTGCAATTTCTCCTGAGTACGCCAATACCCCATATGTAGGGGAAAACCACTGTTTGGGCACACGGCAGAGCTCGTAAGGGAAGGAGCGCCGTTTGACTTTTTCAAACCAAAATTGGCTGGAATTGAGATTGGACGCCATGTTGCGTTTGGAGAGCCCCTGATGCACCTAAACAATGGAAATCCCCCAGAAGTGATACCATTTTGGAAACTAGACTCCCTATGGAACTTATCTAGATCTGTTGTGAGCACTTTGAACCCCCAAGTGTTTCACAAAAGTTCATTATGCCTGGGTGTGAAAAAAAAATAATTTTCCACAAAAATGATTTTTTAAGGGTATGCCACACTAAGCGAGATCGCTAGCGAGATCGCTAACGAGATCTCTATTGCATCACCATTTATGACGCAGTAGCGATCTCGTTAGCGACTTTAGCTGTGTGTGACATATAGCAGCGATGTGGCCCATGCTGAGATGTCGCTGATCGCTTATTTAATGTTCTGAGCGTTGGTGTCCCGCTGGTGAGCCTGAATCGCTGAGTGTGACACCCTTTATGAACGACTCCACCAGCGTCACAGGTGGGACTAGTTTTTCCCAACGACCGCAGAGGTCGTTATACAGATCGCTGATGAGTTGTGTTTGGAATCACAGATTACTGATGAGTTGTGTTTGGAATCACACAGCTAAGTCGCTAATGAGATCGCTACTGCGTCATAAACGTTGAGCAGTAGCGATCTCGTTAGCGATCTCGCTAGCGATCTCGCTTAGTGTGGCATACCCTTTAGTCCCAAATTTTTGATATTTCCCAAAGAAATTGGACCCCAAAATTAGTTGTCCAGTTTGTCCTGAGTACGCTGATACCCATATGTGGGGGGGAGAAACTAGGCGCACGGCAGGGCTGGGAAAGGAAGTAATAAAGTTTTGGAATGCAGACGTTGATGGGGGTCATGTTCCATTTGTAGTGCCACAGATGTGCCTAAACAGTGGAAACCCCCCACAAGTGACCCCATTTTGGAAACTAGAACCCCTAAGGAACTTATCTAGATCTGTAGTGAGCACTTTGAACCCCCAAGTACTTCACACAAGTTTATAATGCCCGAGCATGAAAATAAAAAATCCTATTTTTTTCACACAAAAATTATATTTTAGTCACGAAATTTTATTTTCTCAAGGGTAACAGGAGAAATTGGACCACAAAAGTTGTTGTCCAATTTGTCCTGAGTACGCTGATACCCCATATGTGGGGAGGAACCACTGTTTGGGCACACGGCAGAACTCGGAATGGAAGGAGCACCATTTGACTTTTTCCAACCAAAATTGGCTGGAATTGAGATTGTGGAAACCCCCACAAGTGACCCCATTTTGGAAACTAGACCCCCTAAGGAACTTATCTAGATCTGTGGTGAGCAATTTGAACCCCCAAGTGCTTCACACAAGTTTATAATGTGAGCCGTAAAATTAAAAAATCATATTTTTTCCACAAAAATGATCTTTTCACCCCAATTTTTATTTTCCCAAGGGTAACAAGACCCCAAAAGTTGTTGTGCAATTTGTCCTGAAAACGCTGATACCCCATCTATGGGGGTAAACCACTGTTTGGGTGCATGACAGAGCTCGGAAGGGAAGGAGCGCCGTTAGACTATTTCAACGCAGAATTGGCTGGACGCCATGTCGTGTTTGGAGAGACTTAATGTGCCTAAACAGTGGAAACCCCCCACAAATGACACCATTTTGGAAACTAGACCCCACAAGGAACTTATCTAGATATGTGGTGAGAACTTTGAACCCCCAGGTGTTTCACTAAAGTTTAAACGCCCGAGCATGAAAATAAAAAAATCATATTTTTTCCACAAACATGATCTTTTAGTCCCCAACTTTTTATTTTCCCAAGGGTAACAGGAGAAATTGGACCCCAAAAGTTGTTGTCCATTTTGTCCTGAGTACGATGATACCCCATATGTGGGAGAAAACTACTGTATGTGTGACCCCATTTTGGAATATAGACCCCCCCAAGGAACTTATCTAGATGTGTGGTGAGCACTTTGAATCCCGAAGTGCTTCACAAAATGTTATAATGTACAGCCAAAAAAATAAAAAATCTTTTTTTTTTACAAAATGATTTTTTTCACCCCAATATTTAATTTTCACAAGGGTAACAGGAGAAATTGGACCCCAAAAGTTGTTGTCCAATTTGCCCTGAGTACGCTGATACCCCATATGTGGGAGAAAACTAATGTATGGGCACATGTCAGGGCTTGGAAGGGAAGTAGTGACGTTTTGGATTGCAGACTTTGATGGAATGGTTGGCGGTCGTCATGTCGTGTTTGGAGAGCCCCTGATGTGCCTAAACAGTGGAAACCCCCCACAAGTGACCCAATTTGGAAAATAGACCCCCCCAAGGAACTTATCTAGATGTGTGATGAGCACTTTGAACCCCGAAGTGCTTCACAGAAGTTTATAACGTACAGCCGTAAAAATAAAAAATCCTTTTTTTTTTCCAAAAATGATTTTTTCGCCCCCAATATTTTGTTTTCACAAGGGTAACAGAAGGAATTGGACCCAAAGAGTTATTGTGCAATTTGTCCTGAGTACGCTGATACCCCATATGTGGGGGTAAACTACAGTTTGGGCGCATGGCAGAGCTCAGAAGTGAAGAAGCACCGTTTGACTTTTTCAACGCAGAATTGGCTAGAATTGAGATCAGACGCCATGTCACATTTGGAGAGCCCTTGATGTGCCTAAACAGTGGAAACCACCCAATTCTTAGTCCAACCCTAACCCCAACACACCCCTAACCCTAGTCCCAACCCTAACCATAACCCTAACCACAAACCTAACCCTAACACACCCCTAACCCTAATCCCAACCCTAACCCTTATCCTAACTTTAGCCCCAACCCTAACCCTAACCCTAAGGTCCCGTGCACACGTTGTGGATTTACTTGCGGATTTTTCCGCACGGATTTTGCTAAAACCGCAGGTAAAACGACCTGTGTTTTACCTCCGGTTTAAGCGCGGATTTACTGCGGTTTTGCCGCTGTTTTTGTGTGAATTTGCCTGCAGTTTTACACCTATAATGGAATATGTGTAAAACCGCTGCGGAATTCGCACAAAGATTTGACATGCTGCGGTTTTAAAACCGCATCAAATCCACACGGAAAATTCCGCATCATGTGCACAGCTTTTTTTTCCCTTCACTAACATTGTACTGTACATGGCGTCCGGTTCTCCTACAGATCCGCAGCGCCAAAACCGCTGCGGATCCGCAGCACAATCCACAACGTGTGCACAGGGCCTAACCCTAATGGGAAAATGGAAATAAATACAATTTTTTAATTTTATTATTTTTCCCTAACTAAGGGGATGATAAAGGGGGGTTTGATTTACTATTTATAGCGGGGTTTTATGATTGACAGCTGTCACGCTAAAAGATGCTTTTTATTGCAAAAAATAGTTTTTGCATCACCACATTTTGAGAGCTATAATTTTTGCATATTTTGGCCCACAGAGTCATGTGAGGTCTTATTTTTTGCAGGACGAGTTGACGTTTTTATTAGTATTATATTTGTGCACGTGACATTTTTTGATCGCTTTTTATTTCAATTTTTGGGAGGTTAGAATAAACAAAAATCAGCAATTCGTGAATTTCTTTTGGGGGGGGCGTTTATACCGTTCCACATGTGGTAAAATTGATAAAGCAGTTTTATTCTTCGGGTTAGTAAGATTACGCCGATACCTCATTTATATCATTTTTTTATGTTTTGGCGCTTTTATACAATAAAAACAATTTTATATAAAAAAAAATATTTTTGCATCGCTTTATTCTGCGAACTACAACTTTTTTACTGTTTGCTGATGATGTTGTATGGTGGCATTTTTTTTGCAGGACAAGATGATGTTTTCAGCGGTACCATGACTATTTATATTGGTCTTTTTGATTGCGTGTTATTCCACTTTTTGTTCGGCGGTATGATGATAAAGCATTGATTTTTGCTTTGTTTTTTTTTAAGGGGTTCACTAAATGGGTTAACTAGTGGACAGCTCTGTAGGGTGGGTCATTACGGACGCGGCGATACCAAATATGTGTACTTTTATTGTTTTTTTTTTTATTTACATGAAGAAATAAATTATTATTATTATTTAGTATCTTTAAAGAGGAAATAGTTCTCTTTGAGGACTAAATCGAGAAAGTCAGCGCATAGGTGTCGAATGCTCATGTCGGTGTCATGTTGTTGTAGGAGTCTATCTGTGGCGCTCATGCCCTTAATGTAGGTGATGGATGTATATAAGCTACTGACATCCCATGTGACCAGAATAGCCGAATCTGGGAGTGGGCCTAAGGAGGCAATGAGTTGTAGAAACTCATTGGTGTCCAGCAGGAATGATTTGGTGAGTTTAACTAGAGGGGTCAATAACTTCTCCAGCACTATGGCTAGTGGTGAGAGCACAGAATCTGTCAAAGAAACTATGGGTCGACCGGGAGGATTGTGCAACCTCTTGTGGATCTTGGGCAGGATATAGAATATGGGAGTGATTGGGTCCTTTTTAATGAGATATTCCTTAAGTTTTTTGTCAATGGTGCCAGCTTGAAAATGGCGATCTACAGTGGAAATGATCTTGGCTCTGATGGACTCCAGGGGATTATGTGGTATTATCTTATAAACCTCCCTATCATTGAGCTGATTTAAGGCTTCCATCATGTAGTCGCTGTGGTTCATGACCACAATGGCACCGCCTTTGTCAGCCGGTTTAACAATGAGACTTTTATCGGAGGACAGAGCTATCAGAGCAGACCTCTCAGATGTCAAAAGATTACTTGGAAAATGAAATTTACCCAAATTGATGTCATGTAGAGATTTGGATATATCTCTATCTACCAGCGTGATAAATGTTTCAACTGGTGGATAATTCTTAGGTGGCATGAATGTACTGGACAATCTCAGGCCTAGACCCTGGAGATCAAGTTTAGTAGAGCCTATGGTAAGGGCTGGTGTTGCAGGGACCTGTGTAGAGAAATGACCCCGAAGCCGTACATTGCGAAAAAACCTTTGCACGTCCATATTAAGTTCAAATGCATTAAACTCATATGTAGGACAAAAGGACAAACCCTTTTGTAATGCAGAAAGTTGATGGGCGTCAAGATGTTTCGAGGAAATGTTGACGACTAGGTGGGGGTGGTGTTATGACCTGGGATCTGGTGGACATCTGATTTCTGTTGTCCCCTGCGGTATTGACCCCCCCTCCTCGTCGGCCTCTTGTGCGGCCCCTGCTGTTGCCTAAAAAAAGAGGAAGAAAAATTGGAAATGTTGGAACTTGATGTGCCTGGCCTGCTGTCTGCCGATCCCGAGGAGCTTTGCGAGTTGTGTCGTCTGAATGACCGGTTCATATCTCTCCATTGATAAACCCATTCTGGAGGTAATCCTCCGTGTCCCTGATGAATTTCGATCTCTTCCTTTTTTCCACATCCAGTCGGTATGTGTTTAAGAGTTCCTGATTCTTGTTCTTTAAATCCTGAAAGGACTCCTGGGTCATGGTACTCAGTAGTTGTGCTCGATGGCAGCAATTTGTGCTTTGGTAGATTCTAGACTTTTTTGCAAATAAGAGACGGTAAGTGTCATTAAGTCGAATGAACATTTGTTCAAAATATGTTCAAATTTTGTGCAATATGTTCAAATTTTGTGCAATATTTTGGCGCATATCTACCTACTTTCTTTAGTCTTTGTGGCATCACAAAGTATATCCTTAACGAAACCTTTTCAAACGTTCACTGAGCACCTCTGGACAAATGAGCCGTGTGAGATTCTACAATGTTTTACATATATAAAAATATAACTTTTGACATATGTAAAAGTATTATTCATTTGTTTTTGTTATGTTACAACTGTTGTTTTCATTTGGGTACTCACAATGTTTTCTTTGTGTTATCTTGATATATTACAGTGCAAAATTGTACATATGGTCTGAGGAAGGCTGATGTTTTTCAGCCGAAAACGTTTACCTGTTATGTACATCACTTTTTTCTTTCACGGATGCAAATAAAAGTAAAAAACCACAGCAACAATTACCTCTTTTTGGTCTATTATTCAACGTTTGAGTGCCAAGTTTTGTTTTGATTCTATAATTCTCCTATCGTCATCAGTGTGGGCTGTGGCTCATAGCTTTAGCTACAGGCTGCAGTGATAAAGATTGTGAATTTAATTCCCAGGGAGACCAAAGAAAAGAAAAATGTTTATTTAATTAATGCAGGTATGTTACGAGATGCCGGCCTTGTCTCCATAGAGGAGGAGAGATTAAGACATATTAGAAGTTAGAAGTTCTGCTGGATCAGGAATGGTTGGGTACTATGGTGATGAAATGTTTATTTCCTCTTGAGAAACATAATAATAAAAGTTGCTGTTAACTCATTCAGACATCCGCTGTACATGTACCGTGCAAGTTGATAGCGAGTGTATGAAGATGGCTCATGGGGTGAGTTAGCCTCATACATAGCAGGTAATAGCAATGTGTCACAGGTAGGACCTGCCTCTAACAGCTGTGAGTGGAGTGGAAGACACGATTTAGGGGCACGGCTCCAAGGGAGGCCCTCATTAATGGATCACATGCAGCTGTTTAGGTGCAGGGTTCACAGCATAATATTTTGACATGTGTGTTCCTGCATCGGGAAGATAGAGGTTTATCTGATTTGCTCTGTTTGTGTACCATCCACATGTAAAGTGATGTCACCCGAAACTGAGAAGAACATACCTTTGTTTGAGACTGACAATATTATAAAGTGTACTGCCTGCTGCTTTGTGTAAGTGTTGCCAAGTAAAGAGTGCCTTATTTTTATGAATGTGCCCGGTGTTTTGAAGTCTAATGGACATGGTGAGGAGTGCAACAAGACTGGCATCAAGGTGAAAGTACAAATAACAATACTAACAGCATACAAAGACACATACAGAACTCTCGTTTGTCTGTAACGTGCTGGGCTGTCGGACTCATGACACTTGTCTATGGCTATCACCCTGGACACTGTTACAGAAGGGAGGAGATCTAGCTTTCAAGGTATATAAACAATATTATTTTATTTCAAGTCCAGAAAAATGCAAAAGAGGTGTAAATACTTGACAACAAAAAATTGTGATGAACCCTTCATAAAAACTAATGTGTTTCGAACCCCGTAGCTTTATTAGTCTTTGTATGTCACATACCCTTTGCAGATATTCATACAAAATAAATTAGCAATTGTTGTTTCTCTCAAATACAATAGTGCTAAGGCAGTGTCAATACAATTCACTGAGCCAATAAAAAACAATATATATGTACCATATACAGTTCAACACAGCTCACAAATCAGCAGCCACTCAAATGTGACTGTTCCTGTGCCATTCTTCATTGTCAGAGTTCTGCTTTGCTTTGGAGAATTAGCCTGGCAAATTGATCTATGAATGATTTGAAACATCAGGACTAGTGATGAGCAAGCATATTCGGTAATGCTCGATAATCTTTAGAGCGCCAATCTGCCACGCACTGCAATGACGCAGCCATGTTGGTTGTTGCATTACAGTGATTGGCTGGCCGCACAGCGTCATCAGTTCTATATCAGACCTGGAGCCGCCCTGCTTGTCACATTCAGCTCCGGAATCAGATAGTCTAGGAAGAGTTGCTGCCGAGATAGGGTTGGATTTGGGGGGTTCAAAGTTAGTGTGGGTATACCATAATTGAATACACAAATCCAGCTAAATCAACAGTCCTTCTAAGGACTAATTACGGGTATACAGATTGCAGTGCTAGGTATGCAGGGAATGTATGTGGGTATATAAATATCAGTGCAAGGCATGCCGGCACTGTATGGGTATATAGTGTGACAGTGTCACTGGTTTTATATGTGAGGGGAGATATGTGTCACACAGGATGCTCTCCTGTGTGAACTAAGACCTACTTCATTTATCTGCCAGCATGTTATATGCTGGTAGGTTTACTCTGTTAAAGGGTGTGCGGTTTTATGGGAATGGCGAAGAGGGCGGGACGCATTCCCCTTACCTCCCCTCAGGGTGTGGCTGAGCAATGTGTAAAAGCTCAGTCCTGGTTTTTTTTCTCGGGAGTGTGGTCTGGAGAGGAAAGTCTCCAGACAGTATAGTGGAAGCTACCGAGCTTTCCACAAGGACTTTAACAGTGCAGTTTATGCTACCGAGAGCAGGCGGAACCCACTCATCTATGGACTGAGTTATTGTTTTTTTTTTTTATGTTTTTCCCGTTTAACCCAGAGGGGTCATGTTTACTTTTCCTGCGAAACCTGCATGAGTTTATGGCTGATAATAAACCAGCAGAAAGACAACCCAGAGAACGTGTGTCCTGAGTCTGCCTCGAGGAGAGCCGAGCGAGTCGTCTTACCACAGTTGGTGTGAGAGTGCGTGCAGGATTCCAGGAACACGTGTACCTGCCACAAAGACCGGTGGATGTCCTGGGTGAAGGCTGCCAGCCAGCCAGAAAAGTCCGGCAGCATGGAGGAGCTCGTTAAGCACCTGGTCCAGGCCCAGCAGAGCATGCAGCAGCAACACCTACAGAGCCAGCAGAGCATACAGCAGGCCCAGCAGAGCATACAGCAGCAGCACCAGGAGACGACCAAACTGTTGCTTCAGCAGATCCAGTTGCAGCAAAAGTCGCAGCAGCAGCACCAGCAGGAGGCGCAACAGCAGATACAGCTTTTGGCGGACGCCATCCAGAGCAGGGCGGCCACCCCAAACCCAGGGCCGACTGATGATTCTCACGTCAGGAAGGCGGTAAGGCGGGCCATGCAGAAGATGACCCCTGGGATGATGTAGAAGCATTTCTGACTGTTTTTGAGAGGGTGGCTGATCGGGAGAGACTCCCACCAGCACAGTGGGCAGAGGTTCTGGCGCCATATTTATCGGGTGAACCCCAAAAAGCGTATTTTGACTTGGCGCTGCAAGATGCTAAGGAGTATCCCAGACTAAAGACAGAGATCTTAGCACGTCTGGGAGTAAATATGGCAGTAAGAGCCCAGCGAGTCCATCAATGGGCATATGCTAGCAACAAACCCCCTCGTTCGCAGATGTTTGACCTACTGCATCTTGTTCAGAAGTGGCTACAACCGGAGTCCTCCACTCCGGCCCAGATGGTTGAGCGGGTGGTGATTGACAGATTCATGCATTCCCTTCCCAAGTCAGTACAGACCTGGGTTGCCCAGGGTGATCCCCAGAACGCAGATGACTTTATCGGCCTGGTAGAGAGGTACCAGGTAGTGGAGAGATCTCTTGGGAAACCGGATGCAGTCACTTCTCCCTACTGGGATACCCAAAACGGGGTGGGTTCACCACGGAAGGGGTCTAGAGCCACCACTGGGGGGCGTCCCACTCCTATTGAAGGTGCCTTTAGAACAGTTGGGAAAGATATAGTTTGCTGGCAATGTCACAACCCTGGACATGTAGCCGCCAGGTGTCAAATATCCCCTGAGCCCATGGACTGCAGCCTAGGCAGACGGGTCTCCTATTATGTATATCCAGCCTGTAGCGTGGACTGTCGACCCGGCGAGGGACCGCAGGCGTGTGCAGTATCCATTAATGGAATAAAAGTGCTTGGGCTGTTGGACTCCGGGAGTCTGGTGACCTTGATCAGAGCATTCCTTCCCCACCAGTTGATCCCTTCCAAAACCCTGGGTGTTCGGTGCATCCATGGTGACGCCAAGGACTATCCCGTGGCCACAGTAACAGTGGGGACAGACTGTGGTGCCCAGTCCCATGAAGTCGGGGTGGTAAAGGACCTGATACATCCCGTCATATTGGGCCGTGATTTTTCCTTATTCTGGGACTTTGTGGAGAAGGGAACTGGACTAGCATGGGGAAAAGCGAGATCTTTGAAGAAGAACCCCCGACAGAGTCTCAGAGAGAGGAGTTCCCACTGTGCGTCCTTGTCGGTGATGAGGGTGAGACGGTGACCGAGGAGGCCGACCTACCTGCATTAGATATGTCCAGAGAGAACTTTGGGACTGCTCAAGTTCAAGACCTGACCTTAAAAGGGGCGTTCGACCAGGTTACTGTATGTAATGGGGTTGCCCAAGAGCCGGGGGCCGACACCAGATTCCCCCACTTTGCAGTACAGGGGGAGTTGCTATATCAGGTGGCCAAACTGAGGGCGGTGAGATAGTGGAACAGTTGTTAGTGCCGGGGCCATACAGACGGCGGGTGCTAGATATGGCCCATTCACATGTTCTGGGGGGACACCTAGGTGTCGAGAAAACTCAGGAGAGGATACTGAGGAGGTTTTATTGGCCAGGGTGTTATCAAGAAATTGAAAACTTTTGTAGGTCCTGCCCCACCTGCCAAATAACCGCTCCCTCCTCCCACTTCCGTAGCCCCTTAGTTCCACTACCTGTGATAGAGGTTCCCTTTGAGAGGATTGCCATGGACCTCGTGGGCCCCATAGTCAAATCAGCTCGGGGCCACCAATATATCCTGGTCGTCATGGACTATGCGACTCGGTATCCAGAAGCAGTTCCCCTAAGGAACATGTCCAGTAAAAGTATAGCCCGAGAGTTGGTCCATATTTTTGCTCGGACAGGTCTACCAAAAGAGATTCTAACAGACCAAGGAACCCCCTTCATGAGCAAGGTGATGAAGGAGCTTTGCAGAGTCCTTCAGATAACTCAGCTGCGGACCTCGGTTTATCATCCACAAACGGACGGCCTAGTGGAACGCTTCAACAAGACCTTAAAGGCGATGCTCAAGAAGGTCGTTGAAAAGGATGGGAGAGACTGGGACTACCTGCTCCCATTTCTGCTTTTCTCGGTCAGAGAAGTCCCTCAAGCCTCCACTGGCTTCTCTTCATTTGAGCTCCTATATGGGCGGCATCCAAGAGGTCTCCTAGACATCGCCAAGGAAACTTGGGAGGCTGAAGTCACGCCACACCGGAGTATCATCAAACATGTGCCCAGTTACAGGAGAGAATGTCAAGGGTGTTGCCCATCGTGAAGGAACATCTCCTCCAGGCGCAGGAAGCCCAGGCGAGTGTTATGATTTGGTAGCTGAGTGTTGTGAATGGGTTTGAGATGAGTTCTGAGCAGAGGCTCCCTCTGGTGGTTACAAGCGGTACTAGTGAGGATTGTGAGGACTGGGAATCAGGTGTTACTGACTGGTCTTATATAAGGGAGTCATTTTCCCATCAGGGTTGCCGGTGATCAATTGTTCTGGTCTGAATCCTTCATTCCAGTTTCCCTTGTAGCCTGCTGTGTCGTGTCTGCATCTCCTGCTTCCAGATAAGTCTTTTTCTTCTTTTGTGTTTGTGCTATATTTTTGCATTTTGTCCTGCACTTCTTTGGGGGCCTTCTGGGTCCCCTCCGGGGGCTTCTGCCTTCTCAGTTTAATTCAGCCACTGAGTTTTGTTTTTTGCTTTTTCCAGTTTTTTCAGTGGCTGCTGTTTTGATTTTGTTACACCAGAGAGCTAATTTAGGTGGTAGAGGTCGTGTGATCTCAGGTGATTTTGAAATTAGTAGAGTTGGTGTTTTTCAGGGTTTTCTGGGATTGCAGTAAGTACCCTTCCTATCCTTTTCTATTTAGATAGTTTGGGCCCCAGCGTTTGCTCATACTATTTTCATCCTGTGTCTGTATTTCCTCTTGTCTAACCGCCATTACATGTTTGGGGGCTTTCTATTATCTTTGGGGTTCTGCTCCGGGGCAGATAGCTTTCCTATTTCTATCTTTAGGTGTAGTTAGTTTCTCAGGCTGTGACGAGGCGTCTAGGACCAACGTAGGAACGCTCCACGGCTGCCTCTAGTTGTGGTGGTTAATCAGGGTACTGCAATCCCATAGATTCCAACTGCTCTGGTGTATTGCCTTTTTTACCTGCACTCCTCAGCTACCGAAACATAACAGTATCACCGGCCCAAAAAATTGAAAATTGTATGGTACTCACAGAAGGGAAAAAATATTGTGATAGAAAAAAGGTTGTCAGAGTTGTCAGAGATATTTTTCTGTTTGTTGCATTTTTTTTTTTTTTCCCTCTGTATCTCTGGGTGCTGGGGAGGATCTTTTTTCCCAATGGAGTTTGCACAGTTGTCTGGCCGTGTGGATCAGCTTGCCACTGAGGTTCGGAGTATTGCTATCTATCTTGCTGGGTTGCCTGTTGTGGAACCTAGGATCCCCATGCCAGATTTGGTTTTAGGGGATCGAGCTAAGTTTCAGAATTTCAAAAATAATTGTAAATTGTTTTTTGCCTTAAAATCTAAGTCCTCAGGAAACGCAGCGCAGCAGGTTCAAATTATCATCTCTCTCCTGCGCGGCGATCCTCAGGATTGGGCTTTTTCCCTGATACCTGGGGATCCTATTTTGAGTGATGTTGATGCGTTTTTTCAGGCTTTGGGGTTATTGTACGATGAGCCTAATGTCACTGATCAAGCTGAAAAAGCCTTGTTGGCATTAAATCAGGGGCTTGATGACGCTGAGTTATACTGTCAGAGATTCCGTAGGTGGGCAGTCCTGACCAAATGGAATGACGACGCTTTGGCGGCCCTTTTCCGGAAGGGTCTGTCAGATAATGTAAAAGATGTTATGGTGGGATTCCCAGTCCCCTCTGGTCTCAATGATTCTATGTCATTAGCGATTCAAATTGACAGACGTTGCGTGAGGGAGAGGTATGCGTGGAATGGTGTTGCCTTGTGAACCAGCTCCTGAAACCATGCAGTGTGATAGAGTGGTGTCGGGGGCACAGCGTCATGAGTTTCGAAAGCGCAATGGGTTATGTTTCTACTGTGGTGATGCCTCTCATGCTATTTCAGTCTGCCCTAAGCGGGGAAGACGTTTTGCATGCTCAGTTGTCTTGGGTAGTGTTCAGACTAAGTTTTTATTAACTGTCACTCTGATATGCTCTCTGTCCTCATTTTCTGCTCAGGCTTTCGTTGATTCTGGAGCAGCTATTAACCTGATGGATTATGATTTTGCTAAACGTTGTGGGTTTCCCTTGATACCCCTACAGAAGTCTATTCCCCTACTGGGGATCGATTCTACCCTTTGGCTGAGAATAAACCCCAGTTTTCTACTCAGGTGATAATGAGGGTTGAACCTGATCACCAGGAGTGCTGCAAATTTTTGGTTCTATATAATCTGCATGACATTATCGTGCTGGGTTTCCCTTGGTTGCAGTCTCATAATCCTGTTTTGGATTGGAAGTCTGTGTCTGTGGCCAGTTGGGGCTGCCAATGTGTTAATACCAACACTCCTGTTTTTTCTGCCTCCCCCCAAGCTCAGATGTTCCTGACTTTTTGTTTGATTTTTCTGATGTGTTTAGCGAAAGTAAATCTGCATCCTTGCCTCCCCATAGGAGCTATGACTGCGCTATTGAATTAGTGCCGGGTAGTAAATTCCCTAAAGGTCGCCTTTTTAACTTGTCTGTACCTGAACATAACGCTATGCGGTCTTATATCAAGGAATCATTGGAGAAGGGTCATATCAGACCATCCTCTTCACCCTTAGGTGCCGGTTTTTTCTTTGTGGCCAAAAAAGATGGTTCATTAAGGCCGTGTATTGATTATCGTCTCTTGAACAATATTACTGTGAAATATCAATACCCGTTACCTTGATTTCTGACCTGTTTTCCAGGGTGAAAAATGCTACTTGGTTTACCAAGCTTGACGTCAGGGGGGCGTATAACCTTATTCGCATTAAGCACGGGGATGAATGGAAGACGGCATTCAATACCCTGAAGGGCATTTTGAGTACCTAGTGATGCCCTTTGGGCTCACTAATGCTCCTTCCGTCTTCCAGTCCTTCATGAATGACATTTTCAGGATTTTGTGGACAAATTTCTGATTGTTTATTTGGATGATATCTTGATTTTTTCTAATGACTGGGACTCTCATGTGAAACATGTTCGAACTGTGTTCCAGATTTTGAGAGAGAATGCTCTGTATGTGAAGGGATCAAAGTGTCTTTTTGGCGTACAGAGGATCTCATTTCTGGGATTCATTTTGTCCCCATCTGTTATTGAAATGGACCCGGTCAAGGTTCAGGCCATCTGTGATTGGGTCCAACCTACTTCATTAAAGGCTCTTCAGAGATTTTTGGGTTTTGCCAATTTTTATCGTAAATTTATTGGTAATTTCTCGGTTATTGTTAAACCATTAACTGATTTGACCAGAAAGGGTTCTGATGTGGTGAATTGGCCTCCTGAGGCAGTCTCTGCATTTCAGGAACTTAAGCAGAGATTCACTTCTGCCCCTGTTCTACGGCAGCCTGATGTTTCTCTGCCATTTCAGGTGGAGGTTGATGCCTCTGAAATTGGGGCAGGTGCCGTTTTGTCCCAAAAAGATCCAGAGACCTCTAAAAGTAACCCTTGTGCCTTTTTCTCTCGAAAATTTTCTCCTACTGAACGTAATTATGGCGTGGGTAATCGGGAGTTATTGGCCATGAAGTGGGCTTTTGAAGAGTGGAGACATTGGCTGGAGGGAGCCAAACATCAGGTGGTGGTCCTTACTGACCATAAGAATCTGGTCTATCTGGAATCTGCCAAGCGACTCAATCCTAGACAGGCCAGGTGGGCCTTGTTTTTCACACGTTTTAATTTTGTGGTTTCCTTTCTTCCTGGCACTAAGAATGTTAAGGCGGATGCCCTCTCGAGAAGTTTCCTTGCGGACTCTCCTGAGTTATCTGATCCTTCTGTTATTTTGAAAGAGGGTGTAGTTCTTTCCGCCATCTCGCCCAATTTGAGACTTGCTCTGGAGGGGTGTCAGGAGGATAGGCCCGAGCGCTGCCCTGTTGGAAAATTGTTTGTCCCGGACCAATGGAAAAGAGTGTGATGTCTGAGATTCATTGTTCCGCATTGGCTGGGCATCCCGGAATTTTTGGTACCAGAGACTTGGTTAGTCGGTCCTTTCGGTGGCCTACCTTGTCTCGTGATGTCAGGGAATTTGTGCAGTCCTGCGGGACTTGCTCTCGCTCCAAGCCTTGCTCTCGCTCTAGTGGTTTATTGATGCCATTGCCTGTGCCCAAGAGACCATGGACCCATATCTCTATGGATTTCATTTCCGATCTTCCTGTTTCTCAGAGAATGACCACCATCTGGGTAATTTGTGATAGGTTTTCCAAAATGATACATCTTGTGCCATTACCTAAGTTGCCTTCCTCCTCTGAATTGGTGCCGTTGTTCCTTCAGCACGTGGTTCGTTTACACGGCATTCCTGAGAACATTGTGTCTGACAGAGGAGTCCAGTTTGTTTCCAGATTTTGGAGGACTTTTTGTTCTAAACTGGGTGTTCAATTGTCTTTCTCCTCGGCATTTCATCCTCAGACCAATGGTCAAACTGAGAGAACAAACCAGACATTGGAGACTTATCTTAGATGCTTTGTGTCTGCTGATCAGGATGACTGGGTCTCTTTTTTGCCTTTGGCTGAGTTTGCTCTTAATAATAGGGCTAGCTCTGCCACTTTGATGTCTCCGTTTTTCTGTAATTCTGGGTTTCACCCTCGATTTTCTTCAGGACAGACGGAGGCTTCTGTCTGTCCAGGGGTTCACTCTGTTGTGGAGCGTATGCAACAGATTTGGGACCAGGTAGTGGAGAGGTTGTCCCTCTCTCAGGAGAAGGCCCAGCGGTTTGCTAACCGGCATAGGACTGATGGTCCTCGGTTTAAAGTGGGGGACTTGGTCTGGTTGTCCTCAAAGAATATTCCTATGAGAGTAGCATCTCCTAAATTTAAGCCTAGGTTCATTGGACCTTATAAGATCATGGAGATTATTAATCCTGTTTCTTTTCGTTTGCTTCTTCCAGGGACATTTAAGATCCATAACGTGTTCCACAAGTCCTTGTTGAAGAGGTTTGTTGAGCCAGTGGTTCCTGCTGCTGTGCCTCCTGACCCTGTTTTGGTTGAGGGCAATCTGGAGTATGTGGTTGAGAAAATATTGGATTCTCGTTTTTCTAGACGGAAACTCCAGTATTTGGTTAAATGGAGAGGTTATGGTCAGGAAGACAATTCTTGGGTGTTTGCTTCGGACATCCATGCTAGGAGACTTATCCGTGCTTATCATAGAACTCATCCTGACCGACCTGGTTGCTCAAATGAGGGTTCGGTGACCCCTCCTCAAGGGGGGGGTACTGTTGTGAATGGGTTTGAGATGAGTTCTGAGCAGAGGCTCCCTCTGGTGGTTACAAGCGGTACTAGTGAAGATTGTGAGGACTGGGAATCAGGTGTTACTGACTGGTCTTATATAAGGGAGTCATTTTCCCATCAGGGTTGCCGGTGATCAATTGTTCTGGTCTGAATCCTTCATTCCAGTTTCCCTTGTAGCCTGCTGTGTCGTGTCTGCATCTCCTGCTTCCAGATAAGTCTTTTTCTTCTTTTGTGTTTGTGCTATATTTTTGCATTTTGTCCAGCACTTCTTTGGGGGCCTTCTGGGTCCCCTCCGGGGGCTTCTGCCTTCTCAGTTTAATTCAGCCACTGAGTTTTGTTCTTTTGCTTTTTCCAGTTTTTTCAGTGGCTGCTGTTTTGATTTTGTTACACCAGAGAGCTAATTTAGGTGGTAGAGGTCGTGTGATCTCAGGTGATTTTGAAATTAGTAGAGTTGGTGTTTTTCAGGGTTTTCTGGGATTGCAGTAAGTACCCTTCCTATCCTTTTCTATTTAGATAGTTTGGGCCCCAGCGTTTGCTCATACTATTTTCATCCTGTGTCTGTATTTCCTCTTGTCTAACCGCCATTACATGTTTGGGGGCTTTCTATTATCTTTGGGGTTCTGCTCCGGGGCAGATAGCTTTCCTATTTCTATCTTTAGGTGTAGTTAGTTTCTCAGGCTGTGACGAGGCGTCTAGGACCAACGTAGGAACGCTCCACGGCTGCCTCTAGTTGTGGTGGTTAGTCAGGGTACTGCAATCCCATAGATTCCAACTGCTCTGGTGTATTGCCTTTTTTACCTGCACTCCTCAGCTACCGAAATATAACAGCTGAGGAGTGCAGGCAAAAATGGCAATACACCAGAGCAGTTGGAATCTATGAGATTGCAGTACCCTGACTAACCACCACAACTAGAGGCAGCCGTGAAGCGTTCCTACGTTGGTCCTAGACGCCTCGTCACAGCCTGAGAAACTAACTATACCTAAAGATAGAAAGAGGAAAGCTATCTGCCCCGGAGCAGATCCCCAAAGAACATAGAAAGCCCCCAAACATGTAATGGCGGTTAGACAAGAAGAAATACTGACACAGAAAATAGTATGAGCAAAGGTTGGGGCCCAAACTATCTAAATAGAAAAGGATAGGAAGGGCACTTACTGCAATCCCAAAAAACCCTGAAAAGCACCAACTCTACTAATTTCAAAAACACCTGAGATCACACGACCTCTACCACCTAAATTAGTTCTCTGGTGTAACAAAATCAAAACAGCAGCCACTGAAAAAACTGGAAAAAGCAAATGTACAAAACATCAGTGGCTGAACTAAACTGAGAGGGCAAAAGCCCCCGGAGGGGACCCTGAAGGCCCCCACAGAAGTGCAGGACAAAATGCAAAAATCAAGCACAAAAACAAAAAAAGAAAATGTCTTATCTGTTAGCAGGAGATGCAGACACGACACAGCAGGCTACAAAGGAAACAGGAATCAAGGATTGAGACCAGAACAATTGATCACCGGCAACCCTGATGGGAAGGCGACTCCCTTATATAAGACCAGTCAGTAACACCTGATTCCCAATCCTCACAATCTTCACTGGACAGTCCAGTACCGCTTGTAACCACCAGAGGGAGCCTCTGCTCAGAACTCATCTCAAGTCCATTCACAACAGTATCCCCCCCTTGAGGAGGGGTCACCGAACCCTCACTTGAGCAACCAGGTCGGTGAGGATGAGTTCTATGATACGCACGGATGAGTCTCCTAGCATGGATGTCTGAAGCAAACACCCAAGAATTGTCTTCCTGACCATAACCTCTCCACTTAACCAAATACTGGAGTTTCCGTCTAGAAAAACGAGAATTCAATATTTTCTCAACCACAAACTCCATATTGCCCTCAACCAGAACAGGGTCAGGAGGCAAAGCAGTAGGAACCACTGGCTCAACAAACCTCTTTAACAAGGACTTGTGGAACACATTATGGATCTTAAATGTCCCTGGAAGAAGCAAACGAAAAGAAACAGGATTAAGAATCTCCATGATCTTATAAGGTCCAATGAACCTAGGCTTAAATTTAGAAGATGCCACTCTCATAGGAATATTTTTGAGGACAACCAGACCAAGTCCCCCACTTTAAACCGAGGACCATCAGTCCTATGCCGGTTAGCAAACCGCTGGGCCCTCTCCTGAGAGAGGGACAACCTCTCCACTACCTAATCCCAAATCTGTTGCATACGCTCCACAACAGAGTCAACACCTGGACAGGCAGAAGCCTCCGTCTGTCCTGAAGAAAATCGAGGGTGAAACCCAGAATTACAGAAAAATGGAGACATCAAAGTGGCAGAGCTAGCCCTATTATTAAGAGCAAACTCAGCCAAAGGCAAAAAAGAGACCCAGTCATCCTGATCAGCAGACACAAAGCATCTTACATAAGTCTCCAATGTCTGGTTTGTTCTCTCAGTTTGACCATTGGTCTGAGGATGAAACGCCGAGGAGAAAGACAACTGAACACCAAGCTTAGAACAAAAGGTCCTCCAAAATCTGGAAACAAACTGGACTCCTCTGTCAGACACAATGTTCTCAGGAATGCCGTGTAAACGAACCACGTGCTGAAGGAACAAAGGCACCAATTCAGAGGAGGAAGGCAACTTAGGTAATGGCACAAGATGTATCATCTTGGAAAACCTATCACAAATCACCCAGATGACGGTCATTCTCTGAGAAACAGGGAGGTCGGAAATTAAATCCATAGAGATATGGGTCCATGGTCTCTTGGGCACAGGCAATGGCATCAATAAACCACTAGAGCGAGAGCAAGGCTTGGAGCGAGAGCAAGTCCCGCAGGACTGCACAAATTCCCTGACATCACGAGACAAGGTAGGCCACCAAAAGGACCGACTAACCAAGTCTCTGGTACCAAAAATTCCGGGATGACCGGCCAACGCGGAACAATGAATCTCAGACATCACACTCTTTTTCCACTGGTCCGGGACAAACAATTTCCCAACAGGACAGCGCTCGGGCCTATCCTCCTGACACCCCTCCAGAGCCAGTCTCAAATTGGGCGAGATGGCGGAGAGAACTACACCTTCTTTTAAAATAACAGAAGGATCAGATACCTCAGGAGAGTCCGCAAGGAAACTCCTCGAGAGGGCATCCGCCTTAACATTCTTAGTGCCAGAAAGAAAGGAAACCACAAAATTAAAACGTGTGAAAAACAAGGCCCCCCTGGCCTGTCTAGGATTAAGTCGCTTGGCAGATTCCAGATAAACCAGATTCTTATGGTCCGTAAGGACCACCACCTGATGTTTGGCTCCCTCCAGCCAATGTCTCCACTCTTCAAAAGTCCATTTCATGGCCAATAACTCCCGATTACCAACGTCATAATTACGTTCAGTAGGAGAAAATTTTCGAGAGAAAAAGGCACAAGGGTTACTTTTAGAGGTCTCTGGATCTCTTTGGGACAAAACGGCACCTGCCCCAATTTCAGAGGCATCAACCTCCACCTGAAATGGCAGAGAAACATCAGACTGCCGTAGAACAGGAGCAGAAGTGAATCTCTGCTTAAGTTCCTGAAATGCAGAGACTGCCTCAGGAGGCAAATTTACCACATCAGAACCCTTTTTGGTCAAATCAGTTAATGGTTTAACAATAACCGAGAAATTACCAATAAATTTACGATAAAAATTGGCAAAACCCAAAAATCTCTGAAGAGCCTTTAATGAAGTAGGTTGGACCCAATCACACATGGCCTGAACCTTGACCGGGTCCATTTCAATAACAGATGGGGACAAAATGAATCCCAAAAATGAGATCCTCTGTACGCCAAAAAGACACTTTGATCCCTTCACATACAGAGCATTCTCTCTCAAAATCTGGAATATAGTTCGAACATGTTTCACATGAGAGTCCCAGTCATTAGAAAAATCAAGATATCATCCAAATAAACAATCAAAAATTTATCCACAAAATCCCTGAAAATGTCATTCATGAAGGACTGGAAGACAGAAGGAGCATTAGTGAGCCCAAAGGGCATCACAAGGTACTCAAAATGCCCCTCAGGGGTGTTAAATGCCGTCTTCCATTCATCCCCCTGCTTAATGCGAATAAGGTTATATGCCCCCCTGAGGTCAAGCTTGGTAAACCAAGTAGTGTCTTTCACCCTGGAAAACAGGTAAGAAATCAAGGGTAACGGATATTGATATTTCACAGTAATATTGTTCAAAAGACGATAATCAATACACGGCCTTAATGAACCATCCTTTTTGGCCACAAAGAAAAAACCGGCACCTAAGGGTGAAGAGGATGGTCTGATATGACCCTTCTCCAATGACTCCTTGATATAAGACCGCATAGCGTCATGTTCAGGTACAGACAAGTTAAAAAGGCGACCTTTAGGGAATTTACTACCAGGCACTAATTCAATAGCGCAGTCATAGCTCCTATGGGGAGGCAAGGATGCAGATTTACTTTCGCTAAACACATCAGAAAAATCAATCAAAAAATCAGGAACATCCTGAGCCTGGGGGGAGGCAGAAAAAACAGGAGTGTTGGTATTAACACATTGGCAGCCCCAACTGGTTACAGACACAGATTTCCAATCCAAAACAGGATTATGAGACTGTAACCAAGGGAAACCCAGCACGATAATGTCATGCAGATTATACAGAACCAAAAATTTGCAGCTCTCCTGATGATCAGGTTCAACCCTCATTATCACATGAGTAGAGAACTGAGATTTATTCTCAGCCAAAGGGGTAGAATCGATCCCCAGTAGGGGAATAGACTTCTGTAGGGGTATCAAGGGAAACCCGCAACGTTTAGCAAAATCAAAATCCATCAGGTTAATAGCTGCTCCCGAATCAACGAAAGCCTGAGCAGAAAATGAGGACAGAGAGCATATCAGAGTAACAGTTAATAAAAACTTAGTCTGAACACTACCCAAGACAACTGAGCGTGCAAAACGTCTTCCCGCTTAGGGCAGACTGAAATAGCATGAGAGGCATCACCACAGTAGAAACATAACCCATTGCGCTTTCGAAACTCATGACGCTGTGCCCCAGAAACCACTCTGTCACACTGCATGGGTTCAGAAGCAGGTTCACAAGGCAACACTATTCCACGCATACTTCTCCGCTCACGCAAGCGTCTGTCAATTTGAATTGCTAATGACATAGAATCATTGAGACCAGAGGGGATAGGGAATCCCACCATAACATCCTTTACATTATCTGACAGACCCTTCCGAAAAAGGGCTGCCAAAGCGTCGTCATTCCATTTGGTCAAGACTGCCCACCTGCGGAATCTCTGACAGTATAACTCAGCGTCATCAAGCCCCTGATTTAATGCCAACAAGGCTTTTTCAGCTTGATCAGTGACATTAGGCTCATCG
Source organism: Oophaga sylvatica (assembly GCA_033576555.1). Taxonomy (NCBI): domain Eukaryota; kingdom Metazoa; phylum Chordata; class Amphibia; order Anura; family Dendrobatidae; genus Oophaga; species Oophaga sylvatica. The sequence continues at coordinate 423,839,884 of JARQOD010000002.1, forward strand.
TACAATAATCCCAAGGCCTGAAAAAATGCATCAACATCACTCAAAACAGGATCCCCAGGTGTCAGGGAAAAAGCCCAATCCTGAGGATCGCCGCGCAGAAGAGAGATGACAATTTGAACCTGCTGCGCTGCGTTCCCTGAGGACTTAGATTTTAAGGCAAAAACAATTTACAATTATTTTTGAAATTCAGAAACTTGGCTCTATCCCCCAAAAACAAATCTGGCATGGGAATCCTAGGTTCCACAACAGGCAACCTAGCAAGATAGGTAGCAATACTCCGAACCTCAGTGGCAAGCTGATCCACACGGCCAGACAACTGTGCAAACTCCACTGAGAGAAAAAATCCTCCCCAGCACCCAGAGATACAGAGAGAAAAAAAAAAAAATGCAACAAACAGAAAAATATCTCTGACAACTTTGACAACCTTTTTTTTTTCTTTCACAATATTTTTCCCTTCTGTGAGTACCATATAATTTTCAGTTTAGGCCGGTGATACTGTTATGATTAGGTAGCTGAGGAGTGCAGGCAAAAAATGGCAATACACCAGAGCAGTTGGAATCTATGAGATTGCAGTACCCTGACTAACCACCACAACTAGAGGCAGCCGTGGAGCGTTCCTACGTTGGTCCTAGACGCCTCATCACAGCCTGAGAAACTAACTATACCTAAAGATAGAAAGAGGAAAGCTATCTGCCCCGGAGCAGATCCCCAAAGAACATAGAAAGCCCCCAAACATGTAATGGCGGTTAGACAAGAAGAAATACTGACACAGACAGAAAATAGTATGAGCAAACGTTGGGGCCCAAACTATCTAAATAGAAAAGGATAGGAAGGGCACTTACTGCAATCCCAAAAAACCCTGAAAAGCACCAACTCTACTAATTTCAAAAACACCTGAGATCACACGACCTCTACCACCTAAATTAGTTCTCTGGTGTAACAAAATCAAATCAGCAGCCACTGAAAAAACTGGAAAAAGCAAATGTACAAAACATCAGTGGCTGAACTAAACTGAGAGGGCAAAAGCCCCCGGAGGGGACCCTGAAGGCCCCCACAGAAGTGCAGGACAAAATGCAAAAATCAAGCACAAAAACAAAAAAAAGAAAATGTCTTATCTGTTAGCAGGAGATGCAGACACGACACAGCAGGCTACAAAGGAAACAGGAATCAAGGATTGAGACCAGAACAATTGATCACCGGCAACCCTGATGGGAAGTCGACTCCCTTATATAAGACCAGTAAGTAACACCTGATTCCCAATCCTCACAATCTTCACTGGACAGTCCAGTACCGCCAGAGGGAGCCTCTGCTCAGAACTCATCTCAAGTCCATTCACAACAGGCGAGGGTCTATAACCGGACGGCGAGACTAAGACAGTTTTCCAGCCCGGAGACCGTGTTTTGGTGCTGATCCCTACCGTCGAGAACAAGTTCCTCGCCAAATGGCAAGGTCCATACGAGGTGGTGGAGAAAGTCAGCGAGGTTAATTATAGAGTCCACCAGCCTGGCCGAAGGAAGGCACATCAAATATATCATATAACTTGCTCAAGCCGTGGCGGAACCGTGAACCTCTGGAAACTCCTTGCCTGGGGGCCGCACCAGAAGGCAAGGTGGAGGAGGTCACTATTGCAGAGACTCTATCACCGGCCCAGAAGCAACAGTGTCGAGAATTACTACAGCAGAATCGGGAGCTGTTCTCAGAGTTGCCAGGGCATACCCAAGTGGTAGAGCATGACGTGCTGACAGAACCGCATGTACGAGTGAATTTGAAGCCGTATTGGATTCCGGAAGCACGTCGGGAGGTGATCTCGGCTGAGGTGAAGAGGATGTTAGACCTCGGGGTAATAGAGGAGTCAAAGAGTGGGTGGTCGAGCCCAATCATCCTCGTGCCGAAACCCAATGGAGAGTGGAGGTTTTGTAATGACTACCGTCGGCTGAATGAGGTGTCCAAGTGTGACACGTACCCGATGCCCCACGTCGACGAACTTATCGAGAGGCTGGGGGCTGGGACCGGCGAGGTACATCACCACTCTTGACCTGACGAAGGGCTACTGGCAGATCCCCATGTCCCAGATGGCTAAAGAGAAGACGGCTTTCTCAACACCTGATGGCTGTTTTCAATACACGCGGATGCCGTTCGGACTACAGGGGGCCCCAGCCACTTTCCAGAGGGCTATGGATCGGATCCTAGCCCCACATAAGAAGTATGCCGCAGCCTACCTCAATGACATTGTGGTCTTTAGCTCAGACTGGGCTAGTCACCTACCTAAACTACAGGCCGTTTTGGACGCATTAAGGAAAGCAGGATTTACCATAAATCCAGAAAGTGTGCCATCGGGAAAGAGGAGGCCAAGTACCTGGGCTATGTTGTTGGGAGAGGCGAAATAAAGCCGCAAATCAAGAAAGTGGAGGCAATTCAAACCTGGCCGCAACCGCTCTCAAAGAAGCAGGTGAAAGCATTCCTGGGAATGGTGGGATACTACCGGCGGTTTATCCCGAATTTCGCCATGATTGCCGCCCCACTAACAGATCTTCTAAAAGGCACCAAATAAACCATGGTGAAATGGACGGAAGAAACGGAGGCCGCATTTCAAAAGCTGAAGCTAACACTGTGCAAGCAGCCTGTCCTGGTCGCGCCAGACATTAAGAAAGAATTTGTGGTCCAGACTGACGCATCAGAGGTTGGTCTAGGTGCCGTACTCTCCCAAGAAATAAATGGGGAAGAACATCCCATTCTCTATCTAAGCCGAAAGCTGTCCTCCTGCGAAGAAGAACTACGCCATAGTAGAGAAAGAGTGATTAGCCATAAAATGGGCCGTGGATACACTGAAATATTACCTACTAGGCCGGAAGTTTAAATTAGTATCAGACCATGCCCCGTTGAGATGGTTGAGGGAAAAGAGGGGAAAAAATGCTAGGGTAACTAGATGGTTCCTAGAGCTTCAAGATTTTAACTTTCACGTGGAGCATAGGCCAGGGAAGTTACATGGGAATGCAGATGCCCTCTCTAGGATTCCCTGTCTGGTGTCAGAAGGTGCCCAAATCCCCGGCTTTGGGCAGAGGGGGGGAATATGTGACAGTGTCACTGGTTTTATATGTGAGGGGAGGTATGTGTCACACAGGATGCTCTCCTGTGTGAACTAAGACCTACTTCATTTATCTGCCAGCATGTTATATGCTGGTAGGTTTACTCTGTTAAAGGGTGTGCGGTTTTATGGGAATGGCGAAGAGGGCGGGACGCATTCCCCTTACCTCCCCTCAGGCTGTGGCTGAGCAATGTGTAAAAGCTCAGTCCTGTTTTTTTTTTCTCGGGAGTGTGGTCTGGAGAGGAAAGTCTCCAGACAGTATAGTGGAAGCTACCGAGCTTTCCACAAGGACTTTAACAGTGCAGTTTATGCTACCGAGAGCGGGCGGAACCCACTCATCTATGGACTGAGTTATTGTTTGTTTTTTTTATGTTTTTCCCGTTTAACCCAGAGGGGTCATGTTTACTTTTCCTGCGAAACCTGCATGAGTTTATGGCTGATAATAAACCAGCAGAAAGACAACCCAGAGAACGTGTGTCCTGAGTCTGCCTCGAGGAGAGCCGAGCGAGTTGTCTTACCACAATAGATATAGTATCACTGCTAGTAAGACAGGCATTGTATGTGGCATACTTCATTGCAAACATCAAGAGGGTTCATTACATTAATGTCTGCTGCTTATTACATATATTGACCTTATATACAGGTCCTTCTCAAAAAATTAGCATATAGTGCTAAATTTCATTATTTTCCATAATGTAATGATTAAAATTAAACTTTCATATATTTTAGATTCATTACACACCAACTGAAATTTTTTCAGGTCTTTTATTGTTTTAATACTGATGATTTTGGCATACAGCTCATGAAAACCTAAAAATCCTGTCTCAAAAAATTAGCATATTTCATCCGTCCAATAAAATAAAAGTGTTTAAAACAAAATAAAAAAAAAAACATCAAATAATAATGTTCAGTTATGCACTCAATACTTGGTCGGGAATCCTTTTGCAGAAATGACTGCTTCAATGCGGCGTGGCATGGAGGCAATCAGCCTGTGTCACTGCTGAGGTGTTATGGAGGCCCAGGATGCTTCGATAGCGGCCTTAAGCTCATCCAGAGTGTTGGGTCTTGCGTCTCTCAACTTTCTCTTCACAATGTCCCACAGATTCTCTATGGGGTTCAGGTCAGGAGAGTTGGCAGGCCAATTGAGCACAGTAATACCATGGTCAGTAAACCATTTACCAGTGGTTTTGGCACTGTGAGCAGGTGCCAGGTCGTGCTGAAAAATGAAATCTTCATCTCCATAAAGCATTTCAGCCGATGGAAGCATGACGTGCTCCAAAATCTCCTGATAGCTAGCTGCATTGACCCTGCCCTTGATGAAACACAGTTGACCAACAACAGCAGCTGACATGGCACCCCACAACATCACTGACTGTGGGTACTTGACACTGGACTTCAGGCATTTTGGCATTTCCTTCTCCCCAGTCTTCCTCCAGACTCTGGCACCTTGATTTCCGAATGACATGCAAAATTTGCTTTCATCAGAAAAAAGTACTTGGGACCACTTAGCAACAGTCCAGTGCTGCTTCTCTGTAGCCCAGGTCAGGCGCTTCTGCCGCTGTTTATGGTTCAAAAGTGGCTTTACCTGGGGAATGCGGCACCTGTAGCCCATTTCCTGCACACGCCTGTGCACGGTGGCTCTGGATGTTTCTACACCAGACTCAGTCCACTGCTTCCTCAGGTCCCCCAAGGTCTGGAATCGGTCCTTCTCCACAATCTTCCTCAGGGTCCGGTCACCTCTTCTCGTTGTACAGCGTTTTCTGCCACATTGTTTCCTTCCAACAGACTTCCCATTGAGGTGCCTTGATACAGCACTCTGGGAACAGCCTAATTGTTCAGAAATTTCTTTCTGGGTCGTACCCTCTTGCTTGAGGGTGTCAATGATGGCCTTCTGGACATCAGTCAGGTCGGCAGTCTTACCCATGATGGCAGTTTTGAGTATTGAACCAGGCAGGGAGTTTTTAAAAGCCTCAGGAATCTTTTGCATGTGTTTAGAGTTAATTAGTTGATTCAGAAGATTAGGGTAATAGCTCGTTTAGAGAACCTTTTCTTGATATGCTAATTTTTTGAGACATGATTTTTGGGTTTTCATGAGCTGTATGCCAAAATCATCAGTATTAAAACAATAAAAGACCTGAAAAATTTCAGTTGGTGTGTAATGAATCTAAAATATATGAAAGTTTAATTTTAATCATTACATTATGGAAAATAATGAAATTTAGCACTATATGCTAATTTTTTGAGAAGGACCTGTACATAGCCCCTGGTATCAGTGGCCAGGAATACATTTTTTGCATCTTAATCCTGATTATTTTATTCAAAAGCAATCCAGAGCACACGTTTTTTTCTCCATTTGCTTGTTGACACTACAGAATACAGCCAGATCCTTTTCACAGTACAGCTTGAAAATTCAGCGATTTTAAATGGGTTTGCCCATCCCAGCGAAAACATCTGAGTGTGCAGAAAATTCTGCCATTTTTGTGGTTCTGTAAATTTTTTTTGAGTGTCTTATACAATTTCTTGACACCATTTTGCTGCCAAAAAGTATTTAGCTGCCAAAAAAATATTTAGCTGCAGGGCAGATATTTTACATGGGGTTTTGTCCGCCATAAGGTTCGCATATCATTGTGCTCAAAATTGTGCCATTTCAGGCCTCCATTGAATTGCTTTTGTTGTGTCTTAGCCTACTTATTGACACAATATTACTGGCCAAAAAATAAAAAAATACAGGCCAGAAATTTGAAAATTTGATATTTCCGTCACATGCCTCATCTATCTGTGGGCTAAAAATTGTAGCATTTCAGGCCTCCATTCAACTGTATGTATTTTGCTGTAAAAAATAAAAATACAGGCCACATATTTTACAGTGTGGTATCTACGTCACATGCCTCATCTATTTGTGGTCAAAAAATTGTGGCATTTCAGCTCTATATCGAACTGTTTTTGCTGTATGCTATCCTAGTTAGTGACATTATTTTGCTGAGAAACAAACACAGGCCACATATTTTACAGTGTGGTATCGCCGACAACACGACTCAGCTAACTGTGGGTTAAAAATTATGGAATTTCAGGCCTCCATTCAAATGTTTTTGCTGTGTGTTACCCTAGTTCTTGACACTATTTTCCTGTAAAAAAATAAAAATACAGGCCACATATTTTACAGTGTGGTATTGTTACGGATCTGCAACTCAGGAATAGGGTACAAGGGGGAGAAGCTGACCCTGTACTAGGTCTAGTCTGAAGCCCTACGATAGAGTGGGTGACCTTTTCCTTGTGAATAGACCCACCGACGTTTCCTGGACTAAACTCAAACAAAGACCTAAAGGTAGGAGGGAAGGGTATCCCTGACCCGATCTAGGGACAGGGAACAAAAAACAGGTAACCTCCTAGTAGGTAAAAAGAGGAAGCTGCAGAAACGAAAGCAAAGCCAAAAAACAAAGCAGGCAGAACTAGAGGTCCCAGAACTGCACAATATCAAACACAGAAAGCTATCAAAGCACCTAGCCAGAACTCTAGCGGATTAACACTGTTGTCAAGCAAGGACTGGGAGGCAGGTGCTGGGTAAAAAAGGGTGATGCAATCACCTGACCTTACAGTCATGGCCAAAAGTTTTGAGAATGACACAAATATTAATTTTTACAAAGTCTACTGCTTCACTTTTTCTAATGGCAATTTGCATATACTCCAGAATGTTATAAAGAGTGATCAGCTTAACAGCAAATACTTGCAAAGTCAATATTTGGCTAGAAAATGAACTTTATCCCCCAAAATACATTTCAACATCATTGCAGCCCTGCCTTAAAAGGACCAGCTAACCTCTTTTCAGTGATTGCTCCATTAACACAGGTGTGGGTGTTGATGAGGACATGGCTGGAGATCAATCTGTCATGATTAAGTATGAATGACACCACTGGACACTTTAAAAGAAGGCTGGTGCTTGGCATCATTGTTTCTCTTCTGTTAACCATGGTTATCTCTAAAGAAACACATGCAGTCATCATTGCAATGCACAAAAATGGTCTAACAGGGAACAGTATTGCAGCTAAAAAGATTGCACCTCAGTCAACAATCTATCGCATCATCAAGAACTTCAAGGAGAGAGGTTCCATTGTTGCCAAAAAGGCTCCAGGGCGCCCAAGAAAGACCAGCAAGCGCCAGGACCGTCTCTTAAAAGTGTTTCAGCTGCGGGATCGAGCTACCAGCAGTGCAGAGCTTGCTCAGGAATGGCAGCAGGCAGGTGTGAGTGCATCTGCACGCACTGTGAGGCGGAGACTCTTGGAGAAAGGCCTGGTCTCAAGGAGGGCAGCAAAGAAGCCACTTCTCTCCAGAAAAAACATCATGGACAGACTGATATTCTGCAAAAGGTACAGGCAGTGGACTGCTGAGGACTGGGGTAAAGTTATTTTCTCTGATGAATCCCCTTTTCGATTGTTTGGGACATCAGGCAAACGCCTCATTCGGAGAAGACAAGGTGAGCGCTACCACCAGTCTTGTCTCATGCCAATTGTTAAGCATCCTGAAACCATTCATGTGTGGGGTTGCTTCTCAGCCAAGGGAATCGGCTCTCTCACAGTCTTGCCTAAAAACACAGCCATGAATAAAGAATGGTACCAAATGTCCTCCAAGAGCAACTTCTCCCAACCCTCCAAGAGCAGTTTGGCGATCAACAATGCCTTTTCCAGCATGATGGAGCACCTTGCCATAAAGCAAAGGTGATAACTAAATGGCTCAGGGAACAAAACATAGAGATTTTGGGTCCATTGCCTGGAAACTCCCCAGATCTTAATCCCATTGAGAACTTGTTGTCAATCATCATGGGACGGGTGGACAAACAAAAACCTAAAAATTCTGACAAAATGAAAGCATTGATTGTGCAAGAATGGACTGCTATCAGTCAGGATTTGGTCCAGAAGTTGATTGAGAGCATGCCAGGGAGAATTGCAGAGGTCCTGAAGAAGAAGGGTCAACACTGCAAATATTGACTTGCTGCATTAACTCATTCTAACTGTCAATATAAGTTTTTGTTACTCATATGTTTGCAATTATATTTCTGTCTGTGATAAAAAAAAAACATCTCTCAAACACACACATAAAAACCAGAGGGCAGCAGATCATGTGAAAATATAATATTTGTGTCATTCTCAAAACTTTTGGCCATGACTGTAGACAAACCCAGCACCAGGTGAAAAATGCCAGCAGCCAGAAAACCACATCAAGATGGCGGATGGTCAAAATGAAATAGATTCTAACAGGTATCTCCGTCACACACCTCATCTATCTGTCGGCTACACATTGTGGCATTTGTGGCCTCCATTCAACTGTTTTTGCAGTGTGTTACCCTAGTTTTTGACACTATTTTGCTGTAAAAAATAAAAATGCAGGCCACATATTTTACATTGTAGTATTACAGTCACATGCCTCATCTATTTGTAGGCTACAAATTGTGGCATTTGAGGCATCCATTCAACAGTTTTTGCTGTGTGTTACCCTAGTTCCTGACACTATTTTCCTATAAAAGAAAATACCGGCCACAGATATTACAGTGTGGTATCTCCATCACACGCCTCATCTATTTGTGTGTTAAAAATTGCGGCATTTCATGCCTACATTGAAGTGTTTTTGCTATAGGCTTCCCTACTTAGTGACACTATTTTGCTGTAAAAAAATATAGAGGCCACATATTTTACAGTGTGGTATCTCTATTACATGACTCAGCTATCTGTGGGCTACAAATTATGGCATTTCGGCCCACATTGAACTGTTTATGCTGTGTGCTACTCTAGTTAGTGACACTATTTTGCTGTAAAAAAACAATACCGGCCACATATTTTACAGTGTGATATCTCTGTCACACGACTCAGCTATCTATGGGGTAAAAATTGTGGCATTTTAGGCCTATATTGAACTGTTTTTGCTGTGTTCTACCCTAGTTAGTGACACTATTTTGCTGTAAAAAAAATACAGGCCACATATTTTACAGTGTGGTATCTCCGTCACATGACTCAGCTATCTGTGTGCTAAAATTTTAGCATTTCAGGCCTATATTGAACTGTTTTTGCTGTGTTCTACCCTAGTTAGTGACACTATTTTACTGTAAAGATAAAAAAACAGGCCACATATTTTACAGTTTGGTATCTCCGTTACATGCCTCATCTATCTGTGGGATAAAAATTGTGGCATTTCAGACCTACATTGAACTGTTTTTGTTATGTGCTACCCTAATTCTTGACACTATTTTGCTGTAAAAAAAATACAGGCCACATATTTTACAGTGTGGTATCTCCGTCACATGACTCAGCTATCTGTGTGCTAAAATTTTAGCATTTCAGGCCTATATTGAACTGTTTTTGCTGTGTTCTACCCTAGTTAGTGACACTATTTTACTGTAAAGATAAAAAAACAGGCCACATATTTTACAGTTTGGTATCTCCGTTACATGCCTCATCTATCGTGGGACAAAAATTGTGGCATTTCAGACCTACATTGAACTGTTTTTGTTATGTGCTACCCTAATTCTTGACACTATTTTCCTGTAAAAAAATAAAAATACAGGCCACATATTTTACAGTGTGGTATCGCCGACAACACGACTCAGCTAACTGTGGGTTAAAAATTATGGAATTTCAGGCCTCCATTCAAATGTTTTTGCTGTGTGTTACCCTAGTTCTTGACACTATTTTCCTGTAAAAAAATAAAAATACAGGCCACATATTTTACAGTGTGGTATTGTTACGGATCTGCAACTCAGGAATAGGGTACAAGGGGGAGAAGCTGACCCTGTACTAGGTCTAGTCTGAAGCCCTACGATGGAGTGGGTGACCTTTTCCTTGTGAATAGACCCACCGACGTTTCCTGGACTAAACTCAAACAAAGACCTAAAGGTAGGGGGGAAGGGTATCCCTGACCCGATCTAGGGACAGGGAACAAAAAACAGGTAACCTCCTAGTAGGTAAAAAGAGGAAGCTGCAGAAACGAAAGCAAAGCCAAAAAACAAAGCAGGCAGAACTAGAGGTCCCAGAACTGCACAATATCAAACACAGAAAGCTATCAAAGCACCTAGCCAGAACTCTAGCGGATTAACACTGTTGTCAAGCAAGGACTGGGAGGCAGGTGCTGGGTAAAAAAGGGTGATGCAATCACCTGACCTTACAGTCATGGCCAAAAGTTTTGAGAATGACACAAATATTAATTTTTACAAAGTCTACTGCTTCACTTTTTCTAAAGGCAATTTGCATATACTCCAGAATGTTATAAAGAGTGATCAGCTTAACAGCAAATACTTGCAAAGTCAATATTTGGCTAGAAAATGAACTTTATCCCCCAAAATACATTTCAACATCATTGCAGCCCTGCCTTAAAAGGACCAGCTAAGGCCTCTTTCACACATCCGGCGGGCGCCTAAACGGCGCCCCCGGCATTTAGCCACAGCGCCGTATGTGAAAAGCTTTCACACTTCCGGCGGCCAAATGCGTTTTTTTGCCGGATGGTTTCTGATGCTTGGAGAGATAAGAAACCATCCGGCAAAAAAAAAAAACGTTACATGCAGCGTTTTTTCCGGACGCCGCAATGTACATTTGCGCCGCATCCGGACAAAACCGCATGCAACGCATTGACATGCGGCGCCATGCGGCGCTAATGCATGTCAATGTGAAAAAAGCCGCATGCGGCGCATCAGATTTTCAGATGCGGCGCTGCGGGAAAATGCCGGGGGCGCCGTAAGGCGCCCGCCGGATGTGTGAAACCAGCCTAACCTCTTTTCAGTGATTGCTCCATTAACACAGGTGTGGGTGTTGATGAGGACATGGCTGGAGATCAATCTGTCATGATTAAGTATGAATGACACCACTGGACACTTTAAAAGAAGGCTGGTGCTTGGCATCATTGTTTCTCTTCTGTTAACCATGGTTATCTCTAAAGAAACACGTGCAGTCATCATTGCAATGCACAAAAATGGCCTAACAGGGAACAGTATCGCAGCTAAAAAGATTGCACCTCAGTCAACAATCTATCGCATCATCAAGAACTTCAAGGAGAGAGGTTCCATTGTTGCCAAAAAGGCTCCAGGGCGCCCAAGAAAGACCAGCAAGCGCCAGGACCGTCTCTTAAAAGTGTTTCAGCTGCGGGATCGAGCTACCAGCAGTGCAGAGCTTGCTCAGGAATGGCAGCAGGCAGGTGTGAGTGCATCTGCACGCACTGTGAGGCGGAGACTCTTGGAGCAAGGCCTGGTCTCAAGGAGGGCAGCAAAGAAGCCACTTCTCTCCAGAAAAAACATCATGGACAGACTGATATTCTGCAAAAGGTACAGGCAGTGGACTGCTGAGGACTGGGGTAAAGTTATTTTCTCTGATGAATCCCCTTTTCGATTGTTTGGGACATCAGGACAACACCTCATTCGGAGAAGACAAGGTGAGCGCTACCACCAGTCTTGTCTCATGCCAACTGTTAAGCATCCTGAAACCATTCATGTGTGGGGTTGCTTCTCAGCCAAGGGAATCGGCTCTCTCACAGTCTTGCCTAAAAACACAGCCATGAATAAAGAATGGTACCAGAATGTCCTCCAAGAGCAACTTCTCCCAACCCTCCAAGAGCAGTTTGGCGATCAACAATGCCTTTTCCAGCATGATGGAGCACCTTGCCATAAAGCAAAGGTGATAACTAAATGGCTCAGGGAACAAAACATAGAGATTTTGGGTCTATTGCCTGGAAACTCCCCAGATCTTAATCCCATTGAGAACTTGTGGTCAATCATCATGGGACGGGTGGACAAACAAAAACCTAAAAATTCTGACAAAATGAAAGCATTGATTGTGCAAGAATGGACTGCTATCAGTCAGGATTTGGTCCAGAAGTTGATTGAGAGCATGCCAGGGAGAATTGCAGAGGTCCTGAAGAAGAAGGGTCAACACTGCAAATATTGACTTGCTGCATTAACTCATTCTAACTGTCAATATAAGCTTTTGTTACTCATATGTTTGCAATTATATTTCTGTCTGTGATAAAAAAAAACATCTCTCAAACACACACATAAAAACCAGAGGGCAGCAGATCATGTGAAAATATAATATTTGTGTCATTCTCAAAACTTTTGGCCATGACTGTAGACAAACCCAGCACCAGGTGAAAAATGCCAGCAGCCAGAAAACCACATCAAGATGGCGGATGGTCAAAATGAAATAGATTCTAACAGGTATCTCCGTCACACACCTCATCTATCTGTCGGCTACACATTGTGGCATTTGTGGCCTCCATTCAACTGTTTTTGCAGTGTGTTACCCTAGTTTTTGACACTATTTTGCTGTAAAAAATAAAAATGCAGGCCACATATTTTACATTGTAGTATTACAGTCACATGCCTCATCTATTTGTAGGCTACAAATTGTGGCATTTGAGGCATCCATTCAACAGTTTTTGCTGTGTGTTACCCTAGTTCCTGACACTATTTTCCTATAAAAGAAAATACCGGCCACAGATTTTACAGTGTGGTATCTCCATCACACGCCTCATCTATTTGTGTGTTAAAAATTGCGGTATTTCATGCCTACATTGAAGTGTTTTTGCTATAGGCTTCCCTACTTAGTGACACTATTTTGCTGTAAAAAAATATAGAGGCCACATATTTTACAGTGTGGTATCTCTATTACATGACTCAGCTATCTGTGGGCTACAAATTATGGCATTTCGGCCCACATTGAACTGTTTATGCTGTGTGCTACTCTAGTTAGTGACACTATTTTGCTGTAAAAAAACAATACCGGCCACATATTTTACAGTGTGATATCTCTGTCACACGACTCAGCTATCTATGGGGTAAAAATTGTGGCATTTTAGGCCTATATTGAACTGTTTTTGCTGTGTTCTACCCTAGTTAGTGACACTATTTTGCTGTAAAAAAAATACAGGCCACATATTTTACAGTGTGGTATCTCCGTCACATGACTCAGCTATCTGTGTGCTAAAATTTTAGCATTTCAGGCCTATATTGAACTGTTTTTGCTGTGTTCTACCCTAGTTAGTGACACTATTTTACTGTAAAGATAAAAAAACAGGCCACATATTTTACAGTTTGGTATCTCCGTTACATGCCTCATCTATCTGTGGGATAAAAATTGTGGCATTTCAGACCTACATTGAACTGTTTTTGTTATGTGCTACCCTAATTCTTGACACTATTTTGCTGTAAAAAAAATACAGGCCACATATTTTACAGTGTGGTATCTCCGTCACATGACTCAGCTATCTGTGTGCTAAAATTTTAGCATTTCAGGCCTATATTGAACTGTTTTTGCTGTGTTCTACCCTAGTTAGTGACACTATTTTACTGTAAAGATAAAAAAACAGGCCACATATTTTACAGTTTGGTATCTCCGTTACATGCCTCATCTATCTGTGGGATAAAAATTGTGGCATTTCAGACCTACATTGAACTGTTTTTGTTATGTGCTACCCTAATTCTTGACACTATTTTCCTGTAAAAAAATAAAAATACAGGCCACATATTTTACAGTGTGGTATCGCCGACAACACGACTCAGCTAACTGTGGGTTAAAAATTATGGAATTTCAGGCCTCCATTCAAATGTTTTTGCTGTGTGTTACCCTAGTTCTTGACACTATTTTCCTGTAAAAAAATAAAAATACAGGCCACATATTTTACAGTGTGGTATTGTTACGGATCTGCAACTCAGGAATAGGGTACAAGGGGGAGAAGCTGACCCTGTACTAGGTCTAGTCTGAAGCCCTACGATGGAGTGGGTGACCTTTTCCTTGTGAATAGACCCACCGACGTTTCCTGGACTAAACTCAAACAAAGACCTAAAGGTAGGGGGGAAGGGTATCCCTGACCCGATCTAGGGACAGGGAACAAAAAACAGGTAACCTCCTAGTAGGTAAAAAGAGGAAGCTGCAGAAACGAAAGCAAAGCCAAAAAACAAAGCAGGCAGAACTAGAGGTCCCAGAACTGCACAATATCAAACACAGAAAGCTATCAAAGCACCTAGCCAGAACTCTAGCGGATTAACACTGTTGTCAAGCAAGGACTGGGAGGCAGGTGCTGGGTAAAAAAGGGTGATGCAATCACCTGACCTTACAGTCATGGCCAAAAGTTTTGAGAATGACACAAATATTAATTTTTACAAAGTCTACTGCTTCACTTTTTCTAAAGGCAATTTGCATATACTCCAGAATGTTATAAAGAGTGATCAGCTTAACAGCAAATACTTGCAAAGTCAATATTTGGCTAGAAAATGAACTTTATCCCCCAAAATACATTTCAACATCATTGCAGCCCTGCCTTAAAAGGACCAGCTAAGGCCTCTTTCACACATCCGGCGGGCCGCCTAAACGGCGCCCCCGGCATTTAGCCACAGCGCCGTATGTGAAAAGCTTTCACACTTCCGGCGGCCAAAATGCGTTTTTTTGCCGGATGGTTTCTGATGCTTGGAGAGATAAGAAACCATCCGGCAAAAAAAAAAAACGTTACATGCAGCGTTTTTTCCGGACGCCGCAATGTACATTTGCGCCGCATCCGGACAAAACCGCATGCAACGCATTGACATGCGGCGCCATGCGGCGCTAATGCATGTCAATGCGAAAAAAGCCGCATGCGGCGCATCAGATTTTCAGATGCGGCGCTGCGGGAAAATGCCGGGGGCGCCGTAAGGCGCCCGCCGGATGTGTGAAACCAGCCTAACCTCTTTTCAGTGATTGCTCCATTAACACAGGTGTGGGTGTTGATGAGGACATGGCTGGAGATCAATCTGTCATGATTAAGTATGAATGACACCACTGGACACTTTAAAAGAAGGCTGGTGCTTGGCATCATTGTTTCTCTTCTGTTAACCATGGTTATCTCTAAAGAAACACGTGCAGTCATCATTGCAATGCACAAAAATGGCCTAACAGGGAACAGTATCGCAGCTAAAAAGATTGCACCTCAGTCAACAATCTATCGCATCATCAAGAACTTCAAGGAGAGAGGTTCCATTGTTGCCAAAAAGGCTCCAGGGCGCCCAAGAAAGACCAGCAAGCGCCAGGACCGTCTCTTAAAAGTGTTTCAGCTGCGGGATCGAGCTACCAGCAGTGCAGAGCTTGCTCAGGAATGGCAGCAGGCAGGTGTGAGTGCATCTGCACGCACTGTGAGGCGGAGACTCTTGGAGCAAGGCCTGGTCTCAAGGAGGGCAGCAAAGAAGCCACTTCTCTCCAGAAAAAACATCATGGACAGACTGATATTCTGCAAAAGGTACAGGCAGTGGACTGCTGAGGACTGGGGTAAAGTTATTTTCTCTGATGAATCCCCTTTTCGATTGTTTGGGACATCAGGACAACACCTCATTCGGAGAAGACAAGGTGAGCGCTACCACCAGTCTTGTCTCATGCCAACTGTTAAGCATCCTGAAACCATTCATGTGTGGGGTTGCTTCTCAGCCAAGGGAATCGGCTCTCTCACAGTCTTGCCTAAAAACACAGCCATGAATAAAGAATGGTACCAGAATGTCCTCCAAGAGCAACTTCTCCCAACCCTCCAAGAGCAGTTTGGCGATCAACAATGCCTTTTCCAGCATGATGGAGCACCTTGCCATAAAGCAAAGGTGATAACTAAATGGCTCAGGGAACAAAACATAGAGATTTTGGGTCTATTGCCTGGAAACTCCCCAGATCTTAATCCCATTGAGAACTTGTGGTCAATCATCATGGGACGGGTGGACAAACAAAAACCTAAAAATTCTGACAAAATGAAAGCATTGATTGTGCAAGAATGGACTGCTATCAGTCAGGATTTGGTCCAGAAGTTGATTGAGAGCATGCCAGGGAGAATTGCAGAGGTCCTGAAGAAGAAGGGTCAACACTGCAAATATTGACTTGCTGCATTAACTCATTCTAACTGTCAATATAAGCTTTTGTTACTCATATGTTTGCAATTATATTTCTGTCTGTGATAAAAAAAAAACATCTCTCAAACACACACATAAAAACCAGAGGGCAGCAGATCATGTGAAAATATAATATTTGTGTCATTCTCAAAACTTTTGGCCATGACTGTAGACAAACCCAGCACCAGGTGAAAAATGCCAGCAGCCAGAAAACCACATCAAGATGGCGGATGGTCAAAATGAAATAGATTCTAACAGGTATCTCCGTCACACACCTCATCTATCTGTCGGCTACACATTGTGGCATTTGTGGCCTCCATTCAACTGTTTTTGCAGTGTGTTACCCTAGTTTTGACACTATTTTGCTGTAAAAAATAAAAATGCAGGCCACATATTTTACATTGTAGTATTACAGTCACATGCCTCATCTATTTGTAGGCTACAAATTGTGGCATTTGAGGCATCCATTCAACAGTTTTTGCTGTGTGTTACCCTAGTTCCTGACACTATTTTCCTATAAAAGAAAATACCGGCCACAGATTTTACAGTGTGGTATCTCCATCACACGCCTCATCTATTTGTGTGTTAAAAATTGCGGTATTTCATGCCTACATTGAAGTGTTTTTGCTATAGGCTTCCCTACTTAGTGACACTATTTTGCTGTAAAAAAATATAGAGGCCACATATTTTACAGTGTGGTATCTCTATTACATGACTCAGCTATCTGTGGGCTACAAATTATGGCATTTCGGCCCACATTGAACTGTTTATGCTGTGTGCTACTCTAGTTAGTGACACTATTTTGCTGTAAAAAAAACAATACCGGCCACATATTTTACAGTGTGATATCTCTGTCACACGACTCAGCTATCTATGGGGTAAAAATTGTGGCATTTTAGGCCTATATTGAACTGTTTTTGCTGTGTTCTACCCTAGTTAGTGACACTATTTTGCTGTAAAAAAAATACAGGCCACATATTTTACAGTGTGGTATCTCCGTCACATGACTCAGCTATCTGTGTGCTAAAATTTTAGCATTTCAGGCCTATATTGAACTGTTTTTGCTGTGTTCTACCCTAGATAGTGACACTATTTTACTGTAAAGATAAAAAAACAGGCCACATATTTTACAGTTTGGTATCTCCGTTACATGCCTCATCTATCTGTGGGATAAAAATTGTGGCATTTCAGACCTACATTGAACTGTTTTTGTTATGTGCTACCCTAATTCTTGACACTATTTTGCTGTAAAAAAATACAGGCCACATATTTTACAGTGTGGTATCTCCGTCACATGACTCAGCTATCTGTGTGCTAAAATTTTAGCATTTCAGGCCTATATTGAACTGTTTTTGCTGTGTTCTACCCTAGTTAGTGACACTATTTTACTGTAAAGATAAAAAAACAGGCCACATATTTTACAGTTTGGTATCTCCGTTACATGCCTCATCTATCTGTGGGATAAAAATTGTGGCATTTCAGACCTACATTGAACTGTTTTTGTTATGTGCTACCCTAATTCTTGACACTATTTTCCTGTAAAAAAATAAAAATACAGGCCACATATTTTACAGTGTGGTATCGCCGACAACACGACTCAGCTAACTGTGGGTTAAAAATTATGGAATTTCAGGCCTCCATTCAAATGTTTTTGCTGTGTGTTACCCTAGTTCTTGACACTATTTTCCTGTAAAAAATAAAAATACAGGCCACATATTTTACAGTGTGGTATTGTTACGGATCTGCAACTCAGGAATAGGGTACAAGGGGGAGAAGCTGACCCTGTACTAGGTCTAGTCTGAAGCCCTACGATGGAGTGGGTGACCTTTTCCTTGTGAATAGACCCACCGACGTTTCCTGGACTAAACTCAAACAAAGACCTAAAGGTAGGGGGGAAGGGTATCCCTGACCCGATCTAGGGACAGGGAACAAAAAACAGGTAACCTCCTAGTAGGTAAAAAGAGGAAGCTGCAGAAACGAAAGCAAAGCCAAAAAACAAAGCAGGCAGAACTAGAGGTCCCAGAACTGCACAATATCAAACACAGAAAGCTATCAAAGCACCTAGCCAGAACTCTAGCGGATTAACACTGTTGTCAAGCAAGGACTGGGAGGCAGGTGCTGGGTAAAAAAGGGTGATGCAATCACCTGACCTTACAGTCATGGCCAAAAGTTTTGAGAATGACACAAATATTAATTTTTACAAAGTCTACTGCTTCACTTTTTCTAAAGGCAATTTGCATATACTCCAGAATGTTATAAAGAGTGATCAGCTTAACAGCAAATACTTGCAAAGTCAATATTTGGCTAGAAAATGAACTTTATCCCCCAAAATACATTTCAACATCATTGCAGCCCTGCCTTAAAAGGACCAGCTAAGGCCTCTTTCACACATCCGGCGGGCGCCTAAACGGCGCCCCCGGCATTTAGCCACAGCGCCGTATGTGAAAAGCTTTCACACTTCCGGCGGCCAAAATGCGTTTTTTTGCCGGATGGTTTCTGATGCTTGGAGAGATAAGAAACCATCCGGCAAAAAAAAAAAAACGTTACATGCAGCGTTTTTTCCGGACGCCGCAATGTACATTTGCGCCGCATCCGGACAAAACCGCATGCAACGCATTGACATGCGGCGCCATGCGGCGCTAATGCATGTCAATGCGAAAAAAGCCGCATGCGGCGCATCAGATTTTCAGATGCGGCGCTGCGGGAAAATGCCGGGGGCGCCGTAAGGCGCCCGCCGGATGTGTGAAACCAGCCTAACCTCTTTTCAGTGATTGCTCCATTAACACAGGTGTGGGTGTTGATGAGGACATGGCTGGAGATCAATCTGTCATGATTAAGTATGAATGACACCACTGGACACTTTAAAAGAAGGCTGGTGCTTGGCATCATTGTTTCTCTTCTGTTAACCATGGTTATCTCTAAAGAAACACGTGCAGTCATCATTGCAATGCACAAAAATGGCCTAACAGGGAACAGTATCGCAGCTAAAAAGATTGCACCTCAGTCAACAATCTATCGCATCATCAAGAACTTCAAGGAGAGAGGTTCCATTGTTGCCAAAAAGGCTCCAGGGCGCCCAAGAAAGACCAGCAAGCGCCAGGACCGTCTCTTAAAAGTGTTTCAGCTGCGGGATCGAGCTACCAGCAGTGCAGAGCTTGCTCAGGAATGGCAGCAGGCAGGTGTGAGTGCATCTGCACGCACTGTGAGGCGGAGACTCTTGGAGCAAGGCCTGGTCTCAAGGAGGGCAGCAAAGAAGCCACTTCTCTCCAGAAAAAACATCATGGACAGACTGATATTCTGCAAAAGGTACAGGCAGTGGACTGCTGAGGACTGGGGTAAAGTTATTTTCTCTGATGAATCCCCTTTTCGATTGTTTGGGACATCAGGACAACACCTCATTCGGAGAAGACAAGGTGAGCGCTACCACCAGTCTTGTCTCATGCCAACTGTTAAGCATCCTGAAACCATTCATGTGTGGGGTTGCTTCTCAGCCAAGGGAATCGGCTCTCTCACAGTCTTGCCTAAAAACACAGCCATGAATAAAGAATGGTACCAGAATGTCCTCCAAGAGCAACTTCTCCCAACCCTCCAAGAGCAGTTTGGCGATCAACAATGCCTTTTCCAGCATGATGGAGCACCTTGCCATAAAGCAAAGGTGATAACTAAATGGCTCAGGGAACAAAACATAGAGATTTTGGGTCTATTGCCTGGAAACTCCCCAGATCTTAATCTCATTGAGAACTTGTGGTCAATCATCATGGGACGGGTGGACAAACAAAAACCTAAAAATTCTGACAAAATGAAAGCATTGATTGTGCAAGAATGGACTGCTATCAGTCAGGATTTGGTCCAGAAGTTGATTGAGAGCATGCCAGGGAGAATTGCAGAGGTCCTGAAGAAGAAGGGTCAACACTGCAAATATTGACTTGCTGCATTAACTCATTCTAACTGTCAATATAAGCTTTTGTTACTCATATGTTTGCAATTATATTTCTGTCTGTGATAAAAAAAAACATCTCTCAAACACACACATAAAAACCAGAGGGCAGCAGATCATGTGAAAATATAATATTTGTGTCATTCTCAAAACTTTTGGCCATGACTGTAGACAAACCCAGCACCAGGTGAAAAATGCCAGCAGCCAGAAAACCACATCAAGATGGCGGATGGTCAAAATGAAATAGATTCTAACAGGTATCTCCGTCACACACCTCATCTATCTGTCGGCTACACATTGTGGCATTTGTGGCCTCCATTCAACTGTTTTTGCAGTGTGTTACCCTAGTTTTTGACACTATTTTGCTGTAAAAAATAAAAATGCAGGCCACATATTTTACATTGTAGTATTACAGTCACATGCCTCATCTATTTGTAGGCTACAAATTGTGGCATTTGAGGCATCCATTCAACAGTTTTTGCTGTGTGTTACCCTAGTTCCTGACACTATTTTCCTATAAAAGAAAATACCGGCCACAGATTTTACAGTGTGGTATCTCCATCACACGCCTCATCTATTTGTGTGTTAAAAATTGCGGTATTTCATGCCTACATTGAAGTGTTTTTGCTATAGGCTTCCCTACTTAGTGACACTATTTTGCTGTAAAAAAATATAGAGGCCACTATTTTACAGTGTGGTATCTCTATTACATGACTCAGCTATCTGTGGGCTACAAATTATGGCATTTCGGCCCACATTGAACTGTTTATGCTGTGTGCTACTCTAGTTAGTGACACTATTTTGCTGTAAAAAAACAATACCGGCCACATATTTTACAGTGTGATATCTCTGTCACACGACTCAGCTATCTATGGGGTAAAAATTGTGGCATTTTAGGCCTATATTGAACTGTTTTTGCTGTGTTCTACCCTAGTTAGTGACACTATTTTGCTGTAAAAAAAATACAGGCCACATATTTTACAGTGTGGTATCTCCGTCACATGACTCAGCTATCTGTGTGCTAAAATTTTAGCATTTCAGGCCTATATTGAACTGTTTTTGCTGTGTTCTACCCTAGTTAGTGACACTATTTTACTGTAAAGATAAAAAAACAGGCCACATATTTTACAGTTTGGTATCTCCGTTACATGCCTCATCTATCTGTGGGATAAAAATTGTGGCATTTCAGACCTACATTGAACTGTTTTTGTTATGTGCTACCCTAATTCTTGACACTATTTTGCTGTAAAAAAAATACAGGCCACATATTTTACAGTGTGGTATCTCCGTCACATGACTCAGCTATCTGTGTGCTAAAATTTTAGCATTTCAGGCCTATATTGAACTGTTTTTGCTGTGTTCTACCCTAGTTAGTGACACTATTTTACTGTAAAGATAAAAAAACAGGCCACATATTTTACAGTTTGGTATCTCCGTTACATGCCTCATCTATCTGTGGGATAAAAATTGTGGCATTTCAGACCTACATTGAACTGTTTTTGTTATGTGCTACCCTAATTCTTGACACTATTTTCCTGTAAAAAAATAAAAATACAGGCCACATATTTTACAGTGTGGTATCGCCGACAACACGACTCAGCTAACTGTGGGTTAAAAATTATGGAATTTCAGGCCTCCATTCAAATGTTTTTGCTGTGTGTTACCCTAGTTCTTGACACTATTTTCCTGTAAAAAAATAAAAATACAGGCCACATATTTTACAGTGTGGTATTGTTACGGATCTGCAACTCAGGAATAGGGTACAAGGGGGAGAAGCTGACCCTGTACTAGGTCTAGTCTGAAGCCCTACGATGGAGTGGGTGACCTTTTCCTTGTGAATAGACCCACCGACGTTTCCTGGACTAAACTCAAACAAAGACCTAAAGGTAGGGGGAAGGGTATCCCTGACCCGATCTAGGGACAGGGAACAAAAAACAGGTAACCTCCTAGTAGGTAAAAAGAGGAAGCTGCAGAAACGAAAGCAAAGCCAAAAAACAAAGCAGGCAGAACTAGAGGTCCCAGAACTGCACAATATCAAACACAGAAAGCTATCAAAGCACCTAGCCAGAACTCTAGCGGATTAACACTGTTGTCAAGCAAGGACTGGGAGGCAGGTGCTGGGTAAAAAAGGGTGATGCAATCACCTGACCTTACAGTCATGGCCAAAAGTTTTGAGAATGACACAAATATTAATTTTTACAAAGTCTACTGCTTCACTTTTTCTAAAGGCAATTTGCATATACTCCAGAATGTTATAAAGAGTGATCAGCTTAACAGCAAATACTTGCAAAGTCAATATTTGGCTAGAAAATGAACTTTATCCCCCAAAATACATTTCAACATCATTGCAGCCCTGCCTTAAAAGGACCAGCTAAGGCCTCTTTCACACATCCGGCGGGCGCCTAAACGGCGCCCCCGGCATTTAGCCACAGCGCCGTATGTGAAAAGCTTTCACACTTCCGGCGGCCAAAATGCGTTTTTTTGCCGGATGGTTTCTGATGCTTGGAGAGATAAGAAACCATCCGGCAAAAAAAAAAAAAACGTTACATGCAGCGGTTTTTCCGGACGCCGCAATGTACATTTGCGCCGCATCCGGACAAAACCGCATGCAACGCATTGACATGCGGCGCCATGCGGCGCTAATGCATGTCAATGCGAAAAAAGCCGCATGCGGCGCATCAGATTTTCAGATGCGGCGCTGCGGGAAAATGCCGGGGGCGCCGTAAGGCGCCCGCCGGATGTGTGAAACCAGCCTAACCTCTTTTCAGTGATTGCTCCATTAACACAGGTGTGGGTGTTGATGAGGACATGGCTGGAGATCAATCTGTCATGATTAAGTATGAATGACACCACTGGACACTTTAAAAGAAGGCTGGTGCTTGGCATCATTGTTTCTCTTCTGTTAACCATGGTTATCTCTAAAGAAACACGTGCAGTCATCATTGCAATGCACAAAAATGGCCTAACAGGGAACAGTATCGCAGCTAAAAAGATTGCACCTCAGTCAACAATCTATCGCATCATCAAGAACTTCAAGGAGAGAGGTTCCATTGTTGCCAAAAAGGCTCCAGGGCGCCCAAGAAAGACCAGCAAGCGCCAGGACCGTCTCTTAAAAGTGTTTCAGCTGCGGGATCGAGCTACCAGCAGTGCAGAGCTTGCTCAGGAATGGCAGCAGGCAGGTGTGAGTGCATCTGCACGCACTGTGAGGCGGAGACTCTTGGAGCAAGGCCTGGTCTCAAGGAGGGCAGCAAAGAAGCCACTTCTCTCCAGAAAAAACATCATGGACAGACTGATATTCTGCAAAAGGTACAGGCAGTGGACTGCTGAGGACTGGGGTAAAGTTATTTTCTCTGATGAATCCCCTTTTCGATTGTTTGGGACATCAGGACAACACCTCATTCGGAGAAGACAAGGTGAGCGCTACCACCAGTCTTGTCTCATGCCAACTGTTAAGCATCCTGAAACCATTCATGTGTGGGGTTGCTTCTCAGCCAAGGGAATCGGCTCTCTCACAGTCTTGCCTAAAAACACAGCCATGAATAAAGAATGGTACCAGAATGTCCTCCAAGAGCAACTTCTCCCAACCCTCCAAGAGCAGTTTGGCGATCAACAATGCCTTTTCCAGCATGATGGAGCACCTTGCCATAAAGCAAAGGTGATAACTAAATGGCTCAGGGAACAAAACATAGAGATTTTGGGTCTATTGCCTGGAAACTCCCCAGATCTTAATCCCATTGAGAACTTGTGGTCAATCATCATGGGACGGGTGGACAAACAAAAACCTAAAAATTCTGACAAAATGAAAGCATTGATTGTGCAAGAATGGACTGCTATCAGTCAGGATTTGGTCCAGAAGTTGATTGAGAGCATGCCAGGGAGAATTGCAGAGGTCCTGAAGAAGAAGGGTCAACACTGCAAATATTGACTTGCTGCATTAACTCATTCTAACTGTCAATATAAGCTTTTGTTACTCATATGTTTGCAATTATATTTCTGTCTGTGATAAAAAAAAACATCTCTCAAACACACACATAAAAACCAGAGGGCAGCAGATCATGTGAAAATATAATATTTGTGTCATTCTCAAAACTTTTGGCCATGACTGTAGACAAACCCAGCACCAGGTGAAAAATGCCAGCAGCCAGAAAACCACATCAAGATGGCGGATGGTCAAAATGAAATAGATTCTAACAGGTATCTCCGTCACACACCTCATCTATCTGTCGGCTACACATTGTGGCATTTGTGGCCTCCATTCAACTGTTTTGCAGTGTGTTACCCTAGTTTTTGACACTATTTTGCTGTAAAAAATAAAAATGCAGGCCACATATTTTACATTGTAGTATTACAGTCACATGCCTCATCTATTTGTAGGCTACAAATTGTGGCATTTGAGGCATCCATTCAACAGTTTTTGCTGTGTGTTACCCTAGTTCCTGACACTATTTTCCTATAAAAGAAAATACCGGCCACAGATTTTACAGTGTGGTATCTCCATCACACGCCTCATCTATTTGTGTGTTAAAAATTGCGGTATTTCATGCCTACATTGAAGTGTTTTTGCTATAGGCTTCCCTACTTAGTGACACTATTTTGCTGTAAAAAAATATAGAGGCCACATATTTTACAGTGTGGTATCTCTATTACATGACTCAGCTATCTGTGGGCTACAAATTATGGCATTTCGGCCCACATTGAACTGTTTATGCTGTGTGCTACTCTAGTTAGTGACACTATTTTGCTGTAAAAAAACAATACCGGCCACATATTTACAGTGTGATATCTCTGTCACACGACTCAGCTATCTATGGGTAAAAATTGTGGCATTTTAGGCCTATATTGAACTGTTTTTGCTGTGTTCTACCCTAGTTAGTGACACTATTTTGCTGTAAAAAAAATACAGGCCACATATTTTACAGTGTGGTATCTCCGTCACATGACTCAGCTATCTGTGTGCTAAAATTTTAGCATTTCAGGCCTATATTGAACTGTTTTTGCTGTGTTCTACCCTAGTTAGTGACACTATTTTACTGTAAAGATAAAAAAACAGGCCACATATTTTACAGTTTGGTATCTCCGTTACATGCCTCATCTATCTGTGGGATAAAAATTGTGGCATTTCAGACCTACATTGAACTGTTTTTGTTATGTGCTACCCTAATTCTTGACACTATTTTGCTGTAAAAAAAATACAGGCCACATATTTTACAGTGTGGTATCTCCGTCACATGACTCAGCTATCTGTGTGCTAAAATTTTAGCATTTCAGGCCTATATTGAACTGTTTTTGCTGTGTTCTACCCTAGTTAGTGACACTATTTTACTGTAAAGATAAAAAAACAGGCCACATATTTTACAGTTTGGTATCTCCGTTACATGCCTCATCTATCTGTGGGATAAAAATTGTGGCATTTCAGACCTACATTGAACTGTTTTTGTTATGTGCTACCCTAATTCTTGACACTATTTTCCTGTAAAAAAATAAAAATACAGGCCACATATTTTACAGTGTGGTATCGCCGACAACACGACTCAGCTAACTGTGGGTTAAAAATTATGGAATTTCAGGCCTCCATTCAAATGTTTTTGCTGTGTGTTACCCTAGTTCTTGACACTATTTTCCTGTAAAAAAATAAAAATACAGGCCACATATTTTACAGTGTGGTATTGTTACGGATCTGCAACTCAGGAATAGGGTACAAGGGGGAGAAGCTGACCCTGTACTAGGTCTAGTCTGAAGCCCTACGATGGAGTGGGTGACCTTTTCCTTGTGAATAGACCCACCGACGTTTCCTGGACTAAACTCAAACAAAGACCTAAAGGTAGGGGGGAAGGGTATCCCGACCCGATCTAGGGACAGGGAACAAAAAACAGGTAACCTCCTAGTAGGTAAAAAGAGGAAGCTGCAGAAACGAAAGCAAAGCCAAAAAACAAAGCAGGCAGAACTAGAGGTCCCAGAACTGCACAATATCAAACACAGAAAGCTATCAAAGCACCTAGCCAGAACTCTAGCGGATTAACACTGTTGTCAAGCAAGGACTGGGAGGCAGGTGCTGGGTAAAAAAGGGTGATGCAATCACCTGACCTTACAGTCATGGCCAAAAGTTTTGAGAATGACACAAATATTAATTTTTACAAAGTCTACTGCTTCACTTTTTCTAAAGGCAATTTGCATATACTCCAGAATGTTATAAAGAGTGATCAGCTTAACAGCAAATACTTGCAAAGTCAATATTTGGCTAGAAAATGAACTTTATCCCCCAAAATACATTTCAACATCATTGCAGCCCTGCCTTAAAAGGACCAGCTAAGGCCTCTTTCACACATCCGGCGGGCGCCTAAACGGCGCCCCCGGCATTTAGCCACAGCGCCGTATGTGAAAAGCTTTCACACTTCCGGCGGCCAAAATGCGTTTTTTTGCCGGATGGTTTCTGATGCTTGGAGAGATAAGAAACCATCCGGCAAAAAAAAAAAAACGTTACATGCAGCGTTTTTTCCGGACGCCGCAATGTACATTTGCGCCGCATCCGGACAAAACCGCATGCAACGCATTGACATGCGGCGCCATGCGGCGCTAATGCATGTCAATGCGAAAAAAGCCGCATGCGGCGCATCAGATTTTCAGATGCGGCGCTGCGGGAAAATGCCGGGGGCGCCCTAAGGCGCCCGCCGGATGTGTGAAACCAGCCTAACCTCTTTTCAGTGATTGCTCCATTAACACAGGTGTGGGTGTTGATGAGGACATGGCTGGAGATCAATCTGTCATGATTAAGTATGAATGACACCACTGGACACTTTAAAAGAAGGCTGGTGCTTGGCATCATTGTTTCTCTTCTGTTAACCATGGTTATCTCTAAAGAAACACGTGCAGTCATCATTGCAATGCACAAAAATGGCCTAACAGGGAACAGTATCGCAGCTAAAAAGATTGCACCTCAGTCAACAATCTATCGCATCATCAAGAACTTCAAGGAGAGAGGTTCCATTGTTGCCAAAAAGGCTCCAGGGCGCCCAAGAAAGACCAGCAAGCGCCAGGACCGTCTCTTAAAAGTGTTTCAGCTGCGGGATCGAGCTACCAGCAGTGCAGAGCTTGCTCAGGAATGGCAGCAGGCAGGTGTGAGTGCATCTGCACGCACTGTGAGGCGGAGACTCTTGGAGCAAGGCCTGGTCTCAAGGAGGGCAGCAAAGAAGCCACTTCTCTCCAGAAAAAACATCATGGACAGACTGATATTCTGCAAAAGGTACAGGCAGTGGACTGCTGAGGACTGGGGTAAAGTTATTTTCTCTGATGAATCCCCTTTTCGATTGTTTGGGACATCAGGACAACGCCTCATTCGGAGAAGACAAGGTGAGCGCTACCACCAGTCTTGTCTCATGCCAACTGTTAAGCATCCTGAAACCATTCATGTGTGGGGTTGCTTCTCAGCCAAGGGAATCGGCTCTCTCACAGTCTTGCCTAAAAACACAGCCATGAATAAAGAATGGTACCAGAATGTCCTCCAAGAGCAACTTCTCCCAACCCTCCAAGAGCAGTTTGGCGATCAACAATGCCTTTTCCAGCATGATGGAGCACCTTGCCATAAAGCAAAGGTGATAACTAAATGGCTCAGGGAACAAAACATAGAGATTTTGGGTCTATTGCCTGGAAACTCCCCAGATCTTAATCCCATTGAGAACTTGTGTCAATCATCATGGGACGGGTGGACAAACAAAAACCTAAAAATTCTGACAAAATGAAAGCATTGATTGTGCAAGAATGGACTGCTATCAGTCAGGATTTGGTCCAGAAGTTGATTGAGAGCATGCCAGGGAGAATTGCAGAGGTCCTGAAGAAGAAGGGTCAACACTGCAAATATTGACTTGCTGCATTAACTCATTCTAACTGTCAATATAAGCTTTTGTTACTCATATGTTTGCAATTATATTTCTGTCTGTGATAAAAAAAAAACATCTCTCAAACACACACATAAAAACCAGAGGGCAGCAGATCATGTGAAAATATAATATTTGTGTCATTCTCAAAACTTTTGGCCATGACTGTAGACAAACCCAGCACCAGGTGAAAAATGCCAGCAGCCAGAAAACCACATCAAGATGGCGGATGGTCAAAATGAAATAGATTCTAACAGGTATCTCCGTCACACACCTCATCTATCTGTCGGCTACACATTGTGGCATTTGTGGCCTCCATTCAACTGTTTTTGCAGTGTGTTACCCTAGTTTTTGACACTATTTTGCTGTAAAAAATAAAAATGCAGGCCACATATTTTACATTGTAGTATTACAGTCACATGCCTCATCTATTTGTAGGCTACAAATTGTGGCATTTGAGGCATCCATTCAACAGTTTTTGCTGTGTGTTACCCTAGTTCCTGACACTATTTTCCTATAAAAGAAAATACCGGCCACAGATATTACAGTGTGGTATCTCCATCACACGCCTCATCTATTTGTGTGTTAAAAATTGCGGCATTTCATGCCTACATTGAAGTGTTTTTGCTATAGGCTTCCCTACTTAGTGACACTATTTTGCTGTAAAAAAATATAGAGGCCACATATTTTACAGTGTGGTATCTCTATTACATGACTCAGCTATCTGTGGGCTACAAATTATGGCATTTCGGCCCACATTGAACTGTTTATGCTGTGTGCTACTCTAGTTAGTGACACTATTTTGCTGTAAAAAAACAATACCGGCCACATATTTTACAGTGTGATATCTCTGTCACACGACTCAGCTATCTATGGGGTAAAAATTGTGGCATTTTAGGCCTATATTGAACTGTTTTTGCTGTGTTCTACCCTAGTTAGTGACACTATTTTGCTGTAAAAAAAATACAGGCCACATATTTTACAGTGTGGTATCTCCGTCACATGACTCAGCTATCTGTGTGCTAAAATTTTAGCATTTCAGGCCTATATTGAACTGTTTTTGCTGTGTTCTACCCTAGTTAGTGACACTATTTTACTGTAAAGATAAAAAAACAGGCCACATATTTTACAGTTTGGTATCTCCGTTACATGCCTCATCTATCTGTGGGATAAAAATTGTGGCATTTCAGACCTACATTGAACTGTTTTTGTTATGTGCTACCCTAATTCTTGACACTATTTTCCTGTAAAAAAATAAAAATACAGGCCACATATTTTACAGTGTGGTATCGCCGACAACACGACTCAGCTAACTGTGGGTTAAAAATTATGGAATTTCAGGCCTCCATTCAAATGTTTTTGCTGTGTGTTACCCTAGTTCTTGACACTATTTTCCTGTAAAAAAATAAAAATACAGGCCACATATTTTACAGTGTGGTATTGTTACGGATCTGCAACTCAGGAATAGGGTACAAGGGGGAGAAGCTGACCCTGTACTAGGTCTAGTCTGAAGCCCTACGATGGAGTGGGTGACCTTTTCCTTGTGAATAGACCCACCGACGTTTCCTGGACTAAACTCAAACAAAGACCTAAAGGTAGGGGGGAAGGGTATCCCTGACCCGATCTAGGGACAGGGAACAAAAAACAGGTAACCTCCTAGTAGGTAAAAAGAGGAAGCTGCAGAAACGAAAGCAAAGCCAAAAAACAAAGCAGGCAGAACTAGAGGTCCCAGAACTGCACAATATCAAACACAGAAAGCTATCAAAGCACCTAGCCAGAACTCTAGCGGATTAACACTGTTGTCAAGCAAGGACTGGGAGGCAGGTGCTGGGTAAAAAAGGGTGATGCAATCACCTGACCTTACAGTCATGGCCAAAAGTTTTGAGAATGACACAAATATTAATTTTTACAAAGTCTACTGCTTCACTTTTTCTAATGGCAATTTGCATATACTCCAGAATGTTATAAAGAGTGATCAGCTTAACAGCAAATACTTGCAAAGTCAATATTTGGCTAGAAAATGAACTTTATCCCCCAAAATACATTTCAACATCATTGCAGCCCTGCCTTAAAAGGACCAGCTAACCTCTTTTCAGTGATTGCTCCATTAACACAGGTGTGGGTGTTGATGAGGACATGGCTGGAGATCAATCTGTCATGATTAAGTATGAATGACACCACTGGACACTTTAAAAGAAGGCTGGTGCTTGGCATCATTGTTTCTCTTCTGTTAACCATGGTTATCTCTAAAGAAACACGTGCAGTCATCATTGCAATGCACAAAAATGGCCTAACAGGGAACAGTATCGCAGCTAAAAAGATTGCACCTCAGTCAACAATCTATCGCATCATCAAGAACTTCAAGGAGAGAGGTTCCGTTGTTGCCAAAAAGGCTCCAGGGCGCCCAAGAAAGACCAGCAAGCGCCAGGACCGTCTCTTAAAAGTGTTTCAGCTGCGGGATCGAGCTACCAGCAGTGCAGAGCTTGCTCAGGAATGGCAGCAGGCAGGTGTGAGTGCATCTGCACTCACTGTGAGGCGGAGACTCTTGGAGCAAGGCCTGGTCTCAAGGAGGGCAGCAAAGAAGCCACTTCTCTCCAGAAAAAACATCATGGACAGACTGATATTCTGCAAAAGGTACAGGCAGTGGACTGCTGAGGACTGGGGTAAAGTTATTTTCTCTGATGAATCCCCTTTTCGATTGTTTGGGACATCAGGAAAACGCCTCATTCGGAGAAGACAAGGTGAGCGCTACCACCATCTTGTCTCATGCCAATTGTTAAGCATCCTGAAACCATTCATGTGTGGGGTTGCTTCTCAGCCAAGGGAATCGGCTCTCACAGTCTTGCCTAAAAACACAGCCATGAATAAAGAATGGTACCAGAATGTCCTCCAAGGGCAACTTCTCCCAACCCTCCAAGAGCAGTTTGGCGATCAGCAATGCCTTTTTGCAGCATGATGGAGCACCTTGCCATAAAGCAAAGGTGATAACTAAATGGCTCAGGGAACAAAACATAGAGATTTTGGGTCCATTGGCCTGGAAACTCCCAGATCTTAATCCCATTGAGAACTTGTGGTCAATCATCATGGGACGGGTGGACAAACAAAAACCTAAAAATTCTGACAAAATGAAAGCATTGATTGTGCAAGAATGGACTGCTATTAGTCAGGATTTGGTCCAGAAGTTGATTGAGAGCATGCCAGGGAGAATTGCAGAGGTCCTGAAGAAGAAGGGTCAACACTGCAAATATTGACTTGCTGCATTAACTCATTCTAACTGTCAATATAAGCTTTTGTTACTCATATGTTTGCAATTATATTTCTGTCTGTGATAAAAAAAAAACATCTCTCAAACACACACATAAAAACCAGAGGGCAGCAGATCATGTGAAAATATAATATTTGTGTCATTCTCAAAACTTTTGGCCATGACTGTAGAGAAACCCAGCACCAGGTGAAAAATGCCAGCAGCCAGAAAACCACATCAAGATGGCGGATGGTCAAAATGAAATAGATTCTAACAGGTATCTCCGTCACACACCTCATCTATCTGTCGGCTACACATTGTGGCATTTGTGGCCTCCATTCAACTGTTTTTGCAGTGTGTTACCCTAGTTTTTGACACTATTTTGCTGTAAAAAATAAAAATGCAGGCCACATATTTTACATTGTAGTATTACAGTCACATGCCTCATCTATTTGTAGGCTACAAATTGTGGCATTTGAGGCATCCATTCAACAGTTTTTGCTGTGTGTTACCCTAGTTCCTGACACTATTTTCCTATAAAAGAAAATACC
The DNA here is from genome assembly GCA_033576555.1 of Oophaga sylvatica. Taxonomy (NCBI): domain Eukaryota; kingdom Metazoa; phylum Chordata; class Amphibia; order Anura; family Dendrobatidae; genus Oophaga; species Oophaga sylvatica. The sequence continues at coordinate 423,871,440 of JARQOD010000002.1, forward strand.
GGCCACATATATTACAGTGTGGTATCTCCATCACACGCCTCATCTATTTGTGTGTTAAAAATTGCGGCATTTCATGCCTACATTGAAGTGTTTTTGCTATAGGCTTCCCTACTTAGTGACACTATTTTGCTGTAAAAAAATATAGAGGCCACATATTTTACAGTGTGGTATCTCTATTACATGACTCAGCTATCTGTGGGCTACAAATTATGGCATTTCGGCCCACATTGAACTGTTTATGCTGTGTGCTACTCTAGTTAGTGACACTATTTTGCTGTAAAAAAACAATACCGGCCACATATTTTACAGTGTGATATCTCTGTCACACGACTCAGCTATCTATGGGGTAAAAATTGTGGCATTTTAGGCCTATATTGAACTGTTTTTGCTGTGTTCTACCCTAGTTAGTGACACTATTTTGCTGTAAAAAAAATACAGGCCACATATTTTACAGTGTGGTATCTCGTCACATGACTCAGCTATCTGTGTGCTAAAATTTTAGCATTTCAGGCCTATATTGAACTGTTTTTGCTGTGTTCTACCCTAGTTAGTGACACTATTTTACTGTAAAGATAAAAAAAACAGGCCACATATTTTACAGTTTGGTATCTCCGTTACATGCCTCAACTATCTGTGGGATAAAAATTGTGGCATTTCAGGCCTACATTGAACTGTTTTTGTTATGTGCTACCCTAATTCTTGACACTATTTTCCTGTAAAAAAATAAAAATACAGGCCACATATTTTGAAATGAGGTATTTCCGTAACACGCCTCATCTATCTGTGGGCTAAAAATTGTGGCATTTTAGGCCTACATTGAACTGCTTTTGCTGCGTGCTAGCCTAGTTAGCGATTCTCTTTTGCTGTAAAAAAAAAATAGAGGACACATATTTTACAGTGTGATATGTCTGTCACACAACTCAGCTATCTGTGGGGTAAAAATTGTTGCATTGTAGGCCTACATTGAACTGTTTTGCTGTGTTCTACCCTAGTTAGTGACACTATTTTGCTGTAAAGATAAAAAGACTGGCCACATATTTTACAGTTTGGTATCTCCGTCACATGCCTCATCTATCTGTGGGATAAAAAATGTGGCATTTGAGACCTCCATTCAACTGTTTCTGCTTTGTGTTTCCCTAGTTCTTGACACTATTTTGCTGTAAAAAATAAAAATACAGGCCACATATTTTACAGTGTGATATCTCTGTCACATGTCTCATCTATCTGTAGGCTAAAAATTCTGGCATTTCAGACCTTCATTGAACTGTTTTTGCTGTGTGTTACCCTATTTCTTGACACTACTTTGCTGTAAAAAATAAAAATACAGGCCACATATTTTACAGTTTGGTATCTGTCACGTGCCTCATCTATCTGTGGGCTAAAAATTGTGGCATCTGTGGCATTTAAGGACTCCATTCAACTGTTTTTGCTGTGTGTTTCCCTAGTTCAAGACACTATTTTCCTGTAAAAAATAAAAATACTGGCTACATATTTTACAGTTTGGTATCTGTCACGTGCCTCATCTATCTGTGGGCTAAAAATTGTGGCATCTGTGGCATTTGAGGACTCCATTCAACTGTTTTTGCTGTGTGTTTCCCTAGTTCTTGACACTATTTTCCTGTAAAAAACTAAGAATATAGGCCACATAGTTATTATTATTATTCATTTTTATAGCGCCATTTATTCCATGGCACTTTACAAGTGAGATGGGGCGATTATAGACAAGTACAATTAACATGAGCAATACAGGACACTCAAGCACAGAAGGAGAGAGGTCCCTGCCCGTGAAGGCTCACAGTCCACAGGGGATGGGTGAGGATACACTAGGAGAGGGTAGAACTGGTCGTGCGGTGGTACAGTAGACCGAGGATCACTGCTGGTTGTAGGTTTGTTGGAAGAGGTGGGTCTACAGGTTCTTTTTGAAGGTTTCCAAGGTAGGTGAGAGTCTGATGTGTTGGGGTAGAGAATTCCAGAGTATAGGGGAGGCACGGGAGAAGTCTTGTATGCGGTTGTGGGAAGTGGAGAGTAGAGAAGGAGATCTTGAGAGGATCGAAGGTTGCGTGTGGGTAAGTACCGGGAGACCATGTCACAGATGTATGGAGGGGACAGGTTGTGGGTGGCTTTGTATGTCATAGTTAGGGTTTTGAACTGGTGCCTCTGGACGATAGGGAGCCAATGAAGGGCTTGGCATAGGGGAGAGGCTGGGGAATAATGGGAGACAGGTGGATAAGCGGGCAGCAGAATGTAGGATGGATTGGAGTGGTGCCAGAGTGCTAGAGGAGAGGGCAGAGAGTAGGAGGTTGCAGTCGTCAAGGCGGGAGATGATAAGGGCATGCACTAGTGTTTTTGTGGTGTCGTTTTCAAGGAATGCACGGATCCGGGAAATATTTTTGAGTTTGAGATGGCAGGAGGAGGCTAGGGTTTGGATATGTGGCTTGAAAGAGAGGGCAGAGTCGAGTATCACCCCGAGGCACCGAGCATGCAGGATTGGGGAAGGTGAGCAGCCGTTGACATTGAGGGATAGGTCTGGTGGAGGGGTTGAGTGAGATGGGGGAAAGATGATGAATTCTGTTTTGTCCATGTTCAGTTTTAGGAAGCGAACAGAAAAGAAAGCTGAAATAGCGGACAGACATTGTGGGATTTTTGTCAGTAAGGAGGTGAGGTCAGGTCCAGATAGGTAGATCTGCGTGTCATCGGCATAGAGATGATACTGTAAACCGTGGGATTCTATGAGCTGTCCCAGGCCGAAGGTGTAGATGGAGAAGAGTAGGGGTCCTAGAACAGAGCCTTGAGGAACACTGACAAAGAGGGGGCGAGGTGAGGAGGTGGTGTGGAGAGGGAGACACTGAATGTTCGATCTGTTAGATATGATGAGATCCAGGATAGGGCCGAGCCTGTGATGCCCAGAGATGAGAGAATCTGGAGCAGGAGGGAGTGGTCCACAGTGTCGAAGGCATAAGACAGGTCCAGGAGAAGGAGGACAGAGTAGTGTCGCTTGCTCTTGGCGGTTAGTAGGTCGTTGGTGACTTTAGTTAGGGCAGTTTCAGTTGAGTGATGCAGTCGGAAGCCTGATTGTAAGAGGTCAAAGAGGGAGCAAGAGGAGATGTGGGAGGACAGCTCAAGATGGACATGCTGTTCCAGTAATTTTGAGGCATAAGGGAGAAGAGATATCGGGCGATAGCTAGACGCAGAGGATTGGTTAAGGGAGGACTTTTTGAGCATGGGTGTGATTGAGGCATGTTTGAAGGATGAGGGGAACACACCATTTGTAAGTGAGAGGTTGAAGAGGTGTGTTAGAGTAGGGATGAAGACTATGCCGAGGTTAGGGATGAGGTGGGACGGGAGCGGGTCAAGCGTACAAGTGGTGAGGTGTGATCTTGAAAGGAGGGTGGAGAGTTGATCTTCTGTCATGGTGGAGAAGTTGGTTTTGGCGGAACAGGGCTGAGCAGCTAAGAGGGGCAGTGGGGGCTGTGGGCCAAAGCTTTCTCTGATCGTATCGATCTTCTGCTTAAAAAAGGAGGTAAAGTCTTCAGCAGAAATGAGAGGAGAAGGAAAAGATGCTGGGGGACGGAGTAGAGAATTGAAAGTGTTGAAGAGCTGTTTAGGGTTGTGAGACAGGGAGGATACAGTGTGATATCTCTGTCACACGTATCATCTATCTGTAGGCTAAAAATTGTGGCATTTCAGGCCTACATTAAACTGTTTTTGCTGTGTACTACCCTAGTTCTTGACACTATTTTGCTGTAAAAAAAAATACATGCCACATATTTTAGTGTGGTATCTCCGTCACACGACTCAGCTATCTGTGGCCTAAAAATTATGGCATTTCAAGCCTACATTGAACTGTTTTTGCTGTCTGTTACCCTAGTTCTTGACATTATTTTGCTGTAAAAAATAAAAATACAGGCCACATATTTTACAGTTTGGTTTCTCCGTCACATGCCTCATCTATCTGTGGTATAAAAATTGTGGCATTTGAGCCCTCCATTCAACTGTTTTTGCTGTGTGTTACCCTAGTTCTTGACACTATTTTGCTGTAAAAAATAAAAATACAGGCCACATATTTTACAGTTTGGTATTTCTGCCACATGCCTCATCTATCTGTGGGCTAAAAATTGTGGCATTTCAGGCCTACATTGAACTGTTTTGCTGTGTGCTACCTTAGTAAGTGACACTATTTTGCTGTAAAGATAAAAATACAGGCCACATATTTTACAGTTTGGTTTCTCCGTCACACATCTCATCTATCTGTGGGATAAAAATTGTGGCATTTGAGACCTCCATTCAACTGTTTCTGCTGTGTGTTTCCCTAGTTCTTAACACTATTTTGCTGTAAAAAATAAAAATACAGGCCACATATTTTACAGTTTGGTATCTCCGTCACATACCTCATCTATCTGTGGGATAAAAATTGTGGCATTTGTGACCTCCATTCAACTGTTTCTGCTGTGTGTTTACCTAGTTCTTGACACTATTTTGCTGTAAAAAATAAAAATACAGGCCACATATTTTACAGTTTGATAACTCTGTCACATGCCGCATCTATCTGTGGGCTAAAAATTGTGGCATTTGTGGCATTTGAGAATTCCATTCAACTGTTTTTGCTTTGTGTTACCCTATTTCTTGACACTATTTTCCTGTAAAAAGTTAAAATATAGACCACACAGTTTACAGTGTGATATCTCTGTCACACGTCTCATCTATCTGTAGGCTAAAAATTCTGGCATTTCAGGCCTACATTAAATTGTTTTTGCTATGTGTTACCCTAATTCTTGACACTATTTTGCTGTAAAAAATAACAAATGCAGGCCACATGTTTTACAGTTAGGTATATGTCACGTGCCTCATCTATCTGTGGGCTAAAAATTGTGGCATCTGTGGCATTTGAGGACTCCATTCAACTGTTTTTGCTGTGTGTTTCCCTAGTTCTTGACACTATTTTCCTGTAAAAACTAAAAATATAGGCCATATAGTTTACAGTGTGATATCTCTGTCATACGTATCATCTATCCGTAGGCTAAAAATTGTGGGATTTCAGACCTACATTGAACTGTTTTTGCTTTGTGCTACCCTAGTTATTGACACTATTTTGCTGTAAAAAAATACAGGCCATATATTTTACAGTGTGGTATCTCCATCACACGACTCAGCTATCTGTGGGATAAAAATTTCTGGCATTTTAGGCCTACATTGCACTGTTTTTGTTCTGTGCTACACTGGTTAGTGACATTATTTTGTTGTAAAAAAAAATACAGGCCACATATTTTACAGTTTGGTATATCTGTCACATGCCTCATCTATCTGTGGGATAAAAATTGTGGCATTTGAGACCTCCATTCAACTGTTTTGCTGTGTGTTTACCTAGTTCTTGACACTATTTTGCTGTAAAAATAAAAATACAGGCCACATATTTACAGTTTGATATCTCTGTCACATGCCCATCTATCTGTGGGCTAAAAATTGTGGCATTTCAGACCTACATTGAACTGTTTTTGCTGTGTGCTACCTTAGTTATTGACACTATTTTGCTGTAAAAAAAAAATCAGGCCACATATTTTACAGTTTGGTTTCTCCTCACAGCCATCTCACTATCTGTGGGATAAAAATTGTGGCATTTCAGGCCTACATTGAACTGTTTTTTGTTGTGTGTACTTAGTTTTGAACTATTTTGCTGTAAAAAAAAATACAGGCCACATATTTTACAGTTTGGTATCTCTGTCACATGCCTCATCTATCTGTGGGATAAAAATTGTGGCATTTGGACCTCCATTCAACTGTTTCTGCTGTGTGTTTACCTAGTTCTTGACACTATTTTGCTGTAAAAAATAAAAATACAGGCCACATATTTTACAGTTTGATAACTCTGTCACATGCCGCATCTATCTGTGGGCTAAAAATTGTGGCATTTGTGGCATTTGAGAATTCCATTCAACTGTTTTTGCTTTGTGTTACCCTATTTCTTGACACTATTTTCCTGTAAAAAGTTAAAATATAGACCACACAGTTTACAGTGTGATATCTCCGTCACACGCCTCATCTATCTGTAGGCTAAAAATTGTGGCATTTTAGGCCTGCATTCAACTGTTTTTGCTGTGTGTTACCCTATTTCTTAACACTATTTTCCTGTAAAATTTAAAAATATAGGCCACATATTTTACAGTTTGGTATCTCCGTCACACGACTCAGCTCTCTGTGGCCTAAAAATTATGGCATTTCAGGCCTACATTGAACTGTTTTAGCTGTTTGTTACCCTAGTTCTTGGCATTATTTTGCTGTAAAAAATAAAAATACAGGCCACATATTTTACAGTTTGGTTTCTCCGTCACACATCTCATCTATCTGTGGCTAAAAATTGTGGCATTTGAGACCTAAATTCAACTGTTTTTGCTGTGTTACCCTAGTTCTTGACACTACTTTCCTGCAAAAAATAAAAATACAAGCCACACATTTTACAGTTTGGTATCTCCGTCACATGCCTCATCTATCTGGAATTTGTGGCATTTGTGTGTTACCCTATTTCTTAACACTATTTTCCTGTAAAAAATTAAAAATATAGGCCACATATTTTACAGTGTGGTATCTCCATCACACATTTCATCTATCTGTGGGCAAAAATTGTGGCATTTCAGGCCGACATTGAACTGTTTTTGCTGTGTGCTACCCTAGTTAGTGTCACTTTTTTTGCTGTAAAAAACAATACAGGCCACATATTTTTACAGTGTGGTATCTCCGTCACACGCCTCATCTATTTGTGGGCTAAAAATTGTGGGATTTCAGACCTACATTAAACTGTTTTTGCTGTGTGCTACCCTAGTTAGTGACACTATTTTGCTGTAAAAAATAGATGCCATATATTTTACAGTGTGGTGTCTCCATTACACGACTCAGCTATCTGTGGGAAAAAAAATTCTGGCATTTCAGGCCTACAATGAACTGGTTTTTTTCTGTGCTACACTAGTTAGTGACACTATTTTGTTGTAAAAAAAAATACAGGCCACATATTTTACAGTTTGGTATCTCAGTCACACGCCTCACCCATCTGTGGGCTACAAATTGTGGCATTTGAGACCTCCATTCAATGTTTTTGCTGTGTGTTACCCTAGTTCTTGACACTATTTTCCTGCAGAAATTAAAAATACAGGCCACATTTTTTACACTGTTGTATCTCCGTCACACGCCTCATCTCTCTGTTGGTTAAAAATTATGGTATTTCAGGCCTGCATTGAACTGTTTTTGCTGTTTGTTACCCTAGTTCTTGACACTATTTTCCTGTAAAAAATAAAAATACAGGCCAGCTATTTTAAAGTGTGGTATCGCCATTACACGCTTCACCTATCTGTAGGCTAAAAATTGTTTTATTTCAGGGCTCCATCAAGATGGTGAGTGGCGATGATGGCATAATTAGCATCACCAGCCCACTTCTCTGTGTTCTGAAATGCTCTCTGCTCGCAATCAAAGAGGATACATTGCAGGCGGAGTATGATGAGATGGAGCAAGGAACCATGCAGGATGATTACACACAGCACAGCCTCATCTCATCCCAACGTGGATTGGGTGACAATGAGGAAGAGGAGGAGGAGAAAGAACAAGAGATACTTTCATGCGCTCTAGACGTACTACAAGCACAACTGTCGTACCGTCTGTTCAGCGTGGATGGCCTGAGGACAGGGAGGAGGAGAAAGAGAGCATGGTCAGTCATTCTCTTGGTGAGGACACAGAAGTCTTGCCTGTTAGCAGCCTGGCACACATGGCTGAGCTTATGTTACGCTGCCTTTCCCGTGACCCTCTCGTTCTCAAAATTTTGGATGTCAGTCATTACTAGTTGGTGACACTTCTAGACCCACGCTACAAGGAGAACTTTCTGTCTCTTATTCCAGACCAGAGGCAGACAGGTCTACTAAAATCGTGCACTACCAGAGGGCCCTTGTTGCGGAGTTATTAAAAAAATTCTCATCTGAAAATGTTGCCGGCAGAGGTCACAGTTCGTTGGACAACCAAGGAGTACAGGTGAGAGAGACACAACTCCAATCCAGCAGAGTCACGGTAATACTGGCAAAGTTCTGGGAGAGTTTTCTCAGACCCTCCCATCGCACAGGCCCTGAGGCGCGTTGTACTCTCACAAAGAGTGCAAATTTTTGGAAGATGCTGAGGGAGTACCTTGCTGACAGTACCAACATCCTCTGTGATAGCTCTGTGCCTTATAATTATAGGATATCCAAGCTGGACAGGAGGAATGAACTGCCTATGTATGCCTTGGAGGTCCTGGCCTGTCCTGCCGCTAGCGTTTTGTCAGAGTGGGTATTTAGTGGCACTGGTGTAATTCTAACTGATAAGCCTATCCGCCTGTCAACTGAAAATGCTGACAGGCTGACTCTTACAAAAATGAACAAGAGCTGGATTGGGCTTGACTTCTGTATACCACCGAATGATAGCAGCTAAACATAAACTGTAATCCAGTGTCTTTTTTTGGGAACTCTATTACCATGCACCTCTTCACACTCACACATGGGTATACGCTTCCTGATTTCTCCTATTTGCTCTTGTCGTCCTCCTCCTTCTCCTCATCCTCATCATCCAGCACCACAAGATCACCATGGTGACCATGGTCCGTGATGCATCAGCAACAATATTGTGTTAAAGGGTGTTTTTGATGCCAGTAAAAAAAATGTTTACACATTATGTTGATGTGTACTCCCCAGGGGGAAATGTTTGTCAGCCCATACACTTAGTGTATGGGCATTACAAGTATAGGAGACCCGCTCCTTTAAATTGGGAAAAGATTTTTAGGAGGCCATCATCCACGTCTCTTCAGACACCACCATTAGATCACCAGGGTGAACTTGTTCCGTGATGCAACAGGGGTGTTTTTGTTCTCAACAGAGTTCACCTATCATTTCTTGTGTCTCCCCCCTCCCAAAGAGGGCTCCAAATAAATATTGATTTAAAAAAATTATAGGGTTGTACAGGAAGAGCAAATAGATAGTCATAGTATGGCACTGCGCCATGCCAACACTAGAGTTATTTTTTCTTAATTACCAGCATTAAATTAATATTTTTAAATGCAGATGAAGTAGAAAACCACAATTTGTCTCCTACTAGCATTCCTTTGTATACATCTCATTAATTAGATCACTACTAGCATGATCTATTTCCCTTCAGCATTTCTCTATATTCAGATCACTGATATCACAACATGCTTCCACAGCAGGACAATAAGTATTGCCTATGATTGAACAGTTCTGGATGACATTTTTACAGTGTGAAACATTAATTAGGCATTAAAAAATTTATTTGTCTAGAACACTTAGTAATCCCCCCATTGTTAGGGATCGAGTTCCCACTGCTGCACAAGGGTAATCTCGAGCCATCCTCGCTGCAGTCTCCCATCCGTCTCCGGCCGCAGTGGAGCCTGCTCAGCAGAGACGTTGGTCCCAGCGTCTCGCCCAGTCTAATACTGTGCAAAGGATGACTGCTGCCTCCCCAGGTCCTGCCATTGTAACCAGTGCAGGTCAGCGGCAAGCATACGTACTTGGGACTAAGTCCTGTGTGTTCCCTTCTGAGCATGCTCAGGGTAAGATCTCTCATAGGAGATCAGGGGTCACATGGTCGGGTACTGCAGCGATTCCCATTGGTCCTCCAGGAAGATCCTGAAGCTGCTTTAGTTCTGGAGCAGCTTTCCCATTGGTCCTTTTCTGGAAGGTCCTGTAGCTGCTACTATAAAAAGTGTGCATGACGGCCGTGCACTAGTATCAAATCTGTTACGTGCTTGCGCCAGTGTGGTCATGTATGCATGGGTTAGGTTCAGCTGAAATAAGCCCCTAGAATACCGGCACCTCCGGTGAGGAGTTTTGTATGCACGTGTTCAGGGCTCGGCTGAAAACGCCATTAGAATACCGGCTACTCCGGTGAGGAGATTATTGCTTGTGTTCTGATTGCATGACCACAGACTGCGATCCGCTTAGCAGTCATCTATGTCCCCTGTGAGTCTGACAGGACACAGTCTTTGTCACAGCGGCTCTGTGAATTAACAGAGTCCGCTTATATCACCATATAGCGCTACAGCATTTTAGTTAGCGGCTCTGTGGAATAACAGAGTTTGCTTATATCGCCATATAGTGCTGCGGCGATTACATCTGCGACTCTGCGGGATAACAGAGTTCGCTCATACTGCCTATTTACGCCATCTTACTAGCAGCAGGCTCTGCCTGCACGGTGGACCCCGGGCTGCGAAAGCACCTCTCCTTAATATCTATTAGGTGCGTTCCGCAGGCCCTTAACACCCATTTACTGGAATATGAGGGTCTTGAGATCCATTTGTAGGGATCCAGACATTAAAACTACAAAACAACAAAGATTATCTTTTAAGTAGAAACAGATAATTGAATAAATTTAAACAAGTTTTTCAACATTTATTTAGCCTCCCTTGACAGAACATTACCATCAAAAGAAATAGGAGTAATATGTCCAATTGTATAAAAAGGTATACATTTTTTATCAGACACAAATTACAATTAAATAAATGAAATAACAATTATCAGACTAGGATCAGGTAATGATGGCTACAAATGCCCTAACACCCAAAGATGTACATACATATAAGTAAAGTGCTTAGTGCCAATATATATATGGTGAGTAAATGAAGTAGAGGTAAGTACTTTCCAAAGATTCTAATAAGTGCGCACTAAATCATTGGAGCCTCTATCCCCCCAGTGCTACAAGAGCTTACCCATAATGTA
>JARQOD010000002.1:423882275-423968090 GCA_033576555.1 Oophaga sylvatica
AAGTGGCCAAAGTGGCTACTGAGGTGCCGAATGTGCCAAAGTGGCTACCAAGTGGCCAAAATGGCACTCAAGTGGCCAAAGTGGCTACCAAGGTGCCGAATGTGCCAAAGTGGCTACCAAGTGGCCAAAGTGTCTACTGAGGTGCCGAATGTGCCAAAGTGGCTACCAAGTAGCCAAAGTGGCTACCAAGGTGCTGAATATGCCATAGTGGCTACCAAGTGGCCAAAGTGGTACCGAGGTGCCGAATGTGCCAAAGTGGCTACCAAGTGGTCAAAGTGGCTACCGAGGGGCTGTGCACCAAAGTGGCTACCAAGGATTCTTGCATGCCAAAATGGCTACCAAGGAGCCAAAGTGGCTAACAAGGGGCCCCGCACATCAAAGTGGCTACCAAGGGGCCATATACAACCCATCCCAGGCTGTGCCATCGCTATACACAACATTCATATTCTAACTTTACTTTCTTACAGTCGACAACTGATACACTGCTGTAAAGCTGGCAGCGCTGTTCAAGCACCATGTATTTCCTTCAGGAAATGCCCATCTAGTTTATTATTGTTTTCTTTCATACATTCTGCTAAAGTGTTAAATTGTAATATTCCTACTATACTCTATGATATGTGCACACTTATGTTGGTTTCCAGTATCAACAAAATCATTTTTATATTGCTGCAGATAATGTGGTAATTTCAGATAATTTTCCATCTGAGCCTGTTAATATTTATAAAAATCTTTTGTTTCAATGATCAGATTGCTCTTAATAATCTAAGAGAATTGCAGGATGAAAATTTGGATTCAACTATGACTGCTATTAGACCACAAAAATTTAATACACTTATTCCTATTAACCGGTGCAAAAAAGATCTGCAGCCTGTGACTAGTTTCAGAGTCTTGTGGAGGTGGAATTGAAACAACTACACTGCTCAAAAAAATAAAGGGAACACTTAAACAACAGAATATAACTCCAAGTAAATCAAACTTCTGTGAAATCAAACTGTCCACTCAGAAAGCAACACTGATTGACAATCAATTTCACATGCTGTTGTGCAAATGGAATTTGCAGATGGAAATTATTGGCAATTATCAAGACACACTCAATAAAGGAGTGGTTCTGCAGGTGGGGACCACAGACCACATATGAGTACCAATGCTTTCTGGCTGATGTTTTAGTCACTTTTGAATGTTGGTTGTGCTTTCACACTCGTGGTAGCATGAGACGGACTCTACAACCCACACAAGTGGCTTAGGTAGTGTAGCTCATCCAGGATGGCACATCAATGCGTGCTGTGGCATGAAGGTTTGCTGTGTCTGTCAGCGTAGTGTCCAGAGGCTGGAGGCACTACCAGGAGACAGGCCAGTACACCAGGAAACGTGGAGAGGGCCATAGGAGGGCAAAAACACAGCAGCAGGACCGCTACCTCCACCTTTGTGTAAGGAGGAACAGGAGGAGCACTGCCAGAGCCCTGCAAAATGACCTCCAGCAGGCCACAAATGTGCATATGTCTGCACAAATGGTTAGAAACCGACTCCATGAGGATGGTCTGAGTGTCCGACGTCCACAGATGGGGGTCGTGCTCACAGCCCAACACCATGCAGGACGCTTGGCATTTGCCACAGAGCACCAGGATTGGCAAATTCGCAACTGGCACACTGTGCTCTTCACAGATGAAAGCAGGCTCACACTGAGCACATGTGACAGATGTGACAGAGTCTGGAGACGCCGTGGAGAGCGATCTGCTGCCTGCAACATCCTTCAGCATGACCGGTTTGGCAGTGGATCAGTAATGGTGTGGGGTGGCATTTCTTTGGAGGGCCGCACAGCCCTCTATGTGCTCGTCAGAGGTAGCCTAATTGCCATTAGGTACCAAGATGAGATCCTCAGACCCCTTGTGAGACCATATGCTGGTGCAGTTGGCCCTGAGTTCCTCCTGATGCCAGACAATGCCAGACCTCATGTGGCTGGAATGTGTCAGCAGTTCCTGCAAGATGAAGGCATTGAAGCTATGGACTGGCCCGCCCGTTCCACAGACCTGAATCCAATTGAGCACATCTGGGACATCATGTCTCGCTCCATCCACCAAGTCACCACAGACTGTCCAGGAGTTGGCGGATGATTTAGTCCAGGTCTGGGAAGAGATTCCTTAGGAGACCATCCGCAGCCTCATCAGGAGCATTCCCAGGCATTGTAGGGAGGTCAAACAGGCACAGGGAGGTCATACAGGCACATGGAGGCCACACACTACTGAGCATAATTTTGACTTGTTTTAATGACATTACATTCCACTTTAATTTTGGGTGTGACTCCAAATCCAGGCCTCCATTGGTTAATAAATTTGATTTCCATTGATAATTTTTGTGTGATTTTGTAGTCAGCACATTCAACTTTGTACAGAGCAAAGTATTCAATGAGAATATTTCAATTATTCAAATCTAGGATGTGTTAATTGAGTGTTCCCTTTATTTTTTGAGTAGTGTATATGCCTCTATTGATAGAAAAGATGCTGGAGGTAATTTCTCCAAAAATGAATCCTCATCACTTAAAGAATTATCTCATAATGCTCACATGGTGATACGGAAATCGGACAAGGGCGGTTCAGTTGTAGTTCTTGATTGTAAACTATATAATAATATGGTATTAAATATATTAAATGATTCTAAGACATATTCCATCTCTTGTGTGATCCCATATTGCAATATCAAGCTATTTTAAAAGATTTGCTGAAGGAAGGTTTAGATACTGGAGTTATCACCAAGAAGGTATCAGATTATCTCTATGTAGATGTTCCTACCATGCCTGTATTCCATGGATTACCAAAAATCCATAAAGAAATTTCTCCTCCGCCTTTACGCCCAATAATCTCAGACATTGGGTCTCTCAATAAGAGACTTAGTGCCTGGGTTGATTCAATTTTGCAACCCATTACCAAAAATATTCCAGGTTATTTTAGAGACAGCACTGAAGTGGTTGCAAATTTTGACAAGTTTAAATGGATCTAGGGTAACTTTTTTTCACTTGTGACATAGTAAATCTTTATTCATGTATACCCAACATTTTTGCGCTTGAAGCAGTGGATTTTTTTATTCAGAGAGATAGTGATGCCATAGTGGAAACTCGAGAATTTGTATTGACTTCCATCAAATATTTATTAGAGCATAATTTTTTTATGTTTAATGGAAAATACTATAAACAGTTAGTGGGAGCTCCAATGGGCTCGAAATTCTTTCCTTTTCTGGCAATTCTTTTTGTAGCTTGGTGGGAGAGAAAATATATTTATAATATCAACAATCCCTTTAATCAGTATTTGAGAAGGTACGGCCGTTTTCTGGATGACATCCTGATTGTCTGGTCAGGTAGGGAAGCAGTTGCACACAAATTTGTTAGTTATATTAACAACAACAATCTAAATCTCAAATTTACCTTCTCTGAATTTGGACAATCAATTTCTTTTTTGGACATTTGATTAATAGCAGATTCTGGTACAGGAAGGGTTAATACAACTATTTACTGCAAGCCTACTGCCAGTAATACCATACTCAGGGCAGATAGCTGCTATCCTAAACATACAATTATGGCGATCCCATATGGTGAAATGGTGAGAGCAAAATGTATCTGTACTAATAATGAACTGTTTGATGAGCAGTGTGATTTAATACAGTATAGATTAAAACAGAGAGGCTATCAAGATTCTCTGTTAAAAAATGCAAAGTCCAGAATAGATGGAGTTGCTAGGTCTGATCTATTGTTGAACAAGGGAACTGCAAAACTTAAAAAAATGGCAAAGCTGATTGCATTTTTAAACTTAATGCAAATAAAAATAAGAAATCTCCTTTTGGGATAGATAATGGTCAGCAAAAAAATAGTTTTGTTACAGCTTACAGTAAACAGTTCAATTAAATTAAACATATAGTGTCTAAATACTTACCAGTTCTAAACCAAGATGAAACGTTTGCATCCATTTTAAAATCTGGATACAACTTTATAGCCAAAAAAGGTAGATCTCTGGGTGATTTTTTATACCCAAGTTTATTTGATGAAAATGCTAAAAAAAACAAAAAAAAACCCTGGGTATCGGTAACAGGATGTTTCAAATGTGGATTAAATCAGTGTTCTGTATGTCAATATGTGTTTAAAACACAAAAATTTGGAAATGGACAGAATTCTGATGTCTATTCTATTAGGAGTTTTATTAATTGTGAGAGTACATATGTTATATATGTTATTTTGTGCACACAATGCAGTCTCTTATATGTGCGGTGTACTATGCGTGGTTTGAAAGTAAGGATTACTGAACACATCGCAGATATAAAAAAGGGAAAAGTTTCTAATACATCAGAAGCTGCCAAACATTTTTGTGAAAAACATGCTGGGAGTCTGGAAAATGTTGCATTTTTTGGTGTAGTAAGACAGACAGACCAAAAGGGGAGGTAATTGGAGAAAAATATTATTAAAACATGAAGCATTATGGATTATGAAACTTAACCCCTTAGTGACAGAGCCATTTTGCAGCTTAATGACCGGGCCAATTTTTACAATTCTGACCACTGTCACTTTATGAGGTTATAACTCTGGAACGCTTTAACGAATCCCACTGATTCTGAGATTTTTTCTTCGTGACATATTGTACTTCACGTTAGTTGTAAAATTTCTTTGATATGACTTGTGTTTATTTATGAAAAAAATGAAAATATGGCGAAAATTTTGAAAATTTAGCAATTTTCAAACTTTAAATTTTTATGCCCTTAAATCAGAGAGATATGTCACACAAATTTATTAATAAATAACATTTCCCACATGTCTACTTTACATCAGCACAATTTTGGGACAAAATTTTCTTTTGTTACGAAGTTATAAGGGTTAAAAGTTGACCAGCGATTTCTCATTTTTACAACACCATTTTTTTTTAGGGACCACATCACATTTGAAGTCTCTTTGAGGGGTCTATATGATAGAAAATACCCAAAAGTGACACCATTCTAAAAACTGCACCCCTCAAGGTGCTCAAAACCACATTCAAGAAGTTTATTAACACTTCAGGTGCTTCACAGGAGCTGAAGCAATGTGGAAGGAAAAAATTGACATTTAACTTTTTTTGCAAAAGCTTTACTTCGGAACCAATTTTTTTCATTTTCACAAGTGTTAAAAGAAAAAATGAACCACGAAATTTGTTGTGCAATTTCTCCTGAATACGCTGATACCCCATATGTGGGGGTAAACCACTTTTTGGGCGCATGTCAGAGGTCGCAAGGAAGGAGCGGCGTTTGACTTTTTCAACGCAGAATTGGCTGGATGCTATGTCACGTTTAGATAGCCCCTGATGTGCCTAAACAGTGGAAACACCCCACAAGTGACCCCATTTTGGAAACAAGACCCCTTAAGGAACTTATCTAGATGTGTGGTGAGCACTTTGAACCTCCAAGTGCTTCACACAAGTTTATAATATAAAGCCGTGAAAAAAAAATCATTTTTTTTCCACAAAAATGATCTTTTCACCCCAATTTTTATTTTCCCAAGGGTAACAAGACCGCAAAAGTTTTTGTGCAATTTGTCCTGAGCATGCCGATACCCTATATGTGGGGGTAAACCACTTTTTGGGTGCATGGCAGAGGTCGCAAGGGAAGGAGCGCCGTTTGACTTTTTCAATGCAGAATTGGCTGGATGCCATGTCGCGTTTAGAGAGCCCCTGATGTGCCTAAACAGTGGAAACCCCCCACAAGTGACCCCATTTTGGAAACTAGACCCCTTAAGGAACTTATCTAGATGTGTGGTGAGCACTTTGAACCTCCAAGTGCTTCACACAAGTTTATAACGTAAAGCCGTGAAAAAAAAATCATATTTTTTCCACAAAAATGATCTTTTCACCCCAATTTTTATTTTCCCAAGGGTAACAAGACCCCAACAGTTTTTGTGCAATTTGTCCTGAGCATGCCGATACCCCATATGTTGGGGAAAAACACTTTTTGGGCGCACGGCAGAGGTCGCAAGGGAAGGAGCGCCATTTGACTTTTTCAACGCAGAATTGGCTGGACGCCATGTCGCATTTGTAGAGGCCCTGATGTGTCTAAACAGTGGAAACCCCCCACAAGTGACCCCATTTTGGAAACTAGACCCCCTAAGGAACTTATCTAGATGTGTGGTGAGCACTTTGATCCCCCAAGTGCTTCACAGAAGTTTATAACGCCCGGGCGTGAAAATAAAAAATCATATTTTTTCCACAAACCTGATGGTTTAGTCCACAATTTTTTATTTTCCCAAGGGTAACAGGAGAAATTAGACCACAAAAGTTGTTGTCCAATTTGTCCTGAGTACGCTGATACCCCATATATGGGGGGGACCACTGTTTGGGCGCACGGCAGGGCTTGGAAGGGAAGCAGCGCAGTTTGACTTTTTCAAACCAAAATTGGCTGGAATTGAGATTGGACACCATGTCGCGTTTGGAGAGCCCCTGATGCACCTTGTAAGGATTAGGCCTCGCTTGAGTGCGACCGGAGGTAAGCAGGAGGGCGACTTCACTCGATTCTTCAAGCAAGTTTATTCAAACTTCATAAACTGCTCAAAACAGAAAAACAACAACAGCCTTCTCTGGCACAAAGTAACAAAAAGGCATATCTACAGTCCTGGTACTCTAGCAGAGTAGTCTCCTCAGAGCACACACACTGGAGGTCTCCACACCTCCAGCCACTCACACCTGTGGTCAGCAGTAGGCTCATTTATATCGCAGACATCCAGCTAACACAGAACACATGACTGGTCATGTGGCCATGACCTCATCACAGGTCCTCAAACCACATACAAAGGTATAGTGATGCCCTACTCTCCCATCTGTCTATGTGTTCATCATATCGCTACATACCTCCCCCCTCTGCCTAAAGCAGTGGCCTTGGCACATTTCATTCACCGACTAGAAACTCTCTTCAGTCGTCTCCACAATTAACTGGTCTGTCACAGTTTGGCTTAGGTCACTGAGTCCTGAGCTAATTAAGGTGTCACTTCCTCTACCTCTCATTTCAGGCTATCTATGTCCTGTCTTAGTTCCACTTCGATGACTTTCACTCTGAAGCGAACTTCTGCGTCTCTCTATATTACGGGTTGAAGGTGGCTGCCTGTTTTCCCCCAACTCTTGCAGCTGTCTGTTGATCTGCTCCTCTTCAATTCTTAGCTGTTCTATTCTTCCCTGGTGCACCTCCAGGAGCACCCGGATCTTCCCAAGGTTTTCCACCAACCCCTTCCGACTTGGAGGTTTTCTTGTTGTCTCCCGACGTCTCTGCTTCTCGCGGAGGCCATCTGGGTGGCGGTTCCCTTGCTGACTTTCTTCCTCCGTTGAGGCCCCTTCTTTGGTCATCTTCTCCAGTTCACTCTCCTCCCGTACGCTCGGACCAGGAGAGCGCAACCGTTCGGTTTCCTGGACTGTCGTGGATTTCCTGAGGTGGGCATTAGCTTCCTTCTCTATTTGGAGTTCTTTGAGAATTTTCTCTTGCTCCTCTGCCCAGCAGCGTTGCTCCTCCTCTCTACGTAGAAGTTCCTGCTGATGCTTCTCCTGGGCCGCTCTGAACATCTCCGTATCTTTCACTAGGATTTGGGTCGCCGTCTGGCATGCTGACAGTTGACCTTGGACTTTAGAGACTTCCTTCTCCAGGTCCTCCACTCGTTGCTCAATACCTTGTCTCCGTATCCTTTCTTGCCCGACTGTCTCTTTAAGCAGCTCCATCTCATGGACTTGCTCTCTTTTATCCAGTACATGTGGCACCATCCTTTCCCTCTTATTTCTCTTCTTAGAGAGCATAGGCTGTCGGGCCTTCCTGCAGCCCCTGCGGTGAGGAGGAGATCTGCTACTTGTACCCGACTCCACCTTGCTGCACTCGCTTTCACTTACGGTTAAGTTACAGTCTGTATAGGAGTCATTCCCACTCCCTCTGTCATCTTGGAACAGCAAGTCCCCACTTAACCAGGTGTCGGCCCCTATTCCTGGAGCTACCCAGTTTTCTGCGGACCTATATTTGGTCACCCCAAAGTCCTCACTTTGGTCTGAGCCACACTTTCTGACGGTCACCAGGCTCTGGGTATCTTTGACTTTAGGGGTGGCTACCTCTGTTTTACCCAGCACACTATCAGCAACCACTACAGCCTCCTGCATGGATGGGCCTCTCTTAGGGTCATTCTGGTTCCCTTATGAGCAATCAGCCAGTGCTTCGTCCCACACCTCCCAAAACCGTTTATAATCCTGGCCTATTATTATAGGATATGGTAAGTCTGGGACTACAGGGACATCATGGGTTGAAATAATAGTGGACGTCTCAACGATTACCCTGGATACCGGATACTCCCTAGTGACCCCATGAACACAAGGGACTTCTATCTTCTTTCCGGGAATCAGATAGACAGGGAGTGTGTCGCTCAGCAGAGTCACCTGGCTTCCTGAGTCTAGAAGTCCACTCACACACTCTCCATTCACTATTAGAGAACAGTTCAGTGCCCCCCGGTCAGATGTAAAGTCAGTACACCATTCGCGACATACGCTGTTCAAACCCTGAACCCGGCAATAGTTCCTCGGCTCATCCGTCGCCACTTCTTTTCTCCTCATCGACTCAGTTTGGGACTCCGCCCCTTCTGAGTGTGGCAGTAGTTTATTAGGGTTTACTGGTTCCCCATTCTCGCTAGGGACCTCAGAACCCTTTCTCCACAGATCCCAAAACAGACAGAAATCCCGGCCTATAATTATAGGACGCACCAAGTCCCGAACGACGCCGACTTCATGGGACTCAGTGCCATGCGTCGTTTCAATGTCCACTCTGGCCATAGGGTAGTCCTTTACATCCCCATGTATGCATTGAACACAGACTTTTTTCCCTGGTAATATGTTGAGAGGAAAAGTGGCCCTAATCAATGTCACTAAGCTTCCAGAGTCTAGCAGCGCTGTTACTGCTTCACCGTTCACCTTCACGGGACAGACTTGAGGACCCTGATTGGGGAACGGGTTTCCACTGCAGGCTGGATATGCATACCATGAAATACGGTGTCCTATGCTGCAGTCCATCTGCTCGGTGGTCTGCGAACACCGGGCAGCTATATGTCCTGGCTCGTGGCACCTCCAACAAATAATTTCACCCGCAGTGACCTTGGGCACCACCTCCCCCGCCATTTTGACCTTGGGCGCTCCACCCCTTTTTGGGACTCTGCCCCCTGTTGGGGCCGCCAGTACGTAAGGGGCTGCTTCCCCACTGCTCCTTCCATCCCCTGGTACCTCTCGACCAGTCCGACCAGTTCATCAGCATTCCGGGGATCACCCTGGGCAACCCAGGTCTGCAGGGGCTTTGGCAGAGAGTGCACAAACCGATCCATTACTACTCTTTCTACCATCTGGGCTGGTGTAGCGGACTCTGGCTGCAGCCATTTCTGGACCAGATGCAGCAGGTCAAACATTTGGGAGCGCGGGCGGTTTGTCCCTGTGATAAGCCCAGCGGTGCACTCTCTGTGCCCTGACAGTCATTGTTACCCCCATACGTGCGAGGATCTCAACCTTTAGCTTAGGATATTCCTGAGCGTCCTGCACCGTCAAATCGTAGTACGCCTTTTGGGGCTCCCCTGTCAGGTATGGGGCCAGTACCTCTGCCCACTGCTCTGGGGGAAGTCTTTCCCTCTCAGCAACCCTCTCAAATACAGTCAGGAAGGCTTCAACATCATCCCCGGGGGTCATTTTTTGTAATGTGCGTCTTACCGCCTTTCTGACGTGGTTGTCATTAGCCAGACCTGGGGTTGGGGCACTCGTCCTGCCCTGGATGGCGGTTGTCAGAAGCTGTATCTGCTGCCGATGTTCCTGCTGGCTCTCCTGCATCTGCTGTTGGTGCTCCTGCTTTCTCTGCTGCATCTGTTGCAACAACATCCTGTTGGCCTCTTGCTGCTGTACCTGCGCCTGGACCAAGTGTTTCAGCAGGTCCTCCATTTTCTCCGGCAATGCTGGCTGGCTTGCTATAGCCTTGACCCACGACATGCAGTAACCAGTCCCACTTCTCTGCTGGGAACGCTGCTCGAACGTCTCCACCAATTGTAAGGATTAGGCCTCGCTTGAGTGCGACCGGAGGTAAGCAGGAGGGCGACTTCACTCGATTCTTCAAGCAAGTTTATTCAAACTTCATAAACTGCTCAAAACAGAAAACAAAAACAGCCTTCTCTGGCACAAAGTAACAAAAAGGCATATATACAGTCCTGGTATTCTAGCAGAGTAGTCTCCTCAGAGCACACACACTGGAGGTCTCCACACCTCCAGCCACTCACACCTGTGGTCAGTAGTAGGCTCATTTATATCGCAGACATCCAGCTAACACAGAACACATGACTGGTCATGTGGCCATGACCTCATCACAGGTCCTCAAACCACATACAAAGGTATAGTGATGCCCTACTCTCCCATCTGTCTATGTGTTCATCATATCGCTATAGCCTAAACAGTGGAAACCCCCACAAATAACACCATTTTAAAAACTAGACCCCCTAAGGAAATTATCTAGATCTGTTGTGAGCACTTTGAACCCCCAAGTGTTTCACAGAAGTTTATAATGCCTGGGTGTGAAAAAAAAAACAATTTTCCACAAAAATGATTTTTTAGTCCCAAATTTTTGATTTTTCACAAGGAAATTGGACCCCAAAAGTTGTTGTCCAATTTGTCCTGAGTACGCTGATACTAAATATGTGGGGGGGGGGGGACTTTTTGGGCGCACAGCAGGGCTTGGAATGGAAGTATTAATGTTTTGGAATGCAGACGTTGATGGGGTCATGTTCCATTTGCAGTGCCCCAGATGAGCCTAAACAGTGGAAAACCCCTACAAGTGACCCCATTTTGGAAACTAGACCCCCTAAGGAACTTATCTAGATGTGTGGTAAGCACTTTGAACCCCAAAGTGCTTCACAGAAATTTATAAACGCAGAGCCGTGAAAATAATTTTTTTTTCCTCAAAAATGATTTTTTTTAGCCAGCTATTTTTTATTTTCCCAAGGGTAACAAGAGAAATTAGAACCCTAAAATTGGTGTGCAATTTGTCCTGAGTACGCTGATACCCCATTTGTTGGGGTAAACCACTGTTTGGGCGCACGGCAGAGTTTGAAAGGGAGGGAGCGCCATTTGACTTTTTGAACGCCACGTCATGTTTGGAGACCCCCTGATGTGCCTAAATAGTGGAAACCCCTCAATTCTAGCTCCAACCCTAACCCCAACACACCCCTAACCCTAATCCTAACACTAATCCCAACCCTAATTCCAACCCTAATTGTAACCCTAACCCTAATTGTAGCCCTAACCCTAATTGTAACCCTAACCCCAATTGTAACCCTAACCCTAATTATAACCCTAACCCTAGGTTCATTTTGCGTTTTACCAGCCCGTTCAACACATAGCGTTGACAGGCTGATAACGGTATAGCATAACGCGATCGCGTTATGCTATACCCGCTAGCGCAGAGGAATTAGCAGATGATTCATCTGTGCTAGCGGTGACGGAGCCCAGACGATGCAGCCCGCATCTGAGGCTCCGTCACTGAATGATGGCACGTCGCGAACGCATGCCGCTTTACGGCATTCGTTGCGATGCGCCCTCAAATGGGGGTGAATGGCAGCGTTAATGGACTGCGTTACACTGCGTTATACGGTGTATGAACCCAGCCTAACCCTAACCCTAATTATAACCCTAACCCTAGCCCTAACCCTAACCATATCCTTAACCCTAACCCTAACAGAAAAATGAAAAAATATATAATTTCTATATTTTATTATATGTCCCTAACAAAGGGGGTGATAAAGGGGGGGTTATGTACTGTTTTTTTCATTTTGATCACTGTGATAGTTTATCACAGTGATCAAAATGTACTTTTATGAGAATGAATGAAAAATATTTTGAATCTGCCGCCAGGCAGATTCGGCGGGCGCACTGCGCATGCGCCCACCATTTTTTTTTTACAGGAAGAAAACCCGGGAGCCTGGGGCCTGCCGGAGGACGGAGGACACCGGGAGGTATAGGGGGGGGATCGGGGAACCTGGGGACCCTAATTCTCTCCCCTCTGATGTGCGACCCGGATCATGCTCTCTGGGGTCTCGGCTACCCTCGGCAGCCGAGAACCCAGAGAAAATTGCCCACCCCCCGGCAGATCGTGGCGGGCGCACTGAGCATGCGCCCGCCATTCAAGATGTCGGCGCCCACCGGAGGAGGCAGGTGGGCTCGGGGGCCACAAGGGGCATATTGGGGGCCACAAGGGGGGGATCGGGGACCCTTTTTCTCTGTCCTCTGATGTCCGATGACATCAGAGGACAGAGAAATTAAATGGCACATCAGTTTTTTTTTTTTTGTTGCGATCGCCGTTATAGGGTTAATAACGGCGATCGCAACATCGGATCGGTAAAAACCGACCCAATTCATGTTCTCTGGGGTCTCGGCTACCCGGTAGCCGACACCCCGGAGAAACTGCACCTCTTGGGGGCGCTATTCACTTTTTCCACAGCGCCGTTAATTAACGGCGCTGTGGTTTAAGTACCCTTAATGACCGCCGTTAAAAGGCGTATCGGCGGTCGTTAAAGGGTTAATACCAGAATCCCTTTTGGATTGAATTTTCGCAATGACCTTATATACTTATATTGAGAAAATAGGGAAAGGAAAGAAGTGTTTAATAATTTTGATTAATAGGCTAATATTCCATAACCCCCTTTTTTGATTAACTTAAATCACCAATATTTAAAAATGCCTTGATGAACTCCCTTAATATATTGTGGTTGTGTTTTTTTTTTTCTTGCAAACAATTGTACTTTTCATTCATGAAGCTCTGATGTGTATATTCTTATATTTATTCTGTTCCATTTGTTATGCCATTGTGGCTTTAGACTGTTTCTTCTCAGTTGCATGGCTTCTCACATATGTTCCTTGTAAATAATCAATGTATGATCTCACTAAATGGAAGTGGTATTGTGTTTTAAAGTGATTTCACCAGATTCTGTAATTTGTTAAGACTAAGGCTTCCGCCGAAACGCGTCAACCAGTTACTGTCTACCCTGATGTGATTTTTTTCAATGATTTTCTAGTAAAAAAAAAGGATATTTTTAATTCAAGGATCCAGCACAATTCTTTTTTTTCTTTCGATCTATATATGCACCCAGCAGATGGGTGGCTGTGTTTCCTGCTTACAAGGATTGGTCAGGTCAGAGGACTTACTGGTGAGCAACATATTCCCTACTAACTTTTCCAGGATTACCCACCTTTTCTATCTGTGGTGCTTTACTGTTTTAAACATTTTTAACATGTAAATAAAGCTTCTCTATTTGTAACCTCTTTTAAGGTCTTTTTTGGTGTTATATATACAAATGCTTCTCACTAAATTAGAATATTATCAAAAGGTTAATTTATTTCAGTTCTTCAATACAAAAAGTGAAAATCGTATATTATACAGTCATTACAAAGTGAAATATTTCAACTGTTTGTTTCTGTTAATGTTGATGATTATGGCTTACAGCCAATGAAAACCAAGAGTCATTATCTCAGTAAATTTGAATAATTAACAAAAAACACCTGCAAAGGCTTCCTAAGCATTTTAAAAGGTCCCTTAGTCTGTTTCAGTAGGCTCCACAATATGGGAAAGATTACTGACTTGACAGATGTCCAGAAGGCAGTCATTGACACACTCCACAAGGAGGATAAGCCACAAAAGGTCATTGCTAAAGAAGCTGGCTGTTCAGAGTGCTGTATCCAATGGAAAGTTCAGTGGAAGGAAAAAGTGTGATAGAAAAAGGTGCACAAGCAATCGGGATAACCACAGCCTTGAAAGGATTATTAAGAAAAGGCCATTCAAAAATTTGAGGGAGATTCACAAGGAGTGGACTGCTGCTGGAGTCATTGCTTCAAGAGCCACCACACACAAAGTATCCAGGACATGGGCTACAAGTGTCGTATTCCTTGTGTCAAGCCACTCATGACCAATAAACAACGCCAGAAGCGTCTTACCTGGGCCAAGGAGAAAAAGAACTGGAATGTTGCTCTGTGGTCTAAGGTGTTGTTTTCAGATGAAAGTAAATTTTGCATTTCATTTGGAAATCAAGGTCCCAGAGTCTGGAGGAAGAGTGGAGAGGCACAGAATCCAAGCTGCTTGAGGTCCAGTGTGAAGTTTCCACAATCAGATATGGTTTGTGGAGCCATGTCATTTGCTGGGGTAGGTCCACTGTGTTTTATCAAGACCAAAGTCAGAGCAGCCGTCTACCAGGAAATTTTAGAGCACTTCATGCTTCCTTCTGCCGACAAGCTTTTTGGAGATGGAAATTTCATTCTCCAGCAGGACTTGGCACATGTCCACACTGCCAAAAGTACCAATACATGGTTTAAAAACAACAGTATCACTGTGCTTGATTGGCCAGAAACTCGCTTGACCTTAACCCCATAGAGAATTTAAGGGGTATTGTCAAGAGGAAGATGACAGACACCAGACCCAACAATGCGGAAAAGCTGAAGGCTGCTATCAAAGCAACCTTGGCTGCTATAACAACTCAGCAGTGTACTGATGTAGTAATTGATGCAAAAGGAGCCCCGACTAAGTATTGAGTACATTTACTGAACATACATTTCAGTAGGCCAATATTTTGGATTTTAAATTAATTTTTCTAGCTGGTGTTTTAAAGAATTCTAATTTACTGAGATAATGACTTTTGGGTTTTCATTGGCTGTAAGCCATAATTATCAACTTTAACAGAAATAAATACTTGAACTATATCACTCTATTTATAATGACTCTATATAATATATGAGTTTCACTTTTTGCATTGAAAAACTGAAATAAATTAACTTTTTGATGATATTCTAATTTTGTAAGAGGAGCCTGTATCTTTTGATACTACCTATATAGGTATATAAACAAACTTCCTTCTCACCCCCACCACAGGGGGTGGCCTTTGTTGTCCTTTCTCATTCTAGAGTCCTTTACCAGAGGCCCAGGAGTTTGCGGGTTCTGCGCAGATCTTAGTTGTTCCCAACATTGCTCTTTTCTGGACAGAGAGTTCAGATGTTGCTCCTGGGATCTGTTGTAGCCATTCTTCCAACTTATGGGTCACTGCTCCAAGTGCTCCTATCACCACTGGAATCACTGTTGCCTTCACCTTCCACATCTTCTCCAGTTCTCCTTTGAGGCCCTGGCATTTATCCAGCTTCTCATATTCCTTCTTTCTGATGTTGATGTCACTTGGTACTGCCACATCTATTTTCATTGCTGTCTTCTGATCCTTGTCTACTATCACAATGTCTGGTTGGTTAGCCAACACCTGCTTATCCGTCTGGAACTTGAAGTTAAAAAAAGATTTTTGCACTTTCTTTCTCCACCACTTTCTCTGAGGTTTCCCACCTGGACTTAGGGGGACTTAGCCCATATGCTGTGCAGATGTTCCTATATGCAATTCCCGCTACTAACTTGTTGCGTTCGGTATACTCTGTTCTTCCTTGCATTTTGCATCCTTCCACTATGTGTTGGACTGTTTCTGAGGTTTCTTGGCATAGTCTGCACCTTGGGTCTTGTCTTGTGTGGTATATTCCTGCTTCTATGGATCTAGTACTTAGTGCTTGCTCTTGTGTCGCTATGATTAGTACCTCTGTGCTGTTCCGGAGTCCAGCTTTCTCCAGCCATTAGTAGGATTTCTCAATGTCAGCCACCTCCATTATCTGTTGATGGTACATCACATGCAGCGGCTTGTCTTGCCATGGCGCTTCATGTTCCCGATCTTCCTTCCAGATCTGTTGTTGTTGCTGCCTTAGGCTTTATCTCAGCATCTCATCTTTTGGTGCTGTGTGGCATGGCGCATTGTCCTGCTGGAAAAAACAGTCCTCAGAGTTGGGGAACATTGCCTGAGCAGAAGGAATCTACTGTTTTTCCAGGATAACCTTGTATGCGGCTTGATTCATACGTCCTTCAGAAAGATTAACCTGCCCAATTCCAGCCTTGCTGAAGCATCCCCAGATCATCACCAATCCTCCACAAAAATTCACATCTGGGTGCAAAACACTGTGGCTTGTACGCCTCTTGAGGTCTCCGTCTAACCATTAGACAACCATGTGTTGGGCAAAGCTGAAAATTAGACTCATCAGAGAAGATTACCTTACTCCAGTACTCTGTGGTCCAATCCTTCTGGTCTTTGGCAAACTTCAGCCTGGCTGTCCATTGATGAAAGGCTTTTTTCTAGCTTTACATGACTTGAGCCCTGCCTCTACTAGCCTGTTATGAACTGTTCTTGCTGTGCACTTCACTCCAGCTGCCATTTGCCATTCCTTTTGTAGGTCACTTGATGTCATCCTGCGGTTGCTGAGTGACATTCGAAGAAGATGATGGTCACACCAGTCAATGGAGAGTCACTTTCGCCCTCTGCCGGTCTGTAGCTTTGCTGTCCCCAATGTCTGCTGCTTGACCTTGTTGTAATTTTTCTGCCGTCATAGAAATTTTAAGGATAGAGGCAACATGATGCTCACTGTATCCCTCTGCTAGTAAAGCCAGAATTGATCCCTTCTTTTCCTCACTCAGGTCTTTTCATTTCAACTCCTTGGGCATGGTTAAAAGTTATTTTTTCATTCCTATTACTTTTGAGATATTACTAGCACTTGTTTTGCCATGCATTGTATTATTGCAAGTGGATTGTGAACACCACAGCAGTATTCTTTATACTTTCCTTCGTTAAATAAGATTTGGTTCAGGTAATCACCTAATCAGAAGCACATTAATTAAGTAGAATGAGGTGTACTCTGGTTGTAATTCAACTGACACTGGAATGGAATGGCTGTCAGACATGTAGAGAAGCTGATTTTTATAAAACTGTGCAGTGGTCTCTTAATTTTTGCCAGAGCTGTATATACAGTATGCATATATATATTGTAAAATGGCCGCCGAACAGGTCCTTGAGTGAGATATATATCATCGAGGTTGGTAGCTTCAGTGATGTTAGCCCAGGAAAGCAGGCTCCAGAGTGTTAATAGAGCGTATCAAGGCTAGGTTTACGAGCAGTCAAAGAGATGGGTGGGACTTACTACTCAGATATCACACCCCGGGGCATGGTATGAGAAATAAAATGGAGGCCAGTTGCCTCATTTAGAGTCTGTGTCTGGAGGTGTGTAGGTCTCCAGTATGTTAGTCTTTGTTATGAATTCAAGAACTGGACACTAATCCCAGCGGGCGAACCTGTAATACTGTATGGACTATTTACTTTGTGTTTTAACTTTGTGCAGAAAAAGGCTGTCTTTTTGTTTGGTCTCCTAAGAGGTTTATGAAGTCTTAATAAACCAGCTGAGGCATTTTTTACTGAAACCGCTTCCTCTGTCTGTGACGTACGCAACTGAGTGAGTAGAAATCCTACAATTGGTGCTAGAAGAACGGGCACAAATTCTGAAGGGCAGTGTGACTGCCGCAGAGATACTGCATATTCTAGGTAAAAACGACTGCAGGAATGAAAGCCAAAATTGTTCAAATTGTCATGTAGTGGTACTTCTAGAGTCATAAAGGCTATGCACTAAGTGCAATGCCTGACAAAAATTAAGGGTCATCCATATACCCTTGAAGGCACCAACTTTAGTGCCTCATTCAAATATTGAGAACAAAGTGTAGTTGTGGTGTGCCTACACTCATAAAATCTCTGCACACTGTGCAAAGAATGCCAAGAATTACAAGGAGGGCCTTCCATACACCCTTGAAGACACCAAATGTAGTGTCTCATTCAAATATTAAGAAAGTGTAGTTGTGGCACTTCTACATTCAGAAAGGATTTGCACACGGTGCAAAGCCAGAAAAAAAATATAAGAAGGATCATCAATACAACGTTGAAGGCATCAACTGGAGTGCGTCATAATAAAAGGGAAGGAAAAAATGATAAGCAAGATAATATAGCCATTCATAGACCCTTGAAGGGAACAACTGGCGGGCCACATTAAACTATTTTGAAAATGTAGCTGATGTACTTCTATGTTCATAAAGTCTTTGCACGAAGTTGAAAGCCAGGAAAATATTATAAGGAGGGTTATCTATAGATCCTTGAAGGCAACAACTGGAAGCACTCATTCAAATAATTTGAAAATATAGTTGATGTACTCCTACACTCATAAAGGCTTTGCACAAAGTGCAAAGCCAGGAAAAAATTACTAGGGTCATCGAGTCATCCATAGACCCTTGAAGGCAACAATTGGAGGGCCTCATTAAAATATTGAAGATTAAAAACACTTTATATTGTGCTGTAATTTGGTGGTGTGGAAAATTTGGGGCTAATCCAGGCTTTTTTTCATTTTTAATAGAATGAGCCTGTCAGCATGTTCTGTTGGCAGGCAACACCTGTCTGTTATGAACCTCCCGGGGCGTCACTAAAAACCCGCTCAGACAAGATGCTAGTGGCAGGGCAGCACAACACAGTCAAGGCATAAAGGGACAGCTCATGCCAGATGTCCAGCTTTGCGATCCAATAGCTGAAGGTCGCAGAGGAATTAGGGAGTACACTGATTTTGTAAGCCAGATATTGCTTGAACGTCTTTAATGAGCTAATAGCTGCGGGTGGATTGCAATTCCACTCACGGCTGTTCTGGGCACATGTCAGCTGTTCAAAACAGCTGACATACTGGGAAAGATGTGGGCTCACCTCGGAGCCCACATCAAAGAGAGGAAAGTGAACTGCACAGTACTAGTACAGCACAGGTTGTAAAGTGGTTAAAATGACACACAAGGGATGCGTTTTTGTGTAGTCACCCGCCCTTAATAAAATACACATTACTGTGGTCTTATTTAAAGCACAATGAATCAATCAGCTAACACATGACACAAATACCATTAACAGGAAACCTGTGATGTTTTTCCTCTGTATAGCATATGAAGTACAGGGATTTTTCTCTAGTTAGTTCATGAGTAGGGTTGAGCATTCCGATACTGCAAATATCGGGTATCGGCCGATATTGGCTGTATCGGAATTCCGATTCCGAGTTCCGATATTTTCGTCTTATCGGATACCGGAATCGGGATTGTCACTGTCACTGTCAGTGTCCGTCGGTCGGGTCTGTCAGGAGTCAGCGGCACTTACCTGGCAGAAGATCTCCGGCGGTCACGTCCTGGACTTCTTGATGGCCGCAATCTTCTTTCCCCGGCGGTCACATGCAGTTTCTCGCGATAACTGCAGTGACTGCTGGGTAATCCCGGCCGTAAAGCAGTCAGTCCGATGACGTCACCGCCGGGGAAGCAGGTAATCAGCTGTGCTGCGTCGCGATGACAGGCTCTGCCTGTCATTGCGATGTAGCAGAGTTGGATCGTCGTGGGACTGTCGTTATGGACTGCGTCGGACAGGTGGTATACTGTTGGTTTTTTTTTTTTTCTTTTTTTACAGGAGATCGATGGCGTCGCAGGAATGAGAGTACAATAAAATTAATGAAAACTGTGTTGTCTCTTTTATTTCATTAAAAGACTTTTTTCTTGCTTTGTCTTTTTTTTAAACATTTAATAACTTTGGGATTAATAATGGATCGGTGTCTTATTGACGCCTCTCCATTATTAACCGGGCTTATTGTCACCGTGCAATCAACGGTGACATTAACCCCTTATTACCCCACTTGCCACCGCTACAGGGCAAGTGGGAAGAGCCGGGTAAAGTGCCACAATTGGCACATCTTTTGATGCGCCAAATGTGGGGCTGCTGTAGCCTGGTATTATCAGGCTGTTGAGGGCCAAAATCCATGGGCCTTGACAGTCTTTTAATACCAGGCCACAGCAGTCTGCATTTTACTTGGCTGGTTAACAAAAATAGGGGGGATCCCCACGCCGTTTTTTTTTTCGAGGGGATCCCCTATTTTTGTTAACCAGCCAAGCTAAGCAGACTGCTGTGGCCTGGTATTATCAGGCTGGCAAGGTCCATGGATATTGGATCCTTACCAGCCTGAAAAACCAGGCCTCAGCGGTCTGCTTCATCTGGCTGGTTAACAAAAATAGGGGGGACCCCACGCCAATTTTTTTTCGAGGGGATCCCCTATTTTTGTTAATCAGCCAAGATATGCAGACTGCTGTGGCCTGGTATTATCAGGCTGGCAAGGTCCATGGATCTTGGCTCCTTAACAGCCTGAAAATCCAGGCCTCAGCGGTCTGCTTCATCTGGCTGGTTAACAAAAATAGGGGGACCCCACGCCATTTTTTTTTTCGAAGGGAACCCCTATTTTTGTTAATCAGTTCCCTCTGACGTCACTGATGGTGTCCCTGGCTGACCTGAAGTGAAAGTGGAAAGCAATCAATTAAGCTTTCCACTTAAGGGCCCGTCTCACATAGCGATATCGCTACCGAGATCGCTGCTGAGTCACTAGTTTTGTGACGCAGCAGCGAGCTCACCAGCGATATCGCTGTGTGTGACATTCAGCGACGATCAGCCCCCCTGCCGGGTATCGCTGATCGTCGCTGAAATGTCAGGACCTTTTTTTGATCGCTGGTTTCCCGCTGACAGGCACACATCGCTGCGTGTGACAGGCGGGAGACCAGCGATCCGCTGGTAACCAAGGTACACAGCGGGTTTCCAGGCGCGGGGCTGTGCCTAGAAACCCGCTGTGTACCTTGGATACCAGCGCCCTGATGCAGGGAGCTGGTATCCAAGGTACACAGCGGGTTTCCAAGCGCTGCGCGGTGCCTGGAAATCCGCTGTGTACCTTGGTTACCAGCGGATCGCTGGTCTCCCGCCTGTCACATGCAGCGATGCGTGCCTGTCAGAGGGAAACCAGCGATCAAAAAAAGGTCCTGACATTTCTGCGACGATCAGCGATACCCAGCAGGGGGGCTGATCGTCGCTGAATGTCACACACAGCGATATCGCTGGTGAGCTCGCTGCTGCGTCACAAAACTAGTGACTCAGCAGCGATCTCGGTAGCGATATCGCTATGTGAGACGGGCCCTTAAGCGATGTTACCCGCAGTGTCGCTGTCCCAGATCGCTGCCTGAGCTGCCTGTTTGGCAGCTCAGCAGCGATCATGTAGCGATACACCAGCGATCCTGACAAGTGCATATCGTTGTCGGGATCGCTGGTGTATCGTTATGTGACACCCAGCCTTTACTCTCCTGTCAGGCAGGAGAGGAACTCATTCATTTGGGGTTTACTGTGAGGCTGCAGCATTAGCTGCGGTCCCTGCAGTAAACATTAACCCTTTCTGAAGGATTACACCGTGGGACCTGACTGTGCATGGGATAGGTAAGAATAATTTTGCTTTTTTATTTTATTTTTATTACAGGAAATGGTTTTTGCAGTAAAATAAAAGATGGTCAAAAACATGTGTCTTTATTTCATTAAAATGATTTTTAATTAAAGTGTGTGTGTTTTATTTTTATTTCATGCAATAGGATTAATAATTGATAGTTGTCTAATTGACAGCTCTCAATTATTAACCTGGCTTAAGGTCACCTTTCAATAGCAAGGTGGCTTTAACCCCATATTAACCCATTCGCCACCGCTACAGGGCAATGGGAATAGACGGGCAAAGTGCCAGAAAGGGCGAATCTAATTATAGATTTGTCTTTCCTGGGGTGTCTGGGGGCAGATGTTAGTAGCCGGGGGGGGCAAAAATAATGGTCCCTCTCTGGGCTATTATTATCTGCCCCCACTCACTGGCTTTGTCTGTCTGGTTGCGAAAATAGGGCGGGAGCCCACGCATTTTTTTTCAGCAATTTTACACCTCATATATATATATACATGTCATTGAATTTGTGACACATATATATATATATTTATATTTGTAGTTCATACACTTCTACATAGTATAATAGCCGCTAATTCAATTGCCGGCTTTTGTGAAAATGCAGAACCCGACATGAAATGACACTTGGTGTACATAGGGTTAACCATGTCTTTTCATGTCCTTTGCTATCTAATTTGCACAAACAATTAAATCAGTCTATGTGTGCAAAATTTCACACCTGTAGGGGTTAATTAAAGGTGTAAATTCGTAGCAAAAAAGTCCGTTTTTTTTACAACGAATTTACACCTTTAATTAACCCCTACAGGTGTGAAATTTTGCACACATAGACTGATTTAATTGTTTGTGCAAATTAGATAGCAAAGGACATGAAAAGACATGGTTAACCCTATGTACACCAAGTGTAATTTCATGTCGGGTGCTTCTGTCTTTTCACTGAAGCCGGCTTTACCCGGCAATTGAATCAGAGTCTATTTTACTATGTAGAAGTGTATAAACTATACATATATGTATATATATATATGTCACAATGACATGTATATATATATATATATGTATTCTATGTGTGTATATTTAGTGTTTACAAGGAAAGAATGGAGTTTTTTTAGTTGCGATATTTTGTTCCCATAGACTTACATGGGACTTCCGGTATCGGTATCGGGTATCGCCGATATTTTAGTGATATCGGCGATACCATTCCGATTCCGATACTTTAGGATATCGGAAAGTATCGCTCAACTCTATTCATGAGTTCTAATATTATTTGTTTAATTTTTTTAATATACTTTAGGTCACATAAATTCTTAGTTTGATATGTTGCATACATGATCTAAACTCCTTATTACTGTTCTGGTGTGTTCTCAGTCATTTGGCTCTCCTGTTATGAGGTTTTCCTGTTAATTGTATTTCTGTCATGTATTAACTGATTGGTTCTTTGTGCTTTAAGTAAATCCATTGTAATACATTTGTTATAGCATGATTAAGGGCAAGTGACTTGCCAGAAATGCTTTGGCTTTAAATTCCTTGTGGGTTGTTTTAATGAATACAAGGTTAAAGAATTAATGACTTACCTATGTCTCTTCCATCTTCCCTTGGTTTGTCATCCTTTGGTCCGACCTGCTTTCCTGCATTGGAATTAACGTCATCAAGATCCTTCACCTTCCCTCGTCACACTGTAGTGCTGCTTGGTGCTCCGCTACTCCATTCAGAGTCTACGTCCTTCATAGCTACAAATGGTTACCATGCAAAGTCATATGTATTGTTGAGAACTTTGAAAATAAGTGTATACAAATTTATTATCAAGCTGATCGATTTGTATTTTGCAGGACATTGCATCAGCTTACACACATGAATTATCGTATTTGCAAGACATTGTATTTGCCTACACATCTACTTTGTACATGTTTATATATTTGATTTAACTTGTATGCAGGACATTGCATCTGGCTACATGCCTAATGTAAAATCCATTGTCAAAAGGATCGATCCATACTTTGCAGGACATTGTATTTGCTTATATACAAGATATTGCATCAGCTTATCCCCAAGAGGATTGAATTGTATCCTGTAGGACATTGCATTGACTTACATATTTGACTAGTGGCATTTGCAGAACATTGCTTGTGCTCACATACTAGTTTTGCATCATTTAACCTGTTATGGTTGAGTGACTGTTGTGAATGTGCTAGAGATGGTTTCTGAGCAGAGGCTCCCTCTGGTGGTTACAGACAGTACTGAACCTTCCAGCGAGGAATGGCAATCTGGGATCACTGACTGGACTGATATAAGGGAGGTTCCCTCCCATGATGGTTGCCGGTGATCAATTGTTCTTGTCTCAATTGTGGTTCCTGGTTCATTTGGAAGTTTGCTGGAGTCTTGCCTGCGTCTGCTGCTTTCAGATAAGATATTTTTGCTTTTCTTTTTGAGCTTGCTTTTTGCATAGTTTTCTGCACTTTTGGAGTTCAGCCGGGTCCCCTCCTGGGGCCTGTGCTCCTCTCAGTTTATCTGTAGCCACTGTTATTTGTTCATTTGCTTTTTCCTGTTGTTTCAGTGGCTGCGGCTTAGTTTTGTTACACCAGAGATCTGATTTAGGTGGTTGAGATCGTGTGATCTCAGGTTTTTTGCAATCAGAAGTGTTGGTATTTTTTAGGGTTTTTTTGGATTGCAGTCAGAATTCTTTCCTGTACTTTTCTGTCTAGACAGATTGGGCCCCAGCGTTTGCTCATTCTATTTTCTGTCTGTGTCCGTGCTTTCTTCTTGTCTAACCGCCATTACATGTTTGGGGGCTTCCTATTTTCTTTGGGGATCTGCTCCGGGGCAGATAGCTTTCATCTTTCTGCCTTTAGGTGTTATCCCTCAGGCTGTGACGAGGCGTCTAGGATCAACGTAGGAATGTTCCACGGCTACCTCTAGTTGTGTGGTTAGTTCAGGTTACTGCAATCCAATAGGTTCCAGCCTCTCTGGTGTATTACCGTTTTTGCTATTTCTCCTCAGCTACCTAAACATAACACGTGACATTGGAATTCCTTGTATACATAATCCATCGGGAGATATTACTATCACTATTTGGGGAGTGTTTCAGTTGGATTTGTGACAATGGAACTCCTTGTATACATAATCCATTTGGTCGGGAGACATTAACACTATGTGGTGAGTGTTTCACTTGGATTTTCTACTTACAGGTGTGAACTCAGCTTAACATTGCATTTGATTATACACTAGATGTGCTGTGTTTGCACAACATTGCATTTGCTTATACACAAAAGGATTGATTTGTATCCTTTAAGACCATAGGCGGTTTATAATGAGGGCAATCTGGGCTACCGCCCACGGCCCAAGACTCCAGGGGTCCCATCGCTAAATTGCCCTCATTATAATGTTTTATGCTCCTTCATCTGCCGTGCACATATCCCATCGGGGGATCTTTCCTGGCGCTGCACTGCAGACGATACAGAATGGCAGCACAGCTCCAGGGGAACTCCCATCGCCTCTGCTGTGCCAATAGAATGCTATATACAGGAGGCTATGTGCGGGTTCATACTGTATATAGGAGGCTATATGGGAGCTCACAATGTATGTAAGAGGCTATATAGGGGCTGACACTGTATGCAGGAGGCTATATAGTCTCTCACACTGTATGTAGGAGGCTAAATGCAGCCTCACACTGTATACAGGAGTCTATATGCGAGCTCATACTGTGTATAGGAGATTACATGTGTGCTAAGACTGTATACAGGAGGCTATATAGGGGCTGACACTGTATATAGGAGGCTATGTTCTGGCTCATACTGTATGTAGGAGGCTATGTGTGGGCACATACTGTATATAGGAGGCTATATGGGGGCTCATACTGTATATAAGGAGCCTGTGGGTAAAATGACTCCTCCCTGCAAATATTGTATAAATTATGCCTATTGAGCTTGAGAAAATGTGCAGGATTTTACTAAAATAGAGGCATGGTCTTATATACCATACCGTATTTTTTGGATTATAAGGTGCACTTTTCTCCTCCCAAATTTGGGGGGAAAATGGGGGTGCATCTTAACAAGGTTGGCACACACTGTTGGTAGTAAGTTGACATGTTTTGTGACTGTCACTGGGCAACATGGACCTTCAAATCCCTTGCAAAGGTTTTCTATGGGGTTGAGATCTGGAGACTAGCTAGGCCACTCCAGGACCTTCATATGCTTCTTACGAAGACACTCCAATGTTGCCCTGGCAGTGTGCTTGGGATCATTATCATGCTGAAAGACCCATCCACGTTTCATCTTCAATGCTATTGCTGATGGAAGGAGGTTTGCACTCAAAATCTCATGATACATGGCCCCATTCATTCTTTTATGTGCACAGATCATTCGTCCTTGTCCCTTTGCAGAGAAACAGCCCCAAACATGATGTTGCCACCCCCATGCTTCACAGTAGGTATGGTGTTCTCTGGATGCAATTCAGCATTCTTTCTCCTCCAAACATGATGAGTTTTGTTTCTACCAAACAGTTCTACTTTGGTTTCATCAGATCATATGACATTCTCCCAATACTCTTCTGTATAATCCAAATGCTTTCTAGCAAGCTTCAGATGGGCCCAAACATGTATTGGCTTAAATAAATCATAAGAGGAAAAAAAGGGAAGCTAAATGCCACAAATGCCATAAAATCAATATAATTTTATTATCAATAAATTAAAAAAAGTACAAAGACTTATAAAGTACATATGGGGACAAAAAATGCAAAAGAAGACCTAGAGAAAAGGTAGGTAGGGTTCAGGAACAGGTAAGTATATCAAAATACCATTCGTATAACAGTCAAATAATGTAAGTGGGATTGTTCAGACAAATGAGAAGAGCTTATAACAAAGCCTCATAAGGAAAGTTCCAAAGTGCTATCCTAATAAAACAATTTACAATTTAGAAAAAATCCTGAGAGAGATCCCTGTATAAGTAGCCAGCAAAATCTTTAAAACCTAATGGCAACCATGTATATAAGCAACATAACTGCATAGTGCAGAGCATGGGCTAAACTGCCACAAAAACATGATGCATACGGATTACCAAGGGAAGGAAAAGTGTAAGTCACTGCTAGCAAACAGATACCGTACTTTGCAGGCCGTGGCACCCCTGACTCGCATTTCGCGGTTAGGCTTCTTCTCAAGAACCCTACCTACCTTTTCTTAGGTCTTCTTTTTGCATTTTTTGTCCCCGTATGTACTTTATAAGTCTTTGTACTTTTTAATTTATTGATAATAAAATTATATTGATTTTATGGCATTTATGGCATTTAGCTTCCCTTTTTTTCCTCTTATGATTTATTTGTGATTGGAAGTGCCTTATACCTAGGCTATATACAGTATACTGTATGAATACTATGTATTGGCTTAAGCAGAGGGACACGTCTGGCACTGCATGATCTGAGTCCCTGGCAGTGTAGTGTGTTACTGATGGTAGCCTTTGTTATTGTGGTCCCAGCTCTATGCAGGTCATTTACTAGGTCCCCCTCATGTGGTTCTGAGATTTTTGCTCACCGTTCTTGTTATCATTTTGACCACATGGGGTGGGATCTTGCGTAGAGCCCAAGATCGAGGGAGATTATCAGTAGTCTTGTATGTCTTCCATTTTCTTATTATTGCTCCCACAGTTGATATCATCACCCCAAGCTGCTTGCCTATTGCAGATTCTGTCTTCCCAACCTGATGCAGAGCTACAATTTTGTTTCTGGTGTCCTTCAACAGCTGTTTGGTCTTCACCATAGTGGAGTTTGGAGTGTGACTGTTTGAGGTTGTGGACAGGTGTCTTTTATACTGAAAACAAGTTCAAACAGGTGCCATTACTACAGGTAATGAGTGGCGGACAGAGGTGACTCTTAAAAAAGAAGTTACAGGTCTATGAGAGCCAGAAATCTTGCATGTTTTTAAGTGAACAAATACTTATTTTCCAACATAATTTGCAAAATAAATCTTGCCAAGTCAGACAACGTGATTTTCTGGATTTGTTTTCTCATATTGACTGAAATAGTTGTGGTCTACCTATGATGTCAATTACAGGCCTCTCTCATCTTTTTAAGTGGGAGAACTTGCACAATTGGTGGCTGACTAAATACTTTTTTCCCCACTATATTTTACTCCCTTATATAGCATCATTAATTCCACAGTACTTTACAGACATTATCGGCACTGTCCAAATTGGGACTCACAATCTAAATTCCCTTTGAGTATGTCTTTGTAATGTGGAAGGAACGGGAGGAAACCCACACAGGGAGAACACCCAAACTCCATGCAGATGTTGTCCTTGGCGGGATTTGAACCCAGGACACTTTATATATATATTCCTTGATGATCAGTGGTTTATATCTGTCTGTCTTCTCTATGCATTGTTAGAAATTTTCACTTTTGTATTAATAAAGCTTATTATGCTAACCATTTATACTCTGATTAGGGTTGAGCATTCCGATACTTCCGATACTTCCGATACCTGAAATCCAATGTAAGTCTATGGGAACAAAATATCGGAAGTAAGTATCGGAAGTACTTCCAATATTTTGTTCCCATAGACTTACATTGGATTTCAGGTATCGGAAGTATAGGAATGCTCAACCCTAACTCTGATTCCTCCTATTTCCAAATTGAGATTCTGGTTTGGCTTTTATCCTAAGTCATATGGCAAGGCTCGTTAACCCCTTTACATGTCATTTCCAGTACTGGGGTGGAAGAACATGGCGAGCCGCATTATACTCCATAGTGAAGCCAGCAATACACGTGCTGGGCTTTGAATCAGTTGATTCGGTACACATAGGTATATTATGTCCGGTGTCCCTCTTGCCCGACACCCACCCTTTGAAGAAGTGTGGACGAAACACGCATCGGGGTGGAGGAACACGGCTCGGACATCACACACCTTTGTAAGTTTTTTGCTATGTAAATATATTCATGCCCTTTCATTGTTAGGTTGTGCTTTTTACGATACGATACGATACACTTTATTGATCCCGAGGGAAATTATGGTATCACAGCAGCATTACAACAGCATTACAAACAAACCATTACAAACAGCATTACATAGAGTAATTACTAGGCACAGATTTGCACATGACTAACCACAATACGTAACAAACTAAGGTACACAAATCTCTAATCATTTCCATTAGTGCGCCAGTCCTAGGTCGTAGTCATCTTTCACCCTTAGTGAATTGTTATACATCCCCATAGAGGTAGGCACAAACAATTTTCTGAATTTCTCCTTCTTGCACCTTGGAAGGATTAGACGGCTGCTGAATGTGCTCTTCTGCTTCAAGAACAGCTCGAATAGTGGGTGTGTATTATTGTTCATTATAGCCCTGCACTTCTTTTGAATCCTATCCTCCACTACTTCCTCAAGAGTCAAGATGGAGGCCAACAGCCGCGCTTGCCTTCTTGATAAGTTTGTTGAGTTTATTAGCTTCAGCTACTCGCACACTACTGCCCCAGCAAATGATAGCAAATAAGATGGCGCTTGCTACAACAGACTGGTAGAACATTTCCAGCATTTTGCTGCACACATTGAACGACCTGAGCTACATGCACTAATCCAGAGGAAAAGGGACCTTGCTGTGATGACTAAGTGAGAAGTGTTTACATTCACCTTTTAAGGTACTGTCACACTAAGCGAGGTCACTAACGAGATCGCTAAAGAGTCACCGATTTTATGACGCAGTAGCGATCTCGTTAGCGATGCAGCTGTGTGTGACATGTAGCGGCGATGTGGCCCCTGCTGCGATGTCACTGATCGCTTATGAACGTTCTGAGCCGTTTTTTGGTCGTTGGTGTCCCGCTGGTGAGCCTGAATCGCTGAGTGTGACACCCTTTATGAACGACTTTACAAGCGTTGCAGGCGGGACTAGGTTTTCCCAATGACCGCAGAGGTCGTTATACAGATCGCTGATCTCTGATGAGATCTTTGTGTTTGGAAGCTAACTAGCGACCACATAGCGATCGCACTAGCGATCTCGCCAGGTTGTGTCGTTGTCGTGATCGCTAATGCGATCGCTAAGTGTGACAGTGCCTTTAGTCTGGTCTGAATAGCACCTCTATTAGTATATTGAATAGGGCTTTATTTTAATTGATGAACTGGCACATTGTTTCATAGCTATAGGTGTGTTTAATGATGTCCTTAGTAGTGTTGAGCATTCCGATACCGCAAGTATCGGGTATCGGCCGATATTCGCTGTATCGGAATTCTGATACTTAGTTCCGATATTTTTCCTATATCGTATACCGGAATCGGAAGTTCCCATAATTCTTTGAGAGGCAATGTGATTTTAGTCAGCCAATGAGGAATCTTATGAAGTGTGGACACATCCTGTAATGCTGCGGTCATCTTAACTAATGGCATGGCTGTGATTGGCTGCTGAAATGATGTCAGAATGCACTATAAAAGGCGCCGCCGCCATTTTAGCATCACTGTGCTGTGAACTCAGTTAGGGACAGAACGCTGTTCTGCTGACTTTGAGGGACAGTTAGATATTGCGATTTTGTGTACTGGGCTTTAGGCAGGCTAGTTTACCAACCGCTGTGTAAAGCTTCCTTTTGCCAGTGTTGTTTTAACAGCTCTGTGCAAGGTGTGTGTGAGAGTGCAGGTGACGCTGCAGTTTGCTCTGCATGCAACGCTGTCTGTAGGCATCTGCACGTGTCACTCACAGACTCTTTTTTTTTTCTTCAGTGTAATTCTTGCTGCTCCATGCAATTTAACTATTAGTGTGACGCGCTTCCATCCGTATCCAATACATTGGTTGCAAACACTATAGAAGTAGACAAAGGAGTAGCCTTTCACAGATTGTGAACAGTTGTGTTTCAGTGTTCACTTCAGTCTGTGTTTTTTATTTTTTGAGTGCACATCACGCTCCAGTTACTTGTTCAAGCACTGCTGCTTCTACTCTGCTGAGCGTGTCTCAGTGCCTCATCCTTTTCATTTTTCTCCAATTGGTGCTGCTCCATTATATTTGAAAAAAATCTAATCTATTAGTGTGACGCGCTTCCATCCGTATACAATACATTGGTTGCAAACACTATAGAAGTAGACAAAGGAGTAGCCTTTCACAGATTGTGAACAGTTGTGTTTCAGTGTTCACTTCAGTCTGTGTTTTTTATTTTTTGAGTGCACATCACGCTCCAGTTACTTGTTCAAGCACTGCTGCTTCTACTCTGCTGAGCGTGTCTCAGTGCCTCATCCTTTTCATTTTTCTCCAATTGGTGCTGCTCCATTATATTTGAAAAAAATCTAATCTATTAGTGTGACGCGCTTCCATCCGTATACAATACATTGGTTGCAAACACTATAGAAGTACAGAAAGGAGCCTTTCACAGATAGTGAACAGTTGTCTGCAGTGTTCACTGCAGTCTCTGAGGAATAACCACACTTAGGCCTTATAACTTTTCTGACTTTCTTTATCAATCTACCAAGATGAAGAAGGCAGGGAGTAAGGCACGTGGTCATGGCCGTGGAGTTTCAGCAGGGAGAGGACGTGGGGATTCTGTGGCTGCTGCCGCACCCAGTGACACAGCATCCACCAGTTTTCCCCGTGAGCGTTCTTTTATGCGCACTTTTGTAGGAGCTCAGCGTACCCCCCTGCTGCGGGAAGAACAAATTGAAGCCGTTGTTGGTTGGATGGCAGCCAATGCATCGACTTCAATTCCTTCCACCTCCTCTCAGGACCACAACACTGTTGAACAACCATCTGTCTCTTCACCGCCTGCCAAATTGCCCAGGCAGTCAGAGAGTTCTGAACTGGAGCCAGCTGAGTCTCTGCTTCTGTTCTCAGAATCTGTTGGCTTGCAAACAGGGGCCCAGCCAAGCAGCATTCTGGAATGTGAAGAAGAGGCAGTATGCAGTGATGCGCAACAGCTGTGTCTCTCTGAATGTGAAGAGGCGGGTGAGCCAGTGCCGATGGTCAGCACACCGCAGAACGCATCTGATGATGATGAGACTCAGGTGCCATTTTCTGTTAAGCATGGTGCTGGCCAGACCACCCAACAGCAGCAGGTGTTGGAAGAGGGTAGTGGAGATGATGAGGTCCAAGACCCAACATGGCGTGAGGAACAGGAAGGTGGTGGTAGCAGCTCTGAGGAAGAGATTGCCCCAACGGTCCAAACAGTAGGGAGAGGTAGGCTGCAGACTCGGTTGCCTGTAGCCTCCAGTTTGGCACC
The DNA here is from genome assembly GCA_033576555.1 of Oophaga sylvatica. Classification (NCBI taxonomy): domain Eukaryota; kingdom Metazoa; phylum Chordata; class Amphibia; order Anura; family Dendrobatidae; genus Oophaga; species Oophaga sylvatica. The sequence continues at coordinate 423,913,632 of JARQOD010000002.1, forward strand.
CGTTTGTAGCAGTTCTCTTCCAACAGCCAAAACGGGCGCTCCCAGGACTTGCACTGCGTGGTCCTTTTTTGACACACTTGCAGATGATATTTGCTATGTCAAATGCAAGCTGTGTAATCAAAAAGTAAAAAGAGGTAAAAATGTCAGTAACTTAATACCACAAATATGTGGAAACATGTGCGGTCAAAGCACGTGGTTGAGTTCCAAAGACACACTGGAGATGTAGGCCAACCTACAGCAGCACCTACATCTTCAGCTCGTGTTGGAGCCTCTTCCTCCAGCTCACACACAGCTGGTTCGGCTTCCTCACAGGATCGCCATGGAAGAACCTCTGTCACTGTTGTCCAGAGACCCAGTGTTATTCCACCCACAGCTGCAAGTTCCCTGTCATCCTCACACTCCCAGGCCACAAAACAGCCATCGGTAGCACAGGCATGGGATAAAAGACGGCCATACTCGGCAAACCATCCACGAGCACAGGCTCTGAATGCTGGCCTTGCAAAACTCCTGTCCCTTGAAATGCTGTCATTCAGGCTGGTGGAGACTGACAGTTTCCGTAACTTAATGGCATTGGCAGTCCCACAATACAATGTGCCCAGCCGATTTTATTTCAGCAGGCAAGCCGTCCCTGCTCTGCAAAAGCATGTTGTGGGAAAAATTAAACATGCGCTACTAAACGCCGTCAGTAGCAAGGTCCACCTGACCACCGATGCGTGGACCAGTACCCATGGCCAGGGACGATACCTTTCCCTCACTGCCCATTGGGTCAATGTTGTGGAGCCGGGTACAGATCTTGCGAGTGGCGCTGTACGTGTTCTGCCAACTCCAAGGATTGCAGGAATCAAGTCTGTCCACATTGACTCCTCCTCCTACTCCAGTTCCTCAGAATCATCGCTGCAGGAGCCGTCACGGTCTACCTCCACATGGACCCGTGAACGCTTACCTGATGCGACCGATATGAGCACAGCCGTGGCCAAACGTCAACAGGCCGTCCTGAAATTAATTTCCATGGGGAATCGAAGCCACACAGCGCAGGAGCTCTGGAATGCCATCAAGCAGGAGAGCGACGTGTGGTTTTTGCCAGCGAATCTCCAGCCAGGCTTGGTAGTGTGTGACAATGGCCGAAATCTGGTGGCAGCTCTGGGCCTTGGCAACCTCACTCACATACCATGTCTGGCACATGTGCTCAACTTGGTCGTGCAGAGTTTTTTGAGGGACTATCCGGATCTTGATGCACTGCTGCACAAGGTCCGCCTAGAGTGCGCTCACTTGCGACGTTCCAGCATGGCCAGATCGCGCATTGCAGCTCTGCAACGCAGATTTCGCCTTCCTGAACATCGCATCATATGTGACGTACCCACCAGGTGGAATTCCACGTTACATATGTTGGAGCGGTTGTGTGAGCAGCAGCCAGCAGTAATGGAGTATCAGCTGCATCAGGCGCAATCAACTCGCAATTTGCGCCGTTCACACTTCACCACTACTGAGTGGGCCTCTATGAAGGACATCTGCCATGTTTTGCTTGCGTTTGATGAGTCAACGCAGATGGCGAGTGCAGATGATGCACTAGTCAGCCTGACTGTCCCCCTTATCTGCCTGCTTCAAAAAACACTGCAAGCACTAAGGGATGAGGTTTTGGAAGAGGTGGAGGATGAAGAGTCACAAATTCCATCACCTTCTGGACAGTCAGCGCAACGTGGTTCCTCACAAAGGGCTGGGCAGGGCTCACTTTGTGAGGAGGATGAGGAGGAGTCAATGGAGGAGGAAGACATCGCTCCAGAGGGAGGTACACAACGCTCTAGTCAGTATGTAGAGCGAGGGTGGGGTGATGCAGAGCAGGCAGAGATGACGCCTCTTGCAGGGGACAGCGTTTGTTGGCCAGTTGGGAGTCTGCAGCACATGGTTGATTTCATGCTGCAGTGCCTGAGAAACGACCGCCGCATCGCCCACATTCTCACCACGTCTGATTATTGGGTGTACACCCTCCTAGACCCTCGCTACCGGGACAATTTACAAAGCCTCATCACACCGTTGAACCGGGAGCGTAAAATTCGGGAGTACCAAGACACACTGGTGCAATCCATAATGTTCTCCATTCCAGCCGAGAGCACTGCTGCTGCTACTGCTTTACAAAGCAGCTCTGTGCGTCGAGGCAGTGGAGACAGCTCTGCAACAAGAGGGAGCACAAGCAGCGCCTCTGCACAGGGCAAGACCAGTATGTTCCAAATGTTGCGAAGTTTTGTGGCAGCGCCACAAATGTCTACACCATCCGAGACGGCTCCAGTCAGCAGGAGGCAACGTTTCCGTAAGATGGTGACAGACTACATGTCTTTCCCTCTCAGTGTACTCCCAGATGGCTCTTCCCCATTCAAGTTTTGGGTCTCTAAGCTGGATACATGGCCAGAGCTTAGCCAGTATGCATTGGAGGTGCTGGCTTGCCCTGCTGCCAGTGTATTATCGGAGCGCGTCTTTAGTGCTGCAGGTGGTGTACTAACAGACCGTCGCATGCGACTATCCTCCGATAATGTAGACCGGCTTACTTTTCTGAAAATGAACAAGGCATGGATCTCGCCAGAATTTGTCTGTCCGTTTTCAGATTAAATAACTGGTTCGCAACGTTATCCATGTCTCCTGTTATGTTCATCTTTCTTCCACCTGAACTCTACTCCCTGGGCTACAACACTGGCAGTTGCTGCTCAGAAGTGTCGTGTCCACAGACCAATACACAAGCTATAGTGTTACTGGGGTTCAGTAATGTCAGCTGTTCCCCTGCTGTGTGAACGGCAAAAAGTCATGCTGCCTCCACCCTGTTGTCTTCTCATCCCTGGGCTTCAACACCGCCAGTTGTTGCTCGGAAGTGTCATTGGCACGGGTACTCACTCCTGCCCAGACTGGTTACAGCACGCCATCTGTTTCCTGTCAGTGTAAACGTCACTTAGCCTCCAATAAGTTGTCCTGTCGTGTTGCGGTCGGGTTAGCCGACTCTATGGTGCTTGGAGTTTAGGTGCTTCCTATGTGTGCTGCGGGATATGCAAATAAAGGCTGTTTCCGTTGTGACAATAGGACAATCACCCACTGTAGTACTGTGGGATTCGGTAACTGCGGCCGGCTCGCGGCCTGTCAACTTAAATTTCCATGGGTACCTTCTGCTACCCGTCCGGGTTCCAGTACCGTCAGCTGGTTCTCCGCAGTGCCTTTGGCCTAGGTGCCTCCATCTCGGTATCCGAGTTCCAGCAACGTCTGCTGGTCCTTGGTAGTGCTTTGGAGCACAGGTACCTCCTGCTTAGTAACCGTGTCCCAGTAACATCAGCTGGTCCTCGGTTGTGCCATTGTCTCTTTTCCTTCTGCTGCCCTCCAGGTTCCAGCACAGTCAGCTGGTCCTCGTTACTTGCATTGGCTCTTGTACCTTCTGCTACCCGTCCGGGTTCCAGTACCGTCAACTGGTTCTCCGCAGTGCCTTTGGCCTAGGTGCCTCCATCTCGGTATCCGAGTTCCTGCAACGTCTGCTGGTCCTTGGTAGTGCTTTGGAGCACAGGTACCTCCTGCTTAGTAACCGTGTCCCAGTAACATCAGCTGGTACAAGGTTGTGCTACAAATACAAGATACAGAACAAGAGACACAAGAACAATAAGCAGAAGATCTAAAAGCAGAAGAACATGAAGTATAAGACCAAAATGAAGAGCAAAATATATGCTCTAAATTATAAGCAGAAGAAGACTAAGCAGTGTATGGGGGTGAGTCCGTTCCTCCTCGTGGTGCCCCTGGAAAATGCCTGCTGCTGCTGCAGGCTAAACTGAACACGGACAAATACTGTTGTAATTTAAATCTTTTGTGACAGCAAGAACGGAAGAATGAAAAATTCATACTTTGACAGATTACAAGTACAGGATTCTCTGTCACAAATAAGAATATGATGAAGAAGATGAAGTACAATATGAATAAGAATAAAAGTTTAATAAGAAGAATATGAGTAATGTTAACAAAAAGATGAATAGCAAGAAGTTTAAGAAGAAGATAAAGAAGGTGAAGATGAAGAATAATTTGATGAAAAAGATGATGCTGCTGAAGATTATGAAGGAGAAAGTGTGTCAAAAGTTAAAAAGGTGAAGAGCATGGAAGTTGTGAAATATACATATTTGCCAAAATAGAAAAAACGTGAACAACATTGTCAATTTCTTCGTCAATCCGAACATCTTTAAAAAAAAAAATATTTATGCTATTCCATTTGATTGGGTTAAACATCTATGCCTTTAATGTCTCCTCAACCTTCCCCAATACATTCTACATTACTCTTTGTTGTTTTCCTTCATGTACAATTAACCAACAAGGCAAGAATGGGTTTTTTTTAATTCCGATATTTTGTTCCCATAGACTTACATTGGATTTCCGGTATCGGGTATCGCCGATATTTTTTGGGTATCGGCGATACCTTTCCGATTCCGATACTTTTGGATATCGGAAAGTATCGCTCAACTCTAGTCCTTAGCCTAAGATGTTCGTTTAACATTTTGGAGGCATTTGTTATTTACTGATTTTATTTTATTATTGTATATTTAATAAAATTGCAATTTAATTAGGAATTTTATGGTTCTTGTGTTTTTTATGTCCACTTATTCTCTTGGGGTAGAGATTTGAGTGGCGGTATGTGGTTTTTGATCTTGTTAGATCGCAGTATTTTGGGGCTTAAAGTGCCGGGAGCGGTCTGTGACCACTCCTGGTACCTTGTGCCGGGTGTCCGTTGTCAGAATCAGCTGACACCCGGCAGCGATCAGCCGCGCTCCCCCCGTGAGCAAGGCCGATCGCGATGACGTACTATACAGTCCATGTTCAAATTGTGCCAGGTCACATAGACGGTATAGTACGTCGGATGTCAGAAAGAGGTAAAAGATATGATATTGACTTGTAGGATTTATATTTCCAATAGGTGGCATTAAAGTTCAAGTCTTCTTCCTCTCTGAAGAGACAATTTGCATATTATCATCCAGTTACTGAAAGCACCTAAATTCTATGGTTTTTTGCTTTTGTTTTCATACAGTTACAGTATCTAAACTTGAAATATTCTTAAATACTTAATCTGCAGAATATTCCTGCTGTCAATATTTCTCTTCAATACCTTAGATATAACCAGGAGTGGACATAGACAGACGAGGGCCCCGGTAAAACAATATATGAGCTGTTTGCAGTCCATTAGCTCATCATAATGCACAATTCCATCTCTTTTTGGAGGTGGTAGTGGGTCCCTTACCTCTTAGGCCCCTGTGTGGCTGCATAGGTTGCACGAATGGTATGTCCATTCCTGTATATAACAATAAACACTGAATTCCTGTACATGATCAATTAATATATTCAAAAACCTCATATTTGCAAATTTGTAAAATGGATATGTTGCCCAGTTTTCTCTGCAATAGATATTGAGTCCAAATCTCACTGACACTTTGGTCAGTGTGCCAGTTCATGCTTTAGGGCTCCTTTCCACTTGCGAGAAATACGTCCGATTCTCGCATATGAAATCCCAGCTCTGGCCCCGGCACTCGGGAGTGGAGTGTGCGGCTGCATGTATTTGTATGCAGCTGCTCGCTCCACTCCCGAATGCTGGCCCCAGAGCTGGGATTTCACATGCGAGAATCGGACGTATTTCTCGCAAGTGGAAAGGAGCCCTTAAACTGTAAGTAAGTTAAATGAAGAAATGTTCAGCCTTTCAACCTTTCTTTGAAAGTCTATACGGAGAAAGACATTTACCCTCCATTATTTATTGCATTTTTAGTGTAAATGCGCACAAAATAGCTATTTTATACCTTGGTCAATATTTGCATGTACTACTTATGAAAAAGTTACCGTACTACATTTGAACGACTTTGTGATACTATTATTACTAGAATATATGAAATAGATTGATGACATAATAATACCTCCCATAATATTAAATCACTATTTTTTTTTTTATAAAAAGACAGTGCTAAAATAAATGTTCACATTGAAGTGGGGTACAATGCTGGAAAAAAAATTAATTTCACCATTTTTGGGGGTTGAATTTTTATGGTGTTCATTTTGCAGTAAAAATGATCATTGGTAACCTGATTTTCCATGTTGGTATTACATTGATAGAAGGATATTTTACTGCCTTTAAAAACTTTTGAATTCCAACTATTAACCAACTGTCATGGCAAACACCATCAGAACTCCACAACTGTGTTTGAGGGGGCACATGCATGACATCCATCATGCATGTACAGTGGAGGCCGATAAATTAATGGTGAAGACAAAGGCATCATTTTGACTATTACTGCATTTTGTTTGGGTGTGCATTTCAGTTGTAGTGCACCATGTTTGGCTGACAGCCTATTCGTGACGGCTATACTATTAGATGAGGTGTGCAACCTAGCACCATATAATTGCACCCCACAGGGACAGGTGCCCTAATTAACAAGGCCAACATTTATGGGTCTAGGCATTATGTATAAAAATAAATAATGTGCAGGAAAATAAATGCATGAGGTATTGGTCAATATTTTGGCCAAAATACGCAAGTTTTCAACTCATGTCAATGGTCCTACTTGTCTTTTGAGTCTTTACACTAAAATCAAGATCAAAAACACAGCTATAAGACATAACAAGTTAAAAAAAAAAAACAGAAAGAAGGCAGCCATATTTACTAAAACAGGTCAGAAACCTAATGTACTTGCATGATGCATCAGTCCCTAATGATAAAAGTTGAGGAAACACAGCTGCAAAATACAGATGAAAGAACCTTTCACACACCTACAAATTCATGGAGGGGATGGATTCTTAGTATTAGGCCGGTGTCACACTTGCGTGTGTGATGCGAGAAACTTGCACGAGTCTCTCGCATCAAGACACGGCACTGCCACCGGTACTCGGACTGGAGCGTGCAGCTGCATGTATTTCTATGCTGCCACACACTCCGGTCTGAGTGCCGGCGGCAGTGCCGGGTGTTGATTCGAGAGACTCGCGCGAGTTTCTCGCATCACACACGCAAGTGTGACACCAGCCTTAGAATTGCATGCAGGCGAAATTGCATAGCGCGCCAGTAACACAGATGTAGTGCAGTGTCTAGCTTACAGCCTATTAATGACGCATATACTATTAGATTAGACGAGCTCCCAACACTATGCACCATACCTAATAGACAGGACCAACACTGATGGACTTGGCTGCATCCTACATAAAATATTTATCTTTTGTTATTTTTATGCAGGATGCAGCCAAGCCCATCAATATTGGCCTTGTACACTACAGTGACTATCACCAGGGCTGGTTTCAGACAAAGTGGTGTCCTGGGAAAAAGTCAGAAGTGGGGCCCCAAATGTTAATGTAAGGAGGAGGACTGGGCTGTGGGTACCTGTGACGAGCCGGGTCCAGAACTGTTGGGGCTGCCTTCCCTGTTGCCTGGGGGAAGGAATGGGGAGAAGGACTGACCTCATGACCTTGGGAGGCAGGGTAAAATAAAAAGAAAAGCGTGCGCAGAAACAGGCAGTTTGGCGCCAATTCGTAGCAGCGTGTGGTCTGTTGAGCAGCGCGCTCTGCCCCTCAATTACCAGCGCCACAACAGGTCGCATTGGCTGGACTCTGCCATCTGCAGTGGGACTGCTGTGGTGAGAGATGCCATGCGCTCAGTGACTACCGGAGATAGAGGTGACATGCGGTTCGTGACTGAGAGCACTGCGCACGTGCACAGGAGGGAAAGCCAAGTACCGGACCGACTCCTGCAACCTTCCCTGTCACTTGCTCCACTCCAGTTCCCATTAAACACTAAGGGTGCTGCAGCTTTGTTTGTTCTGGCCTCAGGCGTTTATGGACTATGGGCTCAGTGGAAGATACCAGAGACTGACCGCTGCTGCCAGAAGACGGACTGCCATTTGAAGGACCCCATTTCAGGATGCCACCCCGGACTTCACTGGAGCTACGTTCCCCCATGGCACCCCCTTCCCCAGGGAATCACACAGGACATGATTAGTTTTCTTTCATTGGACTGCTCTTGTTTTACATTTAAAATTTCTATCATCACCCTTTAACTCTTTACCACCCTGCCTGGAGTGAAAACTCTGTTCAATTAAATTGTTAAATCTTGTTAACCCTTGTTCTGCCTCCTGCCTGTCACTGCATCCTGCAACCTGCTTACACTTGGCGTAGTCGGCAGGATGCAGTCCACAGGCACAGAGGTGGCAGACCCAGCGGCCATGGGTGTCCCAAGGACTAGCTTACCACTGGGGGACATGCTCAGCAATCTCCCAAAGTTTACAAGGAGCAATTCACTGTTATGGGACTGGTCCGAAAGGTTAAGGGCATGCTAAGGATGCACCTCATGATTCATGCTATGCAGGCGGAGATTGCTGTGATGGCCCTAGATGGGGAAATCCAGATGTTCTGTTATGTTCTGGCCCTCGCAAGAGCAAGATACATTCTTCAAAGTGTTACAGATTTTGGAAAAGATGCATGGGAACCCCACGGATATTGGTGAATTGTGAATGAGCTTATGTTAGGGTTCGAGTTCCCGCTGCTGCACAAGGGGAGTCTTGAACCAGTCCTGCTGCGGTCCCCCATTCATCTCCGGCTGCAGTGGAGCCTGCTCAGCAGAGACGTCGGTCCCAGTGTCTTGCCCATTCCAATACTGTGCAGAGACTTGCTGTGCCTCTCCTGGATCTGCTATTATAGCCAGTGCTGGAGCAAACGTCTTTGGGACGAAGTCCTGTGTTTCCCCTTCTGAGCATGCCCAGAGTAAGATCTCTCATTGGAGATCGGGGGTCACATGTTCAGGTACTGCAGCAGCTCCTATTGGTCCGCCAGGAAGGTCCTGAAACTGCATGTGTTTTGGAACAGTTTCTCATTGGTCCTTGTTTCTGGCAGGTCCTGTAGCTGTTACTATAAAAGGGTGGCATGGCTGGGCAGCCATGCGCTAATATCAACCGTTATATGCTTTGCGCCAGTGTGGTCATGTGTGTGTGTGTGTGGTTAGGGCGGCTGAAATACGCCATTACAATACCGACTTAATCGGTGAGGAGCTTGGTATGCTAGCTGGTCAGGGTGAGTGTCCTAGATGCCCTAGATTACCGGCATAACCGGTGAGGAGTTTGATTGCCGTATTCAGGGCCTGGCGTTCAGACGCCATAGATTGCGGGGGACTCCCGCGAGGATATTAGCGCATGATCACGTACTATGTTTGCTTAGCAGTCAACTGTGTACCTGGGTGCCTGACAGGACACAGAAGTTTGTCTCTGCGGCTCTGTGACGTAACAGGGTTCGCTTTCAGCACTAGACAGCGCCCTAATGTGTTTATTTTGCGACTCAGTGGTGTTAAGTGAGTTTGCACACATCGCCATATAGCGCTGCGGCATTCCTTCTAGCGGTTCTGTGGAATAAAAGAGTTCACACATATTGCCACAGCGCGTTACGGCGTTTATTTTGGCAACTCTGCGGGATAACAGAGTTCGCTTCTTGCGCCATTTTACTAGCAGCAGGCTCCGCCTGCACGGTGGACCCCGGGCTGCGAACGCACCTCTCTACATCATATATTTAGTGCGTTCCGCAGACCATAACAGCTTGTTTAGCCACATCCAAAGGGAGGGGGAGTCTGTGACCCAATATATGAATGCACTGCAGGAGATCCATGCCGCGATCGCTAAGAGGGAAGATGTATGTGTAGGGTCTCCTGATGTAATTTTGAGAGACCAACTAGTTTCAGGCCTCAGGGATGCGCTGCTTAAACAGGCCATGCGAGAACGCCTGCGAGTTAATCCATGTATGTCTTTTCTAGAAATTAGGGCGGAAGCACGTGCGTGCGAGCAAGAGCAGGGGATGGCAGCCTGAATGGGGAAGGGCTGGAGCGCTGTGTCTGTTCCGCCCACAGCTGAACCAAGCTGGGTTGGAGAAATCCGGCAGGAAATCCAGGACATGCGAGAAGAATGGGCCGACTTGATAAGAAAACCCTTGGAGGTCCTGAACTCTTCCGGGGGGCAGAACTAACCCGAGCCCCATCTGGAAAGGGGGCAATCCGGGCAGAGAGACCCCGATCTGTTTTACCTGCAGGGACACTGGACATTATGCCCGAGGATATGCGAAACAAGGTAGGCCAAAGACTCATCAGCCGTTAAAATTGTGGGCTTCATGGCTGGGGGATGCCGCCTGGAGCCTGAGCTACCAAGAAGGAGTGAAGAAAGTCCCGCAAGTTTAGTTTCCCTGTGCCCCCTCGTATTGGCTGAAATGGATGGCCGGGCCGTCCGTTGTTTAGTTGATACCGATTCCCAAGTGACGACCATGTCAGAGTTATTTCAGACGTCACTTCTCTGGGGCGATGAGGCCTGAATGGGGCCCAGTGATCAAGTTGATGGTGGCCAACCAATTACCCATCCCGGTCGCAGGGGTGGTCTGGATGCAAATTACCATGTGCGACAAAGATGTGTGGCCAAAAAGGAGTGATGTTGGTCGCCGGAGACCCTGGCAATGGCCCCACAGTGACGTTAGGGATGAATATACTGAAGGAACTCAGGATCATCCTAGTCAGTGAGCCACCACATGCTTTTCTCAACTGATGGAGCCCTCTCACTCCCAAAGGAAGGTGTTCATACAACTGATACGGGCAGCTCAAGCTCAAGAAACGTCGAGAGAAGGAAAAGTCCTGGGGAACGTGATTGTTCTGGCCGCTGCCAAACTCGTTTTACCACCTGGCCATACTGTGCTCATGCTGCCCGTGCAAGCCTCTACACCCCTCGAAGGAGTAGAAGTTCAGGTAGAGCCAGCCCTAATGGACCAACTGTCTTTAGGGCTCCTCATTGCCAGGGCATTAGCCACCTTCCACGACGGTAACGTAGTGATGCAGTGTGTCAACCTAGGAGAGGATGATCTCATGCTCTCGCCCAAGAGTGAAATAGCATAAGTACTGGGTATGCCAGATGAACTGATGCCACCAAAGGCCATGCGGTTAGCGTTGAAACAAGGAAACCCCTTGACTGTAGCCATTAACATGCCCTTGTAACCTTCAGCCAGAACCATGAGAGAATGGTACCGGATTCTGGAACAGATGTGGGCTGAGCTGACAGGACTCTCGTCACAACAGGTGCAACAGATAGAAGCTACGCTGGAGCATTACCAGGGTGTCTTTGCACGCAATGACGATGATTTCGGGTGCACCACAGCCATAACTCACGAGAATCCCATGGGAAATGCAGCACCGATTTGAGAGCGCTATCGCCAGATCCCACCATAAATGTACCAGGAAGTGAAAGACATGTTGGCACACATGATGCAGAGCAGGATCATACGGGAGAGCCAGAGCCCTGTGGGCGGCCCCTATTGTTCTAGTTCGGAAAAAGGATAGAACTCTGCGCTTTTGTATTGACTATCAGTGACTAAATGCCTGTACTGTCCTGGACTTTGATCGGAGTCGTTGTCTGTGGAAAAAGCTAAGTATTTCTCATCATTAGATCTGGCCCTTGGCTACTGGCAAGTGCCAAGGCTGAGCAGGACCGGCCAAAGATGGCATTCATACTGCCTATGGGGTTGTTCGAATTCAACCGGATGCCTTTCGGTCTCACCAACGCGCCTGGAACTTTTCAGCGACTGATTGAGCGGTGTCTAGGAGACCTGAATTTTGAAGCTACTCTCATCTACCTGGATGATATCATTCTCTATGCAGCTACTTTTAAGGAACATCTTCAGCGGCTGGAGCAGGTGCTGAGTCAGCTACAGAGGCACTGCCTGAAAGTAAAGCTTCAGAAATGCCACCTCTTCCGCAAGCAAATTGAATACCTCGGACACGTTGTTGTTACGGATCTGCAACTCAGGATTAGGGCAGAAGGAGGAGAAGCTGACACAGTACTAGGACTAGGCTGAAGCCCCATGATGGAGTGGGCTACCTATTCCTTGTGAATAGACCCACCAACGTTTCCTAGGCTTAACTCAAACAAAGACCTAAACGTAGGGGGAAGGTGTGATGAAAACGGGCAAAGAAGATACGGTTTATGATCCCACCGCTACCACGAATTGTCAGGAAAACCACACACAAATATCGCAATCGCAGGGGGGCTTATTTTAGTTGTCCCACCGCTGCCACCAATATGTCATGAACTGCAGGGATTAATGCTAAACTCAAACGAAGACCTAAAGGTAGGGGGAAGGGTATCCCTGAACGATCTAGGGACTGGGAACAAAAAACAGGTAATCTCCTAGTAGGAAAATAGAGGAAGCTGCAGAAATGAAAGGAAAACCAAAAAACAAAGCAGGCAGAACTAGAAATCCCAGAACTGCAAAATATCAAACATAGAAAGCTATCAAAGCACCTAGCCAGAACTCTAGCGGATTAACACTGATGTCCAGCAAGGACTGGGAGGCAGGTGCTGGGTAATAAAGGGTGATACAATCACCTGACCTTAGACAAACCCAGCACCAGGGGAAAAAGACCAGCAGACAGAAAACCATAACAAGATGGTGGATGGTCAAAACAAAATAGATTCTAACAGTACCTCCCCTTCTGCGAGGATCCTCTTGGCCGAGCCTTATTCGGAAATCTCCTGTGAAAAGCCTTAATCAGCCTTGAGGCCGAGACGTCCTCAGCTTTCACCAAGAATTATCCTCGGGACCTAAACCCTTCCAGGACACGAGATACTGCAACCTTCCTCTGTGCTACCTAGAATCTAAAATGCATGAAATCTCAAACTCGCCATCCTCATCAACTGGAGGAACAGTGGGCATCACCTCCTTATCTGGCGTGTCAACTTTCTTCAGTAAAGATACATGAAAAGCTGAATTAATTCTCCAGGACAAGGGGTGTCTAATCTCACTGCTGCCTCGTTGACAACCTGAAACACTTTGAAGGGTCCTACAAACTTAGACCCGAGTTTTTTAGAAGGGATCTTCAAATGCAGATTCCTAGAGGACAACCAGACCATGTCCCCAACTGCAAACAACACCTCCCTTCTTTTCTTGTCAAAATATTTCTTAGACCTATTTGCCTCTTTTAGATTATGGCGTACAGAATAACTCTCCTCCTCAGGCACCGCCGCCCCAATCTTTGAAAATGGACCGAAAGATGGATGCCTCCCTGTACAGCAAAGAAAAGAACACCCAGCCGAGGAAGATGTATGATTATTAAGAGCAAACTCAGCTAGTGGTAGATATTCCGACCACATCTTCTGATTGTCTGCTACAAAACATCTCAAAAACTGCTCAACGTCCTGGTTCTTCTTTTCGGTCTGTCCATTGAACTCTGAATGATAACCTGACAAAAATGACTAATGAACCTTTAATCTGTCACAAAAAGCACCCCAAAAGCAAGCCTCAAACTGTGGTCCTCTATCGGAAACAATGTCCATGGAAACACCATGGAGCCTGACAATCTCTTTCACAAATGACTTAGCTAGAGTCTTGGCACAGGGTAATTTACTGAACGGGACCAGATGACACATCTTACTAAAACGGTCCACAACAACCCAGATGACAGAAAAACCCTCAGAGACCGGCAGATCGGTGATAAAATCCATAGCATGATGCGTCCATGGCGAACTAGGAACCTCCAAAGGGCACAGCAACCCTGCAGCTGGGGAATGTGAGGCCTTCAACCTAGCGCACACAGTACCCTGACAACCCACTTGATGATTTCTCTTTGCCACTCTGGCCACCAGAAACTTCGACCGATCGACTTTCTAGTTTCTGAAATCCCTGGATGACCTGCCAACCGAGACTCATGACATTCAGCAAACAAAGCTCTCCTCAAGGCTCTAGGCACAAATAATTTACCATACGGAGTGTTTGCTGGTGCAGCATTCTGAGTCTCTACGATGCTATTCTCCAACTCAGAACCCAATGCTGCCACCACCTCCCCTCTCTGCAAAATACATTCCTCCTTGATATTAACTGCTGGAGAGAAACTATGAGACAAAGCATCCGCATTAACATTCTTTGTCCCAGGGATATATGTTACAGAGAAATGGAACCGGGCAAAAAACAGTGCCCACCTAGCTTGACGAGCATTCAAACGTTTAGCAACATCCAGATATGTCAGATTCTTATGATCAGTAAAACCCTGTAACGGATGTCTAGCCCCCTCCAAAAAATGTTGCCAATGCTCAAACGCGAGTTTACTAGCCAGCAACTTTCAGTTCCCAACATCATAGTTGAGCTCAGTCTCCAAAAATTTTTTAGAAAAGAAAGCACAGTGATGCACCCCATTCTCTCCCTCCTGGGACAGAACTGCCCCCACCCCTACTGATGAGGCATCAACCTCTACCAGAAATGGCTTGGTCTCATCTGTCTTGATCATAACAGGAGCAGAGCTAAACCTCTCCTTGAGATGCTCAAAAGCCTTAACAGCCTCAGCGGACCATTGGACAGTATTACAACCCTTCTTGGTGAGATCAGTTATATGTTTAGCGATAACAGAAAAATTCTTTATGAATTTTCTATAATAATTAGCAAACCCTAAAAATCTTTGAACTGACTTTAAACATTCAGGCCTAGTCCATTCCAGTACTGCCTGAACCTTCCTGGGTCCATCTCAAACCCATCACTGGAGACAAAGTACTCCAAAAAACTCCTTTTCTGTACCCCAAACTCGCACTTCTCCAATTTAGCAAAGTGTGTGTTTTCGCTCAAAATCTGTAGAACTTCGGGGACTCTCTGCCAATGGGCCTCTATATCAGTTGAATAAATCAAAATATCATCCAAATAAACACTAACACTTCTACCGATCAACGGCCTCAGAATGTCATTAATGAAATTTTGAAAAAACATAGGCGCATTAGTAAGGCCAAAAGGCATCACCTGACACTCAAAATGACCCTCCGGGGTATTAAACGCTGTCTTCAATTCATCACCCTCCTTCACCCACAGCAAATTATATGCCCCACGAAGGTCAATCTTAGAGAACCACATAGCTCCTGTTAGTTGGTTAAACAAATCTGGAATTAGTGGCAACGGGTAAGGATTGCGAACAGTGATCTTATAAATCTCCCGAAAATCCAGACACGGCCTAAGGCCTCCATCCTTCTTTGTGACAAAAAAAATCCTACAGCCACAGGGGACTTAGAGGGTTTTATATGACCTGCAGCTAAACTAGTCTGTAGGTATTCCTTTAAGGCCTCCCTCTCGTGAATCGTCAGATTAAATAAATGACTCTTAGGGAGTGTAGCACCTGGGACAAACTCAATAGCGCAATCGTAATCTCTATGGGTTGGTAGAGCTTGCGACTCAACTTCCGAAAATACCTTCCAGAAATCCTGAATGGCTTCAGGTAGCTCCCTCTTCACAACAGCAGCAATGTGAACATTACAACATTTACCATAACATCCCTGACCCCAGGACCTTATAGTACTAGACTATCAGTCCAGAAAAGGATTGTGCATTTTTAACCAGGGTATACCCAGGATGACTGGAAACGGCAATTTAGCAAGTACAAACAAGTCTATACAGTCCTGATGTTCCATATTCACAATACGTGGGAACCCGGTGACCTTTTGAGAAATGTACCCATGCTCCAGGGGAGTGTTATCAATCGCCACAACAGGAAAAGGAGATGACAATGGTTCAGAATCAAATTTATATTTGTCTAGAAATTGTTGATCAAGCAAATTAAGTGCAGAACCACAATTCTCCATTACCTAAAAATCAATGGAATGACCACGACAGGTGATATTACCAGAAAAAAATATTTCTGCGGACCATAAAAACGCAATACGAACGGGAGTGTTGCTCCTACTGACCTTTTTTTTTTCCTTTCCTTATGCGAACCTTGCATTGCTTAATAAAATGGTCAGCCTTACCACAATACAAGCATAGCCCCTCAGAGAACCTCCTCTCCCTCTCCTGGGAATTAGAGGACATCGCCCCAAGTTGCATCGGTTCCCCGCTGTCAACGGGGCTATCCTGAGAAACTAGGTCCAGCATTATAAGAGCATTCTCTTCATTCTGCCTGTCTCTCAATCTTCTATCCACACGGATAGCTAACTACATAGCAGTTTCCAAAGTAGCAAGTACAGGATATGCAATGAGCAAATCTTTAACCCTTTCACTCATACCTACTAAAATCTGACTCTTGAGCTCTGGGTCATTCAACCTGACTTCTGCTGATCATCGTCTGAACAGGGTGCAATACCTCTCAGCATCACCAGAACCCTGTTTAAACCGTCTGAGCTCTGACTCAGCTGATGTGACTCGATCAGGATCATCATATAGCAACCCCATAGCAGTAAAAAATGCTTCTACTGACTTCAAACAAGGATCATCAGGACGTAATGAAAATGCCCAGATTTGGGGTTCACTTCACAATAAAGACATAATAATCCCCACACGTTGTAATGACAGGTCTAAGCCGAAATATAGTAAACATGCATTTTTAAATGTAAAAAAATCCTGCCGTTTACCAGAAAAAACTCAGGTAAACCTACCTTTGGTTCTTCAGAGCGTGCTCCAGGGTAATTACTCACGTGCTGTTGCAAGCTGGCTTCCAGCTTCCAAAGTTAACCCATGCAAGCGCTGAGCAAGATCTTGGACACTGTTCATATTGAAGGAACCCGGAAAGGATTTTTTTGATATATGTGTGGCTGGACAAACTGTTACGGATCTACAACTCAGGACTAGGGCAGAAGGGGGAGAAGCTGACCCATTACTGGGACTAGGCTGAAGCCCTACGATGGAGTGGGCAACCTATTCATTGTGAATAGACCCACTAATGTTTCTTAGGCTTAACTCAAACAGAGACCTAAAGGTAGGGGGAAGGTGTGATGAAAACGGGCAAAGGGGATACGGTTTATGATCCCACCGCTACCACGAATTATCAGGAAAACCACACACAAATATTGCAATCGCAGGGGGGGCTTATTTTAGTTGTCCCACCGCTGCCACCAATATGTCATGAGCTGCAGGGATTTATGTATATCCCACTTTCCAGTTCCGCTTGGGAACTCGCAGCTCTCTGGCACCCCCTTACTCTCAGGTCAGTCAGGGCACTGCACCTAGGGTAATTAGTCTCCAGACAGGCCTGTTTGGATGTGTACTGGCTATTAGGCATGCTGCAGCGAGGGAACTTTAACTACTCACAGCCACAGCCAGGCAATACGCTTTTAAAACCCATTCCGTCACTGCCAGCGCTACCCATGAGCCAAGAACACACTTAGCTGCCACCAGCTTCGATTCTTAATAACGGGTCCGAAGCCAACCCAATTTAGTAGCGTCTTTCACTTCGGAGGACTTGACAGTACCTTATAGTGCAAGGAGAAACAAAACTAGTAATTTTCTAGTTTACTCCCAAAAAGGTAGGCAGTGCTTACAGATGGCACAAAAGAGTTTACAATATGAGACAATTAAAGTATGTACAAGACAATTACAAAATAATAGGGGTTAACGGTAGAAGATGCACTTACATTTGCTTAAGTCCTTTCAGGCACACCATGCGGTTGGGGGAGGGGCGACACGTCACAATGCATCACAGAGCTTCACTGCATCAGGTTTCCAGGGCAAGACTGCTACAGACTGATCTGGGACTAACTTATACCTCCTGGTGGTGACATCACTAAAGGAGCTGAGTTATGGAAGCCCTCCTCTTTCTGCCAGAATGAACATTTTGCTACAAAACTTATAAACTGCATAACTACATGAGGGAACCTCATACGGTTACGTACAGGATATCATCTTACTCCGCAGGACGTTGGCGTTCATTTAAGTCTAAACGCGAAGTACCTGGATGGATCGGCTTAGTAGGAATCCGTTTCTTGGATTCTGCTGATGCCAGACCTTAGAAAAAGGAGCTGGAGTGTAGCTTAAACATTGCAGGTCCTGAATATGTAATTCTCATACTCATAACATAAACTGGTGTCGAGTTATGCCCTAATGGTTAGATTCTACTGAAAATCAAGGCTATCTGAGACACAGCACATGTTTTTTTTACACACAGGACTGTTTTCTGCTAATTATCACATTCCTTAGGGAGGGGTGAGAGGTTTAGGGTTACATGCAGGGGAATGAAGTGAGCTAGTGAGAACAGCTGCTGACAGGGGGAGGAAGGATGGGGGTTCAGACCCTCACAGCTAGCATAGCAGAGCTCAGGGTGTGCGGAAAGATCTGGAAGGGAACTTTTAATGTGGGCAAAATTGTAGTGGTATCACTGAAAGATCTAGGGAATGGGAACCAAAAACAGGTAACCTCCTAGCAGGAAAATAGAGGAAGCTGCAGAAAAGAAAGGAAAACCAAAAAACAAAGCAGGCAGAACTAGAGATCCCAGAACTGCACAATATCAAACACAGAAAGCTATTAAAGCACCTAGCCAGAACTCTAGCGGATTAACACTGGAAGGACTGGGAGGCAGGTGCTGGGTAATAAAGGGTGATACAATCACCTGACCTCAGACAAACCCAGCACCAGAGGAAAAAGACCAGCAGCCAGAAAACCACAACAAGATGGCGGATGGTCAAAACGAAATAGTTTCTAACAGTTGTATCCGCCGAGGGAGTGAGACCTGCGAATGAGAAAATAGCAGCTGTACAGGACTGGCACACGCCGAAGACAATGTAGGGTTTGTGAAAGACTTCACTCGTATTGTTAATCCACTGCTGGAGTTATTGAAAGGAGTGCCTTCTGTTGCGAAGAATTGGACCATTCAGTGGGGAGGTAGCCAGGAGATAGCCAAGAGAAAGCCTTTCAAGCACTGAAAATGGCCCTGATGGAAGCACCCATACTGGCCTATGCAGACTTCTCCCAACCATTAATCCTTCACACAGATGGAAGTATCCAGGAAATAGGGGCTGTATTGTTGCAAATACAGGAGGGAAAGGAATGAGTAATTACCTATGCGAGCCAATCTCTCCATGACTCAGAACGAAACCCAGACAACTATAGTTCCTTCAAGTTGGAGTTACTGGTGTTAGTGTGGGCTATGACCGAGAAGTTTGCTCAATATCTGTCAGGATCCGAAGTCTTGGTGCACACTGACAACAACCCCCTAGCCCACCTAGAAAATGTGAAATTGGGGGCCCTGGAGCAAAGATGGGTGGCCCACATGGCAAAATATCGATACAAGATCGCATACAGAAAAGGAGCTGAGAATACACATGCCGATGCCCTGTCCCGAGTGACTCACGATCAACCTGGTCGCGACTGAGATGAGGAGTTGGAGGCTGAAGAGATCCCTGGGTTCCAGAACCTCACCAGGACATTGGCTATGATGTGGGAACAGGTTGAAGAGGCGTCTGGAAAGCACCTGTTGGGATAACCTCGAGATGACTGGGTGAAGCTTCAGCAGGAAGATAGAGAACTTGCCCAGCTGAGACAATGGGTGGCCCTGAAACAACTCCCCAGCCAGAGAGAGCAAGACACCTTGTCCCCAGAAATGCTGCAGATTCTCAGACAATGGAAAGGCTCCAACTGGAAGACGGTTTGCTGTATCGAAAGGTGCAGTTGGTACGGGAATTTGGAGTCACCTGGCAAGTGGTACTCCCTGAAAAGGTGATAAGTGAGGTGGCCACAGAAGCTCATGTAAGAGGAGCTCACTTTGGTTAAGAAAAGACGTTCCAGTGGTTGCAGAAGCTGGTCTATCATCCCCGACTGAAGACTTCAGTGGAAGAGACCTGTCAACGATGCCAAAGCTGTGCATTGGCTAAAACTCCTGAGCAGGGAGCCCCTATACAGACCATTGTGACCTCCGCTGCCCTTGAACTGCTAATGATAGACTACTTAACTATAGGTCCCACTCATCTCAGATATGAACATTGTTTCGTTATGACAGATCATTTCACCAAGTTTGCTGTAGTGACTCCGACTTGGGATCAGACAGTTGAGTCAGCTGCGCAGGCCATCTGTCAAAATATCATCCGGGTGTATGGATGCCCGAAGACAATCCATTCTGACCAAGATGCTTGCTTCCAAGGTCGAGTGATGGAGGAGCTCCACTGACTGTACCGAATTGAGAAGTCCCGGATGACACCTTATCGTCTGCAGGGAAATGGAGCCTGCGAACGTTTCAACTGGATGTTGATTCAGATGTTAAGAACGTTGAGAAAGACAGAAAAGTCCATTGGCCCAAGTATGTAACTGAGCTGGTCTGGGTGTACAATAACCGAGTGCACAGTACAACTGGATACATGCCATACACCTGTTTGGTCGAAAAAGTCGAGAGATTACCGAGCTGGAGTTGGACCCAGAAGAGGACTACCCACGGACAGGGGTGTCCACTTGAGTCCATGAACATCATCATTGCTTGCAGACTTTACATCGTCTGGTAGAGACCCAGTTTTGGGAACTTAAACACCATGAGATGACACTCCTGCGAGGGACAGCTCTCAAGGTAGTAGACTTGGTAGGAGTATTGGTCCAAGACAAGTGACCTTGAGGCAAGTTGGAACCTCGATGGGAACAACTATGTATCGGGTGAAACGTCGAATTAGAGCTAATGATCCTATCTATGAAGTTCAGCCTGAGGGGGAAGAGGGAGCCCCTACCCAAGTAGTCCACCGAAGCATGTTACGTCTTTGTCTGTCACGAGATCCGGAAAAAGAAAGAAGAGCAACAAATGTTCCCAAAGTATCCCCTCCAACAACCTTTGTGATGAAGACGAAGAACCGGCCTTACCCTTTGATCTGGATGGCCTGCTCCCCACTAACCCAAGGAGAGTGCTAGAACCTGAAACTCCCGAGATGGCTGCTCCATTGATATCGGATGCGTCCCCGTCCACAACTGCCCAACCCGACTCGTCTACCTAACCTGACTCGACTACCTAACCTGACTTACGCCGCTCTGAACGAATGACAGCTGGAATACCCCCCTATCATTAAGAGCAAGATCAGTTTATTTGGCAGTGAATTATCCAAAACATGGAGGAATGTCAACATCTACTGCAAGAACTCTCGCCCGTGGAATGGCGAGCTAAAGGAGAGGGGGAGTGTAAGGAGGAGGACTGGGCTGCGGGTACCTGTGCCAAGCCTTGTCTGGAACTGTTGGAGCTGCCTTCCCTGTTGCCTGGGGGAAGGAATGGGTACCCGGAACCAACCTCATGACCTGGGGAGGCAGGGTAAAATGAAAAGAAAAGCGCGCGCAGAACAGGAAGTTTGGCACTAATCCGTAGCAGCGCGTGATCAGGTGAGCAGCGCGCTCTGTCTCTTGAGTACCAGCGCTGTGACAGGTCGCATTTGCTGGACCCTGCCTTCTGTAGTGGGATCACTGCGCTGAGAGGTGTCGTGTGCTCAGTGACTTCCTGAGATAGAGGTGCCGTGCGCTCCGTGACTGAGAATACTGCGCACGTGCACAGGAGGGAAAGCCGAGTACTGGACGGACTTCTGTGGCCTTCCCTGTCACTTGCTCCACTCCAGTTCCCTTTAAACTCTAAGGGTGCAGTGGCTTTGTTTGTTCTGGCCGCAGGCGTTTATGGACTAGGGGCTCAGTGGAAGGTACCGGAGACCAGGGCTGGATTAACGTAGGGGCTGATGGAGCTGCAGCTCCAGGCCCCTTGTTAGAGATAGGCCCAGTAGCATAGCTACCGGGGTGGCAGAGGGGGCGGTGGCCCCGGGCCCCGCGCTCGGAGGGGGCCCACCTGGAGCTACGCTACTGTAACACAGCACGCCGACACAGTTACTTTCTGCGGCATGGCAGGGAGAATCAATCTCCCTGCTCTGCCGTCCGGCCGCTATGGGGCCCCTGAGCAGGCGGTGGGGGGCCTGGTGCCAGCAGTGGGCCCCCCGCCCGTCATCGCAGGGTCAGCTGTATCGGCATCCAGCCAATACAGCTGACCGCATTGAGAGAGAAGGAGCAAGCGCTCCTTCTCTCCCATAATCCCCCTCTCAGCGTCTGACAGCGGGCGCGATGATGTCACTGCCCGGCGCCGGCAGTCAGACGCTGAGAGGGAGAGCAGTGAGCAGCGCAGGAGCCTGGAGCAAGAGAGGTGAGTACAGAATTTATTATTTTTGTAAAGGGGGTACATTATAGTACAGAGGCTGCCTATGGGGTGCATTATAAGTAAGGCTGCATATGGGGTGAATTATAAGTACGGCTGGATATGGGGGTGCATTATAAGTAAGGCTGCCTATGGGGTGCATTATAAGTACGGCTGGATATGGGGGTGCATTATAAATACGGCTGGATATGGGGTGCATTATAAGTACGGCTGGATATGGGGTGCATTATAAGTACGGCTGCATATGGGGGAGTGCATTTGTCAAGATCCCGTCTGGGTTGGAGCCGATGTTACTGCAAACACTAGGGGAAGCAGAGGCAGGTAGCGTAGTCAGGTGGCAGCGGAGGTCGGTACACAGGAAAGGCAGTTCGGTAACAGAGGAGCAGGCAGATAACGTAGTCAGGTGGCAGCCGGAGGTCGGTACACAGGAGAGCAGTGTTTGTAGCAATGGATCAGGCGGAGAGTGTAGTCAGAAGGCAAGCCGAGGTTGGTTCACAGGAGAGCAGTGTTTGTAGCAATGGATCAGGCGGAGAGCGTAGTCAGAAGGCAGGCCGAGGTCGGTTCACAGGAAAGCAGTGTTTGTAGCAATGGATCAGGCGGAGAGCGTAGTCAGAAGGCAGGCCGAGGTCGGTTCACAGGAGAGCAGTGTTTGTAGCAATGGATCAGCAGGAAACGCTTGACTAAAGGCTTGGAGCTCAATAATCTCGCAATGACACACCCACAGGGCCAGGTTTATATAGGGTGTGTAATTGGCAATCAGAGGCCCAATCAAGAGAGCACTAGGTGTAGCCAATCAGGAAAAACAGTCAATGGTATCTGGGTTCAGCAAGGAACTTTGCAGCCAGCAGAATAGCTCAGATGGTAGAGCTGCTGGCCAGTGGACAAGAGGTACTGGGTTCGACTCCTGACAGTACTCCCTCCTTCCTGGATGGCCTCTGGACATCTCAGGAGCTGGCTTATCCGGGTACCTCTGATGAAAGGCTCTTGTTAGTCTAGGAGCATGGACGTTGTCCCTTGGTTCCCATGAATTTTCCTCTGGTCCGTAACCCTTCCACTGCACCAGATACTGCAGTTTACCTCTGAATTTTCGGGAGTCCAGAATCTTATCCACAATGTATTCTTCTTCACCACGAATCCTTTCTGGTGGAGGAGGTGGCTGAATTCTTCCTGGAAACGGGTTTTCACAGAAGGGTTTGAGCAAGGATATGTGAAACACTGGATGAATCTTTAGATTGTTGGGAAGTTTTAAACGAAAAGCAACCTGGTTAATTTTTGCAGAAATTTGAAAAGGTCCAATGAATTTCTGACCCAATTTGGAGGATGGCACACGTGTCTTAAGGTTTTTAGTGGACAGCCAAACTTTGTCTCCAACTGAAGAGCAGGGGGCACTCTCCGATGTTTATCTGCTGCTTCCTTATATACTTCCTGGGTCTTGAGTAATATCTCTGATAATTCCTTCTGGGATTCCTGTAATTTTGCAAGCCTGTCATTTACAGCAGGAATGGGAGTGTTCACTGGCAAATTAGGAATAAATACTGGATGTACTCCATAATTAGCAAAAAATGGGGTTTGAGATGTAGCGCTATGTATGGAGTTGTTGTAGGCAAACTCTGCTGTTGGTAAATAGTCCACCCAGTCATCCTGAAGATAGGAAATGAAGCAACAGAGATATTGCTCCAAAGTCTGGTTCGTTCTCTCCGTCTGGCCATTGGACTGAGGATGGAAAGCGGTAGAAAGATTCACCGTGACTCCCAAGGCTGTACAGAAACTCTTCCAAAATTTTGACGTAAACTGAACGCCTCTGTCAGACACCACGCTGTCAGGAATTCCATGTAACCTGAATACCTCTTTGATTATCAGTTCTGCAGTTTTTTCAGCAGTAGGAATTCCTTCAGTTGGAATAAAGTGGGCCATTTTTGTGAGTCGGTCCACTATGACAAGGATGACGGTCATCTGTTTGGAAGGGGGTAGTTCCACAATAAAATCCATGGAAATAGATCCCCAAGGCCTGGATGGAACTGGAAGTGGTTGCAAGAGTCCTAGAGGAGACGATCGTGGGGTCTTGTTTCGTGCGCATGTTAAACATGTTGAAACATATTTCCTCACGTCCTTCCTACAATTAGGCCACCAAAGAAACAAAGTAGTAAGTCTTGTGTTTTTGCAACTCCAGGATGTCCTGCCAGTTTAGAATCATGGACACTTTTGAGGACTTCAAGGCGAGAAGATTCAGGTACATATATTTTGTGTTTCTGCATCCAAAACCCCTATTTGAATGAAAGATCGACATCTTCCGAAGGATGGTTAAGGAAAGAGTCCTCTTGATATCCATCTTTAATTCTATTACATAAACCTCTAGAGTGCAATATTCCCAAAAATTTTTTAGGGCCTAGAATTGTATCGTCATTACTAGACCTCTCCTGAGGTTCCGAACACATCCTGGACAGGGCGTCAGCCTTGCCATTTCTTGAACCAGGCCGGTAAGAAATTATAAAATTGAATCTTGAGAAAAATAAGGCCCATCGTGCTTGTCTTGCAGACAATCTTTTTGCTGTACGGAGGAATTCAAGATTCTTGTGGTCCGTGAGGACAGTCACAGGGTGATTGGCACCTTCCAAAAGATGTCTCCATTCGGAGAAGGCAACTTTAATGGCTAACAGTTCTTTATTACCGATATCGTAGTTCTTTTCTGCAGATGACATGGTGTGGGAAAGAAACGCACATGGGTGAAGTTGCATTTTGTCCCCAACTCGCTGAGACAGAATGGCTCCCACTGCAGAGTCCGAGGCGTCCACTTCGACAGTAAATGGCAATTCAGGATTTGGGTGTACTAACAATGGAGCAGACGTAAAAAGAGTTTTCAATTTGTCAAAAGCCTCCTGTGCCTCCGGAGACCAGAAAAATGCTTTGGTCTTTTTTGTTAGTGTAGTAATTGGTAGTATGATCCGTGAAAAGTTCTTTATAAATTTTCGGTAAAAATTTGCAAATCCTATGAAACGCTGGACATCTTTTAAATTTCTTGGAACAAGCCAGTCCACTACAGCATTGATTTTGCCGGAATCCATGCTCAGACCTTCTGGGAGATGATATATCCCAGAAATTGGATACTGGTTTGTTCAAACTCACATTTTTCAAGTTTAATGTAGAGATGGTTCTCCTGTAGTCGTTCCAAGACTAACTGGACGTGCCTGCGATGCTCTTCCAAAGTGTCTGAAAATATAAGAATGTCATCGAGATAAGCCACAACGAATTGGTCCAAGAAATCTCGAAATACATCATTAATAAAATGTTGAAAGGTGGCTGGGGCATTGCTAAGACCAAAGGTCATAACCAGAGATTCAAAATGTCCATATCTCGTTCTGAAGGCGGTCTTCCACTCATCTCCTGGGCGAATCCGTATGAGGTTGTAAGCCCCTCTAAGATCCAGCTTCGTAAAGATTTTCGCAGAACGGAGTCTCTCAAATAGTTCAGGAATCAAGGGTAGCGGGTAGCGATTCTTGACAGTGATATTATTCATCTCTCTGTAGTCAATACATGGCCGCAGAGTGGAGTCTTTCTTTTCAACAAAGAACAGGGGTGCCCCAGCTGGAGATGTGGAAGGTCGAATAAAGCCTTTCTCTAAATTTTCATCCAGGAACTTTCTTAATACCTTCAATTCAGGTTCGGAAAGATTGTAAATCCGTCCAAATGGAATGGTTGCTCCTGGCAGCAATTCAATGGGACAGTCATAAGGACGGTGAGGAGGTAATTGATCTGCTTTCTTCTTACTGCAGACATCAGAGAACTGCTGATATTGAGGTGGTAGTTTCTCTTCCTTCTCATGCGAAATCTCAGAGATTTGGACTTGTTGGAGAACAGGGGGTTCCTTATGACAATTATTCTTACAGTAGTCAGATGGAAAGGTGATGGTCCTTGATGCCCAGTTGATAGAAGGGTTATGGACTGAAAACCAGGGGATCCCTAGAATAACCGGAAATTTCGGAGATGAAATAAGGTGGAAACTGACAGCTTCATGATGATCCGGTTTGATACAAATCTCCAGTTCGATTGTCTCATGCGTGACAGGTCCAGAAGACAAGGTTGATCCATCCACAGTTTCCATTTCAATTGGTGTGGATTTGGTCCTACTGGAAATATTATTATCACGTGTAAATTTTAAGTCCATAAAATTTCCTCCTGCTCCCGAATCCAACAGGGCAGAGCATTGTATTTTTTGGGTGCCCATTACAACCTGAATGGGGATTACAAAATGAGATGATGTATTATGTATTTTGTCTATTTCTGGCGTTACTGATGAGATAGTCTGCAAGATGGAATCCGACTGCTGAGAAAGGTCCATATTGCTGGCAGACCTGTTGTTGGTAAAGGCTATAGTCCTTTTGTTAGGACAGTTGATGGCATAGTGTCCAGGGTCCCCACAATAGAGGCAGAGATGTTCTGCACGTCGCCTCTCCTTCTCCTGTGCAGAGAGTGGTCTTCGGATGACGTCGATCTGCATCGGTTCAGACACGCCTTGCGTCTTTTCTTGGTGGTCCGATGCTGAAAATGAGAAGCCAGGGCTATTCCCAAGTGCTCGCAGTCTCTCCTTTCTCCTTTCTGTAAGTCTCTGGTCAATCCAGATACATAGTTGAATAAAGTCCTCCAACTGGTCAGGGTCTCAACCCTGGCAAGCTCGTCTTTCACTGGTTCTGATAACCCTCGTCGCAATTGACTTCTCTGGGCCGCTGGATTCCAGGTGGTGTCGGCCACCCAGCGACGGAACTCCGATGTATATTCCGCAACAGAGCGACGTCCTTGGCGCAAATTATGTAATTTGGTTTCTGCTGTGGCACAGCGGTTTGGGTCATCAAAAACTTGATTCATAGCTGCGATGAAAGCTTCCAGGTCATTCAGGAGGGCATAGTCCTTTTCTACATAAGGTGAAGCCCAAGCAAGAGCTTCATCCGTCAGGAGATTTATCATGAAAAAAACTTTGTTCCTCTCACTGGTAAAGGGAGCAGGTTGCATCTGGAAGTATATGCGGCATTGATTGAGGAATCCTCGGTACTGCTTGCGATCCCCACTGAACTTTGCAGGCAGCGGCAGCCGCGCGTTTGATTCGGACCCTGAATTGCGCACGTCCAGAAGTTGTTTTTGTAGCTCAATTACTTCCTGTTGTATCGCCGTGAAATCAGTTTGTAACTTGGCATATTTTCCTTGAGAGTCAGTACAAAAACTTTGAAGCTCCGTAACTTGCCGCCTCAGGGTGTTCACAGCGGACTCCATTTTGGCGCGAGATTATTCTGTCAAGATCCCGTCTGGGTTGGAGCCGATGTTACTGCAAACACTAGGGGAAGCAGAGGCAGGTAGCGTAGTCAGGTGGCAGCCGGAGGTCGGTACACAGGAAAGGCAGTTCGGTAACAGAGGAGCAGGCAGATAACATAGTCAGGTGGCAGCCGGAGGTCGGTACACAGGAGAGCAGTGTTTGTAGCAATGGATCAGGCGGAGAGCGTAGTCAGAAGGCAGGCCGAGGTCGGTTCACAGGAGAGCAGTGTTTGTAGCAATGGATCAGCAGGAAACGCTTGACTAAAGGCTTGGAGCTCAATAATCTCGCAATGACACACCCACAGGGCCAGGTTTATATAGGGTGTGTAATTGGCAATCAGAGGCCCAATCAAGAGAGCACTAGGTGTAGCCAATCAGGAAAAACAGTCAATGGTATCTGGGTTCAGCAAGGAACTTTGCAGCCAGCAGAATAGCTCAGATGGTAGAGCTGCTGGCCATGGACAAGAGGTACTGGGTTCGACTCCTGACAGCATTATAAGTACGTAAGTACAGCTGGATATGGGGGTGCATTATAAGTAAGGCTGCATATGGGGTGCATTATAAGTAAGGCTGCCTATGGGGTGCATTATAAATAAGACTGCCTATGGGGTGCATTATAAATAAGACTGCCTATGGGGAGTGCATTACAATATAGAGGCTGCGCTATATTATGGGCCTCTGCCTCTCAATGCTGGCATGCTGCCCTATATACTATGGCCCCCATTCAATGCTACGCTACGGTATATACTATAATGGGCCTCTGAGAGGCCGATTATAGTATATAGCGTAGCATTGAATGGCCCATAGTAATATAGGGCAGCATTGAGAGGCCCATTCTAGTATATAGCGCAGCATTGAATGGCCCATAGTATATATAGGGCAGCATTGAGAGGCCCTCTCAATGCTGCCCTATATATACTGTGGGCCATTCAATGCTGCACAACTATGGGCCATTCAATGCTGCGCTATATATACTATGGGCCATTCAATGCTGCGCTATATACTAGAATGGGCCTCTCAATGTTGCCCTATATTACTATGGGACATTCAATGCTGCACCATATACTAGAATGGGCCTCTCAATGTTGCCATATATCTGTGTATGGGGCCTCTCTGACGCAATATTACTAATGTGGCTATGTATGGCAGTATTATTGAGATGGCTATGTGTGGCAGTATTAAGGGGGCTGTGTGTGGCACTATAAGGGGGCTATGTGTGGCAGTATTAAGGGCTGTTTAGACTGTCCAAATTCTTGTCTGATCGGCCGGACTTTAATTTTTTCCCAGGGTGCCCTGAGGCTGAGAAGGTTGAGAAAAACTGCTATAGGAGGACGTCAGACTGAGGTGTGAGTTGTGTGTTCCTGTGGAGCAGGTACTAATGTTATAATACATCTTGTGCTGCTGACATATATACAGACATGTTACTGCTATGTATAGCTGTGGTACTGGTATATAAGCAGGTACTAATGTTATACATAGATGTGCTGCTGACATATATACACACACAGTACTGGTATATATGGCTGTGATACTGGTATATAGGCAGGTACGTACTAATGTTATAGATGGGCTGCTGACATACATACAGAACAGAACTTGCCATGCGCCTTGACTGACATGGTTTAATTGCTTCACTTATCTGGGTGTTTGCAGGGTCTGAAGTCCCTGTTATGCCCAGGTGCCCCCAAATCACTTCAGGATAGGCCAATGTTTTACTCTTATCCGCTCTTGGGTGTTTTGGCTGTGTGTTTTGAGTCATCCTGTATAGCTTTATTTACAATAAAACACAGTTTTGCGTTCAGTGAATAACCCTGCTTATTTGCCTCATAAGTTACTATCAGCGCGATAACCATAACAGACTTTCTATATCCACTGTATTTATATTAGGCATGTATCATATATTTACTTTGTTTATATCTTTTACGATACATTTTTGGCCTTTTTGAATTGCCGTGTTTGGCCCCACCCCTTGCCCCGCCCCTTGCCCGCCCCTTCAGCTCCAGGCCCATCATGTTCTTAATCCGACCTGACGGAGACCGACTGCTGCTGCCAGAAGATGGACTGCCGTTTGAAGTATCCCATTTGAGGACATCACCCCCGGACTCCATGTGAGCTACGTTACCCCGTAGGACCCTTCTTCCCAAGAGAATCACACAGGACACAATAAGTTTTCTTTTATTGGACTATTGTTTTACATTTACAATTTCTATCATCCACCCTTTAACTCTTTACCTCCCTGCGAGGAGTGAAAACTCTATTCAATTAAATTGGTATATATTGTTAACCCTTGTTCTTCCTCCTGGCTGTCACTGCATCCCACAACCTGCTTACACTAACATATTGCACACAAACATTTAGGTTGCATTTACGTGAGCTGAGTTTTGGTCATTAAACGAACACAATTGGCAAAATTGATGTCGTTTGGATTTTGTTTTCTGACCTCTTTACATAAGCTGAAGAAAAATGATGGGTGCAGCACAATCAAATAATAGATTGATCTATCCCAATGCAGTATCATGCTATCTGCAACAAATCTACAGTTTACATTGAGCGATGTGCTTCTTAGAAAAATGGTTTTATAAAAATCACCCTATGAATGAGAATCATTTTGCTTGTTCGCTGGGCAATTGCCGACATGTTTACATCTATAATGATGATATTTTTATTTATAAAGCTCCAATATGTTACACTATTGGAATTTGTTTTGACTCATAATTTTTTCATTTTTAACCCCTTCATGACTGGAGGTATTTTCAGTTTTGCCTTTTCAGTTTTTGCTCCTCTTCTTCTCAGAGCCATAACTTTTTTATTTTTCTGTCAATATTCCCATGTGAGGGCTTGCTTTTTGTGGGATGAGTTGTACTTTTGAACGACATCATTGGTTTTACCATGTTGTGTACCAGAAAACGGGAATAAAATTCCAAGTGCGGTGAAATTGCAAAAAAGTGCAATTTCACATTTGTATTTTGCTTGGCTTTTTCACTAGATTCACTAAATGCTAAAACTGACCTGCCATTATGATTCTCCAGGTCATTACGAGTTCATAGACAATAAACATGTCTAGGATCTTTTTTTATCTAAATGGTGAAAAAAAGTTCCAAACTTTGTTAAAAAGTGGCCATCTGGCAAGGCAGCGAACAAGAACAAGGCAAGGCAGAGAACTTATAACATTTGTCAAGCAACTGAATGAAAACGATATTAATATGAAGCTTACTTTCAAGGTACCAGATGGATTGCTACACACTGAGATCTATAGCAAGGAGACAGCAGTTAAAGACTACATGCATCTTCTTCTCACCCACGCTCCCTGAATAGTATTCCTGTGGGACAATTTGTGTCCTATTCAAAGGCCTCAATGAGATCCACAGTTTTGCCCCTTTCCTTTAAGAATTATCTTTGTTGGGTTATATTTGTCCTGTATTTTTAGTCTAGTATATTATCTTGTATTTTAACCTCACTCTTTGTTTCCATATAGGCTCTTCAGATACTGGTCTTCTTCCCCATTTGCTTCCATCTGGAAACCGCTCATTTTCTTGGCAGTTCGGACTGTACTGAGAATTCATTTTTATATTTATCTGCTCCCCATTATGCCATGAAATTTTCCTCATGTTCTAAACCTTCAGTGGTTTTACGTGTATTTATTTTGTACCCTCTTAAAAAATACTATTTATCCATACTTTTCACTTTTGCACTGTTATTCTTAGTTGTTTCTTTAGGGGTTTGTTTTGTTGATGCACTCTCTATTTTTGTCATAATTCTTCACAAAGATTTTTCTTTTTGTGTTATTCACATTGTGTGTTTTTACATTATGCACTTGGGTATACTTGGTTTGGGTCATCATCAGACCTAATGCATTCACTTGCATTATGCACTTTTGTGTTTAATATTATAGATAATTGTTGAATTTTTAATTATTGGTCTAGTCTGGACCTTTATTCAAGCAGAGTGTTTAACCCCTTAGTGAAGGAGCCAGTTTGCAGCTTAATGACCAGGTCAATTTTTATAATTCTGACCACTGTCACTTTATGAGGTTATAACTCTGGAATGCTTTAACGGAACTCGCTAATTCAGAGTTTTTTTTTGTGACATGTATTATGTCATGTAAAATTTCTTTGATATGACTTGCGTTTATTTATGGAAAAACGGAAATATGGTGAAAATTTTTTAAATTTTGCAATTTTCAAACATTTAATTTTCATGCCCTTTAATCAGAGAGATATGTCACAAAAATACTTAATAAATAACATTTCCCGCATGTCTGCTTTACATCAGCACAATTTTGGAACAAAAATTTTTTTGTTAGGAGGTTATAAGGGTTAAAAGTTGACCAGCGATTTCTCATTTTTACAACAAAATTTACAAAACCATTTATTTTAGGGACCACATCACAATTGAAGTCACTTTGAGAGGTGAATATGACAGAAAATACCCAAAAGTCACACCATTCTAAAAACTGCACCCCTAAAGGTGCTCAAAACCACTTTCAAGAAGTTTATTAAGCCTTTATGTGCTTCACAGGAACTGAAGCTATGTGGAAGGAAAAAATTAACATTTAACTTTTTTTTAGAAACAATTTACTTCAGAACCATTTTTTTTTATTTTCACAAGTGTAAAAAGAGAAAATGGAACACAAAATT
This sequence comes from Oophaga sylvatica, assembly GCA_033576555.1. NCBI lineage: Eukaryota > Metazoa > Chordata > Amphibia > Anura > Dendrobatidae > Oophaga > Oophaga sylvatica. The sequence goes on from JARQOD010000002.1 coordinate 423,945,456, forward strand.
TGTTGTGCAATTTCTCCTTAATATGCCAATACCCCATATGTGGGGGTAAACCACTGTTTGGGTACATGGCAGGGCTTGGAACGGAAGGAGCGTCGTTTAACTTTTTCAATGCAGAATTGGCTGGAATTGAGATCGGACGCCATGTTAAGTTTGGAGAGCCCCTGATGTACCTAAACAGTGGAAACCCCAACAAGTGACCCCATTTTGGAAACTAGACCCCTTAAGGAACTTATCTATATGTGTGGTGAGCACTTTGAACCTCCAAGTGCTTCACAGAAGTTTATAACGTAGAGCCGTGAAAATAAAAAATTGTTTTCTTCCACAAAAATGATGTTTTTGTCCCCAAATTTTTATTTTTACAAGGGTAACAGGAGAAATTAGACTCCCAAAGTTGTTGCGCAATTTTCCTGAGTACGCACATACCCCATATGTGGGGGTTAAACACTGTTTGGGCGCACGGCAGAGCTCAGAAGGGAAGGAGCATCGTTTGACTTTTTCAATGGAGAATTGGCTGGAATTGAGATTGGACGCCATGTCGCGTTTGGAGAGCCCCTGATGTGCCTAAACAAGTGAAAAACCCCCACAAGTGACACCATTTTGGAAACTAGACCCCTTAAGGAACTTATCTAGATTTGTGGAGAGCACTTTGAACCCCCAAGTGCTTCACAGAAGTTTATAAAGCAGAGCAGTGAAAATAAAAAATCATTTTTTTTCCTCAAAAAAAATTTTTTAGCCCTCAATTTTTTTATTTTCCCAAGGGTAACAGGAGAAATTAGACCACAAAAGTTGTTGTGCAATTTGTCCTGAGTATAATGATATTCCATTTATGGGGGGAACCACTGTTTGGTTGCATGGGAGAGCTCGGAACGGAAGGAGAGCCATTTTGGAATGCAGACTTTGATGGAATGTTCTGCGGGCATCATGTTGCATTAACTGAGGCCCTGATGTGCCTAAACAGTATAAACCCCCCACAATTGACCCCATTCTGGAAACTAGGCCCCCAAGGAGCTTATTTAGATGTGTGGTGAGCACTTTGAACCCCCAAGTGCTTCAAAGAAGTTTATAATGCAGAGCTGTGAAAATAAAAGATCATTTCTTTCCACAAAAGTGATTTTTTTAGCCCCAAATTTGTTTATTTTCCCAAGGGTAACAGGAGAAATTAGACCGCCAAAGCTGGTATGCAATGTGTCCTGAGTACGCTGATGCCCTATATGTTGGGGTAAACCACTGTTTGGGCACACGTCTGGGCTCAGAAGGGAGGGAGCACCATTTGACTTTTTGAACGCAAAATTGGCTGGAATCAATGGTAGCGCCATGTGGCGTTTGGAGACCCCCTGATGTGCCTAAATAGTGGAAACCCCCTCAATTCTAGCTCCAACCCTAACCCCAACACACTCCTAACCCTAATCCCAACCCTAACCCTAATCCTAATCCCTAACCCTAATCCTAACCCTAACCCTAATTCCAACCCTAACCCTAATTCTAACCCTAACCCTAATAGAAAAATGAAAGTAAATATATTTTCTTTATTTCATTATATTTCTCTAACAGGGTGATAAAGGGGGGGTTATTTACTTTTTTTATTTTGATCACTGTGATAGGGTTTATCAAAGTGATCAAAATGTAAGTTCAATGAATGAATGAAATCTGCCGGCGCAGTGCGCCCGCCATTTTGTTCCCGGAAGAAGAAGGCGGCCACCGGAGCATGCAGGAGGCCCGAGGACCACCGAGAGATATTAGGGGGGATCGGGGACCCTATTTCTCTCCCCTCTGATGTGCGATCACATCAGAGGAGAGAGAAAGTATATGCAAAATCGCAGCTTTTTTTTTGGTCGCCGTAATACGGTTAATAACGGCGATCGCAAAAGCGGGGTCGGAAAAACTAACCCGAATCATGTTCTCTGAGGTCTCGGCTACCCCCGGCAGCTGAGACCCCCGGAGAAAATCTGACTCTGGAGGGCGCTATACACTTTATCCACAGCGCCGTGAATTCATAAAAAAAACAGACTAGAATTTGCCAAACTACATGTTGATAAGCCTCAAAGTTTCTGGGTGAATGTCCTATGGACAGATGAGGAAAAAATTGAACTTTTTGGCAACGCACATCAGCTCTATGTTCACCGACGGATAAATGAAGCATATCAAGAAAAGAACACTGTCCCTACTGTGAAACATGGAGGAGGCTCTGTTATGTTCTGGGGCTGCTTTGCTGCATCTGGCACAAGGTGTCTAGAATCTGTGCAGGGTACAATGAAATCTCAAGACTATCAAGGGATTCTAGAGAGAAATGTGCTGCCCAGTAACAGAAAGCTTGGTCTCAGTTCCAGGTCATGGGTCTTGCAACAGGATAATGACCCAAAACACACAGCTAAAACACCCAAGAATGGCTAAAAGGAAAACATTGGACTATTCTGAAGTGGTCTTTTATGAGCCCTGACCTAAATCCTATTGAACATCTTAGGAAAGAGCTGAAAACATGCCATCTGGAAAAGGTAACCTTCAAACACATGAAAAGTGGAGCAGTTTGCTCTTGAGGAGTGCGCCAAAATACCTGTTGAGAGGTGCAGTCGCATTGACAGTTACAGGAATCGTTTGATTGCAGTGATTGCCACAAAAGGTTCTGCAGCAAAATATTAAGTTAACCCTTAGTGACAGAGCTTAATGACCAGGCCAATTTTTACAATGCTGACCACTGTCACTTTATGAGGTTATAACTCTGGAACGCTTTATCGAATCCAGCTGATTCTGAGAATGTTTTTTCGTGACATATTGTACTTCACGTTAGTAGTAAAAAAATGACTTGTTTTTATTCATGAAAAAAACAGAAATATGGCAAAAATTTTGAAAATTTAGCAATTTTCAAACTTTAAATTTTTATGCCCTTAAATCAGAGAGATATGTCACACAAATTTCTTAATAAATAACATTTCCCACATGTCTACTTTACATCAGCACAATTTTGGGAAAAATTTTTTTTTTTTTTGTTACGAAGTTATAAGAGTTAAAAGTTGACCAGCGATTTCTCATTTTTACAACACCATTTTTTTTTGAGGACCACATCACATTTGAAGTCACTTTGAGGAGTCTATATGATAGAAAATACCCAAAAGTGACACCATTCTAAAAACTGAACCCCTCAAGATGCTCAAAACCACATTCAAGAAGTTTATTAACCCTTCAGGTGCTTCACAGGAACTGAAGCAATGTGGAAGGAAAAAATTGACATTTAACTTTTTTTGCAAAAACTTTATTCTGAACCAATTTTTTTTATTTTCACAAGTGTTAAAAGAAAAAATTAAACACAAAATTTGTTGTGCAATTTCTCCTGAATACGCCGATACCCCATATGTGGGGGTAAACCACTTTTTGGGCGCTCCGCAGGGGTCACAAGGGAAGGAGCGCCGTTTAGAGAGCCCCTGATGTGCCTAAACACTGGAAACCCCCAACAAGTGACCCCATTTTGGAAACTAGACACCTTAAGGAACTTATCTAGATGTGTGGTGAGCTGTTATGTTTTGGTAGCTGAGGAGAGCAGGCAAAAACGGCAATACACCAGAGAGGTTGGAATCTACTGGATTGCAGTACCCTGACTAACCACCACAACTAAAGACAGCCGTGGAGCGTACCTACGTTGGTCCTAGACGCCTCGTCACAGCCTGAGAAGCTAACTACACCTAAAGATAGAAAGAGGAAAACTATCTTCCCCAGAGCAGATCCCCAAAGAACATAGGAAGCCCCCAAACATGTAATGGCGGTTAGACAAGAGGAAATACAGACACAGACAGAAAATAGTATGAGCAAACGTTGGGGCCCAAACTTCCTAGACAGAAAAGGATAGGAAGGACACTTACTGCAATCCCAAAAAACCCTAAAAAGTACCAACTCTACTAATTACAAAAACACCTGAGATCACACGTCCTCTACCACCTAAATTAGTTCTCTGGTGTAACAAAACTAAGCCGCAGCCACTGAAAAAACTGGAAAAGGCAAATGAACAAATAATAGAGGCTCAGATAAACTGAGAGGAGCAGAAGCCCCAGGAGGGGACCTGGCTGACCTCCACAAGAGTGCAGGAAACAATGCAAAAAGCAAGCACAAAAATAAAAGCAGAAAATTTCTTATCTGAGAGCAGGAGAAGAGGCAAGATTCAGCAGGCTTCCAAGTGAACCAGGAACAACAGCAGTTAGACAAGAACAATTGATCACCGGCAACCCTGATGGGAGGGAACCTCCCCTATATAGGACCAGTCTGTAACTCCTGATTGCCAATCTTCACTAAATGGTTCAGCACTGTCTGCAACCACCAGAGTGAGCTTCTGCTCAGAACTCATTTCTAACACATTCACAACAGTACCCCCCCCTTGAGGAGGGTCACCGAACCCTCACTTGGGCAACCAGGTCGGTCAGGATGAGCTCTGTGATACGCACAGATCAGTCTCCTAGCATGGATGTCCGAAGCAAACACCCAAGAATTGTCCTCCTGACCATAACCTCTCCACTTAACCAAATACTGGAGTTTCCGTCTAGAAAAACGAGAATCCAATATTTTCTCAACCACATACTCCAGATTGCCCTCAACCAAAACAGGGTCAGGAGGCGCAGCCATAGGAACCACTGGCTCGACAAACCTCTTCAATAAGGACTAGTGGAACACGTTATGGATCTTAAATGTCCCTGGAAGAAGTAAACGAAAGGAAACAGGATTAAGAATCTCCATGATCTTATAAGGTCCAATGAATCTAGGCTTAAACTTAGGAGATGCAAGTCTCATAGGGATATTTCCTGAGGACAACCAGACCAAGTCCCCCACTTCAAACCGAGGACTGTTATGTTACGGTAGCTGAGGAGTGCAGGTAAAAAAGGAAATACACCAGAGCAGTTGGAATCTATGAGATTGCAGTACCCTGACTAACCACCGCAACGAGAGGCAGCCGTGGAGCGTTCCTACGTTGGTCCTAGACGCCTCGTCACAGCCTGAGAAACTAACTACACCTAAAGATAGAAATAGGAAAGCTATCTGCCCCGGAGCAGAACCCCAAAGATAATAGAAAGCCCCCAAACATGTAATGGCGGTTAGACAAGAGGAAATACTGACACAGAAAGAAAATAGTATGAGCAAACGCTGGGGCCCAAACTATCTAAATAGAAAAGGACAGGAAGGGTATTTACTGCAATCCCAGAAAACCCTGAAAAAACACCAACTCTACTAATTTCAAAAACACCTGAGATCACACGACCTCTACCACCTAAATTAGTTCTCTGGTGTAAAAAATTTAAAACAGCAGCCACTGAAAAAAAACTGGAAAAGGCAAAAGTACAAAACACAGTGGCTGGACTAAACTGAGAGGGCAAAAGCCCCCGGAGGGGACCCTGAAGGCCCCCACAGAAGTGCAGGACAAAATGCAAAAATATAGCAAAAACACAAAATAAGAAATTGTCTTATCTGATAGCAGGAGATGCAGACACGACACAGCAGGCTACAAGGGAAACTGGAAAGAAGGATTCAGACCAGAACAATTGGTCACCGGCAACCCTGATGGGAAAATGACTCCCTTATATAAGACCAATCAGTAACACCTGATTCCCAGTCCTCACAATCCTCACTAGTACCGCTTGTAACCACCAGAGGGAGCCTCTGCTCAGAACTCATCTCAAACCCATTCACAACAGTACCCCCCCCTTGAGGAGGGGTCACCGAACCCTCATTTGAGCAACCAGGTCGGTCAGGATGAGTTCTATGATACGCACGGATAAGTCTCCTAGCATGGATGTCCGAAGCAAACACCCAAGAATTGTCTTCCTGACCATAACCTCTCCATTTAACCAAATACTGGAGTCTTCGTCTAGAAAAACGAGAATCCAATATTTTCTCAACCACATACTCCAGATTGCCCTCAACCAAAACAGGGTCAGGAGGCACAGCAGCAGGAACCACTGGCTCAACAAACCTCTTCAACAAGGACTTGTGGAACACGTTATGGATCTTAAATGTCCCTGGAAGAAGCAAATGAAAAGAAACAGGATTAATAATCTCCATGATCTTATAAGGTCCAATGAACCTAGGCTTAAATTTAGGAGATGCTACTCTCATAGGAATATTCTTTGAGGACAACCAGACCAAGTCCCCCACTTTAAACCGAGGACCATCAGTCCTATGCCGGTTAGCAAACCGCTGGGCCTTCTCCTGAGAGAGGGACAACCTCTCCACTACCTGGTCCCAAATCTGCTGCATACGCTCAACAACAGAGTCAACATCTGGACAGACAGAAGCCTCCGTCTGTCCTGAAGAAAATCGAGGGTGAAACCCAGAATTACAGAAAAACGGAGACATCAAAGTGGCAGAGCTAGCCCTATTATTAAGAGCAAACTCAGCCAAAGGCAAAAAAGAGACCCAGTCATCCTGATCAGCAGACACAAAGCATCTTAGATAAGTCTCCAATGTCTGGTTTGTTCTCTCAGTTTGACCATTGGTCTGAGGATGAAATGCCGAGGAGAAAGACAATTGAACACCCAGTTTAGAACAAAAAGTCCTCCAAAATCTGGAAACAAACTGGACTCCTCTGTCAGACACAATGTTCTCAGGAATGCCGTGTAAACGAACCACGTGCTGAAGGAACAACGGCACCAATTCAGAGGAGGAAGGCAACTTAGGTAATGGCACAAGATGTATCATTTTGGAAAACCTATCACAAATTACCCAGATGGTGGTCATTCTCTGAGAAACAGGAAGATCGGAAATGAAATCCATAGAGATATGGGTCCATGGTCTCTTGGGCACAGGCAATGGCATCAACAAACCACTAGAGCGAGAGCAAGGCTTGGAGCGAGAGCAAGTCCCGCAGGACTGCACAAATTCCCTGACATCGCGAGACAAGGTAGACCACCAAAAGGACCGACTAACCAAGTCTCTGGTACCAAAAATTCCGGGATGCCCAGCCAATGCGGAACAATGAATCTCAGACATCACACTCTTTTTCCATTGGTCCGGGACAAACAATTTTCCAACAGGGCAGCGCTCGGGCCTATCCTCCTGACACCCCTCCAGAGCAAGTCTCAAATTGGGCGAGATGGCGGAAAGAACTACACCCTCCTTCAAAATAACAGAGGGATCAGATAGCTCAGGAGAGTCCGCAAGGAAACTCCTCGAGAGGGCATCCGCCTTAACATTCTTAGTGCCAGGAAGAAAGGAAACCACAAAATTAAAACGTGTGAAAAACAAGGCCCACCTGGCCTGTCTAGGATTGAGTCGCTTGGCAGATTCCAGATAGACCAGATTCTTATGGTCCGTAAGGACCACCACCTGATGTTTGGCTCCCTCCAGCCAATGTCTCCACTCTTCAAAAGCCCACTTCATGGCCAATAACTCCCGATTACCCACGTCATAATTACGTTCAGTAAGAGAAAATTTTCGAGAGAAAAAGGCACAAGGGTTACTTTTAGAGGTCTCTGGATCTTTTTGGGACAAAACGGCACCTGCCCCAATTTCAGAGGCATCAACCTCCACCTGAAATGGCAGAGAAACATCAGGCTGCCGTAGAACAGGAGCAGAAGTGAATCTCTGCTTAAGTTCCTGAAACGCAGAGACTGCCTCAGGAGGCCAATTCACCACATCAGAACCCTTTCTGGTCAAATCAGTTAATGGTTTAACAATAACCGAGAAATTACCAATAAATTTACGATAAAAATTGGCAAAACCCAAAAATCTCTGAAGAGCCTTTAATGAAGTAGGTTGGACCCAATCACAGATGGCCTGAACCTTGACCGGGTCCATTTCAATAACAGATGGGGACAAAATGAATCCCAGAAATGAGATCTTCTGTACGCCAAAAAGACACTTTGATCCCTTCACATACAGAGCATTCTCTCTCAAAATCTGGAATACAGTTCGGACATGTTTCACATGAGAGTCCCAGTCATTAGAAAAAATCAAGATATCATCCAAATAAACAATCAGAAACTTGTCCACAAAATCCCTGAAAATGTCATTCATGAAGGACTGGAAGACGGAAGGAGCATTAGTGAGCCCAAAGGGCATCACAAGGTACTCAAAATGCCCTTCAGGGGTGTTAAATGCCGTCTTCCATTCATCCCCGTGCTTAATGCGAATAAGGTTATACGCCCCCCTGAGGTCAAGCTTGGTAAACCAAGTAGCGTTTTTCACCCTGGAAAACAGGTCAGAAATCAAGGGTAACGGATATTGATATTTCACAGTGATATTGTTCAAGAGACGATCAATACACGGCTTTAATGAACCATCCTTTTTGGCCACAAAGAAAAAACCGGCACCCAAGAGTGAAGAGGATGGTCTTATATGACTCTTCTCCAATGACTCCTTGATATAAGACCGCATAGAGTCATGTTCAGGTTCAGACAAGTTAAAAAGGCGACCTTTAGGGAATTTACTACCAGGCACTAATTCAATAGCGCAGTCATAGCTCCTATGGGGGGGCAAGGATGCAGATTTACTTTCGCTAAACACATCAGAAAAATCAGTCAAAAAGTCAGGAACATCCTGAGCCTGGGGAGAGGCAGAAAAAACAGGAGTGTTGGCATTAACACATTGGCAGCCCCAACTGGTTACAGACACAGATTTCCAATCCAAAACAGGATTATGAGACTGTAACCAAGGGAAACCTAGTACAATAATGTCATGCAGATTATACAGCACCAAAAATGTGCAACTCTCCTGATGATCAGGTTCAACCCTCATTATCACCTGAGTAGAGAACTGGGGTTTATTCTCAGCCAAAGGGGTAGAATCAATCCCCAGTAGGGGAATAGACTTCCGTAGGGGTATCAAGGGAAACCCACAACGTTTAGCAAAATCAAAATCCATCAGGTTAACACTAGAACTACTGATGGAGTCATTTTGACTCCTTTCGTTTTTTATTTCTCTTCTGTGACTACATTTTTCAGAATTCCGGCTTGAAACTCGGTGACTTTTCCTCAAATAAGATGTGAAAAAAGATTTTGTGAGAATAAATAATTTTGGTGAAAAATTTGCGCGTTTTTTTCAAAATTTACCAAGAACTACTGAAGGGAGTCATTTTGACTCCCTACTATATTTTGAGGTCCTTTTGTCACTAAACGTTGCTATAAAGTTTTGTGCTAATTTTTTCACTCTGTCTTATTTACCCTGATGTTCATATAGATGTAGTTTAATTTACATGTCAACTTTTCACATTTTCCTTGTGTTTTACCTGCTTGTATTACTGTGTAATGCTGAACAAAATAGCTTGTTTACTGGCGTTTATTTTTTGATTCATATATATTGACACATATAAAGAACTGTACGCTTGCAGAAGCATGCAGGAACAATAATTTACAGTTTACTCTATCTGATGAGGAGCTAGATGCATTCATTGCGATATTCTATGCTCGTGGAATATCTGGCACGAACCGTCACTCGATTAGCAGTATTTGGTGTAATGACTGGGGAATACCGTTTTGCAAAGTGACAATGTCTAGGGACCGCTTTGTTGAAATGATGAGGTTTCTCAGATTTGATGAGAAATCTACTCGATCGGAGAGACTGCAAACGGACAAGTTTGCTCTATTTTCTACTGTGTGGGACAGGTTTATTGAAAATTGTATTGCGTGTTACAAACCTGGCCCATAAATAATGGTGGATGAGCAACTTTTCCCAAGCAAAACTAGGTGTCCATTCACGCAGTACATGCCTTCCAAACCAGATAAATATGGCCACAATTATTGGCTAGCTGTTGATAAGGAGAGCAAATATCTGGCAAATGGCTTCCCTTATCTAGGCAAAGATGACACACGCCGTGCTGAGGACCGTTTAGCTGACCATGTGGTAATGAAGTTATTGGACCCGTTTTTGAAAAAAGGTCGCAATGTTACAACCGATAATTATTTTACTTCAGTAAAATTAGCTAAACAGCTAAAAAGCAAAGGAACAACCATCGTGGGAACACTGAACAAGGTAAGGCGAGAAGTGCCTAAAGAAATAAAATCCATGAAATAGGAATTGTACAACACTAAAGTGTTTAGAAATGAAGACAATTTTACACTTACAGTATATCAAGGAAAGCCCAACAAAAATGTTGTCATTTTGAGTTCCGTCCATCCAGATGTTGTTGTTGCGTCTGATTCCGCTAAAAAAACTCCAGAAACGGTAAAGTTTTACAATGAAACAAAATATGGAGTAGATGTAGTGGATCAGATGGCACGAAAATATACCACACGAACATGCACAAGGAGATGGCCTGTTCATGCATTTGAAAATGCCTTAGACTTTGCGGGTATAAATGCATGGATAATATTCAATGAGATAACCCACCAAAAAATGTCACGCAAGGCATTTTTGCAAACGCTTGTGAGAGAGTTGAGTGGTCCTTATGTCACAGATAGGGAAAAGGGTTCCACGTCCCAAGTTTCTACATGCTCAGAAGTGATGGTTCAAACAAAATTTTGCCAGATCAAAGAAAAGTGCAAGAAAAATAGATCTGTCGGCAATTGTAAGACTTGTGGTAAGTCTTTGTGTGGGCAATGTACTGCCATAAATCAAAGGCAATGCCTAAAATGCGAAACACCAAATGTTTAGAAGGTGAATTCTGCGCCATATTTTCATTTTTATGCTCCTCCACCTACATTTTCTCTGCTTTTTGTTCTTCAGTTGTTGTTTATATGTGTGCACTTGAATAAAAAAAAATGTTTGAAAAACGTCTATTATAATTATTGTTATTTTCTGTAGAAAAATAAGAAAAGCAGAAAAAAAACAATCAAAAGCATTACTGTTGGATCTCACAATAATAATACATTACAAAAAATATAATTATTAATAAATAACCACAAATAAAACTCTAAAAATAAACGAAAACAAGCAAGGAGTCAAAATGACTCCTTTCAGAAGTTCTAGGCGGGGTCACGAGTCCAGTAGTCCTAGTGTTAATAGCTGCTCCCGAATCAACAAAAGCCTGAGCAGAAAATGTGGACAGGGAGCAAATCAGGGTAACAGTCAACAGAAATTTAGTCTGAACACTACCCAAGACAACTGAGCGTGCAAAACGTCTTCCCCGCTTAGGGCAGACTGAAATAGCATGAGAGGCGTCACCACAGTAGAAACATAACCCATTGCGTTTTCGAAACTCATGACGCTGTGCCCCAGAATCCACTCTATCACACTGCATGGGTTCAGAAGCTGGTTCACAAGGCAACACTATTCCACGCATACCTCTACGCTCACGCAAACGTCTGTCAATTTGAATCGCTAATGACATAGAATCATTGAGACCAGAGGGAACAGGGAAACCCACCATAACATCTTTTACATTCTCTGACAGACCCTTCCGAAAAAGGGCTGCCAAAGCATCAGCATTCCATTTGGTCAGGACTGCCCACTTACGAAATTTCTGACAGTATAACTCAGCGTCCTCAAGCCCCTGATTTAATGCCAACAAGGTTTTTTCAGCTTGATCAGTGACATTAGGTTCATCATACAATAACCCCAGAGCCAGAAAAAATGCATCGACATTACTCAAAACAGGGTACCCAGGTCTCAGGGAAAAAGCCCAATCCTGAGGATCGCCGCGCAGGAGAGAGATGACAATTTGAACCTGCTGCGCTGCGTTCCCTGAGGACTTAGGTTTTAAGGCAAAAAACAACTTACAGTTATTTTTGAAATTCAGAAATTTAGCTCGATCCCCTAAAAACAAATCTGGCATGGGAATCCTAGATTCCACAACAGGCAACCCTGCAAGATAGATAGCAATACTCCGAACTTCAGTGGCAAGCTGATCCACAAGGTCAGACAACTGTGCAAGCTCCATTGAGAGAAAAAAAAATCCTCCTCAGCACTCAGAGAAACAGAGGGAAAAGAAAAAAAAAAAAATCTCTGACAACTCTGACAATCTTTTTTTTTTCCACACTATTTTTCCCTTCTGTGAGTACCATATAATTTTGAGTTTGGCTATGATACTGTTATGTTTTGGTAGCTGAGGAGAGCAGGCAAAAACGGCAATACATCAGAGAGGTTGGAATCTACTGGATTGCAGTACCCTAACTAACCACCACAACTAAAGGCGGGCGTGGAGCGTACCTACGTTTGTCCTAGACGCCTTGTCACAGCCTGAGAAGCTAACTACACCTAAAGATAGAAAGAGGAAAACTATCTGCCCCGGAGCAGATCCCCAAAGAATATAGGAAGCACCCAAACATGTAATGGCGGTTAGACAAGAGGAAATACAGACACAGACAGAAAATAGTATGAGCAAACGTTGGGGCCCAACTTCCTAGACAGAAAAGGATAGGAAGGACACTTACTGCAATCCCAAAAAAACCCTAAAAAGTACCAACTCTACTAATTACAAAAACACCTGAGATCACACGACCTCTACCACCTAAATTAGTTCTCTGGTGTAACAAAACTAAGCCGCAGCCACTGAAAAAACTGGAAAAGGCAAATGAACAAATAACAGAGGCTCAGATAAACTGAGAGGAGCAGAAGCCCCAGGAGGGGACCTGGCTGACCTCCACAAGAGTGCAGGAAACAATGCAAAAAGCAAGCACAAAAATAAAAGCAGAAAATATCTTATCTGAGAGCAGGAGAAGAGGCAAGATTCAGCAGGCTTCCAAGTGAACCAGGAACAACAGCAGTTAGACAAGAACAATTGATCACCGGCAACCCTGATGGGAGGGAACCTCCCTTATATAGGACCAGTCTGTAACTCCTGATTGCCAATCTTCACTAAATGGTTCAGCACTGTCTGCAACCACCAGAGGGAGCTTCTGCTCAGAACTCATTTCTAACACATTCACAACAGTGTAGTATTACTCCCCTGTCCTTCCTGCCAACACCTCGCAATCATTGTCCCAAGGCAGTAGCCGCGTGAAGGATTCCTAATGACTCAGAACTTCATAAGTATTATGTCCCTTTTCTGAGTGTACTTCTTTTCCTCCAGAATAGGTAGATGCTACCAAGGCCTTATTGAACATCTGTATCAGTTGGTGACGTCTTTTGTTAAGGCAATATAATTTGCATTGCTAATAGTTGTAACATGCCTAAAACGTGGCAGCTTCCATAAATTTTTACACAGTGGCTAGTGTTGAGCGATATTGCTCGATATCTAAAAATATCGTATCGAAATTGTATCGCCGATAGCACTAAATATCGTCGATATCCGATTTCGATACCGGAAGTCCCATGTAAGTCTATGGGAACAAAATATCGCAACAAAAAAAACCCTTTCTTTCGTTGTAAACACAAAATATACACACATAGAATACATATATATATATATATATATATATATACATGTCATTGTGACATATATATATATACATATATTTATAGTTTATACACTTCTACATAGTAAAATCGACTCTAATTCAATTGCCGGGTAAAGACGTGACATACCCCATAGAAGTCGACGGGCTCGGTGCCGAGTACCCCAAAAACCTCTGGCTCTGTGCGACTCAACTTGGGCGTCACAAACAGGATTCTGTAGCTCGCTATAAGCGAGTCCTGTGTGCCTGAATTGCACTGGTTTTGTGCTTGAGAATTGCTAAAATCATCAGAGAATGTATTTGCCATTTTTCCGCCATATCTGCGTCACGACGAGGCACTGGTGAAGAAGAAGGGCGTGCTCTTCGTGGGTGTCACTCAGTGGCGTGAAAACGATGGCCGCCCACTGTAAATGGTACTGCAATGTAAGATCGTGCCCCACAGCTCTGGAGTTCCGCCTCCTCATCCTCCTCAGTGTGCGGAAACAAACACGAAGGTCCCGCCTCCCTACAAAAGAGGGGCCCTCTCCAGATGCTAATGACACATGTGACTTGGCAGAGATGGCTAATGGACACGACGAGCAGAAGTGGGAAGGGATGGAGCAGTCAGAGCTCTCCCCCCACGGAAGCGACCCGATCGCCACGGAGCCACCGTTGGGCACCCGGCCTGGAAACCCTCCTACGCTGCAAGAAGCGGAGGATACCCTAAGAGGCCTGGCCGGCACCGGGAGGAGGTCGCCAGGATGGAAGCCAGCTGGCGTGCCCTAAAAATAAACTTGGAGCGGCGCCAATCCCTCTTACCTGAAGTGTCTGTACCGGAAGGTGAGGCACCCGTTCTAGTAGAGGAGTCCTTGCAATGTGATCGGGTTGACGTTGTCGCAGTGGAGGCACCCGTTCCTGCAAAAACCGCAGCACCGTCAGCAGCACCCCAGATCCCGCTGTCTGCCCCCGTCGCTGAGACAGAAGAAGCGACACCCGTCCTCATGGAGGAGGCCGCGCAGGCACCAGAGCACTACCTGCCTGTACCGGAGCCCCGACTGTCATCTGATTTAGAGCCGTCTGCTTCCTCCGCAGGGGAGCGCCGCCAGGACTGGGGGGCGACAGGAGAGCTGCCGCAAACCGGACACTGTAAGCTGCAGTGGAGTGGTGGAGACATGGAGCAGCTGGTGGAGGAGAATTTCAACCGGCGTCAGGAGGAAGAGTGGAGACGTTTGGAGCGGGAAGCAGAGCGACAAAGGGAGCAGCGAGAATCCCTAAAACTTCACCAACGTCACCTGGAGAAGGACCGGGCAGATAAGGACCGGATGAGAAAGGATAAAGGAACCCTGTGTGAGCCGCGGCGTAAGGGTGCAGTACGGAGCTTTAAATTGAAAGGTGGTTGGGGCTTCATCAAGGAGCCTGGACTTTATTTACAAGTCTTTGTGACCCGGCGGGACGTGGAGGCTCACCTCCCAGAAGGACACCCGGGGAGGGACCTGTTGCCAGGAGACTTGGTGACTTACACCCGACACTGGGGTTACAATGGGTGGTACGCCCTAAAGTTACCAGGTGCGACCCCTACTCCCCAGTGTGTCAGGGAACCTGTGAGACCCTCGGAGCCTTCAGCCTCCCAATCCAGGCCTCGCAAAAGTGCCCACCCCACAACGTAAATCTCCCCAGCCTCCCTCAGTGGTCTCCTCAGCAGCCCCAGCTATGGACATGATAAGTATAGCTGGCTCGTACCCGGCGCCTGTTAGGCACCCTGGGTTTCGTACAGTCTGGGACATAGGGTTCCAGACCCGGAGGGAGATGAAAGAGGTGGCCACACAGACCCAGATAGCGGGTCACGACGTCACTGTACAGGCCACACGACGTCATCAGGTCCTGGTGGTCCTTGGGCCTCGGATGTTTGGCAATCTCAAGAGAGTACCAGGTGGTACCTGGAAGAGGCCAGCCAAAGAAGTCTAAATAACCCGGACAGGGTCCCTGTATGTAAATAGTTAAATTGTTTATGTACCCGGACGGGTGAATGTTCCTAAAAAAGTTTTTTAATTTAATAAAAAAAAAAAAACACAGTTTTCATTACTTTTATTACAGTCTCATCCTGCGACGCCATCGATCTCCTGTAAAAAAATGAAAAAAAAAAAAAAAAGTATACCACCTGACCGACGCAGTCCATAGTAACGAGTGTCCCACGACGATCCAGCTCTGCTACATCAGAATGACAGGCAGAGCCTGTCATCCCGGCGCAGCACAGCTGATTACCTGCTTCCCCGGCGGTGACGTCATCGGACTGACTGCTTTACGGCCGGGATTACCCTGCAGTCACTGCAGTTATCGCGAAAAACTGCATGTGACCGCCAGGGAGAAGATAATGGCGGCCATCAGCAGTCCAGGACGTGACCGCCGGAGATCTTCTGCCAGGTAAGTGCCGCTGACTCCTGACAGACCCGACCGACGGACACTCACAGTGACAGTGACAAATTCGATTCCGGTATCGATAAGACGAAAATATCGAAACGAATTATCGAAAGGCCGATAGAGCTAATATCGGCCGATAGCCGATATTTGCATTATCGTATCGCTCAACACTAACGGTGGCACATTATAACCTTATGAAATTGAGGTTGATGGAGGTCACAGAAGCTCGGTGAGAAACTGGAAGGTAATTTAGAAAATGTTTGACAAATGTAATGGCCTTATGAGTGCTGGTTATACTAGTTCAGTGCACTGTTGGTTACATACAAAGGCTTATTATCAGGTTGAGGTGCCGAGTCGACTGTGAAGTTTTTGGTGCCAGAGGACAGCTTCATGTTTCAAGGCACAAAAAAACAGACTCTGATACAACAAAATCCAAGGTTGAATTTATTAAAAGTACAGAACTGTAACGCTCCTTTGTGACTGATCACCATGGCCCACTGCGAACTGAAATGTCAAAGTCAGTACACAAACGTCCAGCCTAAAATCACAAAGGCATATGACTCCTCACTTTGATTTGGACTACCAGTTGTATTACTGTACAATTCAAAAATATTTATTGAAATCCCTATCTGTTTATTGCTGCAATGTAAGCCACCCAGGAATATACTTGCAATTAAAATTCCCCAGTGTTGTCCAGGTACAACAACTGCTATTATATATTTTGGTCCCATTTCATGTGCGATGACGAGTCACCTGTAAATCTCAGTGATTGAAGGTGCAAAGAGTCATCAGGGATCTGAAAGGGAAGTGGATTTTCCTGGGTTTACTCCAAGTTCAGGTGTGCACAAATGCAGCTTGGTCAGTGTCCTCAGGTGAGGGGCTCAGAAACTCACCGGTTAAAGTGGTCTCTTTTGTCTCAAGGTGTAGTATTACTCTTTGTCCTTCCTGACAAGACTTTGCAATCATTGTCCCAAGCCAGTAAGCCGCGGAACCTGTGGTATAACATTGCTCTTCTTTTCCTTGCTATTATGACACTGCCTCCGGCTTGCTATGTGAGTACGGAAGTTAGATAATAGGCTAATGGCCCAGTGTCCCTTCTGCGACCTGGGTGAATGTGGTGCATGCAGTGTCCACGGAGAAAGCGGGGTTGGGACAGTACTGCCTAGACCACAGTATAGGCAACAGGGATCTTCGATGCTCTCCGTTCGATGCCGGGGAAGATAAGTTTTCTTGTCACAGTATCCAACCACACTGCCACTGTACTGGAACTGTGAGCCAGTTTCTGGTTGGGTTCTCAGGCCAAAATTACTGACTTTAACCTTGTTTAAAAAATTACCCATCATGACCAGAATGCCAGAAATAAGGGGGTGGGGTTACTAAGAAAGTCTGATAGGCCAGGTGCCGAGTTGATACAGAGTCCAAGACTTTCCCAGGAATGGACTCAAACAAGCTCAAATCCCACCAGGGCAACCAACTCTGGGGCACATTGCAAACTAAGCCTCACACTTACACAGCCTACTGACTTTGATCCTGGGGGCCATGCTTTCCACCAGATGAATACATGAACCACCTGGTGTATAGCAAGTGCAACAACCACTGTGCATTGTGTAGGAATGTAGACGACTGGTAGGAGCAGGCACCTTTTGGAAAGAGAATACACTTGATCTTAGCCAAAGTCCTCTTTTATGAATTTTACAGTGGCCTTTTTAATCTTTTTAGATTCTTGTGTAATGGATACTGAGCCTTTGAGCTTCATTGTCTGCCTCCTTAAATATGTACGGAGATGTTTTAATTTTTCATAATACCACATATATGCATTTAATATGCGCTAGAGTGCCCTTTTTTATTTTTGGATTCTTAGTTATCCATACTCAGCCTGTGAGCTTGTCTGTGGGCCTCAGGAAATATATTGGGGTTTGAAATTTTTTTCATTATACTCCATCTATTCCTTGAATATGATGACACACACACCCTTTTTTCTTATTATATTATTGTGTTATCTATACTGAGACATTGATCGTTTCTGTGTGCCTCCTAAAAATATATACGGAGATTTACAATTACTCAGCCACTGTATACAGCTGTTGGGTTGTGATACAGTAACCCTTTTCTAAATTTTTATCTAATGAATACTGAGTGTGTGAGCGTCGGTCTGTATGTTATAAATGCAATATAGACGTAGATTGACAAATTAAAACTACACTGTCTAAAGCTGTACGCTTCACATACAGTACAGACCAAAAGTTTGGACACCACCTTCTCATTCAAAGATTCTTCGTATTTTCATGACTTGAAAATTGTAGAAATCACACTGAAAGCATCAAAACTATGAATTAACACATGTGGAATTATACATTACACTTTACAAAAAAGTGTGAAAACAACTGAAAATATGTCTTATATTCTAGGTTCTTCAAAGTAGCTACCTTTTGCTTTGATTACTGCTTTGCACGCAGAAAAGGTGAACGGATGACTCTACATGCCTGGTTCCCACCGTGAAGCATGGAGGAGGTGGTGTAATGATGTGGGGTTCTTTGCTGGTGACACTGTTGGGGATTTATTCAAAATTGAAGGGGTGAGCGGTCCAGCCTCACCCCAAACCATCTCGATTGGTTCAGGTCTGGTGACTGTGGAGGCCAGGTCATCTGGTGTAGCACCACAACACTCTCTTCTTGGTCAAAATAGCCCTTACAACAGTCTGGAGGTGTGTTTGGGGTCATTGTCCTGTTGAAAAATAAAATGCTGGTCCAACTAAACACAAACCGGATGGAATAGCATGCCACTGCAAGATGCTGTAGTAGCCATGCTGGTTCAGTATGCCTTCAATTTTGAATAAATCCCCAACAGTGTCACCAGCAAGCACCCCACACCATCACACCATCTCCTCCATGCTTTCCGGTGGGAACCAGGCATGAGGAGTCCATCCGTTCACCTTTTCTGTGTGCAGAGCAGTAATCAAGCAAAGGTGGCTACTTTGAAGAACTAGAAATTAAGACATATTTTCAGTTGTTACACACTTTTTTGTAAAGTGTAATGTATAATTCCACGAGTTAATTCATAATTTTCATAGTCGTGAAAATACAGAAAATCGTTGATGAGAGGTGTGTCCAAACTTTTGGTCTGTACTGAAACATTACACTTTTAATGCTATTTATCTTATTGTGCAATCCATAACGGACACTGGAAGCGTGTGTGTGTGACTCCTGAATATATACGTAAAATGTTGTTGATCTCACCTTCATAAAAATGAAACATGCATTTTGTCAAGGGGTCCGTCTCCGGTATCACACAATCAACAGAGCAAAAGGGGGAATTGCGAACAATCCCAAGACCTTTATTATAGGCCAAAAGAAAAAATCCATAAACAAACCACCACACTGAGGATACAATAGTAACAAACCGAAGCAGTTCACTTGGATCGGCAGCCAGGGCAGTGGGATTACTCGGTACAGGGCCGTTGTGTTACTGGGGATGTGTCACAGCGGCAGTGACCCTGTTCCTGGCACTGGGGGGGCGAATAAAAGGGAATATGCACAGGGGATGATAGAGTTAGGAGTAAGGTATTCGTGACCCACCTGTGGTATCTGGTCAGAGGTGACCTGACAGCGCTGCAGTGCAGATCCTCGGACGGAGACTGATGCTTGTGATGCAGCAGAGTTGAAATAGCTTCCCACAAGTGAAGCTTGTCCCAGGGCAGAGAGATGATATAGAATGTTGCTAAAGGTTGGGCACAGTGGAGTGTGTTTGGCAGGAAGGACTTGAGGAGACACAGTCAGATGCACTTTCAAAGCCTTACTCACATTTTTGGCTGACAAATTGTCCAGGGACTGACTACAGGTGCTGCTGGAGTCGGTCGGCCTGAAAGCTATTTTGAATCCCCTTACTTGAGGTGGGATGTGGCTCTCCTTTGTAGGTCTATTTTTCTAAGGCACTGCCTGCTAGAAGCTCCATCCAAGTTCCTCTGTCTGTCTGTTGTGTAGGTACAAATTCACTTTCATAGCAGACAGGTGTAACCTGCTTCAGGAATCACTCAGTTATGGAGTTCCGGCTCACGTGTGCTGCTGCTGTGCAGTAAGTATTACTTTGGCCAGAGAATCTGCTGTCTACTGTCCTCCGATTCTGCAGCTGGGACTTTGTTTACCCCAGCAGCCTTGGACTCCGTTTGTCAGGTTTCGGCGCCCAACCTTGGGGGGGGCCCTTTTCTATAGCCCCCTTTTCACCAATTTGGACCAAGTCTCCCTCTCCCCTCCAGCCACAATCACTACTCCCCCCCCACCCAAATGTTCCGAGGAGCTCTTAAATAAGGTGTTGGACTCCCCCTTCTGGTCCGGAGTAGAAAGGATATGCTGTGTAACCTGTTAAAGGGGATCCTTCCTTTATTTCGACATGCATCTTCCCCCTGGAGGGAGTAAAGGCACGTGGCAACCTAAATCCGGTTTGCCAAACACTTGCAACGTGGCAGGCTACAAAATATAAAAATATCCCCCAACTGGTCCGGCGTCAGCCCTGGTTGCACAAGGGCAAGTGCAGGTTCCCTGAGCATGGGGGGGGGCGATCGTGTGAAACGGCACTGGCCGGGACCCTCTTAGTACAAACATTTGCCTCTGCGGGGATGGGTCCTCCGGTCAGACCACCAGGTACTATAGGGGCTTGTGCATGCCGTCACCCACTAGCGGCCCCCCTGCTTGTAGGGCCACTGCACTTCTACTTACCTCACCGCTCCCCCTGTGCGTTTCCACTTTTCCTGCAGTAAATTCAGGTTCAGAGAGAAAAAACCTCAGGGTCCGAACTCCCTGCATAAACAGTCCAAGTGCGTACCTGTAAGATGGCGAGTGGGGAGGGCAGAGTAGACCACTGAACAGCGAGGGAGTTATTAAATTTTTTAAATGTTTTCACGAATATATGGGTACATTTCACACTGGATTCATTAATAATGTGGACCATTATATGGAGCTTTCTTTTGGCCAATAACACACTGGGCATCACCTTGGGGCCCTTCATTACTAGTCATTGAAAGGGGGGACAGCAACACGGGCAGCTTTTTATTGGGCCATTATACACTGGATCATTAATAAATGGGACCATATTTTGGCCCATAACACACTGGAGCAGCAGCCATAGGGCCCATCATATACAGGAGCATTGTCAATGGGGCAGATCAGAGCGGAGAGAGCCCTAGGGGCAGTCGGCTGGAGCAGCAGGCATGGGGCCAATCAGAGACTGGAGCAGCACCATGGGGCGATCAGATGGAGCAGCAGGCTGGGGCCGATCAGAGACTGGAGCGCAGCCCAGGGGGCCGATCAGAGATGGAGCAGCAGCCATGGGGCGATCGAGACTGGAGCAGCAAGCCATAAGGCCCATCAATACAGTAGCATTGTGAATGGGGCAGATAGGACTGGGAGCAGACCATGGGGCAATCAGAGACTGAGCAGCAGCCATAGGGCACAATACAGGAGCATTGTCAAGGGGCAGATCAGAGCTGGAGCAGCGCCAAGGGCAGACAGAAACTGGAGCAGCAGGCAGGGGGCCAATCAGGACTGGAGAAAGCAGCCATGGGGCCGATCAGAGACTGGAGCAGCGGCATGGGGGCCGATCAGAATGGAGCACTTCCATGGGGCCCGTCAGAACTGGAGCAGCACCATGGGGCAGATCAGAGACGGGAGCAGCAGCCATAGGGCCCATCATAAACAGTAGCATTGTGAATGGGGCAGATCAGAGACTGGAGCGACCAGGGGGATCGGGAGACTGGGCAGCAGCCATAGGGCCCATCATATATGAAGCATTCAAAATGGGGGACATCAGACCTGGAGCAGCATTTACGGGGCCCCATTACACGTGGAACATTAATAATGGGGTCCATTATAAAGGAGCTTGTTTGGCCCCATCATACACTGGAGCATCATATGTGGACCATCATATACTGGAGCCCATATGGGGTTCATTTTTAGGGGCCATCATAAAGGGTATGGAGGATCATATGGGGGCCTTTCTGTTGGGCTTTATATGGGGCTCATTCTTATGTTGGCACACTATTGGTGGCCATAATACTTTATGGAGGAATATAGTGTCCTTTTTTCTAGTATTTAGATTTTTAACATAGAACAGTAGCTGTAAGAAGTGAAGTATTTTTCATTGTACTATACCGGATTTTGTGCCGTAACGGAGCATCATTAATTTGGTATGTGTTAAAGGGGCCCACTGACACTCTTTGGGCCAGGGCCCACGAAAACCGGGAGCCATCCCAACCCCCCCACAAGTTGTGCCAAATAACACCCATTTTTTTCAATGCCTAAACATTATTATAAAAGTCAATTAAGGTTTTCCAAGCTTTAAGTAATAATGTTGAGTTGTTGCCATTTTCATTCGGCCCGCCGATTTTTCGCGATGTGGCCGATTTCACTGACCCGACTTTTGCGAAAGTGGGTTCCGTGACACCCGGGGTCGTCCGAAAAAAAAGGAAAAATCCTTATTTTATTCAAAACCCTTGACTGTTCCAGTTGGCTCACACCCTAAAAGCGGCAAAGCCAGAGAACGAGGTACTTGTGCCCAATGACCCCCAAGAGAGCGAAGCGCAGTGCGCTCCATGACCGTGGTACAGCGCACTGCACAGTGAGGAGAAAAGTTCATGCAGGTTCAGCTTTGCTAAGCAAAAATTATAAGGGACAGAGGAATGACAGAGGATGTTGGTACGGTTTAGCAAGGTTTCTCCCTCAGCATTTCCCAAACTTTGCACTCCTTGTGAGGTACCCATTTCCTCAGGGCCAGGGGATGTGAGGGGCTGAGAAAAAAATCTCCCGTTCCACTGCCCTGCTGGATTGAAGTTTGTCCTCTCACCTTCTCCAGCTTTGCCAACGAAAAACCGTGTCTGTGACCACTGCTACCGCGTTTTCAACTGGGAATGTATTTCATTATTCTGCAAGAAGGGCCCTCGGTCCTCCCAAATTTTAGTACACCGTCTGCCTCGGAATAAGGGTAGGAAGTTCTTTGGTCGGGG
>JARQOD010000002.1:423968190-424021401 GCA_033576555.1 Oophaga sylvatica
TTTTCCTCCAGAATAGGTAGATGCTACCAAGGCCTTATTGAACATCTGTATCAGTTGGTGACGTCTTTTGTAAGGCAATATAATTTGCATTGCTAATAGTTGTAACATGCCTAAAACGTGGCAGCTTCCATAAATTTTTACACAGTGGCTAGTGTTGAGCGATATTGCTCGATATCTAAAAATATCGTATCGAAATTGTATCGCCGATAGCACTAAATATCGTCGATATCCGATTTCGATACCGGAAGTCCCATGTAAGTCTATGGGAACAAAATATCGCAACAAAAAAAACCCTTTCTTTCGTTGTAAACACAAAATATACACACATAGAATACATATATATATATATATATATATATATACATGTCATTGTGACATATATATATATATACATATATTTATAGTTTATACACTTCTACATAGTAAAATCGACTCTAATTCAATTGCCGGGTAAAGACGTGACATACCCCATAGAAGTCGACGGGCTCGGTGCCGAGTACCCCGAAAACCTCTGGCTCTGTGCGACTCAACTTGGGCGTCACAAACAGGATTCTGTAGCTCGCTATAAGCGAGTCCTGTGTGCCTGAATTGCACTGGTTTTGTGCTTGAGAATTGCTAAAATCATCAGAGAATGTATTTGCCATTTTTCCGCCATATCTGCGTCACGACGAGGCACTGGTGAAGAAGAAGGGCGTGCTCTTCGTGGGTGTCACTCAGTGGCGTGAAAACGATGGCCGCCCACTGTAAATGGTACTGCAATGTAAGATCGTGCCCCACAGCTCTGGAGTTCCGCCTCCTCATCCTCCTCAGTGTGCGGAAACAAACACGAAGGTCCCGCCTCCTACAAAAGAGGGGCCCTCTCCAGATGCTAATGACACATGTGACTTGGCAGAGATGGCTAATGGACACGACGAGCAGAAGTGGGAAGGGATGGAGCAGTCAGAGCTCTCCCCCCACGGAAGCGACCCGATCGCCACGGAGCCACCGTTGGGCACCCGGCCTGGAAACCCTCCTACGCTGCAAGAAGCGGAGGATACCCTAAGAGGCCTGGCCCGGCACCGGGAGGAGGTCGCCAGGATGGAAGCCAGCTGGCGTGCCCTAAAAATAAACTTGGAGCGGCGCCAATCCCTCTTACCTGAAGTGTCTGTACCGGAAGGTGAGGCACCCGTTCTAGTAGAGGAGTCCTTGCAATGTGATCGGGTTGACGTTGTCGCAGTGGAGGCACCCGTTCCTGCAAAAACCGCAGCACCGTCAGCAGCACCCCAGATCCCGCTGTCTGCCCCCGTCGCTGAGACAGAAGAAGCGACACCCGTCCTCATGGAGGAGGCCGCGCAGGCACCAGAGCACTACCTGCCTGTACCGAAGCCCCGACTGTCATCTGATTTAGAGCCGTCTGCTTCCTCCGCAGGGGAGCGCCGCCAGGACTGGGGGGCGACAGGAGAGCTGCCGCAAACCGGACATTGTAAGCTGCAGTGGAGTGGTGGAGACATGGAGCAGCTGGTGGAGGAGAATTTCAACCGGCGTCAGGAGGAAGAGTGGAGACGTTTGGAGCGGGAAGCAGAGCGACAAAGGGAGCAGCGAGAATCCCTAAAACTTCACCAACGTCACCTGGAGAAGGACCGGGCAGATAAGGACCGGATGAGAAAGGATAAAGGAACCCTGTGTGAGCCGCGGCGTAAGGGTGCAGTACGGAGCTTTAAATTGAAAGGTGGTTGGGGCTTCATCAAGGAGCCTGGACTTTATTTAGAAGTCTTTGTGACCCGGCGGGACGTGGAGGCTCACCTCCCAGAAGGACACCCGGGGAGGGACCTGTTGCCAGGAGACTTGGTGACTTACACCCGACACTGGGGTTACAATGGGTGGTACGCCCTAAATGTTACCAGGTGCGACCCCTACTCCCCAGTGTGTCAGGAACCTGTGAGACCCTCGGAGCCTTCAGCCTCCCACATCCAGGCCTCTGCAAAAGTGCCCACCCCACAACGTAAATCTCCCCAGCCTCCCTCAGTGGTCTCCTCAGCAGCCCCAGCTATGGACATGATAAGTATAGCTGGCTCGTACCCGGCGCCTGTTAGGCACCCTGGGTTTCGTACAGTCTGGGACATAGGGTTCCAGACCCGGAGGGAGATGAAAGAGGTGGCCACACAGACCCAGATAGCGGGTCACGACGTCACTGTACAGGCCACACGACGTCATCAGGTCCTGGTGGTCCTTGGTGCCTCGGATGTTTGGCAATCTCAAGAAGAGTACCAGGTGGTACCTGGAAGAGGCCAGCCAAAGAAGTCTAAATAACCCGGACAGGGTCCCTGTATGTAAATAGTTAAATTGTTTATGTACCCGGACGGGTGAATGTTCCTAAAAAAGTTTTTTAATTTAATAAAAAAAAAAAAAACACAGTTTTCATTACTTTTATTACAGTCTCATCCTGCGACGCCATCGATCTCCTGTAAAAAAATGAAAAAAAAAAAAAAAAGTATACCACCTGACCGACGCAGTCCATAGTAACGAGTGTCCCACGACGATCCAGCTCTGCTACATCAGAATGACAGGCAGAGCCTGTCATCCCGGCGCAGCACAGCTGATTACCTGCTTCCCCGGCGGTGACGTCATCGGACTGACTGCTTTACGGCCGGATTACCCTGCAGTCACTGCAGTTATCGCGAAAAACTGCATGTGACCGCCAGGGAGAAGATAATGGCGGCCATCAAGCAGTCCAGGACGTGACCGCCGGAGATCTTCTGCCAGGTAAGTGCCGCTGACTCCTGACAGACCCGACCGACGGACACTCACAGTGACAGTGACAAATTCGATTCCGGTATTCGATAAGACGAAAATATCGAAACGAATTATCGAAAGGCCGATAGAGCTAATATCGGCCGATAGCCGATATTTGCATTATCGTATCGCTCAACACTAACGGTGGCACATTATAACCTTATGAAATTGAGGTTGATGGAGGTCACAGAAGCTCGGTGAGAAACTGGAAGGTAATTTAGAAAATGTTTGACAAATGTAATGGCCTTATGAGTGCTGGTTATACTAGTTCAGTGCACTGTTGGTTACATACAAAGGCTTATTATCAGGTTGAGGTGCCGAGTCGACTGTGAAGGTTTTTGGTGCCAGAGGACAGCTTCATGTTTCAAGGCACAAAAAAACAGACTCTGATACAACAAAATCCAAGGTTGAATTTATTAAAAGTACAGAACTGTAACGCTCCTTTGTGACTGATCACCATGGCCCACTGCGAACTGAAATGTCAAAGTCAGTACACAAACGTCCAGCCTAAAATCACAAAGGCATATGACTCCTCACTTTGATTTTGGACTACCCATGTTAGTATTACTGTACAATTCAAAAATATTTATTGTAAATCCCTATCTGTTTATTGCTGCAATGTAAGCCACCCAGGAATATACTTGCAATTAAAATTCCCCAGTGTTGTCCAGGTACAACAACTGCTATTATATATTTTGGTCCACATTTCATGTGCGATGACGAGTCACCTGTAAATCTCAGTGATTGAAGGTGCAAAGAGTCATCAGGGATCTGAAAGGGATGTGCATTTTCCTAGGCTTTACTCCAAGTTCAGGTGTGCACAAATGCACGCTTGGTACAGTGTCCTCCAGGTGAGGGGCTCAGCAAACTCACCGGTAAAGTGGTCTCTTTTGTCTCAAGGTGTAGTATTACTCTTTGGTCCTTCCTGACAAGACTTTGCAATCATTGTCCCAAGCCAGTAGCCGCGGAACCTGTGGTATAACATCTGCTCTTCTTTTCCTTGCTATTATGACACTGCCTCCGGCTTGCTATGTGAGTACGGAAGTTAGATAATAGGCTAATGGCCCAGTGTCCCTTCTGCGACCTGGGTGAATGTGGTGCATGCAGTGTCCACAGGAGAAAGCGGGGTTGGGACAGTACTGCCTAGACCACAGTATAGGCAACAGGGATCTTCGATGCTCTCCGTAGTCGATGCCGGGGAAGATAAGTTTTCTTGCTCACAGTATCCAACCACACTGCCACTGTACTGGAACTGTGAGCCATGTTTCTGGTTGGGTTCTCAGGCCAAAACTTACCTGACCTTTAACCTTGTTTAAAAAAATTACCCATCATGACCAGAATGCCAGAAATACAGGGGGGTGGGGTTACTTAAGAAAGTCTGATAGGCCAGGTGCCGAGTTGCTACAGAGTCCAAGACTTTCCCAGGATGTGACTCAAAACAAGCTCAGAATCCCACCAGGGCAACCAACTCCTGGGGCACATTGCAAACTAAGCCTCACACTTACACAGCCTACTGACTTTGATCCTGGGGGGCCATGCTTTCCACCAGATGAATACATGAGCCACCTGGTGTACTAGCAAGTGCAACAACCACTGTGCATTGTGTAGGAATGTAGACGACTGGTAGGAGCAGGCCACCTTTTGGAAAGAGAATACACTTGATCTTAGCCAAAAGTCCTCTTTTATGAATTATACAGTGGCCTTTTTAATCTTTTTAGATTCTTGTGTAATGGATACTGAGCCTTTGAGCTTCATTGTCTGCCTCCTTAAATATGTACGGAGATGTTTTAATTTTTCATAATACCACATATATGCATTTAATATGCTGCTAGAGTGCCCTTTTTTATTTTTGGATTCTTATGTTATCCATACTCAGCCTGTGAGCTTGTCTGTGGGCCTCAGGAAATATATATGGAGTTTGAAATTTTTTTCATTATACTCCATCTATTCCTTGAATATGATGACACACTACCCCTTTTTTCTTATTATATTATTGTGTTATCTATACTGAGACATTGATCGTTTCTGTGTGCCTCCTAAAATATATACGGAGATTTACAATTACTCAGCCACTGTATACAGCTGTTGGGTTGTGATACAGTACCCTTTTTCTAATTTTTATCTAATGAATACTGAGTGTGTGAGCGTCGGTCTGTATGTTATAAATGCAATATAGACGTAGATTGACAATTAAAACTACACTGTCTAAAGCTGTACGCTTCACATACAGTACAGACCAAAAGTTTGGACACACCTTCTCATTCAAAGATTCTTCTGTATTTTCATGACTATGAAAATTGTAGAATCACACTGAAAGCATCAAAACTATGAATTAACACATGTGGAATTATACATTACACTTTACAAAAAAGTGTGAAACAACTGAAAATATGTCTTATATTCTAGGTTCTTCAAAGTAGCTACCTTTTGCTTTGATTACTGCTTTGCACGCAGAAAAGGTGAACGGATGGACTCTACATGCCTGGTTCCCACCGTGAAGCATGGAGGAGGTGGTGTAATGATGTGGGGTTCTTTGCTGGTGACACTGTTGGGGATTTATTCAAAATTGAAGGGGTGAGCGGTCCAGCTCACCCCAAACCATCTCGATTGGGTTCAGGTCTGGTGACTGTGGAGGCCAGGTCATCTGGTGTAGCACCACAACACTCTCCTTCTTGGTCAAATAGCCCTTACACAGTCTGGAGGTGTGTTTGGGGTCATTGTCCTGTTGAAAAATAAATGCTGGTCCAACTAAACACAAACCGGATGGAATAGCATGCCACTGCAAGATGCTGTAGTAGCCATGCTGGTTCAGTATGCCTTCAATTTTGAATAAATCCCCAACAGTGTCACCAGCAAAGCACCCCCACACCATCACACCATCTCCTCCATGCTTCACGGTGGGAACCAGGCATGTAGAGTCCATCCGTTCACCTTTTCTGTGTGCAGAGCAGTAATCAAAGCAAAAGGTGGCTACTTTGAAGAACCTAGAATATAAGACATATTTTCAGTTGTTACACACTTTTTTGTAAAGTGTAATGTATAATTCCACATGAGTTAATTCATAATTTTCATAGTCGTGAAAATACAGAAAATCGTTGAATGAGAAGGTGTGTCCAAACTTTTGGTCTGTACTGAACATTACACTTTTAATGCTATTTATCTTATTGTGCAATCCATACGGACACTGGAAGCGTGTGTGTGTGACTCCTGATATATATACGTAAAATGTTGTTGATCTCACCTTCATAAAAATGAAACATGCATGTTGTCAAGGGGTCCGTCTCCGGTATCACACAATCAACAGAGCAAGAGAATTGCGAACAATCCCAAGACCTTTATTATAGGCCAAAAGAAAAAATCCATAAACAAACCACCACACTGAGGATACAATAGTATCAAACACGAATGCAGTTCACTTGGATCGGCAGCCAGGGCAGTGGGATACTCGGTACAGGGCCGTTGTGTTACTGGGGATGTGTCACAGCGGCAGTGACCCTGTTCCTGGCACTGGGGGGGCGAATAAAAGGGGAATATGCACAGGGGATGATAGAGTTAGGAGTAAGGTATTCGTGACACCACCTGTGGTATCTGGTCAGAGGTGACCTGACCAGCGCTGCAGTGCAGATCCTCGGACGGAGACTGATGCTGTGATGCGCAGAGTTGAAATAGCTTCCCACAAGTGAAGCTTGTCCCAGGGCAGAGAGATGATATAGAATGTTGCTAAAGGTTGGGCACAGTGGAGTGTGTTTGGCAGGAAGGACTTGAGGAGACACAGTCAGATGCACTTTTCAAAGCCTTACTCACATTTTTGGCTGACAAATTGTCCAGGGCACTGACTACAGGTGCTGCTGGAGTCGGTCGGCCTGAAAGCTATTTTGAATCCCCTTACTTGAGGTGGGATGTGAGCTTCCTTTGTAGGTCTATTTTCTAAGGCACTGCCTGCTAGAAGCTCCATCCAAGTTCCTCTGTCTGTCTGTTGTGTAGGTACAAATTCACTTTCATAGCAGACAGGTGTAACCTGCTTCAGGAATCACTCAGTTATGGAGTCTCCGGCTCACGTGTGCTGCTGCTGTGCAGTAGAGTATTACTTTGGCCAGAGAATCTGCTGTCTACTGTCCTCCGATTCTGCAGCTGGGACTTTAGTTTACCCACCAGCCTTGGACTCCGTTTGTCAGGTTTCGGCGCTCCAACCTTGGGGTGAGCTCTCTATAGCCCCTCTTTTCACCAATTTGGATCCACACGTCTCTCCTCTCGTGTCCCTCCAGCCACAATCACTACTCCTCCCCAGCCAGAATGTTCTCGAGGAGCTCTCCTGAAATAAGGTGTTGGATCTCCCCCTTCTGGTCCGGAGTATGAAAGGTATATGCTGTGTAACCTGTTAAAGGGATCCTTCCTTTATTTCAGACATGACATCACTCCCCCTGGAGGGAGTAAAGGTCACTGTGGCAACCTAAATCCTGGTGTGCCACACACTTGCAAGCGTGGCAGGACTACAAAATATAAAAATATCCCCAACTGGTCCGGCGTCAGCACCTGGTGCACACGGGCAAGTGCAGGTTCACTGAGCATGTGGGGGGGCGACTCGTGTGCAACGGCACTGGCACAGGGACCCTCATAGTACAAACATTTGCCTCTGACGGTGGGATGGGTCCTCTCGCCGTCAGACGCACCAGCGTACTATGAGGGGCCTTGTGCCAGTGCCGTCACCCACTAGTCGGCCACCCCTGCTTGCTAAGGGCCACTGCACTTACAATACTTACCTCACCATGCTCCACCGCTGTGACGTCTTCCACTTTCCTGACAGTAAAATTCAGGTTACAGAGAGAAATAACCTCACGTCCGTACTCCCTCTGCATAAACAGTCCAAGTGCAGAGACCTGTAAGATGGCGATGCTGAGGAGGGCAGAGTAGACCACTGCACAGCGAGGAGAGTTATTAAATATTTTTAAATGTTTTCACGAATATATGGGTAGCATTTCACACTGGATCATTAATAATGTGGACCATCATATATGGAGCTTTCTTTTGGCCAATAACACACTGGAGCATCAGCCATGGGGCCCATCATATACTAGATCATTGTAAAGGGGGGACAGCAGACACTGGAGCAGCATTTATTGGGCCCATTATACACTGGATCATTAATAATATGGACCATGATTTTGGCCCATAACACACTGGAGCAGCAGCCATAGGGCCCATCATATACAGGAGCATTGTCAATGGGGCAGATCAGAGACTGGAGCAGCAGCCATAGGGCAGATCAGAGACTGGAGCAGCAGGCATGGGGCCAATCAGAGACTGGAGCAGCAGCCATGGGGCCGATCAGAGACTGGAGCAGCAGGCATGGGGCCGATCAGAGACTGGAGCAGCAGCCATGGGGCCGATCAGAGACTGGAGCAGCAGCCATGGGGCAGATCAGAGACTGGAGCAGCAGCCATAAGGCCCATCATATACAGTAGCATTGTGAATGGGGCAGATCAGAGACTGGAGCAGCAGCCATGGGGCAGATCAGAGACTGGAGCAGCAGCCATAGGGCCCATCATATACAGGAGCATTGTCAATGGGGCAGATCAGAGACTGGAGCAGCAGCCATAGGGCAGATCAGAGACTGGAGCAGCAGGCATGGGCCAATCAGAGACTGGAGCAGCAGCCATGGGGCCGATCAGAGACTGGAGCAGCAGGCATGGGGCCGATCAGAGACTGGAGCAGCTTCCATGGGGCCGATCAGAGACTGGAGCAGCAGCCATGGGGCAGATCAGAGACTGGAGCAGCAGCCATAGGGCCCATCATATACAGTAGCATTGTGAATGGGGCAGATCAGAGACTGGAGCAGCAGCCATGGGGCAGATCAGAGACTGGAGCAGCAGCCATAGGGCCCATCATATACTGAAGCATTCAAAATGGGGGACATCAGACACTGGAGCAGCATTTACGTGGCCCATTACACGCTGGAACATTAATAATGGGGTCCATTATATATGGAGCTTGATTTTGGCCCATCATACACTGGAGCATCATCCATGTGGACCATCATATACTGGAGCATCATATGGGGTTCATTATTTATGGGCCATCATAAAGGGTATGGAGGATCATATGGGGCCTATTCTGTATGGAGCATTATATGGGGCTCATTCTTATGTATGGCACACTATGTGGTGGCCATAATACTTTATGGAGGAATATAGTGTCCTTTTTTCTAGCTATTGTAGATTTTAACATAGATATCAGTCATGTCATGTAAGAAGTGAAGTATTTTTCATTGTACTATACCGAGATTTCTGTGCCGTAACGGAGCATCATTAATTGTGGTATGTGTTAAAGGGGCCCACTGACACTCTTTGGGCCAGGGCCCACGAAAACCGGGAGCCATCCCAACCCCCCCACAAGTTGTGCCAAATAACACCCATTTTTCAATGCCTAAACATTATTATAAAGTCAATTAAGGTTGCCAAGCTTAAGTAATAATGATTGATGTTGTTGCCATTTTCATTCGGCCCGCCGATTTTTCGCGATAGTTGGCCGATTTCACTCGACCCGACTTTTGCGAAAGTCGGGTTCCGTGACACCCGAGTCGATCCGAAAAACAGGAAAGTCGCTTATTTCTATTCAAAACCCTTGACTGTTCCAGTTGGCTCACACCACTAAAAGCGGCAAAGCCAGAGAACGAGGTGACTTGTGCCCAATGACCGCAAGAGAGCGAAGCGCAGTGCGCTCCATGACCGTGAGTACAGCGCACGTGCACAGTAGAGAGAGAAAGTTCATGCCACGTGTTCAGCTTTGCTAAGCAAAAATTATAAGGGACAGAGGAATGACAGAGGATGTTGGTACGGTCAGCAAGGTACTCCCTCAGCATCTTCCCAAACTTTGCACTCCTTGTGAGAGTCACCCATGCCTCAGGGCCAGGGCGATGTGAGGGTCTGAGAAAACTCTCCCAGTTCCACTGCCTCTGCTGGATTGAAGTTGTGTCTCTCTCACCTGTACTCCATGCTTTGCCAACGAACCGTGTCTGTGACCACTGCTACCAGCGTTTTCAACTGGGAATGTATTTCATTATTCTGCAAGAAGGGCCCTCTGGTCCTCCAACATTTTAGTACACCTGTCTGCCTCTGGAATAAGAGGTAGGAAGTTCTCTTGGTAGCGTGGGTCTAAAAGTGTCACCAATCACTATTGCCCGTCACCCTAAATTTTGAGATCATGAGGGTGATGGGAAAGGCAGCGTAACATAAACTCTGCCATGTGTGAAAAACTGCTAACACTAGCAGTCAAAACTTACGTGTCCTCAACAAGAGGACGACTGACCATGCTCTCCTCCTCCTACTTTCGACTAACACCAGTAATATAATTGTAAATATATTATTGTAAACACACCCCTGTAGTTGTATCTTCCCCAACTCATTGTAGATTTGAAGTTGTCACGAGCATAAATTTTTTTGGGGGGTTTAATTATTGTTATCGTTGTTACTTTGTGTAGATTGTAATCTGTCATGAGCAGGGTCGTTTTATTTATGTAGAATTAATGTATTACTAGATGATGGCCCAATTCTAACGCATCGGGTATTCTAGAACAGTGGTCCTCAACCTTTTTTGCACCAGGGACCGGCTTCAAGCAAGACCATTCTTCCATGGCCCGGCAGGGTGGGGATGGAGGTGGGGCAGGGGCGAGGCTTTGGTCATATGGGGCGGGGCTATGGACGGAGTTGAAGTATGTATAGTAAGATGGTCCCACACATAATCCCCCTATGTATAGTATGATGGCCCCACAAAGTACTGATTGATATATATACACTGTATATACTCAAGTATAAGCTGACCCGAGTATAAGCCGAGGCACCTAATTTTGCCACGGAAAACTGGGTAAGCTTATAGACTCGAGTATAAGCCGGGTATGCATTGTCCCCTCATTCCTATCCCGGTACGTGTGGTTCCCCCCATCCTGTCCAGCTCTGTGTGGCTCCCCCTGCTGTATGCATGGCTCCCCTGTCCCATCCTGTATGCATGGCTCCGCTCCCACTCTCCCATTCTTGTATGCATAGCTCCGCTCCCACCCTCCCATCCTTGTATGCATGGCTCCCCTGTCCCATCCTACATGCATGGCTCCGCTCCCACCCTCCCATCCTTGTATGCATGGCTCAGCTCCCACCCTTCCATGCTTGTATGCATGGCTCCGCTCCCACCCTCCCATCCTTGCATGCATGGCTCAGCTCCCACCCTCCCATGCTTGTATGCATGGCTCCGCTCCCACCCTCCCATCCTTGTATGCATGGCTCCGCTCCCCCCTCCCAATCTTGTATGCATGGCTCCCCTGTCCCATCCTATATGCATGGCTCTGCTCCCACCCTCCCATCCTTGTATTCATGGCTGCGCTCCCCCTCCCATCCCTGTATGCATGGCTCCGCTCCCTCTCCCATCCTTGTATGCATGGCTCCGCTCCCACCCTCCCATCCTGTATACATGACTCCGCTCCACCCTCCCATCCTGTATACATGGCTCCGCTCCCACCCTCCCATCCTGTATACATGGCTCCGCTCCCACCCTCCCATCCTGTATATATGGCTCCGATCCCACCCTCACCTCTTTGTATGCATGGCTGGCTCCGCTCTCACCCTCCCCTCTTTGTATGCATGGCTGGGCTCCCCCATCATACTTACCCTCACACCATCACAGCATGTCCCTGCATCTCTTTCCCGGCGCGTCTGCTTCTTCCTGAGCGGTGCAGTCATGTGATACCGCTCATTAAGGTCATGAAATTGGATGTCACACCTATGGGAGTCGAGTCGTGTCCATATTCATGGCCTTAATTAGCAGTACTACCTGACCGCTCAGCACAAGATGAAGCTGCCGTGCCGGGACAGGGATGCATGGACGGAAGGTGAATATTGCTGTCGGTCCGGTCCTGGGCCACGAACCGGTGGTTGGGGACCTCTGTTCTAGAATATGGGTACTTCCGCTGCGAGCAGCTGGGAGATGAACGGTTGGCGCCGGTCATCTCCCGACTGCGTTGCCGCTGACCTTCATGTGGCAGGAGATGACCAGCGGCTACCGTCGGGAGATCAGCGGCGCTAGCGGTGGCGTGCGTGGTTAATTCGTGGCCGGATTTTTATAGTTGTTACTTAGTGTAGATTGTAAGCTGTCGCGAGCAGGGTCAATTTATTTTGGTTTAATTATTTTATTATTGTTATCGTTGTTAGGACTGTTGTTTTTCAAAATGTTCAACTGTTAATATGTTTGCACTATATAAATAACTAAATATTCTGATTCGAACACAGAGAAGTAGGATGGAGACATTAATGATGGCGTCATTTACGCTCACCATCTTGTTGGATTCTTCAAACTTTTGGAGGATGGTACATATGTCTGACATCCATGTCCACTCCTGAGATCTTATGCTTGAAGTCAGAACTGAATACCGACAACCTTGTTGATGCTGGTAGAATAGTCACCAACTGCCCTCTTCTGCTCACAAATCCTTTGCAACATCTTCCAAGGCCTGGGGGCATGACACGCCAGTCATTGAGCCAGAAGCTGCAAGCGCTGCTGAATCACTGCAAAGGGCGGTTGAAGCTGTAGCTGACTTTCTAAA
Source organism: Oophaga sylvatica (assembly GCA_033576555.1). Taxonomy (NCBI): domain Eukaryota; kingdom Metazoa; phylum Chordata; class Amphibia; order Anura; family Dendrobatidae; genus Oophaga; species Oophaga sylvatica. The sequence goes on from JARQOD010000002.1 coordinate 423,980,549, forward strand.
AAGGGTATTTAGAGTGTTGCACTTTTCCGAGCAGATCTGCCAGCTCCGTGTCATTTTTCAAAAAAGTGGAACAATTTGGTTTAGCGCATGAGCAAGGCATGGCACGTGTGTGTGCTCGCCTTGCCAAAGAGCAGCCACCAGGATCCACCCATTGTCCACACACAACATGCCTGGCTGTGGGTTCAGCTGTCTAATATACCGATATTCCTGCTGTTTCAGAGCTGTCCACAACTCTTCAGCATGGTGGTGTTTGTCACAGAAGCATATTAGCTTCAGCACAGCCTGTTCCTGCTTTGATTAGGCAGTGTTGCAGTACTTCCAGCTTGTGAATGATGTGCTACCTTTTGGAGCTGGAGGCTGAGGAGGAGGCGAAGGAGGAGGAGGAGGAGGTGCAGGAGCTGTACACTGTGGGGGCAACCCAGATTGACATAGGGCACCCAATACTCTGTGTTTGGGAGGACGGTCACAATACCAAATTCTGAGTGTGTCCCGGATTCCACTATATTAACCCTGTGTACCCTCAATGAGATGTATCATCCCTGACCACAAGCACTTGTCCACGTGTTTTTGTGGTTAGGTGGACTTTACAAGTACCAGCATTGTGGAGGGCACGGGTAATGTTGTGGGACACGTGCCTGTGTAATGCCAAGATGGCACAACGTGACAAATAGTCCCGCTAGTTCGTGGCTTTGGTGTGATCCTCGACTCTGCCCTCTCTTTCAAGCTACACATCCAAGCCCTTGCCCCAGCCCACTACAACTCAAAAACATTTCCTGGATCCGTACATTCCAAGAAACTTCAAAAATATTTGTGCATGCCCTCAGGCAGAGCGGGAGAAATAGTGCTGGGCGGGGACCGATTACTTTGTGACTGTCACCGTCATCAGGTTGCGGAAAGCTTCCGTATTCCACGAGCCCAAAAAGCAACATTTCCATCGCAAACAGACGACAAATGTGTGAATTTAGTACTGTGGTGTTGGCTGCGTATTTCCGCTTGCTTTCCAAGGACTGGTGTATGGACAACTGAACGCTGCGTTGGGACAAGGACGTGGACATGATTGTTAATGGTGCTTGTTGAGTTTGTGTGCAACTACAGATGCAGGGCAAGAGGCATCTTTGCATGCACCATAGACAGGAGATTGGCTTGCAAGCACAACAGCGGAAGCAGTGGTATCACCCGCAGACACTGTTCATGGAGCCTGGTGTTCAACCAACAAAGTCAGGTGCTTTGCTGCCATGTGCCTGATCATGCTGGTGGTGGTAAGGCTGGTAGTTTTGCAACCACTGCCGATGCGGGCATGGCCGGTGGTGCAAACAGCCTTTTTGGGGTTATCGGCAGAGTCTTTAAATAACAAGACTGTTAGGGGGACATTCATTTTCTTCCTCTCCCACACTACCTCCTGACCTCGACAGCTGTTTTTCGCTGTTCCCCAAGGCTTTGTTCTAGGACCCCTACTCTTCTCCATCTACACCTTCGGCCTGGGACAGCTGATGTAATGGCACAGTTTGCAATATCATCACTGTGCCGATGACACGCAGATCTACCTATCTGCACCTGACTTCACATCCTTACTGACAAAAATCACACGTCTTCTGGCTATATCATTCTTCTTTTTTGCTCGCTTTCAAAAAGTGGTCATGGACAAATCAGAATACATCATCTTTCAAGCACCTCACACTGAGTAGACATGAGAGCTGTGTATGCATCATTCGGTACCACTTTAGTAAGAGGGCAACTTAGCCCTAGAGATAATTATTTTCCAGACACTCCCTGCCTTTTTTGCACATTTTTGGCAGCTGTGATGTTCATCTTTTTGGTGCGGATGTGGTAAATTTCAAAGTCGTCATCAATACCATCATCGTCCACATCTTGTAAAGAGGAAATCTGGTGTTTCCAAGGGTCGTGGTTATGCGTGTTTAGTGGCATTCCTTTAACAGTATCCTTTAACAGTATTCGTTACACTATGACAAATAATTATCCACTGGGACATTTGGATCTTATTGGTATTATGTATAGGTGAAGATGAAGAAGCTTGTGGCACGGGTGTGTTTATAGTTACGGAAGGTGCACACCTCTTTCAACTTATTTTTTTCACGAGCATCCATCAGTTTGTATGGTTTTCCTCCGACACTGATCTGTTGTCTCTAATTCAGCATCTCACAAACATGTTGCACTTTGCCCTTTATAAAGACACGTGCGTGTTTGGCAAGTGGCAACATATTTTGGACGGGCATTTCTTAGGCCGAGTCTCATACGCGCATCTGTTACACCGATCTTGTGACGGGCATGAAACCGATTCTGGTAATTGATGGTGGCTAAACGACGAATCATTGTAGGCTGTATCCTGGATCTTATACCTTCCATAGCCACTGCTGTTATTAATCATGTACTTTCCCATTCCTGTCATCACCATGCCCCTTTTCCTGATCACTTCATCCAACGATTTGTCAGCCATATTTTTACTAAAAACCTGCACCTTCCCAGCAGCAACTGTGTAGGAAACCACATTACAGTTTTACAAGATGTTTATGATGCCCCTAAAAAACAATTACACACTATATTCATATCTACCCCAGGGGGAAATGTTTGCCAGCCAGTGTATGGCCATTCCAAGTCTAGGAGACCCACTCCTTTAAATTGGGCCTAGTTTTGAATCAGGCCTTCCTCCACGTCTCATCAGTCGCTGCCAGTAGATCACCAAGGTTAATGTGTTCCGTGCTGCTACAGCCAGTGTTGAATTCCTAACAAGGGTGGGTGTTTTTGCTGGGGGTAAAATAGTTGTTATGGAAAAAGTTGAGGTGTACCACACAGGGAAAAATGTTTGCCAGGCCCTGCAACTTTGTGCTTGGGCATTCCAAGTATCGGAGACCCTCTCCTGTATCTTATTCGTAATATGCATGGGTGAAGATGAAGAAGCTTTTGCCACAGGTGTTTTTATAGTTACAGACGGTGCACTCCTCTTTAAACTTAGTTTTTCATGAGCATCCATCATTTGTTTGGTTTCCCTCCGTCACTCATCTGCTTTCTGTAATTCAGCATCTCACGAACATGTAGCACTTTGCCCTTTATACAGATTTGTGCGTGTTTGGCAACATGTTTTGGACGGGCATTTCTTAGGCCGAGTCTCATACACGCATCTGTTACACCGATCTTCTGACGGGCATGAAACCGATTCTGGTACTTGATGGTTGCTAAACAACGAATCTGTTATGAAGCTGAGGAGGACAGGAACAACAGCAGGGCAGCCGAACACCTGAGATGTTGGTAACTAATGGGTTGCAGAAACCTGAACTAACCACACAACTAGAGGTAGCCGTGGAGCGTTCCTACGTTGATCCTAGACGCCTCGTCACAGCCTGAGAGCTAGATATACCTAAAGATAGAAACAGGAAAGCTAACTGCCCCGGAGTAGAGCCCCAAAGGAATAGGCAGCCCCCAAACATATAATGGCGGTTAGACAAGATGAAAACACAAACGCAGGCAGAAAACAGATAGAGGAAACGCTGGGGCCACAAGCTGACTAAATAGGAAAGGACAGGAGAGATTACTTTCTACAACCCAGAAAACCCTACAAAAATCCAACAATTCTGATTACAAAAATACTGAGCTCACACGATCTCGCCACCCACTATATCAGATCACAGTGTGAACAAAACCAAGCTGCAGCCGCTGAAAAAGCAGGAAAAAGCAAATGAAAAAACAACAGAGGCTATAGACAAACTGTGAGTAGCTCAGGCCCCAGGAGGGGACCTGGCTGTCCTCCACAAATGTGCAGAAAACAATGCAAATAGCAAGCACAAAAAGAAAAGCAGAAAATATTTTATCTGAAAGCAGCAGATGCAGGCAAGATACCAGCAAACTTCCAAAAGAACCAGGAACCACAATTGAGATCAGAACAATTGATCACCGGCGACCATCATGGGAGGGAACCTCCCTTATATCAGTCCAGTCTGTGATCCCAGATTGCCATTCCTCTCTGGAAGGTTCAGTACTGTCTGTAACCACCAGAGGGAGCCTCTGCTCATTCACAACAGTACCCCCCCCCTTGAGGAGGGGGCACCGAACCCTCACTTGTGCAACCAGGCCGATCAGGATGAGCTCGGTGATAGGCACGGATTAGTCTCCTAGCATGGATGTCCGAAGCAAATACCCAAGAATTGTCCTCCTGACCATAACCTCTCCACTTAACCAAATACTGGAGTTTCCGTCTAGAAAACCGAGAATCCAATATTTTCTCAACCACATACTCAAGATTGCCCTCAACCAAAACAGGGTCAGGAGGCGCAGCCATAGGAACCACTGGCTCGACAAACCTCTTCAATAAGGACTTTTGGAACAAGTTATGGATCTTAAATGTCCCTGGAAGAAGCAAACGGAAGGAAACCGGATTAAGAATCTCCATGATCTTATAAGGTCCAATGAACCTAGGCTTAAACTTTGGAGATGCAACCCTCATAGGGATATTTCTTGAGGACAACCAAACCAAGCCCCCCACTTTAAACCGAGGACCATCAGTACCATGCCGGTTGGCAAACCGCTGGGCCTTCTCTTGAGAGAGAGACAACCTCTCCACTACCTGGTCCCAAATCTGCTGCATACGCTCCACAACAGTCAACACCCGGACAGACAGAAGCCTCCGCCTGTCCCGAAGAAAATCGAGGGTGAAATCCAGAATTGCAGAAAAATGGAGACATCAAGGTGGCAGAGCTAGCCCTATTATTAAGAGCAAACTCAGCCAAAGGCAAAAAAGAGACCCAGTCATCTTGATCAGCAGACACAAAACATCTCAAATAAGTCTCCAAGGTCTGGTTTGTTCTCTCGGTTTGTACTTTGGTCTGAGGATGAAATGCAGAGGAGAAAGATAATTGAACACCAAGGTTAGAACAAAATGTCCTCCAAAATCTGGAAACAAACTGGACTCCTCTGTCAGACACAATGTTCTCCGGAATCCCGTGCAACCGAACCACGTGCTGAAGGAACAAAGGCACCAACTCGGAGGAGGAAGGCAACTTAGGTAATGGCACAAGATATATCATCTTGGAAAACCTATCACAGATTACCCAGATAACGGTCATTCTCTGAGAGACATGGAGGTCGGAAATAAAATCCATAGAGATATGGGTCCATGGCCTCTTGGGCACAGGTAATGGCATCAGCAAACCACTAGAGCGAGAGCAAGGCTTGGAACGGGAGCAAGTCCCACAGGACTGCACAAAGTCCCTGACGTCACGAGACAAAGTAGGCCACCAAAAGGACCGACTCACCAAGTCTCTGGTACCAAAAATCCCGGGATGACCAGCCAACGCGGAACAATGAATCTCAGACATCACACTCTTCTTCCACTGGTCTGGGACAAACAATTTCCCAACAGCGCAGCGCTCAGGTTTATCCTCCTGACACCCCTCCAGAGCCAGTCTCAAATTGGGCGAGATGGCGGAAAGTACTACACCCTCTTTCAAAATAACAGCAGGATCAGATAACTCAGGAGAATCCGCAAAGAAACTCCTCGAGAGGGCATCCGCCTTAACATTCTTAGTGCAAGGAAGAAAAGAAACCACAAAATTAAAACGTGTGAAAAACAAGGCCCACCTGGCCTGTCTAGGATTAAGTCGCTTGGCTGATTCAAGATAAACCATGTCCTTATGGTCCGTGAGGACCACCACCTGATGTTTGGCTCCTTCCAGCCAATGTCTCCACTCTTCAAAGGCCCACTTCATGGCCAATAACTCCCGATTACCCACATCATAATTACGTTCAGTTGGAGAAAACTTTCGAGAGAAAAAGTCACAAGGGTTACTCTTAGAGGTCTCTGGATCCCTTTGGGACAAAACGGCACCTGCCCCAATTTCAGAAGCATCAACCTCCACCTGAAACGGTAGAGAAACATCAGGCTGCTGTAGAACAGGAGCAGAAGTGAATCTCTGCTTAAGTTCCTGAAATGCAGAAACTGCCTCAGGAGGACAATTCACCACATCAGAACCCTTTTTTTTTCAAATCAGTCAATGGTTTAACAATACCGGAGAGATTACCAATGAATTTACGATAAAAATTGGCAAAACCCAAAAATCTCTGAAGAGCCCTTAATGAAGTAGGTTGAACCCAATCACAGATGGCCTGAACCTTGACCGGGTCCATTTCAATAACAGACGGAGACAAAATAAATCCCAGAAATGAGACCTTCTGTACGCCAAAAAGACACTTTGATCCCTTCACATACAGTGCATTCTCTCTCAAAATCTGGAACACAGTCCGAACATGTTTCACATGAGAGTCCCAGTCGTTTAAAAAAATCAAGATATCATCCAAATAAACAATCAGAAATTTATCCACAAAATCCCTGAAAATATCATTCATGAAGGATTGGAAGATGGAAGGAGCATTAGTAAGCCCAAAAGGCATCACTACGTACTCAAAATTCCCCTCTGGGGTATTAAACGCCGTCTCCATTCATCCCCGTTCTTAATGCGAATAAGGTTATACGCCCCCCTGAGGTCAAGCTTGGTAAACCAACTAGCACTTATCACTCTGGAAAACAGGTCAGAAATCAAGGGTAACGGATATTGATATTTCACAGTGATCTTATTCAGGAGGCGATAATTAATACACGGCCTCAATGAACCATCCTTTTTGGCCACAAAGAAAAAACCGGCGCCCAAGGGTGAAGAGGATGGTCTGATATGACCCTTCTCCAATGACTCCTTGATATAAGATCGCATAGCATCGTGTTCAGGTACAGATAAGTTAAAAAGGCGACCCTTAGGAAATTTACTACCAGGCACTAACTCAATAGCGCAATCGTAGCTTCTGTGAGGAGGTAAGGACGCAGACTTACTTTCACTAAACACATCAGAAAAATCAGTCAAAAAGTCAGGGACCTCCTGAGACTGGGGTAAGGCAGAAAAATCAGGAGTGTCAGTATTAACACATTGGCAATCCCAACTGGTCACAGACACAGATTTCCAATCCAAAAGAGGATTATGAGTCTGTAACCAAGGGAAACCCAGAACAATAATGTTATGCAGATTATGCAACACCAGAAATTTGCAACTCTCCTGATGATCTGGTTCAACCCTCATTATCACCTGAGTAGAAAATTGGGGTTTATTCTCCGCCAAAGGGGTAGAATCAATGCCCAGTAAAGGAATAGACTTCCGCAGGGGTATCATGGGAAAGCCACAACGTTTGGCAAAGTCAAAATCCATCAGGTTAATAGCCACTCCTGAATCAACAAAAGCCTGAGCCGAAAATGTGGACATGGAGCAAATGAGGGTAACAGTCAACAGAAATTTAGTCTGAACACTACCCAAGACAGCTGAGCGTGCAAAACGTCTTCCACGCTTAGGGCAGACGGAAATAGCATGGGACGCGTCACCACAGTAGAAACATAACCCATTGCGCCTACGAAACTCATGACGCTGAGCCCCAGAAGTCACTCCATCACACTGCATGGGCTCAGGAGCTGGCTCACAAGGCAACACTATCTCACGCATACCTCTGCGCTCACGCAAATGTCTGTCAATTTGAATGGCCAAAGACATAGAATCATTGAGACCAGAGGGAACAGGGAATCCCCCCATAACATCCTTTACTTTTTCTGACAGACCCTTTCGAAAAAGGGCTGCCAAATCATGATCATTCCATTTGGTCAGAACTGCCCACTTTCGAAATTTCTGACAGTACAACTCAGCATCTTCAAGACCCTGATTTAATGCCAACAGGATCTTTTCAGCTTGATCAGTGACATTAGGTTCAACGTACAATAACCCCAGAGCCTGAAAAAATACATCAATATCATTCAAAACAGGATCCCCAGGTGTCAGGGAAAAAGCCCAATCCTGAGGGTCGCCACGCAGCAGGAAAATGACAATTTGAACCTGCTGTGCAGCGTTCCCTGAGGACTTAGGCCTTAAGGCAAAAAACAACTTACAGTTATTTTTGAAATTCAGAAATTTAGATTGATCCCCCAAAAACAAATCTGGCATGGGAATCCTAGGTTTCACAACCGGCAACCCAGCAAGATAGGTAGCAATACTCCGAACCTCAGTGGCAAGCTGATCCACACGGCCAGACAACTGTGCAAACTCCATTGAGAGAGAAAAAAAAATCCTCCTCGGCACCCAGAGAAAAAGAGGGAAAAAATGCAACAAACAGAAAAAAAAAATCTCTGACAACTCTGACAACTTTTTTTTTCCACACTATTTTTCCCTTCTGTGAGTACCATATAATTTTGAGTTTGGCCGGTGATACTGTTATGTACGGTAGCTGATGAGGACAGGAATAACAGCAGGGCAGCCGAACACCTGAGATGTTGGTAACTAATGGGTTGCAGAAACCTGAACTAACCTCACAACTAGAGGTAGCCATGAAGCGTTCCTACGTTGATCCTAGACGCCTCGTCACAGCCTGAGAGCTAGCTATACCTAAAGATAGAAACAGGAAAGCTAACTGCCCCGGAGTAGAGCCCCAAAGGAATAGGCAGCCCCCAAACATATAATGGCGGTTAGACAAGATGAAAACACAAATGCAGGCAGAGAACAGATTGAGCAAACGCTGGGGCCACAAGCTGACTAAATAGGAAAGGACAGGAGAGATTACTTTCTGCAACCCAGAAAACCCTACAAAAATCCAACAATTCTGATTACAAAAATACTGAGATCACACGATCTCGCCACCCACTAAATCAGATCTCAGTGTGAACAAAACCAAGCTGCAGCCGCTGAAAAAGCAGGAAAAAGCAAATGAAAAAACAACAGAGGCTACAGACAAACTGTGAGGAGTTCAGGCCCCAGGAGGGGACCTGGCTGTCCTCCACAAATGTGCAGAAAACAATGCAAATAGCAAGCACAAAAAGAAAAGCAGAAAATATCTTATCTGAAAGCAGCAGATGCAGGCAAGACACCAGCAAACTTCCAAAAGAACCAGGAACCACAATTGAGACCAGAACAATTGATCACCGGCGACCATCATGGGAGGGAACCTCCCTTATATCAGTCCAGTCCGTGATCCCAGATTGCCATTCCTCTCTGGAAGTTTCATTACTGTCTGTAACCACCAGAGGGAGCCTCTGCTCATTCACAACACTAATCATTGTAGGCTGTATCCTGGCTCTCATACCTCCCATAGCCACTGCTGTTATTAATCATGTACTTTCCCATTCCTGTCATCACCATGCCCCTTTTCCTGATGACTCCGTCCAATGATTTGTCCGCCATATTTTTCCTAAAAAAAAACTGCACCTTCCCAGCAGCAACTGTGTAGGAATACAAGTTACAGGTTTCCAAAATGTTTATGATGTCCCTAAATAAATAATTTACACACTATGTTCATATCTACCCCCAGGGGGAAATGTTTGCCAGCCAGTGTATAGGCATTCCAAGTCTAGGAGACCCACTCCTTTAAATTGGGCCTAGTTTTGAATCAAGCCTTCCTCCAAGTCTCATCAGTCGCTGCTAGTACATCACCAGGGTTAACATGTTCTGTGCTGCTACAGCCAGTGTCAAAATTCTAACAAGGGTGGGTGTTTTTGCTGGGTGTTAAATACTTGTTATGGAAAAAGTTGAGGTGTACCCCACAGGGGTAAATGTAGGCCAGATAACACACTTAGGGTATGGGCATTACAAGTCTAGGAGACCCGCTCATTTTTAATGGCACATTTTTGTTAAGATGCCCTCCTCCATGTTTTTTCCAAGGGGGGATTGGGGTTATTGTGGTGCATATGACTTGGTAGTAGGGCAGGCATTGCAGTCAATGCATAAGAAAACAGAATGGGAGAACAAAATGATTAATGTGAAGTGGATTTTCCTGGGCCCATCCAGTACCTGGGTTCAAAGGCTTGGGTGCATATGACTTGGTAGCTGTGACGACTCCTGGAATAGACCCTCTGGGTCGTGACACCAACCCACCCAAGGTACCAGCGGGGTCCATGGACTGATTATACTGTGATGACTCCTGGAGTGGAACCTCTGGGTCGAGACACCAACCCACCCTTGGCAAGCTGACCTAGTGACCTATACAGGGAGCATCAGGGCAGGCCCAGTGGATTAGAGTACCACGACTGCTGGAACCAGGTGGCCGGCTCACAGAATACAGGACTGCGCAGTGTTTAGAAGTGAGCAAAGCATGGACCAGTGAACACGCAGAGTACCGAACAGTGCAAGGCATGTGCACAAGAGCATGCAGAGCACAGGACAGTGCAAGGCATGTACATGGGGGTACGCAGAGTACAGGACAGTGTTAGGCCTGTACAAGAAGGTAAGCAACAGACAAGGGTGCATATAGCAAGTGCCGAGAGGTATGCTAGGGTAAAATGCAAAGTAGGGCGTGTGCGAGAAGCACGCCTGGGTACAAGGCAAAGCAGAGTGCACGCTGGGAAGCACGCCTGGGTACAAAGCAAGGCAGAGCGCACACTAGGAAGCACGTCAGAGCACAAGGAAGGGGATCTGAGTACAGAGAGCAGCCAAGCAAGAACCAAGCAGGTCAAGCTAGGAAGCACAACAATAATCAGGCGCCGCCTACAGGAAGAGGCAGCCTGATATAGGGCAAGTGTGCTGAAACTTCCGGGTCAGGTCCACCAGGACCATAGAGACTCAAAGATGGAGCGGCCATAGTCAGGCTCAGAAGCGCATGCGCTCTGGACAAGGATCTGGAGTCAGATGAACAGCCACATGGTCAAGCGCGGGAGGTGCGTGTGCGCACTCGACGTGATGATGTCAGGCGCTGAGCCCCGGCACCAGAGAAATGCGGTGAGAGCGGCATGACAGTAGGAGGGCAGACCTTGCTGTCAATGCGAGAAAAAAACAGAATGGTAGGAAAAAATGAATAATGTGAAGTGGATTTTCCTGAGCCCATCCAGAGCCTGGGTTCAAAGGCTTATTAGGGTGCATATGACTTGGTAGCAGGGCAGGCCTTGCAGTCAATGCAAAAAAAACAATGGGAGGACAAAATGAATAATATGAAGTGGATTTTCTGGGGCCCATCTAGTATGTGGGTTCAAAGGCTTATTGGGGTGGATATGACTTGGTAGCAGGGCAGGCCTTGCAGTCAATGCGAAATAAATACAGAATGGTAAGACAAAGTGAATAATGTGAAGTGGATTTTCCTGAGCCCATCTAGAACCTGGGTTCAAAGGCTTATTGGGGTGCATATGACTTGGTAACATGGCAGGCCTTGCAGTCAATGAAAAAAAAAACAGAAAGGGTGGACAAAATGAATAATGTGAAGTGGATTTTCCAGGGCCCATCTAGTATGTGGGTTCAAAGGTGTATTGGGGCGCATATGACTTGGTAGCAGGGCAGGCCTTGCAGTCAATGCAACATTTTTTATGGAAGTCCTCCTGGACATCTTGTGAAAGGGGTATTGGGGTGCGTCATAATTCTTAGCAGCCCATCCACTCACAGCATAGGCTATAAAAGTTTAGGAGAACCACTGTTTAATAATGGCCCTTTAAGCAGATTAATGTTGCCTGATGCCCCTGTAAAAATAGGCACTGTGACTTTAAGAGTCCCTCCTTCATAAATGAAGCAAGATATGTCTGCTTATGTGTCACACACCACATGGCCAGCTAGGGTTGTCAAATGTTACAATGACATTTCCCAGTGAATGCATTTGTTTTGGTTGAAAGCAATATTAAAGTTGAAAAACGCTTCAAAAACACTGCGTCTGAGCATAGCCCAAGTGGTGGAGGAACATTTTGGTCTGGGGTTAATTATTTTGCCTTACATACATATCATTAACCTGGAAAGGATGTACCTTTACATATTTCCCAGCAAAATCCGTTTTGGTTTCGTTTTGGTATGTATTTTGGTGCACCGGTAAAAATGGCATGAAACTCTGACATTGTTTAAAGCTGTGAACTAGGAGTCAGGAATGCTTCCAGGGGCGATCCCCATGATGTCTCCGTGTCATTTCAGCAGTGTTTCCATCATTTTCAGATGCATTTAGACCTTAAAAGGACCCCCGGGGGAATCGCGGCAAAAATACTTGGGTCTCCCTTAGACTTACATTATGCTGGTTGTTCTGAGCGAGTACAACGAGTACCCAAGCATTTTAGTGCTCGCCCATCACTAGTGATCATGCAAAGGGGTTACACAGATTAACTTCTGCCTTAGAGGTACAAAAAAAAAACAGGTGTTTAACCATCTGGGAATATATATTTTATAAATTATATTTATGTTTTCAGCTTTCCTCTTTTATTGCCTAAAATTTTCCCTTTAATGATTATATTACCAGTAAACTTTTGTCTCACGTCAGCATTCTAAGAATGCTATTTCTGCAGAGCATAACTTTTCCATTTCCTAAATAAATACAGAAAAGCAGAAAAGCTTTCTAGGTATAAATCTATAAATGCTGGAATTCCCTATACAAGACAGAATCTCAAAATATTCAGCTACTTTGTGAAATCTTCACAAAAACTATGCTCTTTTTCTAGTTCCTATATATTTGCTTGTTAGTACTCTGAAAAATTAGCCCCTGCTGAATATCAGACGCACTGTACCTCCTGCTGCTGTTCCATATCTACCCTCATTAAAAGGCTTTTTTCATAGGCTGAAGATGTGTCTTTATATATTTAGGGTAGGAGACACATAGTGTTGGCATCTGGACAATTTTTCCTGGGGCCAATAAGGAGTTTTGCATGCTTTAGTTACTGCATTCCCCCTCCCTTCATTGCTAGATTTCCCTTTCTCATTTCAGCTCATTTCCATTATACTGCTTTTATCTCTGGCCAAAAATGCACATTTCTATCTTGGCATTTCTAATTATTGCTGATGTTCTTAAGGCCTCTTTCACAAGTCAGTGTCTCCAGTATGTGTAGTGACAGTTTTCTCACATACCAGAGACACTGACACATGTAGACCCATTAAAATGAATTGGTCTATGCACATGTCAGGGTGTTTTCACGGACCGTGTGTCCGTGTGCAAAATACGCTGGCATGTCCGTTTTTTCTCCGGCAGCACAGACGCAAAACGTCCCGCACACGTGCACACGGAGAACTGTTCACACAGTCCTCCGTGCACACGGACGGGCGCAGGGAAAGAAGCGGCTACAGTAAGCGCTGTTCCTCTGCCTGTGGTGCTGAAGCTCCCTGTCATTATTCTCCCTGCTCTGCCAGCAACAGCTAGCAGGGAGAATGAATGAAAGAAAACCTGACGTGGGGTCCCCATTAGTTTTAGAACCAACCCGGCAAAACTATACAGCTGTGGGCTGCTATTCTCAGACTGGTAAGGGGCCATGAAAATGGGCTACCCCTAGCCTAAAAACAGCAGCCCGCAGCTGCCCAGAAAAGGAGCATCTATTAGATGCGCCTATTCTGGAGCTTTGTCGGGTTCTTCCCACTTGCCCTGTAGTGGTGGCAAGTGGGGTTAATAAGGGGTTAATTTCACCTTTCTACTGTAAGGTGACATTAAGCCAGGCTTAGTAATGATGAGGTGTCAATAAGACACCTATTCATTACTAATCCTATAGTAAATAAAGGGTTAAATAAACACACACACAATAAGAATAAAGTCTTTTAATGAAAGAATACACTACAAAGTGTTAAAATCTTTATTACACACCCATTCCTTTATCGAAGCCCTCGATCTCCCAGAAAAAATATAAAATAAAAAAGCAACAATATCTCATACCTGTCCGCTGTACAGTCAAGTCCTACGGTGAAATCCATCTCGGGGGGTTAATCAGTTTACAGCCGGAGCGCTGCTAATGCAGCTGCTACGACTGTAAACTACTTGGGAATGAATGGACTCAGCATCATTTTCCCACAGTGCTGAGGTTACAGGAGTTCAGCTGTCAGCGAGCACAGACTCTGTGACGTCACCGCTACTCACTGAGCCTGTGCGCGCTGCTTCCCAGTCTTTCCCCAGTAGTTGAGTCGGAGTGGCAGCATTAGCAGCACTTCGTCTGTAAACTGATTTACCCCCCCGAGATGGATTTACGCTGTGGGAATGTATGATGGACAGGTATGGGATATTGTTGCTTTTTTATTTTATATTTTGACACCTCATCATTAATACGCCTGGCTTAATGTCACCTTACAATAGAAAGCTGACATTAACCCCTTATTAACTCCACTTGCCACCGCTATAGGGCAAGTGGGAAGAACCCGACAAAGCTCCAGAATAGGCGCATTTAATAGTACAGCCACCTGTTCTGTTTCGATAGCTGAGGAGAAATAGCAAAAATAGCCGAAGTAGCAATACACCAGAGAGGCTGGAAACTACTGGGTTGCAGAACCCTAAACTAACCGCAACACTAGAAGTAGCTGTGGAGCGTACCTACGGTGATCCTAGATGCCTCGTCACAGCCATAGAGATAGCTACCCTAAGGACAGAAAGATGAAAGCTATCTGCCCCATAGCAGAACCCCCAAAGAAATAGGAAGCCCCCAAACATGTAATGGTGGTTAGACAAGAAGGAATACGAACACAGACAAAAAATAGAATGAGCAAACGCTGGGGCCCAGTTCTGTCTAGATAGAAAAGTATAGGAAAGAATTCTGACTGCAACCCAAAAAAACCCTGACAAAAATACCAACACTTCTGATTAACAAAAAACCTGAGATCACACGATCCCTACCACCTAAATCAGATCTCTGGTGTAACACACAGCAATTCAGCAAATAAAAAGTGACACAGGAACAGCGCAAAAGTGCAAACACAAACTGAGCACAAATGCAGAGCCGGGCCCCAAAAGGGGACCAGGCTGAAGTCCACTGCAAGGCACCAAACCAGCAAGGAAAATCCAACCAGAGGAAAAAAAAACAACAAGTCACTTATCTGAATGAGAGCAGGAATGCAAGCAGAGCTCCAAGCAAGACCTGGAAGAACAATTGATTACCGGCAAGGCTTATGGGAGTTCAGGTCACTTATATCAGACCAATCGGACCCAGCTGAAAGCCATTCAGCAATTGGTTCATTACCCTCAGCAACCACCGGAGGGAGCCCCAGCTCCGAAGTCGCCTCCAACGTGCTCACAACAGTACCCCCCCTTGAGGAGGGGTCACCGAACCCTCACTTGCGCAACCAGGCCGATCAGGATGAGCTCGTTGATAGGTACGGATCAGTCTCCTAGCATGGATGTCTGAAGCAAATACCCAAGAATTGTCCTCCTGACCATAACCTCTCCACTTAACCAAATACTGGAGTTTCCGTCTAGCAAAACGAGAATCCAATATTTTCTCAACCACATACTCCAAATTGCCCTCAACCAAAACAGGGTCGGGAGGTGCAGACATAGGAACCACTGGCTCAACAAACCTCTTCAATAAGGACTTGTGGAACACGTTATGGATCTTAAATAGTGTTGAGCGATACGATACCGCAAGTATCGGGTATCGGCCGATATTAGCTCTATCGGACTTTCGATACTTAGTTCCGATATTTTCGTCTTATCGGATACCGGAATCGGATTTGTCACTGTCACTGTCAGTGTCCGTCGGTCAGGTCTGTCAGGAGTCAGCGGCACTTACCTGGCAGAAGATCTCCGGCGGTCACGGGCTGGACTGCTTGATGGCCGCCATCATCTTTCCCCGGCAGTCGCATGCAGTTTCTCGCGATAACTGCAGTGACTGCTGGGTAATCCCAGCCGTAAAGCAGTCAGTCCGATAACGTCACCGCCGGGGAAGCAGGTAATCAGCTGTGCTGCGTCAAGATGACAGGCTCTGCCTGTCATTGCGATGTAGCAGAGCTGGATCGTCGTGGGACACTCGTTACTATGGACTGCGTCGGACAGGTGGTATACTGTTGGTTTGTTTTTTTTCTTTTTTTACAGGAGATCGATGGCGTCGCAGGAATGAGAGTATAATAAAAGAAATGAAAACTGTGTTGTCTCTTTTATTTCATTAAAATACTTTTTTCTTGCTGTGTCTTTTTTTTTATACATTTAAAAACTTTGGGATTAATAATGGATCGGTGTCTTATTGACACCTCTCCATTATTAACCGGGCTTATTCTCACCGTGCAATCAACGGTGACATTAACCCCTTATTACCCCACTTGCCACCGCTACAGGGCAGTGGGAACAGCCGGGTAAAGTGCCACAATTGGCACATCTTTTGATGCGCCAAATGTGGGGCTGCTGTAGCCTGGTATTATCAGGCTGTTGAGGGCCAAAATCCATGGGCCTTGACAGTCTTTTAATACCAGGCCGCAGCAGTCTGCATTTTACTTGGCTGGTTAACAAAAATAGGGGGACCCCTACGCCGTTTTTTTTTCGAGGGGATCCCCTATTTTTGTTAACCAGCCAAGCTAAGCAGACTGCTGTGGCCTGGTATTATCAGGCTGGCAAGGTCCATGGATATTGGATCCTTACCAGCCTGAAAAACCAGGCCTCAGCAGTCTGCTTCATCTGGCTGGTTAACAAAAATAGGGGGGACCCCACGCCAAATTTTTTTCGAGGGGATCCCCTATTTTTGTTAACCAGCCAAGATATGCAGACTGCTGTGGCCTGGTATTATCAGGCTGGCAAGCAGGGTCGGACTGAGGCACCGGGACACCGGAGAAACCTACGGTGGGCCCCAGCTCCTGCGTGGTGGGCCCTGATTTGAAAGGATAGGTCGCGGGGCAGAGGGGGCGGTGGCCCCGGGGCCCACGCTCTGAGGGGGCCCACCCGGAGCTACGATACAGTTACATTCTGCGGCAGAGCAGGGAGAATCGCTCTCCCTGCTCTGCCGCCCGGAAGCTATGGGGCCTGAACAGGCGTTGGGGGGGCCCGGTGCCAGCAGTGGGCCCCCCACCCATCATCGGAGGGTCAGCTGTATCGGCATCCAGCCGATAAAGCTGACCGCATGGAGAGAGAAGGAGCGAGCGCTCCTTATCTCCCATAATCCCCCTCTCAGCGTATGACAGCGGGCGCAATAACATCACCTGCCGGCGCCCGCTGTCAGACGCTGAGATGGAGAACAGTGAGCAGCACAGGAGCCGGGAGGTGAGTTTTTTTTTTTTTTTTTTTTTTAATGGGGGTGCAGTCGAGTCCTGGCTGGAGAAGTCGTCATGTCGGTGTGGGCCAGATGGAAAAGACATGAAAAGTGAACAATTCCATTAGAAAGAACATCAGCGGTAAGTCATTATCTGTACCTGTGCTGTAATCTATATGTTCTGTAGGACTGGTATTATTTAACACAGACCATATGGCGGTAATATCAATATTGGTCTTTTTATATATAGATTATTTTGGCCAACAGCGCGGTCATTTGCTGAGGTTCTCTGATGATGGGCCCACTCAGAAGTTTTGCCCCCACTAAACCAAAACCCTAGCTACGCCTATGGCTCTCTCTCTAGTCTTTCTTTCTCTCTCTCTGTTCTTTCCTTCTCGCTCTCTGTTCTTTTTTCTCTCTGTTCTTTCTTTCTCTCTTTTCTTTCTTTCCTCTCTTTCTTTCTCTGTTTATTCTTTCTCTCTCGCTGCTCTTTCTTTCTTTTCCTCAGTACCAGCCACTGTGCCCTCATTACCAGTCAGTGTGATCAGCAGTGCTAAATGGTTACGCTTGGGGCGAGGATATGGGTGTGATTAGCTGTGAAATGGGTGTTGTCGGGGCGTGGCCTAAAATTTTCAGCGGCGCGCAACACGCGCCGCAGCCTTTAATCCTCTTTCCTGTCTTCCAAATTTGGGAGGTATGCTGTAAGACCTCCCTACAACTTCTGGCCATGCTCCTGATGAGCGCGACGGATGGTCTCGTGAGGGATCTCCTCCCACACCTGGACTAAAGCATCCACCAACTCCTGGACAGTCTGTGGTGCAACGTGGCATGGCCTAAAATTTTCTGCAGCATGCACAGCGTGCCACAGCCTTTGTCCCTCTTTCCCTTATTCAAAGGTTGGGAAGTATGATGTTGGGCCGCAAGAATATATTTTCTCTGGTGGGCCCAAGGTACTCCAGTCCGACGCTGCTGGCAAGGTCCATGTATGTTGGCTCCTTAACAGCCTTAAATACCATGCCTCAGCAGCAGGGGCGTACATATAAATCATGGGGCCCCATAGCAAAAGTCTGAATGTTCCCCACCCCCCCAAAAAAAAAAACCCAGAGGCATTTGTAAATGTAAAGTGCCAGCACAGTGAGGGAAGTTGAGTCTCACAGAGACAGGGGTTTTGGGGGTACTCGGCACCGATCATGTCGACTTCTATGGGGGATGTCACGAGTAGCACAGCTCGGTCCGTGACCTGGGCGATCACTGGAATGTGGGATATTTCCAGGGGATGATAGAATGTTCGTGTAGTTTGTCGTGACGCCACCTGTAGTACCTGGTCAGGGTGTCCAGCGCTGCTGTGCAGGTCCTCTGGAAGGGATGGTGTAGTGCAGGTAGGTGAAAAGTCTTCTACAGGTAACACGCTATCCTTCCAGGGCAGATAGATGTGAGATAGAGCAATGGTGCAAAGTGATGTAGCAGAGTGGACTATGCGACGTAGTAAGAAAGCAGGAAACACTTCAAGTTAAACGTTGCATAATAAAATTTTTAATAATAACATTACAAAAGTGCAAATGGCTTATATTATGTGACATGTTTTGTTACTGTTCATACCCTTGATATGTGTTATACATGTGTGTTAATAAATACATATTCAACAAAAGTGCAAATAGCATTAGTGCCGAAGTTCGTGGAGACTTCTTAGGACTACCCCCACCGGGGTAACTTCACAGTGTCCTTTACTTGTGCTTGTGGAGGACCCGCTCCAAACCTCCAACTGTGGTCTTGGGTGGGCTGCAAGACTTTCCTTGAGCAGACCTCACTTTCGGCCACACCAAACGGGTTTTTAGTTTCTGAGGTAGTTGAAAATAGTGCACAGTAAAGTTTTTTGTAAAACCAAGATGGAGCACCGAAGTGCCAACTATTTACAGAAAAGTTTGTGAGCCAGTACAGTTCATGGCTTCAAAGTTCAACATTTTCATTACAGTGAAACACCATTACCCAACCTGGGTATATTAAGGCAACAATAAACTTGTTCTTCTGAACATTCACCCGTCCGGGTACATCAAACCATTACCCAACCTGGGTATATTAAGGCAACAATAAACTTATTTTTATGAACATTCACCCGTCCGGGTACATCAATAATTTAACTATTTACATACAGAGACCCTGTCCGGGTTATTTAGACTTCTTTGGCTGGCCTCTTCCAGGTACCACCTGGTACTGTTCTGGAGCTTGCCAAACATCCGTGACAGGAGGGTCCACCCAGACCTGATGACGTCATGTGGCCTGTACAGTGACGTCGTGACCCGCTATCTGGGTCTGTGTGGCCACCTCTTTCTTCTCCCTCCGGGTCTGGACCCCTATGTCCCTGACTGAACGAACCCCAGGGGGCCTAACAGGCGCCGGGTACGGGCCAGCTATCATTATCATGTCCATATCTGGGGCTGCTGAGGAGACCACTGAGGGAGGCTGGGGAGATTTACGGCTTGGGGTGGGCACTTGTGCAGAGGCCTGGTTGGGGGAGGCTGAAGGCTCGTAGGGTCTGTCAGTTTCCTGACACTCTGGGGAGTAGGGGTCGCACCTGGTAACATTTAGGGCATACCATCCATTGTAACCCCAGTGTCGGGTGTAAGTCACCAAGTCTCCTGGCAACAGGTCCCTCCCCGGGTGTCCTTCTGGGAGGTGAGCCTCCACGTCCCGCCGGGTTACAAAAACTTCTAAATAAAGTCCAGGCTCCTGGATGAAGCCCCAACCACCTTTTAACTTAAAGTTCCGTACTGCACCCTTACGCCGCGGCTCCCTCACTGTACTTTTATCCTTTCTCATACGTGCCTTCTCTGCCAGGTCCTTCTCCAGGTGACGTTGCCGAAGCTTTTGGGATTCTCGCTGCTCCCTTTGTCGCTCTGCTTCCCGCTCCCGACGTCTCCACTCTTCCTCCTGACGCCGGTTGTAATTCTCCTCCACCAGCATCTCCATGTCTTCACCATCAAACGCCAGCTTACGATGTACGGTTTGCGGCAGCTCTCCTGGCGCCCGCCAGTCCTGGCGGTGCTCACCTGTGGCGGAAGCTCTGGAACAGATGACGGTCGGGGCTCCGGTACAGGCAGGTAGAGCTCTGGTGCCTGCGCGGCCTCCTCCATGAGGACGGGTGTCGCTTCTTCTGCCTCAGCGACGGGGGCAGACAGCGGGATCTGGGGTGCTGGTGCGGCGTTTTCTGCAGGAACGGGTGCCTCCACTGTGATACTGGCAACCGGTTCAGATTGCAAGGGCTGGGATGCCCGCACGGCCTCCTGTACTGGAACGGGTGCCTCACCTTCCGGTACAGACACTTCAGGGGGTAAGAGGGATTGGCGCCGCTCCAATTGTAGTTTTAGGGCCCGCCAGCTCGCTTCCATCCTGGCGACCTCCTCCCGGTGCCAGGCCAGGTCCCTCAGGGTATCCTCCGCTTCTTCCAGCGTAGGAGGGTTTCCAGGCCGGGTGCCAAACGGTGGCTCTGTGGCGATCGGGTCGCTTCCGTTGGGGGAGAGCTCTGACTCCTCCATCCCTTCCCACTTCTGCTCACGTCCATTCGCCATCTCTGCCAAGTCACATGTGTCATTAGCATCAGGAGAGGCGACATCTTTTGTAGGGAGGCGGGACCTTCGCGTTCGTTTCCGCCCACTGAGGAGGATGAGGAGGCGGAACTCCAGAGCTGTGGGGCACGATCTTACATTGCAGTAACATTTAGAGTGTGCGGACATCGTTTTCGCGCCACGGAGTGAGTGTACGCCCACGAGAGCACGCCCTTATTCTTCACCTGTGCCTCGTGGCGCAGATATGATGGAAAAATGGCAAATACAGTCTTTGATGATTTTTGCAATTCTCAAGCAAAAAAACAGTTCAATTAAGGCACACAGGACTCGCTTATAGCGAGCTTCTGAATCCTGTTCGTGACGCCAAAGTTGAGTCGCACAGAGCCACAGGTTTTGGGGGTACTCGGCACCAAGCCCGTCGACTTCTATGGGGGATGTGACGGGTAGCACAGCTATGTCCGTGCCCTGGTCGCTCACTGGAATGTGGGATATTTCCAGGGGATGATAGAATGTTTGTGTAGTTTGTCGTGACGCCACCTGTAGTACCTGGTCAGGGTGACCAGCGCTGTTGTGCAGGTCCTCTGGCAGGGATGGTGTAGTGCAGCTAGGTGATAAGTCTTCTACAGGTAAGACGGTATCCTTCCAGGGCAGATAGATGTGAGATAGAGCAATGGTGCAGAGTGATGTAGCAGAGTGGAGTATGCGACGTAGTAAGAAAGCAGGAAAGGAAACAATTCTTACTACAAAGACATGCAGAATTTTCACAACATGTGCCCACAAAATACAATTAAACTAATTTTATACTACACCAACCAATGAAAACACTTTTAGTGGTAGTCAGAATATTGAAGACCCCACAAAGTAGTATAAAAATACAAAATACTTTATTAACAATAATATCATTACATGAAATGCATAAAATATGATAGCAAGGTACAGAAAAACACACAAAAAGAGGGACACTTTACCATTGTGGAGTAATAACTACAGCAACTCAGAAATAATGTCTTTTATCCCTAAGATAAGTCTACTGGTTTGTATGTGGTTCACCGACCGCTAGGAGGCTTAATAATAACAATATACAATTGGAATATCAATACCAAATGAAAAAAAAGCCATCTCTGCGGTTCAGGAAATCAAAAACAACCAGTGCTGTTATTGCTAACATACACTGCTGCAATAAGTATGCCCAACCACATAATTAGTAAGCAAGACAGCCTAAAAGGAATTTGAAAGAATATCGGTGGTCAAAAACAACCTACCACTGAACTGCTGAGGCTCCACACGGACGTCCCTCTGCCCCGATGCGCGTTTCGCACTGCTTCTTCCTGGAGGCGTGACAGGGCAGGGGGACGCCCGGTTTGAATAAGACCATAACCCAGTAACGCAATCACAATTGATCAGCAACCTCTGTGTTAACCTATGATTCAGCCTTGTAATGGGAACAATTGCGCCTGCGCTAACTGCGTCATCATTTCTGACCAATAATAGATCACCAAAGTGGTCATATGTCCAATCGGAAGGTCCTGTTAGTCTCAATAAGAATGCACAACGAGGATGCGTCATAGTCACCTGACACAAACCATCCAACTGCAAGATTCCGTCTCATCACATGACCAACAAGTCCTATGCACATAAAGAGAGGCGATCACTGCGCATGCGCAAAGGACACCGCACCAAATAGAAACAACAGCGTACCCATGGAAACCTGGGACGAATGACCAAAAAAGAGTTCCCTTGGCCAAACCACATACAAAGGTCCCATTCACTAAAAAGGATACCGCTGCGCTTGTATCAAGGCCACAATAATATTGAACCATACTAAAATAAAGGGATATTGGATATCTCAATGAGGGTAAATTTCGGCGCATGCTAATGCCATATGGTACCGCAATGAAAAAAGGGGGGAATTAAGCGGTCACATACCTGAGACGGTAAAGCCTGTGGGCTTATACTCAACCCCGATATGTAGAGACAGCGTAACGACCCTCAGCAGCCCACATGACCAGCACGCGCACTACCCTTACCACCCATGAACATAATATATTATATATATATGTGTATGTGGAACAAGAATTACCTCAACCAAAAATAAAAAAATAATAAATAAAAATACAATTAAATAAAAATAAAAATAAATAGAAATTAAAAATAAAATTGTTCAAAATATACTAGTGACCATTAATTTGATGAACAAATATTATAAAGTGCAACAATCTAATACTCCATAATTAAATAGTGAAGAGGGGGTAGACAATAAAGATATGATAAATTCCCAAAATACAATTTACATATTACAATGTGACATATTGTGATATCAATAAAGGTGCATGATGCATAAATAATATTAAAATAATATAATATGAAGATAATATAATATCTCTAAAGTGTACAAAAAATATTTGAAATATAGTGAAAAAATTGTTAAACACATAAAGGTAAGGATAATGGAGAGATTTTCTTATTCCTTTCTTTCATTCTTTTTCCTCTTTATATCTTGTTCTCATATTTCCCTTTAATTCAGATATGCAGTCCACATGGAACCATAGGGGGGATATACTTCTTCTTATCAGGTAAGTGGTCAATCAATAAACCAGGCACAACAAAACTAAAATGAACATATAGACAATAGTTAATAAAAAAAAAATATATAAAATTGCAATTATAAGAATATATGCATGGTAACTGCAGATCCCCCCGACCCCTAAAAGGTCTCACACGGAATTACAAAAATGCACTGAACCCAAAACTTTCGTTTAGACCCTGAGGAATGAGAGTCCCTAATCTGAAGATCCACTGACATTCCTTCTTGGCTACCCTTTTCGCCAAATCACCACCCCTAGCACCTAATTCAACAATGTCAATCCCCTTGAAATTGAGAAGCCTGGAATTGCTTTGGTGATGTTGTTTGAAATGTCTTGGCAAGGTTTTTAAGGACATGATATCATTAACTGACTTAGCCTTGTCAATATCTAAGCAGTGCTCCCGCACCCTAATTTTCAATTCCCTACTAGTCATACCTATATACTTCTTGCCACAGGGGCATTCCGCACAGTATATCACCCCTTTAGATGAACAAGTGATATGCGCTCTAATAGAAAATTCTCTAGAATTATCAAAATTTGAAAAGGTAGTACTCTTTCTCATGTTACCACATCCCTTGCAAAATCCACACGGGAAAAACCTTTTCTTTCTGAACATTTCCTATTTTTAGCTCCACCCTTTGGTTCATAAAAACTGTGAACCAAAATATCCCATAGATTAGGGGCTCGTTTTGCCACGAATGATGGACTATTAGGGAGACATTTCTTCAACACGGAATCAGTAAACAAGATATTCCAATTTTTTTCCACGATGTTTCTAAGATCTGACCACCTACTGTTGAAGTTTGTAATGAACCTTACCTGTTGGTCACCCTCGGTGGATGGTATCATTGGTTGATTCTTGTGTAATAACTGATTTCTTGGAGTATTTCTTGCTTTAACATATCCCCTTTGAATGGAACGATGCCCATATCCTCTTTCCTTAAAGCGACTTCTCAAAATTTTTGATTGTTCCTCAAATAGGGAATCCTCTGAGCAGATCCTCTTTGCCCTAATGAACTGACCAATAGGTATACCTTGGATGGTGGACAGGGGTTTTGGGGTACTCGGCACCGATCACGTCGACTTCTGTGGGGGATGTCACGAGTAGCACAGCTCGGTCCGTGACCTGGGCGATCACTGGAATGTGGGATATTTCCAGGGGATGATAGAATGTTCGTGTAGTTTGTCGTGACGCCACCTGTAGTACCTGGTCAGGGTGTCCAGCGCTGCTGTGCAGGTCCTCTGGAAGGGATGGTGTAGTGCAGGTAGGTGAAAAGTCTTCTACAGGTAACACGCTATCCTTCCAGGGCAGATAGATGTGAGATAGAGCAATGGTGCAGAGTGATGTAGCAGAGTGGAGTATGCGACGTAGTAAGAAAGCAGGAAAGGAAACAATTCTTACTACAAAGACATGCAGCATAAGGCTGCCTCAACCCCTCCCATCCAACTAGCTACACCCTGTTCTAACCAGCCTGAGCTAGACCATCCCATTGGGTCCGCCTACACTCAGCTGGCATAGTGTACTGTTGAATGCAGTGGTTGGAGTCAATGGGGTGTTTCCTCCTTACCTGAGAGTAAGTTGTCACACCGCTGGGTGCGATGCAACATCTCTGTGGCGACTGGACCCTCGGGTGCTTCTGTCTTTTCACAAATGCCGGCTTTACCCGGCAATTGAATCAGAGGCTATTTTACTATGTAGAAGTGAATAAACTATAAATATATGTATATATACAGTTAGGTCCATAAATATTTGGACAGAGACAACATTTATCTAATTTTGGTTCTAGACATTACCACAATGAATTTGAAACAAAACAAATCAGATGCAGTTGAAGTTCAGACTTTCAGCTTTCATTTGAGGGTATCCACATTAAAATTGGATGAAGGGTTTAGGAGTTTCAGCTCCTTAACATGTGCCACCCTGTTTTTAAAGGGACCAAAAGTAATTGGACAAATGACTCCAAGGCTATTTCATGGACAGGTGTGGGCAATCCCTTTGTTATGTCATTCTCAATTAAGCAGATGAAAGGGCCGGAGTTGATTTGAGGTGTGGTGTTTGCATTTGGAAGGTTTTGCTGTGAAGGAAACATGCGGTCACAGGAGCTCTCCATGCAGGTGAAACAAGCCATCATTAAGCTGCAAGAACAGAAAAAAAAACATCCAAGAAATTGCTACAACATTAGAAGTGGCAAAATCTACAATTTGGTACATCCTGAGAAAGAAAGAAAGCACTGGTGAACTCATCAATCCAAAAAGACCTGGGAGCCCACGGAAGACAACAATGGTGGATGATCGCCGCATACTTTCTTTGGTGAAGAAGAACCCGTTCACAACATCAACTGAAGTCCAGAACACTCTCAGTGAAGTAGGTGTATCTGTCTCTAAGTCAACAGTAAAGAGAAGACTCCATGAAAGTAAATACAAAGGGTTCACATCTAGATGCAAACCATTCATCAATTCCAAAAATAGACAGGCCAGAGTTAAATTTGCTGAAAAACACCTCCAGAAGCCAGCTCAGTTCTGGAAAAGTATTCTATGGACAGATGAGACAAAGATCAACCTGTACCAGAATGATGGGAAGCCAAAAGTTTGGAGAAGAAAGGGAACGGCACATGATCCAAGGCACACCACATCCTCTGTAAAACATGGTGGAGGCAACGTGATGGCATGGGCATGCATGGCTTTCAATGGCACTGGGTCACTTGTGTTTATTGATGACATAACAGCAGACAAGAGTAGCCGGATGAATTCTGAAGTGTACCGGGATATACTTTCAGCCCAGATTCAGCCAAATGCTGCAAACTTGATTGGACGGCGCTTCATAGTACAGATGGATAATGACCCCAAGCATACAGCCAAAGCTACACAGGAGTTCATGAGTGCAAAAAAGTGGAACATTCTTCAATGGCCAAGTCAATCACCAGATCTTAACCCAATTGAGCATGCATTTCACTTGCTCAAATCCAGACTTAAGAGGGAAAGACCCACAAACAAGCAAGACCTGAAGGCTGCGGCTGTAAAGGCCTGGCAAAGCATTAAGAAGGAGGAAACCCAGCGTTTGGTGATGTCCATGGGTTCCAGACTTAAGGCAGTGATTGCCTCCAAAGGATTCGCCACAAAATATTGAAAATAAAAATATTTTGTTTGGGTTATGTTTATTTGTCCAATTACTTTTGACCTCCTAAAATGTGGAGTGTTTGTAAAGAAATGTGTACAATTCCTACATTTTCTAACACATATTTTTGTTCAACCCTTCAAATTAAACATTACAATCTGCACTTGAATTCTGTTGTAGAGGTTACATTTCAAATCCAATGTGGTGGCATGCAGAGCCCAACTCGCGAAAATTGTGTCACTGTCCAAATATTTCTGGCCCTGACTGTATATGTCACAATGACATGTATATATATATATATATATATATATATATATATATACATATATATTCTAAGTGTGTATATTTTGTGTTTACAAGGAAAGAAAGTGTTTTTTTAGTTGCGATATTTTGTTCCCATAGACTTACATGGGACTTCCGGTATCGGAATCGGATATCGCCGATATTTAGTGATATCGGCGATACCATTCCGATCCGATATTTTTAGATATCGAGCAGTATCGCTCAACACTAATCTTAAATGTCACTGGAAGAAGCAAACGGAAGGAAACAGGATTAAGAATTTACATGATCTTATAAGGTTCAATGAACCTTGGCTTAAATTTTGGAGACGCAACCTTCTTAGGGATATTTCTTGAGGACAACCAAACCAAGTCCCCCACTTTAAAACGAGGACCATCAGTCCTATGCCGGTTGGCAAACCACTGGGTCTTCTCCTGAGAGAGAGGCAACTTCTCCACTACCTGGTCCCAAATCCGCTGCATACGCTCCTCAATAGAGTCAATCCCCGGACAGATGAAAGCCTCCACCTGTCCTGAATAAAATTGAGGGTGAAACCCAGAATTGCAGAAAAATGGAGACATCAAGGTGGCAGAGCTAGCCCTATTATTAAGAGCAAATTCAGCCAAAGGCAAAAAAGAGACCCAGTCATCTTGATCAGCAGACACAAAACATCTCAAATAAGTCTCCAAGATCTGGTTTGTTCTCTCAGTTTGTCCATTGGTCTGAGAGTGAAATGCAGAGGAGAAAGTTAACTGAACCCCAAGTTTAGAACAAAATGTTCTCCAAAATCTGGAAACAAACTGAACTACTCTGTCAGATACAATGTTCTCCGGAATGCCATGTAACCGAACCATGTGCTGAAAAAACAAAGGCACCAATTCGGAGGAGGAAGGCAACTTAGGTAATGGCACAAGATGTATCATCTTGGAAAACCTATCACAGATTACCCAGATAACTGTCATTCTCTGAGAGACTGGGAGGTCGGAAATAAAATCCATAGAGATATATGTCCATGGCCTCTTGGGCACAGGTAATGGCATTAACAAACCACTAGAGCAAGAACAAGGCTTGGAATGAGAGCAAGTCACACAGGACTGCACAAAGTCCCTGACGTCACGAGACAAAGTAGGCCACCAAAAGGACCGACTCACCAAGTCTCTGGTACCAAAAATCCCGGGATGACCAGCCAAAGCGGAACAATGAATCTCAGACATCACACACTTCTTCCACTGGTCTGGGACAAACAATTTCCCAACAGGGCAGCGTTCAGGTTTATCCTCCTGACACCCCTCCAGAGCCAGTCTCAAATTGGGCGAGATGGCGGAAAGAAAAACACCCTCTTTCAAAATAACAGCAGGATCATTTAACTCAGGAGAATCCACAAAAAAACTCCTCGAGAGGGCATCTGCCTTAACATTCTTAGTGCACGGAAGAAAAGAAACCACAAAATTAAAACGTGTGAAAAACAAGGCCCACCTGGCCTGTCTAGGATTAAGTCGCTTGGCTGATTCGAGATAAACCAGGTTCTTATGGTCCGTGAGGACCACCACCTGATGCTTGGCTCCTTCCAGCCAATGTCTCCACTCTTCAAAGGCCCACTTCATGGCCAATAACTCCCGATTACCCACGTCATAATTACTTTCAGTTGGAGAAAATTTTCGAGAGAAGAAGGCACAAGGGTTACTCTTAGTGGTCTCCGGATCCCTTTGGGACAAAACGGCATCTGCCCCAATCTCAGAAGCATCAACCACCACCTGAAACGGTAAAGAAACATCAGGCTGCCGTAGAACAGGAGCAGAAATGAATCTCTGCTTAAGTTCCTGAAACGCAGAAACTGCTTCAGGAGGCCAATTCACCACATCGGAACCCTTTTTGGTCAAATCAGTCAATGGTTTAACAATACCGGAGAAATAACCAATAAATTTATGATAAAAATTGGCAAAACCCAAAAATCTCTGAAGAGCCTTCAATGTAGTAGGTTGAACCCAATCACAGATGGCCTGAGCCTTGACCGGGTCCATTTCAATAACAGACGGAGACAAAATGAATCCCAGAAATAAAACCTTCTGTACGCCAAAAAGACACTTTGATCCCTTCACATACAGAGCATTCTCTCTCAAAATTTGGAACACAGTCCGAACATGTTTCACATGAGAGTCCCAGTCATTGGAAAAAATCAAGATATCATCCAAATAAAAGATCAGAATTTTATCCACAAAATCCCTGAAAATATCATTCATAAAGGATTGGAGGATGGAAGGGGCATTAGTAAGCCCAAAAGGCATCACTACGTACTCAAAATGCCCCTCTGGGGTATTAAACGCCGTCTTCCATTCATCCCCGCGCTTAATGCGAATAAGGTTATACGCCCCCCTGAGGTCAAGCTTGGTAAACCAACTAGCACTTTTCACTCTGGAAAACAGGTCAGAAATCAAGGGTAACGGATATTGATATTTAACAGTGATTTTATTCAGGAGGCGATAGTCAATACACGGCCTCAATGAACCATCTTTTTTGGCCACAAAGAAAAAACCGGCACCCAAGGGTGAAGAGGATGGTCTGATATGACCCTTCTCCAAAGACTCCTTGATATAAGATCGCATAGCATCGTGTTCATGTACAGATAAATTAAAAAGGCAACCTTTAGGAAATTTACCACCAGTCACTAACTCAATAGCGCAATCATAGCTCCTGTGAGGAGGTAAGGATGCAGACTTACTCTCACTAAACACATCAGAAAAATCCGTCAAAAAGTCAGGGACATCCTGAGACTGGGGAGAGGCAGAAAAAACAGGAGTGTCAGTATTAACACATTGGCAGCCCCAACTGGTCACAGACACAGACTTCCAATCCAAAACAGGATTATGAGTCTGCAACCAAGGGAAACCCAGTACAACAATGTCATGCAGATTATGCAACACCAGAAATTTGCAATTCTCCTGATGATCTGGTTCAACCCTCATTATCACCTGAGTAGAAAACTGGGGTTTATTCTCCGCCAAAGGGGTAGAATCAATGCCCAGTAAAGGAATAGACTTCCGCAGGGGTATCATGGGAAACTAACAACGTTTGGCAAAGTCAAAATCCATCAGGTTAATAGCTGCTCCTGAATCAACAAAAGCCTGAGCCAAAAATGTGGACAGGGAGCAAATCAGGGTAGCAGTCAACAGAAATTAAGTCTGAACACTACCCAAGACAACTGAGCGCGCAAAACGTCTTCCCCGCTTAGGGCAAACAGAAATAGCATGAGAAGCGTCACCACAGTAGAAACATAACCCATTACGCTTTCGAAACTCATGACGCTGAGCCCCAGAAGTCACACCATCACACTGCATGGGCTCAGGAGCTGGCTCACAAGGCAACACTATCTCACGCATACCTCTGCGCTCACGCAAACGTCTGTCAATTTGAATAGCCAAAGACATAGAATCATTGAGACCAGAGGGAACAGGGAATCCCACCATAACGTCCTTTACATTTTCTGACAGACCTTTCCGAAAAAGGGCTGCCAAAGCATCATCATTCCATTTGGTCAGGACTGCCCACTTTCGGAATTTCTGACAGTACAGCTCAGCGTCTTCACGACCCTGATTTAATGCCAACAAGGTCTTTTCAGCTTGATCAGTGACATTAGGTTCATCATACAATAACCCCAGAGCCTGAAAAAATACATCAACATCATTCAAAACAGGATCCCCAGGTGTCAGGGAAAAAGCCCAATCCTGAGGGTCGCTGCGCAGCAGAGAGATGACAATTTGAACCTGCTGTGCTGCGTTCCTTGAGGCTTCAAGCAAAAAACAACTTACAGTTATTTTTGAAATTCAGAAATTTAGACCGATCCCCCAAAATTAAATCTGGTATGGGGATCTTAGGTTCCACAACCGGCAACCTAGCAAGATAGGTAGGTAGCAATGCTCTGATCCTCAGCGGCAAGCCGCTCCACACTGCCAGACAACTGTGCAAACTCCATTGAGGACAAAGAAAAAATTCCTCCTCAGCACCCAGAGAAAAAGAGGGAAAAAATGCAACAAACAGGAAAAAAAAATATTCTAACAACTCCCTTTTTTTTTTTTCTTTTCCTTTACTATTTTTCCCTTCTGTTGAGTACCATATAATTTTCAGTGTGGCCGGTAATACTGTTATGTTTCGGTAGCTAAGGAGAAATAGCAAAAATAGCCGAAGTAGCAATACACCAGAGAGGCTGGAAACTACTGGGTTGCAGAACCCTAAACTAACCGCAACACTATAAATAGCCGTGGAGCGTACCTACGGTGATCCTAGACGCCTCGTCACAGCCGAAGAGATAGCTACACCTAAAGACAGAAAGATGAAAGCTATCTGCCCCGTGGCATTTGAGGACTCCATTCAACTGTTTTTGCTGTGTGTCACTTCAATTATTAACACTATTTTGCTGTAAAAAAATATAGGCCACATATTTAACAGTGTAGTAAGTCCGTCACACAACTTATATATCTGGGGGCTACAAATTGTGGCATTTGGGGCCTTCATTCAATTGTTTTTGCTGTGTGTTACACTAGTTTTTGCCACTATTTTCCTGTAAAAAAAATAAAATACAGGCCACATATTTTACAGTGTAGTCTCTCCATCACACGCCTCATTTATCTATAGGCTACAAATTGTGGCATTTAGGGCCTCAATTCAACTGTTTTTGCTGTGTGTTACCCTACTTCTTGACACTATTTTCCTTTAAAAAAATAAAAATACAGGCCATATATTTTAGAGTGTAGTATCTCCGTCACACGCCTCATCTGTCTGTGGGCTACAAATTGTGGCATTTTAGGACTCCATTCAACTGTTTTTGCTGTGTGTTACGCAAATTATTAACACTATTTTGCTGTATAAAAAATTCAAGCCACATATTTTGCAATGTAGTGTCGCCATCACACGCCTCATCTATTTATGGGCTACAAATTGTGGCCTTTGAAGCCTCCATTCAACTGTTTTTGCTGTGTGTTACCATAGTTCTTAACACTATTTTAATGTAAAAAAATAAAAATACAGGCCACATATTTTACAGTGTGGTATCTCCGTCACACACCTCATTTATCTGTGGGCTTCAAATTGTGGCATTTGAGACCTCCATTCAATTGTTTTTGCTGTGTGTTACTCCAATTATTAACACTATTTTGCTGTAAAAAAAAATACAGGCCACATGTTTTATAGTGTAGTATCTCCATCACATGCCTCATCTATCTATGGGCTACAAATTGTGGCTTTTGGGCCTCCTTTCAACTGTTTTTCCTGTATCTTAGCCTTGTAATTGACATCAGTTTGCTGAAAAAAAATTTTTACCTACAGGCCAGATATTTTAAACTGGTTTTCCAGCACACGGATCACATATAAGTTCGCTCCAAATTCAGCCATTTATAGTGAACATGGAAAATATTGTAGTCCATTTAAAATGTGCAAGGCGCGTGGCATGGGACGGGGAATTGGACATGATGGTGATGGTGCATTCAGTGGCTGAGGCCGTGGGCAAGCTGAATTTGTGCCACAACAAACACCCACATCTTCTCGCTCGACCTTCCTTTCTCAATTACTAGGGGACTACAGCAGCACACCATTATTGAATCCAGAGTAGTGTCAAAAGGTTGTTTTTTGGATAGCGGATAATGCTTCCAGTCACTTTGCCACCACCACCACCCTGTCTTCCACATGGTCAAGTCTGTGTAGCCGTGAGTCTGGACCACATATTCCTCACTCTAATCCTCCTTCTTCACACTATGCCGAGTGCCCGGAGACAACTGATCCCACACTTGGACACTCCAAAGCTGTTCACTTTTCCATTTATAGATTCGGGCCTCTCGCCCGGTCCACTTGAAGTGGGGCAGATGAGATCGCATGTAGCAATGCCCAAATATTTAAGCAGCCACAGTCACACGGAGGTGACGGTGGGAATGTGTCACAAGAGGTGGACAATGATGAGACACAATTGCCAGAAAGTCAGGAGGAGGACCAGGGTGCAGAAGTGGAAGACGAGGTGGTGGATGATATAGTAACTGACTTAACCTGGCAGGAGGACATTCAGAGCAAGGATAGCAGCACAAAGGGGAGGAAGGCGTAGCACCCCAACAGGCAGGAAGAAGCAGTGTGGTGGCCGCAGACAGAAGACAGGCAATAGTTCCTCATAACACCAGCACAACGAAAGTTGGCAGTAGTAGTGTTAGGTCTTCCCAAGTCTGGTTGTTTTTTAAAAACTGCCGATACCCTGTCATGCCCGCATCAGCAGGGGTAGCAAAACTATCAGCCTGACCACCACCAGCATGACCAGGCACAAGGCAGCAAAGCACCCGACTTTGTGGGCAGAACTCCAGGGTCCAGGAACAGTGTCTGCAGGTGACACCACTGTTTCTTCCACTGTTAAGCGTGCAAGTCAATCCTGTCCAAGGTGCATGCGAATATGCCTCCTGCCCTGCATCTGTCGTTGCCCACACTCAACTAGCACCATCATCGAGCATGCCCACATCCTTGTCCCAGCACAGCCTTCAGTTGTCCATACCCCAATTATTGGAACGCAAGCGGAAATAAGCGACCAATGCCCCACAGGCCTCGGTACTAAATTCACACATTTCTTGTCAGCTTGAGCTTAAAATGTTGCCTTTTAGGCTCGTGAAAATGGAAGCTTTCTGCAACCTGATGGCGGTGGCAGTCCCAAGGTACTCTGTCCCTAGCCTCCACTATTTCTCCCGGTGTGCCATCCTGGCATTACACAAGTACATGTTCCACAACATTACCCGTGCCCTTAACAACGCTGTTACTGGGAAAGTCCACCTAACCACGGACACATGGACAAGTGCTTGTGGGCAGGGATGGTACATCTCGCTGATGGCACACTAGGTTAACATAGTGGAAGCTGGGACCCAGTCAGACCTTGGGATGGAACACGTCCTCCCAACGCCGAGGATTGGGGGTCCTAGGTCAATCAGGGTTGCCTCCACAGTCTACAGCTCCTGCACCTCCCCCTTCTCTTCAGCCTCCTTCTCTGAAATAACCACATCAGTCACAAGCTGGAAGCACTGCAGCACTCCCTCAGCCAAGCGGCAACAGACTCTGCTGAAGCTAATATGCTTAGGTGACAAACTGCACAATGCTGAATAGTTTTGGACATCTCTGAAAGAGCAGGCAGATCTGTGGCTGACACCGCTAAACCTACAGTCAGGCATGGTAGTGTGTGACAATGGCTGGAACCTGGTGGAGGCTCTGAGGTGAGGTGAGCTCACACACGTACCATGCCTGCCCCATGTGCTTAACCTTGTTGTTCAACGGTTTCTCAAAAGCTAGCCAGAGCTGCCGGATCTGTTTGTGAAAGCATGCCGCCTGTGTGCCCATTTTAGAAAGTCAGCTACAGCCTCTGCCGCCCTTGCCATACTTCAGTAGCATTTGCAGCTTCCGGCTCACTGACTGGTGTGTGATGTCCCCATGCTTTGGAACTAGACACTGCATATGTTGGAAAGGATTTGTGAGCAGAAAAGGGCAGTTGTTGACTACCAGCATAAACAAGGCCGTCGGTATTCAGTTCAGACTCCACACATAAGACCTCAGGAGTAGACATGGATATCAGAGATATGTACCATCCTACAAAACTTTGATGAGTCCACCAAGATTTTGAAGAGCGATGACGCCATAATTAGCGTCACCATCCCACTTCTCTGTTTTATGAAAATCTCTCTGCTCACAATGAAAGAGGATGCATTGCAGGTGGCGCACGATGAGATGGAGCAAGGAACCATACAGGGTGATTACACACAGCCCAGCCTCAGTTCATCCTAATGTGGATTGGGTGACAATGAGGAAAAGGCGGAGGAGGAAGAATAGGAGCTAGTTTCATGCACTATAGACGGTACAATAAGCGCAACTGTCATATCGTCTGTTCAGTGTTGGTGGCCTGAGGACAAGGAGGAGGAAGACAGTATAGTCAGTCGTCCGCTTGGTTAGAACACAGAAGTCTTGCCTGTTAGCAGTCTGCCGTGCATGGCTGACTTTATGATGCATTACCTTTCCCGTGACCATCGCATTCTCAAAATTTTGAGTGACACTCATTACTGGTTGGTGACACTTCTAGACCCACGCTACAAGGAGAACTTTCAATCTCTTCTTCCAGAGGAAGACAGGTGTACTTAAATGGTGCAGTAACAGAGAGCCCTTGTTGCGGAATTATTAAAAAAATTTACATCTGAAAATGCTGGCGGCAGAGGTCACAGTTCATTGGACAACCTAGGAGTATAGGCGAGAGAGACAGAACTCAAATCCAGCAGAGGCAGGGGAACATTGGCAAAGTTCTGGGAGAGGTTTCACAGACCTTCCCATTGCACTGGCCCTGAGGTGCGGGGTACTCTCACAAGGAGTGCAAAGTTTTGGAAGATGCTGAGGGAGTACTTTGCTGACCGTACCAACATCCTCTGTGATTCCTTTGTGCCTTTTAATTATTGGGTATCCAAGCTGGACATGTAGCATGAACTGGCTCTCTATGACTTGGAGGGCCTGGCCTGCCCTGACGCTAGTGTTTTGTTAGAGCGGGTTTTTAGTGTTGCTGGTGGAATTATAACTGATAAGCGCATCGGCCTGTGAACTGAAAATGCTGACAGGCTGACTCTTATAAAAATGAACAAGGGCTGGATTGGGCCAGACTTCTCTACACCACCGAATGATAACAGCGAAACA
The DNA here is from genome assembly GCA_033576555.1 of Oophaga sylvatica. Lineage (NCBI taxonomy): Eukaryota > Metazoa > Chordata > Amphibia > Anura > Dendrobatidae > Oophaga > Oophaga sylvatica. The sequence goes on from JARQOD010000002.1 coordinate 424,015,685, forward strand.
TAACCTCAAATACAGTTTCTTTTTTTGGGAGGTGTATTCCCATGCACCTCTTCACACCCACACATGGGTATACCCTTGGCTCTTTGGTGTTATCCTCCTCCTTCTCATCCTCATCATCCACCACCACTAGATCACTATGGTGACCGTGGTACGTGATGCAACAGTCACGTTATTGTGTTGAAGGGTGTTTATGATGCCCGTAAAAAAAAATGTTTACACAGTATGAGATGTGTACCACCCAGGGGGAAATGTTTGTCAGCCCATACACTTAGTGTATGGGCAAAACAAGTATAGGAGATCTGCTTCTTTAACTTGGGAAAAGATTTATAGGAGGACATCCTCCATGTCTCTTCAGACACCACTATAGATCACCAGGGTGAACGTGTTCCGTGATGCAACAACCACGTTAGTGTTCTCAAGGGTGTTTATGATGCCCGTAAAAAAAATATTTACACAGTATGTTGATGTGTACCACCCAGGGGGAAATGTTTGTCAGCCCACACACTTAGTGTATGGGCATTACAAGTATAGCAGACACGCTCCTTTAAATTGGGAAAAGATTTATAGGAGGACATCCTCCACGTCTCAACAGACACCACCACTAGATCACCAGGGTGAATGTGTTCTGTGATGCAACAGCCATGTTAGTGTTTTCAAAGGTGTTTATGATGCTTGTAAAAAAAAAATGTTTACACAGTATGTTGAGGTGTACCCCCCAGGGGGAAATGTTTGCCAGCCCATGGGCATTATAAGTATAGGAGACCAGCTCCTATCTAATGGGAACATTTTTTATGAGGTCCTCCTCCATGTTTTTTCCAAGGGGGATTGGTGTGCGTTCAAATTTGGGGCAGGACTTTCATTAAATACATAGCCTGCAAACAGTATGGGAGTACCAAATTTCTAATAATGGGAACTTTGGTTTCATGGAGCCATCCATTATGTTGGTTCAAAGGGTTATTGGGGTGCTTGTAACTTTGTGGCAGGGCAGGCCTTGCATTAAATGCATAGGCAAACAGTATGGCAGTAACAAATGAATACTAATAGTAACTTTGGTTTGATGTGGCCATCCAGGATGACTGTTTTTTGGGTCATTGGGGTGCATCCAAATTTGGAGCAGGCCTTGCATTCACTTCATGGGCAAACTTTATGGGAGTACAAAATTCATAATAATGGGAACTTTAGTTTCATGTGGCCATCCAGTACATCAGTTCAAAGAGTTATTGGGGTGTGTGTAACTTTGGGGCAGGGCAGGCATTGCATTCAATGCATAGTCAAACAGTATGGGAGTACCAAATTACTAATAATGGAAACAATGCTTTCAGGTGGCCATCCAGGACGTCTATTCAAAGGGGTATTGGGGTGCGTCAAATTTGAGGCAGGTCTTGCATTCAATGCATAGGCAATAACAGTATAAGAGACCCACTGTTTAATAATGGGAACAACAAAGCATAGCCAGCTGATGGTGTGGCACCCCAGGAGTTCAGTTGCCACAGTGACTTGCCTCCCTCCAGGGGGGAGTGATGTCATGCCTGAAAGCAAGGAGCGATCCCTTTAACAAGCAACACAGAGCATACAACACTTTTCCAGTCCAGGCAGAAGGAGGAGCTCTAACACCTGATTTCAGGGGAGCTTTCTCTAGAATATTTTGGCTGGGGGAGTGTTAGAGCTAGAGTTCCCGCTTCTGCACAAGGGGAATCTCAAGCCATCCCTGCTGCGGTCTCCCATCCGTCTCAGGCCACAGTGGACTCTGCTCAGCTTAGATGTCGGTCCCAGCATCTCTCCCAGTCTAACAGTGTGCAGAGGGTTACTGCTGCCACTCCAGGCTCTGCTATTGTGGCCAGTACTGGTTAGCGGCGAGCAGACGTCTTTAGGACAAAGTCCTTGTTTTCCCCTTCTGAGCATGCCCAGGGTGAGATCTCTCATTGGAGATCAGGGGTCACATGCTCAGGTACTGCAGCAGCTCCTATTGGTCCGCCAGGAAGGTCCTGTGACTACTGGTGTTCTGGAACAGTTTCATTGGTCCTTGTTTCTGGCAGGTCCTGTAGCTGTTACTATAAAAGGGTGGCATGGCTGGGCCGCCATGCGCTAATATCAATCGTTATATGCTTTGCGCCAGTGTGGTCATGCATGTGTGTGGTTAGGGCCCGGCTGAAATAAGCCCCTACAATACCGACTTATTCGGTGAGGAGTTTGGTATGCTAGCTGGTCAGGGTCGGTGTCCTAGATGCCCTAGATTACCGGCATAACCGGTGAGGAGTTTGATTGCCATATTCAGGGCCTGGCGTTCAGACGCCATAGATTGCGGGTGACTCCCGCGAGGACATTAGCGCATGATCACGTTCTATGTTCGCTTAGCAGTCAACTGTGTACCTGGGTGCCTGACAGGACACAGAAGTTTGTCTCAGCGGCTCTGTGACGTAACAGGGTTCGCTTTCAATGCTAGACAGCGACCTAGCGTGTTTATTTTGCGACTCAGTGGTGTTAAGTGAGTTTGCACACATCGCCATATAGCGCTGTGGCACTCCTTCTAGCGGCTCTGTGGTATAACAGAGTTCGCACATATTGCCACAGCGAGTTACGGCATTTATTTTGGCGACTCTGCGGGATAACAGAGTTCGCTTCTTGCGCCATTTTACTAGCAGCAGGCTCTGCCTGCACGGTGGACCCCGGGCTGCGAACGCACCTCTCTACATCATATATTTGGTGCTTTCCGCAGACCCTAACATAATATTAGCGCCAGGGTCTGGCTAGTAAAATGGCGGACGACCAGCGTCTACGGTAGTTCATCCAGCAGCTGGAGGGTAGGTTGGAGGCTCTTGAGCGCACAACCTCAGCTGTGGATGTGACCGCAGTCGCTGTTCAGGCTGCTATAACGGCGGCAGCCAGTTTGTCCTCCAACACCTCTGCTCCGACCTTGTCCCATCTCCCGCTTCCAAACAAGTTTTCTGGTGACAGCAAACATTGTCGGGGATTCGTGAGTCAGTGCTCTATACAGCTCGAGCTTCTGGCTGCACGTTTTCCTACAGAGCGGGCACAAGTGGGTTTCATAGTGTCACTACTGTCAGGCAGAGCTTTGGAATTGGCAACGCCGCTGTGGGAGCGTGACAATCGCGTGGTGCGGAGTGCTCCTCGGTTTCTGGAGGCTCTTAAAAAGGTCTTTTTAGGCCCTCAGGTCACCCACGATTCAGCGCTCCAACTGCTGGCAATGTCACAGGGTTCGAGCTTGGTCAGTCAGTTTTCAGTTCAATTTCGAACCCTGGCCTCCAAGTTAGAGTGGCCGGATAAGGTCATTTATACCGGTAAACTGGAGAGGTCTGGCTGCCCATGTAAAGGACACCTTGGCAATCAGGGAGATTTCTGCCTAACTGGAGAAGCTTATCTCCATATCTACCCGCATCGACCTTCGCTTTCACAAGCGGAGGTTGGAGCGGGCCCAGTGTAGACGGAGGTTCAGCTAGCTCCCACCTTTGCCAAACCTCTAGAATCTCCCATTCAGGCGTCCGACTCCCCGGAGGTCATGGAGGTTGTTCGAGCGGGACCTGATTCTCGGCCCGTTCGAGTCTCCGTGCTTTGTAACAATTGTCAGCAGTTAGGACATTATGCCAATAGATGTCCCCAGCGATCGGGAACACGATCGCGTCTAGTGACCATGGGAGGAGGTTCACTAGAGTCAGCAGCATTTGCCTCCAAGCTGTACTTTAAAGGGACAATCTCTTTTGGTCCATCCACTCTGACGGTTGAGCTTTGTGTGGATTCTGGAGCAGAGGGGAACTTTATGTCCTCTGCTTTTGCTCTCCGCCACACAATACCTCTGGTGATGCTCGCCAAACCGGTGACAGTTCGAGTGGTGAATGGATCCATACTGCCCTCACAGATCACACATCAGACAATTCCTCTCACATTAGCTATGTCTCCTTCCCATCAGGAGATTATCTCTTTCCTTGTCCTTCCTGAGGGTATAGATGAGGTCCTGCTGGGAGTACCCTGGCTTCGTCTTCACTCCCCACATATTGAGTGGTCCTCTGGGAAGATACGGGGTTGGAGTGAGTCTTGTAGAGGTAGATGTGTGAGGGAGAGTGTTCAGGTTACTACTACAGAGATACCCGCAGATCTCACTTCCCTTCCCAAGTGTTATTGGTCCTATGTAGACGTGTTCTCCAAAAAGGCTGCAGAAACTCTTCCACCTCACCGCTCCTATGACTGTCCTATTGACCTTTTACCTGGAGCAGAACCTCCTCGGGTAGGGTTTATCCTCTCTCTCTCCCGGAGATGGAGGCTATTTCCCAATACATCCAGGAGAATCTGGAAAGAGGGTTCATTAGGAAGTCAGTGTCACCTGCGGGGGCGGGGTTCTTTTTCGTGCAGAAGAAGAACTGAGAATTACGTCCCTGCATAGATTACAGGGGTCTTAACGCCATCACCGTTAAGAATAAATACCCATTGCCCCTGATTTCTGAGCTTTTTGATAGGCTCCGGGGAGCAAGGGTATTTACCAAATTAGACCTGTGGGGTGCTTATAACCTGATTCGCATCCGTGAGGGGGACGAATGGAAGACGGCTTTTAATACCAGGGATGGGCACTATGAATATCTGGTGATACCCTTCGGGCTCTGTAATGCCCCAGCCGTTTTCCAAGACTTTGTTAATGGCATCTTCTGGGACATGCTTTCCACCTCGGTCGTAGTCTATCTGGATGATATTCTCATCTTCTTTCCAGATATTGACTCCCACCGGAGAGATGTCTGCAGAGTCTTCGACTTCCTGCGGGCAAATTCCCTTTACGCAAAGTTGGAGAAATGTGTGTTTGAGCAGGAGTCTTTACCATTCCTGGGCTATATCATCTCCGCCAAGGGATTGGCTATGGATCCTGCCAAACTACAGGCTGTAATGGACTGGCAAGAACCCCATTCCCTTAAAGCGGTGCAGCGCTTTATAGGGTTCATTAATTATTATTGCCAGTTCATTCCCCATTTCTCAACTTTGGTAGCTCCCTTGGTAGCCCTCACCAAGAAGGGAGCAAATCCCAAATTGTGGTCTGAGGAAGTCTTCAAGGCTTTCATCGCAATTAAGTCTCAGTTTGCTAGCGCTCCCATTCTACACCGCCCTGATGTTGATAAGCCATTCATATTGGAGGTGGATGCCTCATCCGTTGGTGCTGGAGCAGTCCTCTGTCAAAAGGATGCTCAAGGTCGGAAGCATCCTTGATTCATCTTCTCCAAGACCTTCACACCAGCGGAGAGGAATTATTCCATCGGGAACAGGGAGTTGCTAGCAATGAAGTTGGCTTTCTCTGAGTGGAGACATCTGTTGGAGGAGGCTCGCTTTCCCTTCCAAGTCTTCACTAACCACAAGAATCTGGTATATCTTCAGACAGCTCAGCGGCTTAATTCTCGCCAGGCCAGATGGTCCTTGTTCTTCTCCCGGTTTCATTTCACACTCCATTTCCTCTCTCTCGAGAAGAACATTCTTGCCGACGCTCTCTCTCGCTCTGTGGTGTCCTCTGAGGAGGAGGAGGAGCCTCGGCTTATTGTCCCCACAGGGAGCCTGAGAACTGTGGCCCCGGTTTCACTAGAGTCTGTGCCCCTGGGCAAGACTTTTGTGCCTACCAATTTGCGACCGGAGGTACTCTCTTGGGCACATTCATCCAGGGTGGGTGGACACTTTGGAGCAAAGAGGACATCTGAATTGCTGGCGAGGACATACTGGTGGCCGCATAT
>JARQOD010000002.1:424021501-424195895 GCA_033576555.1 Oophaga sylvatica
GGGCAAAGCAAGATTCTTTGTCATCTTGGTATCAACAAAATTTGTCATTATTATTTGTGAATGAGGACAATTTGTTTGTTGCCTGCATAATAAGCTGATGCTATATTACCAATTAGAAATAGATATTCACAATTTTAGTTTGTTCTCTTCATTTTTAGAATAATTTCTCCAGCCAAACCTTAAAGCATCACTCTAGCATGTTTTTTTTTTATTTCACCACTGGAAAGATGTCACTAATATACAACGCCTGGCAAAAATTATGGAATGACCGGCCTTGGAGGATGTTCATTCGGTTGTTTTATTTTGTTGAAAAAAAGCAGATCACAGACATGGCACAAAACTGAAGTAATTTCAAATGGCAACTTTCTGGCTTAAAGAAACACTAAAAGAAATCAAGAACAAATGATGTGGTAGTCAGTAATGGTTATTTTTTTAACCAAGCATAGGGAAAGAATTATGGAATCACTCAATTCTGAGAGAAAAAATTATGGAATCACCCTTTAAATTTTCATTCCCAAAACTAACACCTGCATCAAATTAGATCTGCTCGTTAGTCTGCATCTAAAAAGGAGTGATCACACCTTGGAGAGCTGTTGCACAAAGTGGACTGACACGAATCATGGCTCCAACACGAAAGATGTCAATTGAAACAAAGGAGAGGATTATCAAACTCTTCAAAGAGGGTAAATCATCACGCAATGTTGCAAAAGATATTGGTTGTTCACAGTCAGCTGTGTGTAAAATCTTGACCAAATACAAACAACATGGGAAGGTTGTTAAAGGCAAACATACTGGTAGACCAAGGAAGACATCAAAGCATCAAGACCGGAAACTTAAAGCAATATGTCTCCAAAACAAGAAATGCACAACAAAACAAATGAGGAACGAATGGGTGGAAACTGGAGTCAACGTCTGTAACCGAACTGTAAGAAACTGCCTAAAGGAAGTGGGATTTACATACAGAAAAGCTAAACGAAAGCCATCATTAACACCTAAACAGAAAAAAACAAGGTTACAATGGGCTAAGGAAAAGCAACTGTGGACTGTGGATGACTGGATGAAAGTCATATTCAGTGATGAATCGCGAATCTGCATTGGGCAAGGTGATGATGCTGGAGCTTTTGTTTGGTGCCGTTCCAATGAGATTTATAAAGATGACTGCCTGAAGAGAACATGCAAATTTCCATAGTCATTGATGATATGGGGCTGCATGTCAGGTATAGGCACTGGGGAGATGGCTGTCATTACATCTTCAATAAATGCACAAGTTTATGTTGATATTTTGGAAACTTTTCTTATCCCATCAATTGAAAGGATGTTTGGGGATGATTAAATCATTTTTCAAGATGATAATGCATCCTGCCATAGAGCAAAAACTGTGAAAACATTCCTTGAAAAAAGACACATAAGCTCAATGTCATGGACTGCAAATAGTTCGGATCTCAATCCAATTGAAAATCTTTGGTGGAAGTTGAAGAAATTGGTCCATGACAAGGCTCCAACCTGCAAAGCTGATCTGGCAACAGCAATCAGAGAAAGATGGAGCCAGATTGATGAAGAGTATTGTGTAACACTCATTAAGGCCATGCCTCAGAGACTGCAAGCTGTTGTAAAAGTTAGAGGTGGTGCAATAAAATTCTAGTGATGTGTTGGAGTGTTTTTTTGTTTGTTTGTTTTTCATGATTCCATTTTTTTTTTCCCTCAGAATTGAGTGATTCCATATTTTTTTTCCTTATGCTTGGTTAAAAAAATAACCATTACTGACTACCACATTATTTGTTCCTGATTTATTTTAGTGTTTCTTAAAGCCAGAAAGTTGCCATTTAAAATGACTTCAGTTTTGTGCCATGTCTGTGATCTGTTTTTTTTCAACAAAATAAAACAACTGAATGAACATCCTCCAAGGCCAGTGATTCCATAATTATTGCCAGGGGTTGTAGTTTACCAGCCACTCCAGTCATCTTCTGCAGCTTATGACCTGCCAGATCACTAAGATTTTTGCTGGAAAAGTCTAAGTCTAAGAAGTCTAAGAGCCAGAAGTCTCATAGACTTACAATGATAGTTCACGATCACTACCTCTGACTTCCAGTTGGGCAGTAGATGCGGTCTCAAGATCAGGACCAAAGCAGTGTTGGGAGAAGAAGAAGACTGTGGTTGGTAAGTACTGTATATTACTAGGGGCTGTGAACTTAACTTACCATTTAAGAGCTGAAATAACAAAATACCGGAGTGGCGCTTTAAAGAAAATCTTGTAAAAGAGCTAGGCTAAGAAAGAACCGGTTTCGAAATTTTAGTTTTATTTTGGTCCGTCTTGGCTTTGAGCTCCATCCATGTGGCTGCTGCTATGGCTCATGAAAGGAGCTTAGCTAGGCTGCTTCAAGGCACTTAACATCCTTCAAGTTTTCATTTTCTAACTGCTCACATATACTTGTAAAAATCCCAGCTTCTCGTTGGCACCAATACAAATCCAGTCTTCGGACAGCTTCTAATCAGGTCACTAGTAGCCACATACAGCCTATAAAGAGATTGGCCCAATAATGGGACACTGGTCTTTTCAATAAAAGCTCAACACCATAATATTATCAGAAAATATGGAAAATGTTACAAGTCAGTAATGCTGTCAGTTTATTAGAAAAATGTTTTGCAAAGTGCTCGCAAAGCCAATAGCATTTGATAGATATTAAAAATAGGTGTAATACAATTAAATGTAAAACTGATCCAATATACAATCATGCAAATGGATCGCCTGCCAGGGCAGTGGGGATACTATGTACCGGGCCGCTTCTTAAAGGGGCAGTCTCACGGCAGCAGTGACCCTGTCCGTGGCCCTGGGCGTCCACTAAAAGGGGAGATGATGAAAAGGGAAATAATAAAGAATTTGTAATAAAGTTTTCGTGACACCATCCGTGGTTTTCGGTCAGGGGACCGACGCTGCAATGCAGATCCACTGGGATGGTGAAGTGGCAGAAAAGATGGTGAAGCTCTCCACGGTAGAGCTGCATCCCAGGGCAGTTAGGGTATTAAAGGTGATGTTGGTGGTGAGTGTGGTGCAGGGCAGGTGATGCGTGAATGACTTAGAGGACACAGCAGGGTGTAGTTTCCTTTACAGTTTACTGAGCAGTGCAGGTACAGTCCGGAGCTCAGGTTACAGATGGCTCTAGAGCCGGTCAGCCTGAAAGCAAGTTGGGAATCTACTTAGTCAAGTGGGTTGTGAGGCCTCCTCTCTAGCGCTATTCTCTGAGGTACTTGCTGCTGTAAACTCTATTCAAGTTCCTCTTTCTATCTGAGGCTTAGGTAGAACTCCACTTGCATGATAGGCAGCTGTAGCCTACTTTGCTGTTGTCTGGCGTCTCCAGCTCACACATGCTGCTGTATCAGTTGGGAACAGAGGATCTGTGGTCTCGAGCTCACACATGCTGCTGTATCAGTTGGGAACAGATGATCTGTGGTCTTCTGCCCTCTGGATTCTGCTGCCAGGGCTTTAGTACCCACACAGCCTCGGGCTCCGGTGCCCGGTCACTGGCGCTCAAGCCTGGGGTGAGCTAAGCTACAGCTCCTATCCCCAGCTCCTCTCCACATGTCCTCTCTCCACCCTTTTCAGGCTCTAACTCCTCACTTACTTCCTGCTTCTGACCAGAAAGAGCAGCTCCCCTGAAGTCGGGTTAGAACTCCCTCTGCTGGCCTGGAGCAGGAACTGTGTTGTATGCTGGAACTTCCTGATAAAGGGATTCCTTCTTTGCTTCCCGGCATGACATCACTCCCCCCTGGAGGGAGGCAAGGCCATTGTGGCAACCGGACTCCTTGGTTGCCACACAAATAAGCAACAAAGGTATAATAAACCATAAAGCAGCAGGCTCCCATGAAATATTGGCCAAATATCTGTGTAACTACATTTCTAGAGCTCCAGCAATTATAATATAGTACCACAATGTAGGAATTGTCCTCAATAATGTGTTCAATATCAGTATGGAAACACCGACATTAAGCTATAGTAAGTGCAGCACCAGGGTAGCACAAAATCTTTTTGCACTACAGTTTGACATTAGAAGAGCAATAAAAATGATGGTTTCTAGGTGCCAAAGAAATCTGTATTTGATGTCAGTGCTATGCGTCCAACCATGGCATATAAAAGATAGAAGTGACACCCCATACTGAGATATGGAGTGAGGATTTTCAGCTTATGATTTAAAACAAGCGACGATACAGATAGGTGAGTAAAATATTTTGTTACATTTTCAAGTCTTTACTTTAATCTTTGCTTGTCACTTGTGCAGGACTAAATCTACTGTACACGGGGCATTATTCCTTAGGAGACAGCTGAATAATGACTTTATGCTAATGCTCTTTTGTTTTGCATTTGTCTTCTTTTTTTTCTATTCCTTCAGACTAATACTGTTTTTTCCAGCAGAACATTCTAAGAATACACATTAGAAGACAAGCATGCCATGTTCACATACTGTTCACATATCCTGAAAGATCTTGCATGTATATTTATCAGCGGAGTTACAGTTATTACAGATACTTTAATGTTTTCGCTTAACATTTTGGAAACAAATGTGTGTAATAGCACTTCTTAAATACTATATATATTACTGACTTACAGGGGAGGACTGAAGCCAAAGTTTAATTTAATCCTAAATGTTTACTTAATGGAATAATCTTATCACTTTTCTAATATAGTTTAATTAAAAATTCCATATTATTCCCTCTATTCCACTTTACTTTACCCTTTTTTTTTAACATCTTTCTGATGTTTCGTTTATGAATACCCAGTGTGTGCTGGGATACTCAAACGGTACATCATCAGGGGACAGAGGCTGCGTCATCGGTTCTCTTGCTGGCCCATCACTTCTCATTAGAGCCGTGAGGAGTGCAATGTCACAGAGCATTCAAGGGAAATATACGGCAGCTCTGCCAGCAATGTAGCTCATATTAAGCATATGCCAGAATTGACACATGCTCAGAGAGCCCCTAAAATGAACATCACGAAATAGCTTCGATCAGGGGAAGAGCTGCGCATCTTCCGTTGACGGACCCAATGGATCATAAGCAGAAGTAAAAAACATGAATATAGATTAGACGGAGAGATCAAGGGAAATAATATTAACTAAATTATTACGGAAGAGATCAGACTAAATAAATATTAGGTAATTACACTTTATTCAGAACCCCTTTAAAATATTTGTTACTATCCAACATGAGGTGTAAGTGTATAATCCATAGTACCTAAGACCAGAGATAAAGAGAGCCTTCATCATGTGAAATTCTATACTGCAGTCATAGCGATAATGCAGAGTAACAGAGAAACATGAATTAGATTACTGATGAGAGCGCCGCTTCAGTCATAGGTTGGGAGGGAGATTTACTAAATGCTTCAATGACAGTTGCTCTCTACGACAGGAGACAGCATCAAATCAGCTGCACTATTCAGTTAGTGATGTTGACAATCACCACCCATACTGAACCAATGAACATTATTTCGCTCCACATGAACTAATCAAGAATCACTGTACTTTCAGCTGATGAATTAAGGACTTACCTTTTCAAACATTTCTGTAATTACCCCTTTTGAAGCCACATGTATCTTCCTCTTAACTGGTCTTACATACAAAATACAGCGGGACATTCTATTATCATGACTAGCTAAATAGCAAATAGTCTGTAAGAAGTAACGTTCAGGCTCCTTGTTGGATTTGAGGAAAAGATTTGCTTGATTTTGCGTTTGGTGTATATCCTGTAATTGGGAGATGCATTAATGATTTTGATTTTTTTTGGGGAATTTCTGAGAAAAATAGTGGAATCCATGGTCCCATTATAATCTATAGACCAATATGTTTACAAAATGATAAAATAAATCAAATCCAGACAGAACACAAGACTCGGTATATCACATGCTGCATAGAAGTACTTTCACCCATTTCTCACAGCTGGTAGCTTGCAAAGAGATTCTCGCCAGGTTTTGAGCTCATTCAAGTAAAATAAACATAAAATCAAAATATTTGCTAATGACAAAAATTTGATCAAAGTCTGAGAATTTTATCTACAGCCATTATGATTTTGCCATAACCAATAGATAATCTTCAAAATTTCAAAAGGGATTATGCAGTCACGCTGTTATACCAGGCTAAGCAGCTTGCAGCTTGTATGGACATACCAGGTGACAGATCAGATTTAGCTGTCCTGGAACTTATGTTACCAATGATCAGAAAGAATAAGATGGTATGATACAATAAGCTGCCAAAATGAGAAGGAAACTGAACAGCAGCACAAATTAGCAGTAGACCCATAGAAGCAAAAAAAGATAATATAATTATTTTTTATGCTGAAATAACACTTTGCAATAGCTATTAGCAGCATTTCTAGACATGGCATGATCTTATTGAAGAGATAACACATTTAAAGGAGATATCCGAGACTTTAAAATAAAAATGTATGTAGTTGCTAACAGAGTTATCTACCTGCCTGTTGTACCTGGTGTAGGTCATTGACCGCTCCTGCCAGTGATTCAGCTGCTTCCTCTCAACAGAGCAGCAGTTTCTATTCCTGTGGACAGGGCGTAACTACTGGCAGGATGGTGACTGACAGACGAATTCCCGCAATTAAGCCACAGAGAGACAGCTGTCAATCAGCATGACACAAGTAGCCCCACACTGTCAACAGGAAGAGAAACTGAGGCTCTGTTTAAGTGACGCGAGTGGAAGTCTGTGATCATTACGTGGTGGCCCTGGGAACAACAGGCAGGTAGGTAGCGACTACCTGCCTATTAGTGCTTAGGCACTTTTTTTTTAAGTTCCGGATATACCCTTTAAAGACAACTTCTTTAGGCTCAGTCACTGCTATTATGTATTCCAGCTCTGCAACATTCACTTGGAGCTGAGCTGTTATATCAGACACAACCCATAGACAAGGATGACACTGTTTTTGGAATAAAGTAGTGTTTGTTTTTTAATCCTACACAACCACTTTACAGAGAAACAGCACCTAACAGAAATCTGCTAGCAGGTTTGAAATCTGACAGCACCATGAGGTAGAGACATATACCCTGATTCCAGGAATGTGTCCCTTAGCTTACTATGTGCACCAGTTATAATAAATTAACAGTTTTAGCAGAGCTAAGATATTGAGCTCTGTATAACCCACCACACATCACTGATTTGCAGCTTTCTGTGTACAATGTATAGTAACAGAAAGCTGCTAATCAGTGCTGGATGCATGGTTGGACTAGGAGGCATGAGGCCAATTGAATTGTAGTGATTATCTCCTCCTGATAAAACACTGATTGTATTGAAACAACAAAACAGAGTGCAGTAAGTTACACATCGTTGTAATCAGGGTCTCTCCACACTCATGGTATTCTCTGATTACATAGCAAAAAACTGGTGACAGATTCCATTTAACTAGCTCTTTCTAGCCCTTTCTAGGAGTTTTTTGTAATCAGAAATCAACTAATCAGAAGGTTATAGCACATTGCTTCATTTTACTTGCTTATATAGCACTTTAAATTTCCACAGCAGTTTACTTGCATCATCATCACTGTCCTGATTGGGGCTTAAAATCTAAATTCCTTCTTAGAATCTCTTTGATGGGTGAGAGTAAAACCACACAATAGAGGGAGAGAACACAATCTCCTTGCAGAGATTACAATATCTACTATGATCCATTAGATCTGAGGTTATGTGCGCACATTGAGTATTTGCAGCAGATTTCCCTGATGCAAAAATTAGAGTGTTTGCAAGAAAACAGTTGTGAAGTACCTGTATTTTTGCTGCATTTTTGTGTGCATACCGTATTTTTCAGACTATAAGACGCACTTTTTTCCCCAAAATTTGGGAGGAAATGGGATAATCCAATCTCCCAGACGGGGGTCCGCAGCATCGCCCCAGTCCTGCTGCCTCCGGCTTCCTGCAGCAGCAACCCTTCCCCTTGTAACCCCGCTTCACTACCGCCCACACCCCCACCCTCCCCCAGTAAACCAGCATAAATTCGGACTATAAGGCTATGTGCACATGTTGCGGATTCTGCTATGGAATTTTCACTGCACTGCGTTTTTTGATTTACATTGACTAGAATAGTACTGTACATCACTTGCAGTTCTGCTGCGGATCCGCAGGGCAAAATCTTCTGCGGATCTGCAACAGAATCCGCAACATGTGCACAGACCCTAAGGCTGGAGTCACACTTGCCGTATGAAAAATCGGTCCGATTCTCTCGGCCGAGAATCGCACCAATGTTCTCCATGTGTAATCCGTTTGCAATGTGATGATGCGATTTCCTCGCATCTATATATCCGTGTGACATCCGTATGGCGTCCGTATGACGTGATTTTATCGCAGACTTGAAAAATGGACATATAATGGAACCATGGACTGAAAATGACCTAGAAAATGTGTGCTTATTTCTCGTAAGTCACACTGATAGTCCGTGTGGTGTCCGTTTGTTTCTTGCACCCATAGACTTGCACTGGTGCAATCGCAGCATGCTGAGATTTCACTCGCACGTATAATACTGCCGAGAAAAAATACACTGATGGAAGCTGCCCCATAGATTAACAGCTGTCCAAGTGCTATGCGATGTTTTATTGCATAGCACTCGTCCGTATTCCTCTCTAGTGTGACTCCGGCCTAAGACAGACCCCTATTTTATTAAAAGGACTGTTTTACCTATTTTCCTCCCCAAAATTTGGGGTGCACCTTAAACTTCTTAAAATCCAGAACTTGATGCATTTTTTTTCTTGGGTCTTATTCCATTCATTTAAATTGGTGAAAACTGAAATAATTGACATACTGCAGATTTAAAAAAAACACTTTGAAGGTTCAAATCTGCAAATATTATTCACTTTGCTGTTACTGTACAACACAGTATATTTCTGTGCAAACATGCGAGGCAAAAACGCAATGAGCGAACCAATGTGGAAACACCTCCTTCATGATGACAGCTATCCTTTTCCATAAAAATTAGTGTAAAGCTGTAACATCGTCACTACACTGATAAGAAATCTGACTAATTTATTTTTCTACTATTGCAAGAGGTCATTTTGATTTTATAAATGGTCACAAAAAATGAGACTATGTGTAAGATTTTCTTTTTTTACTATATTCTTACCACATTTTTGGCTGTGTGCACACGTTGCGGATTTATTGTGGATCCGCAGCCGATTTGCCGCTGCGGATCCACTGCAGATCCGCAAGTGATTTACAGTACCAATGGAAAAAAAATTTGCTGTGCACATGCTGCGGAAAAATCCGCACGGAATCGCAGCGTTTTTTTTTTCCGCAGAATGTCAATTCTTTGTGCGGATTCTGCAGCATTTTTACACCCATTCCATTATAGAAATCCGCAGGCGTAAAAACGCATGCCAAATCCGCACAAAATCCGCAAATTCTGCAGATTCCTCGCAGAAACTTCCACACAGCAATCTGCAACGTGTGCACATACCCTTTTAGTGTCTTTTCCTTCTATTAATATGAAATGAAACACAAGAAAATATGGAAAAATTAATTTACAATTCATCATTCCATATAATTGTTGTTTTATTTTTGTAGCTCTCTTCATCCTATATTGATGCGTACAATATTTTAAGTTATTTATTCTTTCCTACTACAGCCATGGTTTCCCATGTGATTATGTCAACTTTTCTTGTTATATTTGGTCTCTGCATGTTGACTGAGAAGACTCACGGGAGTTTCCTTCATTTTTTCTCACACAGCGATGCTTGTAATATGCAGGTACTAAAGACAATATTTTTATTTCAAATTATTTTGAGATGTAGGATAGGATGATTGAGTATTATTATGCCCTTTACAGAGCTGATTAGTTATGCCTCAATTGACTATAGACGTCCTGCTTGTTTATGTGGTTCACATATTCCCATGTTAAACAAAAAGAATGTGCCAATCCACAAACAGGGTTTTGTTACGGATTTTGGTAACTAGTCCACAACTTATCCATGAAAAAATAACATGATGCAGATTAGAAATATACACTACAGGTCCATTTAGGTGTTGATTTCTTTGTGTGGATTGCATTTATTAAATTTCCCCTTTAATGTCCTTTGATCCCTGAATAATCGGATCTTTCTTTCATGTGAGGTTCTGCAGACGTATAGAAGCTTGTCCTCTTTTCTCATGTTTGGTCTACAACTGCAAGACAAGTCTCTATTTTTACTTTGCTAAATGGGATTTTATTGTTTTTCCAGCAGGCTTCTATCGATTAATGTTGAATAAAAAGTAACGTAATATTAGCTAAATATTGCTAACTCAGCATTTTGTGTTTTAATCTACTCTTTCGAGAAAGGGTGGACCATGCAAGAAATTTTTACAGCAAAGATCAGAAGGAAGTGATCTACGAAATGTAGGAGGTCTGGAAGAAGATGTTTTAAAGGTACAGAGTGTTACTTGTTTTACTCTTTTTTATCATATACATTATGACAATTTCCATTGAAAAATTGTTTCATGCCTAGCAAATCTACCTGAATAATTTGGGGTGGGGAGCTTACCTTATCTTTTGAACTTCTGGTGAATCTTCTGTGTTAAGCCCCCGTCTCACTAGTTTTGTGACGCAGCAGCGAGCTCACCAGCGATATCGCTGTGTGTGACATTCAGCGACGATCAGCCCCCCTGCCGGGTATCGCTGATCGTCGCTGAAATGTCAGGACATTTTTTTGATCGTTGGTCTCCCGCTGACAGGCACGCATCGCTGCGTGTGACAGGCGGGAGACCAGCGATCCGCTGATAACCAAGGTACACAGCGGGTTTCCAGGCATGGGGCTGTGCCTAGAAACCCGCTGTGTACCTTGGATACCAGCTCCCTGATGCAGGGAGCTGGTAACCAAGGTACACAGCGGGTTTCCAGGCACCACGCAGCGCCTGGAAACCCGCTGTGTACCTTGGTTACCAGCTCCCTGCATCAGGGCGCTGGTATCCAAGGTACACTGCGGGTAACTAAGCGATGTTACCCGCAGTGTCGCTTGTACTGATCGCTGCCTGAGCTGCCTGTTTGGCAGCTCAGCAGCGATAATGTAGCGATACACCAGTGATCCTGATCATTGTCGGGATCGCTGGTGTATCGCTATGTGAGACCCAGCCTTTAGGCTACATTCCCACGATCAGCTTTTGATGTTGCCGATTTCCTGTATCCATTAAGTAAAATAGGTTACTTGCATTTTTTGGAAAATATGTAGAGTAAAAAACTCATCATAGGAATGTAGCCCTTAGGTAGAATAACAGTTATCAGGATAGAATTAATCACTAACCTGAATTACAGATTGGCAAAACATGCATCAGTTAAAGCAAGATAAGTCACTGCCAGAAAGTTCTGATACCACTTAGTACATTGGAAAGGCATCAGAAAAATCTATAGCGCATCCTTGAAAATTGACTAAATGAATATCATGGTCTGCCAAGAAATGTCCATCGGTCAGCTTTTGCCACGTTCAGACGTTCAGTATTTGGTCGGTATTTTACATCAGTATCTGTAAGCCAAAACCAGACGTTGAACAATCGGAGGAAAAGTATAATAGAAACACGTCACCACTTCTGTATTTATCACCTACTCCTGGTTTTGGCTTACAAATACTGATGTAAAAAACTGAGCAAATACTGAATTTGCGAACGTGGCCTTACTGTGATCCATAACTAAGCATCATACTTTGTTAACCATATATTATGATGTGGAGAGACTCATTGACATGTAGCCGTAGAAGAAAGCCTGAGGTTTCGCCATATAGATGACACCTTGTAAAGTAAAAGTGTCTTAACTTCAAGGTATTGAATGTGTAATTTTCTTTAAAAATTGAATCCATTGTTAGAAAAGCACAATGCAAATGTTTGTTGTTGTTGCTTTTAGTGATCTGATGAAAGAAAGTCATTAATCATGGTATATGCAAAATTATGCAACTAATCAACAACCTATTTGAAAACCCTGCTGACCACATACGAGCCTGTGTAGGGCTTACAGCATTGAATTTTACCCAGAAAGAAATAAGTTGTTCTATCAAATGTGTTTGTCATCCAAATCAAATGTGAAATGCTTTAGAGTATATATTGGCCATATACTCAGTATACAGTATGGTTCTTGTCATTCCTTCATGCATCAATGCAAATAGTGCTTATTTCCTTTATTCACAGCTAAAAGCTCCCATGGAGATTGAAGTTAGATTGGACTCACAGCAAATAGAAAATTATCGAAACACTGTTGAGGACATCTTTGGAGGTGAACCACAAAAGTCCTAGGATGCCATGAAGTTGTCTGACTCTTCGTAAAAGAAAGTATATTCATAAAACGCCTATCATTATGGCTATGCAACACAAATAAATATGCTAACATAAAAGTGATAAAATCTTTTAGCTGTATTGAATAAAAATAAAATTCCTCAGTTCTGTATTCTCGGCATAAAATGACTGGGACGTGTCGTGTTAATCTGTCTGAAAATGTTCAGCATTACCCCGTAGAGACTAATTTTGTTTCCATGACAATATGAATGCTTTACTATCATCGGTGTGGTGTGGCAGCATGATCAGAACATGGAGGTAAACAAAATAAATCATTCCCGCAGAAGGAGAATGGAAGCACTGCAGCTTATCCTACATTATTAAAAAACACATGCTATTAATCTATGGCCCATCATTTTGTTAGCAACACATTGGACCTCATTTATCTAGACTGTCTGAGAAAACCTGGATTTGGTACCTGTAGCAGCCAATCGAAGTGTAGCTTTATTTTTTATACAGCAGCTTAACAAGGAAAAGATGAATCCTCGTAAGTTACTATAGGCAATAAAACCAGATTATCTCCTGATGCATTAGACCCAGTGTATTTTCCAATGTTTAGTTTATAAAGTAATAAACTACCAAGACTTAGAGTCGATCCTCCATGGATGAATCCGCTCAACTCAAAATCATCTTTTTATTTCATTCAATGGCACATATATCTTTCTTTTGTTATTTTTCTACAAAAAATGCTAACTTTCTCTATATGAAACCCAGAGCCCTTAGAGCTGCCTATATTGTAAGACCTATAGGCTCCCCATTAATGAATAACAAGTAGTGTTGAGCGATAGTGCTCGATATCTAAAAATATCGTATCGAAATTGTATCGCCGATAGAACTAAATATCGTCGATATCCGATTTCGATACCGGAAGTCCCATGTAAGTCTATGGGAACAAAATATTGCAACAAAAAAAACCCTTTCTTTCGTTGTAAACACAAAATATACACACATAGAATACATATATATATATATATATATACATGTCATTGTGACATATATATATACATATATTTATAGTTTATACACTTCTACACAGTAAAATAGACTCTGATTCAATTGCCGGGTAAAGCCGTGACATACCCCATAGAAGTCGACGGGCTCGGTGCCGAGTACCCCAAAAACCTCTGGCTCTGTGCGACTCAACTTGGGCGTCACGAACAGGATTCTGTAGCTCGCTATAAGCGAGTCCTGTGTGCCTGAATTGAACTGGTTTTGTGCTTGAGAATTGCTAAAATCATCAGAGAATGTATTTGCCATTTTTCCGCCATATCTGCGTCACGACGAGGCACTGGTGAAGAAGAAGGGCGTGCTCTTCATGGGTGTACACACTCACTCAGTGACGCGAAAACGATGGCTCTAAATGGTACTGCAATGTAAGATCGTGCCCCACAGCTCTTGAGTTCCGCCTCCTCATCCTCCTCAGTGTGCGGAAACTAACACGAAGGTCCCGCCTCCCTACAAAAGAGGGGCCCTCTCCAGATGCTAATGACACATGTGACTTGGCAGAGATGGCTAATGGACACGAGCAGAAGTGTGAAGGGATGGAGCAGTCAGAGCTCTCCCCCCACGGAAGCGACCCGATCGCCACGGAACCACCGTTGGGCACCCGGCCTGGAAACCCTCCTACGCTGCAAGAAGCGGAGGATACCCTAAGAGGCCTGGCCCGGCACCGGGAGGAGGTCGCCAGGATGGAAGCCAGCTGGCGTGCCCTAAAAATAAACTTGGAGCGGCGCCAATCCCTCTTACCTGAAGTGTCTGTACCGGAAGGTGAGGCACCCGTTCTAGTAGAGGAGCCCTTGCAATGTGATCCGGTTGACGTTGTCGCAGTGGAGGCACCCGTTCGTGCAAAAAACGCTGCACCGGCAGCACCCCAGATCCCGCTGTCTGCCCCCGTCGCTGAGACAGAAGAAGCGACACCCGTCCTCATGGAGGAGGCCGCGCAGGCACCAGAGCACTACCTGCCTGTACTGGAGCCCCGACTGTCATCTGTTCCAGAGCCGGCTGCTTCCTCCGCAGGTGAGCGCCGCCAGGACTGGGGGGCGCCAGGAGAGCTGCCGCAAACCGGACACTGTAAGCTGGCATTTGATGGTGGAGACATGGAGCAGCTGGTGGAGGAGAATTACAACCGGCGTCAGGAGGAAGAGTGGAGACGTTGGGAGCGGGAAGCAGAGCGACAAAGGGAGCAGCGAGAATCCCAAAAACTTCGCCAACGTCACCTGGAGAAGGACCGGGCAGATAAGGACCGGATGAGAAAGGATAAAGGAACCCTGTGTGAGCCGCGGCGTAAGGGTGCAGTACGGAGCTTTAAATTGAAAGGTGGTTGGGGCTTCATCCAGGAGCCTGGACTTTATTTAGAAGTTTTTGTGAACCGGCGGGACGTGGAGGCTCACCTCCCAGAAGGACACCCGGGGAGGGACCTGTTGCCAGGAGACTTGGTGACTTACACCCGACACTGGGGTTACAATGGATGGTACGCCCTAAATGTTACCAGGTGCGACCCCTACTCCCCAGAGTGTCAGGAACCTGTGAGACCCTCGGAGCCTTCAGCCTCCCACATCCAGGCCTCTGCAAAAGTGCCCACCCCACGCCGTAAATCTCCCCAGCCTCCCTCAGTGGTCTCCTCAGCAGCCCCAGCTATGGACATGATAAGTATAGCTGGCCCGTACCTGGCGCCTGTTAGGCCCCCTGGGGTTCGTTCAGTCCGTGACAAAGGGCTCCAGACCCGGAGAGAGATGAAAGAGGTGGCCACACAGACCCAGATAGTGGGTCACGACGTCACTGTACAGGCCACACGACGTCATCAGGTCCTGGTGGTCCTTGGTGCCTCGGATGTTTGGCAAGCATCAGAAGAGTACCAGGTGGTACCTGGAGCACCCCTGCCAAAGAATTATAAATAACCCGGACAGGGTCCCTGTATGTAAATAGTTAAATTGTTTATGTACCCGGACGGGTGAATGTTCATAAAAAAGTTTTTTAATTTAATAAAAAAAAAAAAACACAGTTTTCATTACTTTTATTACAGTCTCATCCTACGACGCCATCGATCTCCTGTAAAAAAATGAAAAAAAAAAAAAAAAAAGTATACCACCTGACCGACGCAGTCCATAGTAACGAGTGTCCCACGACGATCCAGCTCTGCTACATCAGAATGACAGGCAGAGCCTGTCATCCCGGCGCAGCACAGCTGATTACCTGCTTCCCCGGCGGTGACGTCATCGGACTGACTGCTTTACGGCCGGGATTACCCAGCAGTCACTGCAGTTATCGCGAAAAACTGCATGTGACCGCCAGGGAGAAGATAATGGTGGCCATCAAGCAGTCCAGGACGTGACCGCCGGAGATCTTCTGCCAGGTAAGTGCCGCTGACTCCTGACAGACCCGACCGACGGACACTCACAGTGACAGTGACAAATCCGATTCCGGTATTCGATAAGACGAAAATATCTAAACGAATTATCGAAAGGCCGATAGAGCTAATATCGGCCGATAGCCGATATTTGCATTATCGTATCGCTCAACACTAATAACAAGTACAGACTAGTATCCAAACTATGTACAGATCGATCCAAACCAAATCCATACACATTCCCTCATACACAATAGACTAAAGTCAGCCAAATCCAGCAGTCTAATGTGCATGGGGGGCCTCTAGTCTCTCCCCCAACAAAGCCAATATTTTGTTCCCTGTAAGAAGTCTGGTAGCGGATCTCTCAGAGAACTAAGAGCCGAGCACTCTTGTATATAGAGAAGATAGTGGAGAACGCTATCAGTCAAAATATCTTTAGACAGCTATTTAATGTGTATGGAGGCTTAAGGTCCTGGTTCATCAAAACTGGTGTTTTGCATGAAAATCATAATGATGACTGAGATAAATTGATTAAGGCTACGTTCCCACAATGAGTTTTTTGTTAAGCTGTTTAAAATGTAGCATTTTACAATTCCAACAAAGTGGATGAGATCTATAGAAATCTCATGTCCAGTGTGCTTTATTTTACTTAGCGTAAACTTTCCTGTGGTGCGTGTTTCACATTCACAGCATGTCAATTTCTCTTGTGGGTACTGTCATGTACACACTTCTCAGCACGTGAGGTGAAGTGTGCCTAAGTATATTTATTTCCTCTCACTCAAATCCAGCACTCAGCTTCTGTTCTAGGCTATAAAGTGAGCATAAATCACACCCCGACACATTTAGCACACTCTAAATTCTTATTGCTGCTGCCACCACTCATCAAACACACGGAGTAATGAATCCCCAAAATATATTACGTCTGACAATCAAAAGGTCACACACTTTCTCAAGGGCTATTTATTCTTTAGAATATACAAGTATCAAACTTATTAAGGATTTTAAGCTTTAATATAAACATATGCAGTGCTTACAATAAAAGATATAAAAAGGTAAAAATAAAATGACACACAAATATGTAAAACTTATAAAATTAAAAGGGAGAAATAACAGAAATATCTAAACATTTCTGTCAAATAATAGTATTAATTTGTATTTCTATAGTGCCGACATATTCCGCAGCAATTTACATTTTAGAGTGGAATTGTACAGACGATAAAAGAGATATATAGAATAATATTATAGAATAACAATAATCAAATCAACCAACAGATACCAACAGGAGTGAGGGCCCTGCTAGAAAGCTTACAGTCTTTGAGGGAATAGGGGGGACACGAAAGGTGGATGGTAGCAATTGCTTGTATTGTATGGTCAACCATGAATGTAATATCCAGCTACAGTTATCTTCTGTTTCCTTGAGGGAAGGAGAAATGAATTCTGGATCAGACTAGCAAACTCAGCCCTCATTTTTGAACAACTTACTTTTTGTGCCACCCAGCATTTTATTGTCCTGACGATATGCTCATATTTCCAAGATGACTTGGATTCGCCCATTTAAAAGTTGCTGTTTGTGAATGGATGATGGGCTAAGTTGTGGCATTTCAAATATCCTGTGGCATCCCCCTTTCCCGCTGTACAGTCAATAGGAAATATTCTGTCCAGTTACAAACTATTTGCTAGCCCTTTGGAGCTTAAGGTTCAGGAGCTTGACATTAGAAGCTTGACATCTCTCAGTATTCTTCCAGGAGACCACCTGTGGTTCTGAGTTCCTGCAATAAGAATATGCAAATTGCCTCTTAAGAGAAAAAGAGGACTTGAACTCTATAGCGCCACTTATCGGTAGTAGTGATCCTACAAGTCACAATTAACCCTTTAACGAGTCTTGTAATGTGACTTAGGATAAAAGCCAAATCGTATCTAGGTCCTCGTCAGTGCAAACTATGACATATGATTTGGCTAGCTGAGAGGCTCTGGACTGAGGTCTAAGGGGTAAGGTTTCTCCTTGTGGAGAGTGACATACCAGCTCTGTCTTGCCAAAGTAAGGAGGCTTATTCGCCGTGCAATGCTCCTCTGGGAAATTTAATATGCAAATTGACTCTTAAGAGAAAAAGAGGACTTGAACTCTATAGCGCCACCTATCGGGAGTAGCAATAAGAATAGGCAGATGTTTCATCCTTTGTGTGGAGACTGTCATTTGGGTGCAGTCTTAACTTTTTATTTAACTGATATTACAGTTTACCTTACAATTATATATTTGACACCATGTCATTTTTTGAGTTGTCTACCCTATAATAACCAGTAAATGCTAAACAAACAGCTATGAGCTGATATTAATAGTCTTGGAATCTTTATGGCTATTTGCGCCTTCCCAGAATATTAATATCAGCCCCCAGCCATTGGCTTTTCCTCAGCTGATTATGAAAATTAAGGAGAACCCCACGACATTTTAATTATTAAAAAAATAAAAACAAGTACAGAAAAATAAGCACGCAATGCACTGATTATAAATCACACAGACATATTTCTATCTATCATCTATGAAGTTCCACATTCCTGTCTATCTCTATCCTTGAGCATCTTTATTACATAAAGATCTTCAATTTATATGCTGCATTTCATTCCATACATGTCACACTGACAGTATACGGGCTGCACACAGTCACATGGATGTTGTCATGGTTTGGACAGGGTTCATGCCCTGCCTTCGCAAGGTTAATTGTATTTGGCCTCCTTTTGTATCTAGGAGGATATTTATACCCAAAAGAATTAGCATGTGGATAAACCGTAACCTTTAATACTCATTAAAAGGGGACAGACAAATTCAAAAACACAAACCAAAAGGTGCTGAGTGAAAACCTAAACCACATACACTGACACTGACAAAAACACTAAAATTACCCACTAACTATCAATAAATATTGAAGGGGTAAATGATGAACCTCATGTGGCTATTCCTCTCAACAATATCAGAATGAGAAAATAACCATGAATAGCACATAAACAATCTGTATCCAACCTGCAAAGAAAAAATTGTCAGACACTACTTGATATGATAACTGCAGTGCTGTATAGCAGGATGCGTGACAATAATTAATGACCAAAATTTTGAAAAATAGCAGCAAACAATCTGTATCCACCCTGCAACGAAAAGCACCCACACTCAATTTTGCTGTGTGTATGGTAGTTTCAGTGCTTAGAAGCAGGAGTCCACTCCATGATTGTCAGCAGCCATGTAATTTAACAAAATATATTAGACAAAACCTTAATTGGTCTTCCATATATTATGAAATAATATGTGCAAATAGAGGTTTAAGCATCTGTATGGCAGAAAAAGCAAACCAAGCTGCAAATAATAACATTTGAACACTTATAACCATCATTGGGAATCCAGCCACCTCACTCTCTAGTGAGCATTCCTAATGGATAAAGTGCTATGTGCTATAGTGGGATCGTGATATAACTGACGTACATAATATGCAGATCAACTCGTACGTAACAGTAACACTTCCGTTCTAAACATATACTGGTGATAACTAAATACCGTAAACCCAGATATGAATGTCAGCAGGTTGCTTACAATAGGTCCATGTGTCTCCCGACGTGTTTCGTCTTGAGACTCATCAGGGGAGTTGTAAGGATGCGGACATGTTGTTGCTGCCTAAGCACCAGTATCACTTGGCAAGGTTTAAAAACACTCGGCGATCGCGTGTCTCATTAGACCACGACCCCGGAGTGTGACGTGCTTCCTTCGTATGACACACTTCCTGTCCATGGATCAAAGGGCAGACTTGCTGGCATCAAGTCAACGGGGAAACACCTCCGTCCCGCCCAAAGTAACGCCCATCCATGAAACAGAAATGAGTGATGATGGAGCAGAGAAATAATATATATAAGTGCACTGAATGGCCAAAAACATGTCACCGATCAGAACAATGGCACTAATGATGATACAAACAGCGTAACTTTTTTCCTGAATACGTCGCTTGTTATACCCAGCGGAATGATTCATGGATAAACTTGTCCAGGGATATCAAAACGCAATCGTGGTAAGAGGAAACAACAGGAATCATTATAGATATTACAGTCTAAATATCTTTTATTAAACCAAAATTATTATGGCCCATAGAACCTATATATCTTACAGAAAAAAGGAAATGACTAGTGAAAGATGAACATATAGCTGAGGACAAAAATCTAATCCGTCCTTTTTATGCCAATATAATCAAGGAGCAAATTCAGATTTTAATGGTGCAGGTAACATAACATCAGTACTGCAAAAGCACTGGTCTGTCCTTATGATGTACAACGATATTCGAGATCATGTCTCACCCCGTCCACAAATTGCCTTTAAACGGGGTACATCAATCAGGGACAGACTAGTGCATAGCCAGTTTAAATCAACGAGCAATGGTTCTTTCATTACTGCCTGTTGTGAATGTGCTAGAGATGGTTTCTGAGCAGAGGCTCCCTCTGGTAGTTACAGACAGTACTGAACCTTTCAGCGAGGAATGGCAATCTGGGTTCACTGACTGGACTAATATAAGGGAGGTTCCCTCCCATGATGGTTGCCGGTGATCAATTTTTCTTGTCTCAATTGTGGTTCCTGGTTCATTTGGAAGTTGCTGGAGTCTTGTCTGTACCTGCTGCTTTCAGATAAGATATTTTCTGCTTTTCTTTTTGTGCTTGCTTTTTTTCATAGTTTTCTGCACTTTTGTGGAGGTCAGCCGGGTCCCCTTCTGGGCCTGTGCTCCTCTCAATTTATCTGTAGCCACTGTCATTTGTTTATTTGCTTTTTCCTGTTTTTTCAGTGGCTGCGGCTTTGTTTTGTTACACCAGAGATCTGACTTAGGTGGTAGAGATCGTGTGATCTCAGGTATTTTGGCAATCAGAAGTGCTGGTATTTTTTAGGGTTTTTGTTGGATTGCAGTCAGAATTCTTTTCTGTACTTTTATGTCTAGACAGATTGGGCCCCAAAGTTTGCTCATTCTATTTTCTGTCTGTGTCCGTGCTATCTTCTTGTCTAACCGCCATTATATATTTGGGGGCTTCCTATTTTCTTTGGGGATCTGCTCCGGGGCAGATAGCTTTCATCTTTCTGCCTTTAGATGTAGTTATCTCTCAGGCTGTGACGAGGCGTCTAGGATCAACGTAGGAACGCTCCACGGCTACCTCTAGTTGTGTGGTTAGTTCGGGTTACTGCAATCCAATAGGTTCCAACTTCTCTGGTGTATTACCGTTTTTGCTTTTTCTCCTCAGCTACCTAAACATAACAACTGCCCCTCCGAAGGATGCTTCAAATGTGGTAGATGCAAATTTTGTGCCTCTATTTTTCAAACCAAAACTTTTTCTAGCACTATTACGGGCACAATGTACTCTATCAAGCATTTCATTAATTGCCGAACTACAGGAGTCATATACACGGCTAGATGTGACTGTGGCCTTGAATATGTTGGCAAGACGAAGCGTGAATTTCGCAGAAGAGTTGGCGAGCATTAGCGTGAAATAGCAAACAAGAAGGATACCCCAGTAGCCAATCACATGAATGGAGTTCACCAAGGGGACAGCAAACAGATGTTTTTTGTGGACATTGATAGGATCCTCCCCTTACAGAGAGGAGGCAACTGGGATAAATTGATACTACAAAGGGAAAGTAGGTGGATTTTCTCACTAAGGACAACACATCCTGATGGGCTTAATGAGCAGCTGTCATATAGCTGCTTTTTGTGAGTTATCCGTGTTATCTTTTCTTTTCCCCTCGAGCCGTCATCCGTTGTATTTTTGTCGCGTCCAGTGGATTCAGTAGCCTGCACCTGACGCTCCCTGTTATAGGGGGTGGTTCATACTAGGTACGCTCGCCCCTTTATTCATGGTTCGTGACCCTCGTTGGTCCGCTCCTGTGGGATATTTGCACTTATACATGTGTTTTTCACTCACTTTACTATGGCCCCTTTGCTGCTCAAATCCCCTCTTCCACCAGCCATATACTATCAGTTTCCATAATCCCCTTCGCCCACCTTTATACTTCTACATAGTCTTTTCCCAGTTAGTTGTTTCGCAGTGCTTATCTCTGTTTTTTGTAGTTAATTATGGCACTATCCAATCAAATAGATTGTTTTTTTCCAAGAAAATTGTAGGATTTCTCTTCAGGTCCTCTATATGTACATATTTTTTAGTAATTGTAGTTAGATCCCTTGCTGGCACAGTTTGATTGAACACACCATAGGTTCTATGTGTCACAATCTTCGTTTGGAGCTGAATTTGCTCCTTGATTATAGAGGTATAAAAAGGACGGATTTGTTTTTTGTCCTCAGCCATATGTTCATCTTTCGCTACAGTAAAGATGTATATCTTTGTACCGTGTTAGCCAGTAGATAGAAAAATATTTAGCATTGAGAGTCTTCAGTGGATGATACCTTTTAATGACTAACTGAAAAGATGGTAACAAATTGCAAGCTTTCGAGACTACGCAGGTCTCTTCATCAGTCTCGAAAGCTTGCAATTTGTTACCATCTTTTCAGTTAGCCATTAAAAGGTATCAACCACTGAGGACTCTCAATTCTAAATATTTTTCCATCTTTCACTAGTCATTTCCTTTTTTCTGTAAGATATATAGGTTCCCTGGGCCATAATGATTTTGGTTTAATAAAAGATATTTAGACTGTAATATCTATAATGATTCCTGTTGTTTCCTCTTACCACGATTGCGTTTTGATATCCCTGGACAAGTTTATTCTTGAATCATTCCACTGGGTATATCAAGCGACATATTCAGGAAAAAAGTTACGCTGTTTGTATCATCATTAGTGCCATTGTTCTGATCGGTGACATGTTTTTGGCCATTCAGCGCGCTTATATATATTATTTCTCTGCTCCATCATCACTCATTTCTGTTTCATGGATGGGCGTTACTTTGGGCGGGACGGAGGTGTTTCCCCGTTGACGTGATGCCAGCAAGTCCGCCCTTTGATCCATGGACAGGAAGTGTGTCATACGAAGGAAGCACGTCACACGCCGGGGTCGTGGCCAAATGAGACGCGCGATCGCCGAGTGTTTTTAAACCTTGCAAAGTGATACTGGTGCTTAGGCAGCAACAACATGTCCGCATCCTTACAACTCCCCTGATGAGTCTCAAGACGAAACACGTCGGGAGACACATGGACCTATTCTAAGCAACCTGCTGACATTCATATCTGGGTTTACGGTATTTAGTTATCACCAGTATATGTTTAGAATGGAAGTGTTACTGTTGCGTACTAGTTGATCTGCATATTATGTACGTCAGTTATTTCACGGTCCCACTATAGCACATAGCAGATTGTTTGCTATTTTTCAAAATTTTGGTCATTAATTATTGTCACGCATCCTGCTATACAGCACTGCAGTTATCATATCAAGTAGTGTCTGACAATTTTTTCTTTGCAGGTTGGATACAGATTGTTTATGTGCTATTCATGGTTATTTCCTCATTCTGATATTATTGTGAGGAATAGCCACATGAGGTTCATCGTTTACCCCTTCAATATTTATTGATAGTTAGTGGGTAATTTTAGTGTTTTTGTCAGTGTCAGAGTATGTGGTTTAGGTTTTCACTCAGCACCTTTTGGTTTGTGTTTTTGAATTTGTCTGTCCCCTTTTAATGAGTATTAAAGGTTATGTTTTATCCACTTGCTAATTCTTTAATCTATATTCTGGACCAGGATTCTCTGTCAGTTAAACTTTTGTTCTGTCTGTGTGTCTGACCAACTGGTGTGCGTGTGCACACTTCAAGTGTTTGACTGCTTTCCGTGTATGACCTGGATTGTATGCTCTCTCAGCTTCTCTGCTCAGTGCCTCTCGTTGTTTGATTTCCTCGGTTCTTCTGGCCTGTTTGTTCTGACTTCTCTACCTCGCATATTTCTTGGTACTTTATTGCTCAGTTCTGCTCCCTGACCTCCGGCTTTCACCTGACTATCCTTATGTCTCACCCTCTGTACCTCACTGACCTCCCGATTTTGACCTCGGCATGTTTGACTTCTCTCCGGCGCCGTTCAGCTCCCCTGCACTCCGGCGCCTGTCTCCGCCCTCGGCCACTCCCCCTCAGTCACGTGGTTCAGGTCCTGCTCGCCGCCCGGTAAATGCTCCGCCACTCTGCTCATGTCTCCCTTACTGCGGCAAGTCACTCGCAAGGTTCGTGACAGATGTGACATGCATACATATTAATGGCACCCGGACCACAGATTTTACCAGTACTGGTTTTTCTCATGCAGGATTCACCAGGACGTGTGAAGGGGGCCTAACATTGTCTCGGAAAATGGATACACATGCAAAAAATATTTTGGGTATGAATTTCCAAAATATTTTTCATTTCTTAACCCCTTCATGACCCAGCCTATTTTGACCTTAAAGACCTTGCCATTTTTTGCAATTCTGACCAGTGTCCCTTTATGAGGTAATAACTCAGGAACGCTTCAACGGATCCTAGCGATTCTGAGACTGTTTTTTCGTGACATATTGGGCTTCATGGTAGTGGTAAATTTAGGTCGATAATTTTTGCGTTTATTTGTGAAAAAAATGGAAATTTGGCGAAAATGTTGAAAATTTTGTAATTTTCCAATTTTTAATTTTTATTCTGTTAAACCAGAGAGTTATGTGGCACAAAATAGTTAATAAATAACATTTCCCACATGTCTACTTTACATCAGCACAATTTTGGGAACAACATTTTTTTTTGTTAGGAAGTTATAAGGGTTAAAAGTTTACCAGCGATTTCTCATTTTTACAGCAAAATTTACAAAATCTTTTTTTTAGGGACCACCTCACATTTGAAGTCACTTTGAGGGGTCTATATGGCAGAAAATACCCAAAAGTGACACCTTTATAAAAACTGCACCCCTCAAGCTACTCAAAACTACATTCAAGAAGATTATTAACCCTTCAGGTGCTTCACAGGAACTAAAGCAACGTGGAAGGAAAAAATTGACATTTTAATTTTTCCAACAAAAATTTTCTTTTAGCATCAATTTTTTCATTTTTACATGGGCAACAGGATAAATTGGATATTAAAATTTGTTGGGCAATTTCTCCTGAGTACACAGATACCTCATATGTGGTCATAAACCACTGTTTGGGCGCACGGCAGGGCTCAGAAGGGAAGGAGCGCCATTTGACTTTTTGAATGGAAAATATGCTGGAATATTTAGCGGTTGCCATGTCACATTTGGAGAGTCCCTGTGTGTCTAAACATTGGAGCTCCCCCACAAGTGACCCCATTTTAGAAACTAGACCCCCTAAGGAACTTATCTAGATGCATAGTGAGCACTTTGAACCCCCAGGTGCTTCACAAATTGATCCGTAAAAAAAAGAAAGTACTTTTTTTTCACAAAAATTTTTTTTAGCCTCAGTTTTTTTCATTTTCACATGGGCAACAGTATAAATTGGATCCTAAAATTTGTTGGGCAATTTCTCCTGAGTACACAGATACCTCATATGTGGTCATAAACCACTGTTTGGCACACGGCAGGGCTCAGAAGGGAAGGAGCGCCATTTGACTTTTTGAATGGAAAATATGCTGGAATATTTAGCGTTGCCATGTCGCATTTGGAGAGTCCTGTGTGCCTAAACATTGGAGCTAACCCAAAAGTGACCCCATTTTAGAAACTAGACCCCCTAAGGAACTTATCTAGATGCATAGTGAGCACTTTGAACTCCCAAATGCTTCACAAATTGATCCGAAAAAAAAGAAAGTACTTTTTTTCACAAAAATTTTCTTTTAGCCTCAGTTTTTTTCATTTTCACATGGGCAACAGTATAAATTGGATCCTAAAATGTGTTGGGCAATTTCTCCTGAGTACACAGATACCTCATATGTGGTCATAAACCACTGTTTGGGCGCACGGCAGGGCTCAGAAGGGAAGGAGCGCCATTTGACTTTTTGAATGGAAAATATGCTGGAATATTTAGCAGTTGCCATGTCGCATTTGGAGAGTCCTGTGTGCCTAAACATTGGAGCTCCCCCACAAGTGACCCCATTTTAGAAACTAGACCCCTAAGGAACTTATCTAGATGCATAGTGAGCACTTTGAACCCCCAAATGCTTCACAAATTGATCCGAAAAAAAAAGAAAGTACTTTTTTTTCACAAAAATTTTCTTTTAGCCTCAGTTTTTTTCATTTTCACATGGGCAACAGTATAAATTGGATCCTAAAATTTGTTGGGCAATTTCTCCTGAGTACACAGATACCTCATATGTGGTCATAAACCACTGATTTGGCGCACAGCAGGGCTCAGAAGGGAAGGAGCGCCATTTGACTTTTTGAATGGAAAATATGCTGGAATATTTAGCGGTTGCCATGTCGCATTTGGAGAGTCCCTGTGTGCCTAAACATTGGAGCTAACCCAAAAGTGACCCCATTTTAGAAACTAGACCCCCTAAGGAACTTATCTAGATGCATAGTGAGCACTTTGAACCCCCATGTGCTTCACAAATTGATCCGAAAAAAAAAGAAAGTACTTTTTTTTCACAAAAATTTTCTTTTAGCCTCAGTTTTTTTCATTTTCACATGGGCAACAGTATAAATTGGATCCTAAAATTTGTTGGGCAATTTCTCCTGAGTACACAGATACCTCATATGTGGTCATAAACCACTGTTTGTGCGCACGGCAGGGCTCAGAAGGGAAGAGCGCCATTTGACTTTTTGAATGGAAAATATGCTGGAATATTTAGCGGTTGCCATGTCACATTTGGAGAGTCCCTGTGTGTCTAAACATTGGAGCTCCCCCACAAGTGACCCCATTTTGGAAACTAGACCCCTAAGGAACTTATCTAGATGCATAGTGATCACTTTGATCCCCCAGGTGCTTCACAAATTGATCCGTAAAAAAAAGAAAGTACTTTTTTTTCACAAAAATTTTCTTTTAGCCTCAGTTTTTTTCATTTTCACATGGGCAACAGTATAAATTGGATCCTAAAATTTGTTGGGCAATTTCTCCTGAGTACACAGATACCTCATATGTGGTCATAAACCACTGTTTTGGCGCACGGCAGGGCTCAGAAGGGAAGGAGCGCCATTTGACTTTTTGAATGGAAAATATGCTGGAATATTTAGCGGTTGCCATGTCGCATTTGGAGAGTCCCTGTGTCCTAAACATTGGAGCTCCCCCACAAGTGACCCCATTTTAGAAACTAGACCCCCTAAGGAACTTATCTAGATGCATAGTGAGCACTTTGAACCCCCAAATGCTTCACAAATTGATCCGTAAAAAAAAGAAAGTACTTTTTTTTCACAAAAATTTTCTTTTAGCCTCAGTTTTTTTCATTTTCACATGGGCAACAGTATAAATTGGATCCTAAAATTTGTTGGGCAATTTCTCCTGAGTACACAGATACCTCATATGTGGTCATAAACCACTGTTTGAGCACACGGCAGGGCTCAGAAGGGAAGGAGCGCCATATGACTTTTTGAATGGAAAATATGCTGGAATATTTAGCAGTTGCCATGCCGCATTTGGATAGTTCCTGTGTGCCTAAACATTGGAGCTCCCCCACAAGTGACCCCATTTTGGAAACTAGACGCCCTAAGGAACTTATCTAGATGCATAGTGATCACTTTGATCCCCCAGGTGCTTCACAAATTGATCCGTAAAAAAAAGAAAGTACTTTTTTTTCACAAAAATTTTCTTTTAGCCTCAGTTTTTTTCATTTTCACATGGGCAACAGTATAAATTGGATCCTAAAATTTGTTGGGCAATTTCTCCTGAGTACACAGATACCTCATATGAGGTCATAAACCACTGTTTTGGCGCACGGCAGGGCTCAGAAGGGAAGGAGCGCCATTTGACTTTTTGAATGGAAAATATGCTGGAATATTTAGCGGTTGCCATGTCGCATTTGGAGAGTCCCTGTGTGCCTAAACATTGGAGCTCCCCCACAAGTGACCCCATTTTAGAAACTAGACCCCCTAAGGAACTTATCTAGATGCATAGTGAGCATTTTGAACCCCCAGGTGCTTCACAAATTGATCCGAAAAAAAAAGAAAGTACTTTTTTTTCACAAAAATTTTCTTTTAGCCTCAGTTTTTTTCATTTTCACATGGGCAACAGTATAAATTGGATCCTAAAATTTGTTGGGCAATTTCTCCTGAGTACACAGATACCTCATATGAGGTCATAAACCACTGTTTTGGCGCACGGCAGGGCTCAGAAGGGAAGGAGCGACATTTGACTTTTTGAATGGAAAATATGCTGGAATATTTAGCGGTTGCCATGTCGCATTTGGAGAGTCCCTGTGTGCCTAAACATTGGAGCTCCCCCACAAGTGACCCCATTTTAGAAACTAGACCCCCTAAGGAACTTATCTAGATGCATAGTGAGCACTTTGAACCCCCAAATGCTTCACAAATTGATCCGAAAAAAAAAAGAAAGTACTTTTTTTTCACAAAAATTTTCTTTTAGCCTCAGTTTTTTTCATTTTCACATGGGCAACAGTATAAATTGGATCCTATAATTTGTTGGGCAATTTCTACTGAGTACACAGATACCTCATATGTGGTCATAAACCACTGTTTTGGCGCACAGCAGGGCTCAGAAGGGAAGGAGCGCCATTTGACTTTTTGAATGGAAAATATGCTGGAATATTTAGCGGTTGCCATGTCGCATTTGGAGAGTCCCTGTGTGCCTAAACATTGGAGCTCCCCCACAAGTGACCCCATTTTAGAAACTAGACCCCATAAGGAACTTATCTAGATGCATAGTGAGCACTTTGAACCCCCATGTGCTTCACAAATTGATCCGAAAAAAAAAGAAAGTACTTTTTTTTCACAAAAATTTTCTTTTAGCCTCAGTTTTTTTCATTTTCACATGGGCAACAGTATAAATTGGATCCTAAAATTTGTTGGGCAATTTCTCCTGAGTACACAGATACCTCATATGTGGTCATAAACCACTGTTTTGGCGCACAGCAGGGCTCAGAAGGGAAGGAGCGCCATTTGACTTTTTGAATGGAAAATATGCTGGAATATTTAGCGGTTGCCATGTCGCATTTGGAGAGTTCCTGTGTGCCTAAACATTGGAGCTCCCCCACAAGTGACCCCATTTTGGAAACTAGACGCCCTAAGGAACTTATCTAGATGCATAGTGAGCACTTTGAACCCCCAGGTGCTTCACATAAGTTTATAACGCAGAGCCGTGAAAATAAAAAATCATTTTTTTTCTCAAAAAATGATTTTTTAGCCCACTATTTTTTATTTTCACAATGGTTACAGGAGAAATTGGACCCCAAAAGTTGTTGTCCAGTTTGTCCTGAGTAAGCTAGTACCCCATATGTGGGGGAACCACTGTTTGGGCACACGTCAGGGCTCGGAAGGGATGTAGTGACGCTTTGAAATGCCGACTTGATGGAATGGTCTGCGGGCATCTTGTTACGTTTGCAGAGCCCCTAATGTGCCTAAACAGTAGAAACTCCCCACAAGTGACCCATTTTGGAAACTAGACCCCGCAAAGAAGTTATCTAGATGTGTAGTGAGCACTTTGAACCCCCAAGGGCTACACAGAAGTTTATAACGCCCGGGCATGAAAATAAAAAAAATCATATTTTTTCCACAATCAGGATCTTTTAGTCCCCAATTTTTTTATTTTCCCAAGGGTAACATGAGAAATTAGACCCCAAAAGTTGTTGTCCCCAATTTGTCCTGAGTATGCTGATATCCCATATGTGGGAGAAAACTACTGTATGGGCACACGTCGGGGCTCGGATGGGAAGTAGTGACTTTTTGAAATGCCCACTTGATGGAATGGTCTTCGGGAGTCATGTTACGCTTGCAGAGTCCCTGATGTGCCTAAACAGTAGAAACTCCCCACAAGTGACCCCATTTTGGAAACTAGATCCCCCAATGAACTCCTATAGATGTGTGGTAAGCACTTTGAATCTCCAAGTCCTTCACAGAAGTTTATAACGCAGAGCCGTGAAAATATAAAATCATTTTTTTTCCACAAAAATAATTTTTTAGTCCCCAATTTTTTTTCCCAATGTTAACAGGAGAAATTAGAACCCCCAAAGTTGTTGTGCAATTTTTCCCGAGTACGCTGATACCCCATATGTGGGGATAAACCACTGTTTGGGCATACGTCGGGGCTTGGAATAAAGGGAGCACTGTTTGACTTTTTGAACGCAAAATTTGCAGGAATCAATGGTGGCGCCATGTCGCGTATGGAGACCCCTGATGTGCCTAAATAGTGGAAACCCCTCAATTCAACCCTAACACACCCCCAACCCTAACCCCTACACACACCTAACCCTAATACAAACCCTAACCATAACCCTAACCCCAACACACCCCTAACCCTAATCCCAACTCTAACCATAAACCTAACCCTAATTCCAACCCTAACCCAAATTCCAACCCTAATTCTAACCTTAACCCTAATTCTAACCCTAACCCTAGTTCTAACCCTAAGGCTGGGTTCATATTGCGTTTTACCAGCCCGTTCAACACGTAGCGTTGACCGGCTGGTAACGGTATAGGATAACGCGATCGCGTTATGCTATACCCGCTAGCGCAGATGAATCAGCAGATGATTCATCTGTGCTAGCGGTGACGGAGCCCAGACGCTGCAGCCCGTGTCCGAGGCTCCGTCACTGAATGACGGCACGTCGCGAACGCATGCCGCTTTATGGCATGCGTTGCGATGCGCACACAAATGGGTTGAATGGCAGCGTTAGCGGACTGCGTTACATCGCGTTATACCGCGGTGAAACGCAGTCCATCTAACGGACTGTCATAATGCATATATGAACCCAGCCTAACCCTAACCCTGAGGCCCCGTGCACACGTTGCGGATTCACTTGCGGATTTTTCTTAAATCCGCAGGTAAAATGACCTGCGTTTTACCTGCGAATTTAGCGTGGATTTGTTGCGGTTTTTCCCTGCAGTTTTACACCTATAATGGAATAGGTGTAAAACCTCTGCGGAATCCGCACAAAGAGTTGACATGCTGCGGATTTAAAACCACAGCAAATCCGCATGTGCACAGCGTTTTTTTTAACCATTTATTTGCATTGTACTGTACATGGTTTCTGGATCTGCTGTGGATCCGCAGCGCCAAATCCGCTGCGGATCCGCAGCGCCAAATCCGCTGTGGATCCGCTGCAAAATCTCCGGTGGATCAGCAGCAAAATCCGCTGCGGATCCCAAGCAAAATCCGCCACGGATCCCCAGCAAAATCCGCCGCGGATCCCCAACAAAATCCGCTGCGGTTCACCAGCAAAATCCGCCGAGGATCCCCTGCAAAATCCGCCACAGATCCCCAGCAAAATCCGCTGCGGATCCCCAGCAAAATCCGCAGCGGATCACCAGCAAAATCCGCCGAGGATCCCAAGCAAAATCCGCCACGGATCCCCAGCAAAATCCGCTGCGGATCCCCAGCAAAATCCGCTGCGGATCCCCAGCAAAATCCGCTGCGGATCACCAGCAAAATCCGCCGCGGATCACCAGCAAAATCCGCCGAGGATCCCCTGCAAAATCCGCCGAGGATCCCCAGCAAAATCCGCCGCGGATCCGCAGCAAAATCAGCCGCGGATCCGCAGCAAAATCAGCCGCGGATCAGCAGCAAAATCCGCCGCTGATCAGCAGCAAAATCCGCCGCGGATCAGCAGCAATATCCGCCGCGGATCAGCAGCAATATCCGCCGCGGATCAGCAGCAAAATCCGCCGCGGATCAGCAGCAAAATCAGCCGCGGATCAGCAGCAAAATCCGCCGCTGATCAGCAGCAAAATCCGCCGCGGATCAGCAGCAAACAATCCGACCGCGCGATCAGCAGCAATATCCGCCGCGGATCAGCAGCAAAATCCGCCGCGGATCAGCAGCAAATCCGCCGCGGATCGCAGCAAAATCCGCCGCGATCAGCAGCAAAATCCGCCGCGGATCAGCAGCAAAATCTGCCGCGGATCAGCAGCAATATCCGCCGCGGATCAGCAGCAAAATCTGCCGCGGATCAGCAGCAATATATCCGCCGCGGATCCGCAGCAAAATCCGCCGCGATCAGCAGCAAAATCCGCCGCGATCAGCAGCAAAATCCCCTAGGAAACAAAAAAAAAAATTCTTTATTTTATTATTTGCCCCTATCTATGACAGGGGGGGTTCATTTACTTTTTTTTATTTTGATCACTGAGACAGTTTATCACAGTGATCAAAATAAATTTTTGTACAATGGTGGGCGCACTGCGCATGCGCCGGCCGGCGGGCGCACTGCGCATGCGCCCGCCATTTTCCAAGATGGCGGCGCCCATGAAGAATCCCGGCCAGCCGCCGGGACCGATCCAGGGACGTCGGTGGACCGGGAGAGGTGAGTAGGGGGGGTCGGATAGTGAGGGGGGGTATCGGAAGGTGGGGGCAGCAGATCGCAGGAGCAGGGGAGCAGACAGTGATGGCGGTGACCGATCGCTGCCATCTTTCGGTGGCGGCGGCCGATCACCGCCGTGACTCGATGTGGGGGGGTCTGATCGCGGTCTCCAGCCATGGCAGATGCTATTGCAGCATCGGCCATGGCTGGATTGTAATATTTCACCAATTTCATTGGTGAAATATTACAAATCGCTCTGATTGGCTGTTTCACTTTTAACAGCCAATCAGAGCGATCGTCGCCACGTGGGGGTTAAGCCAACCCCCCTGTGGTGATGCACTAAGGGTCCTGTGCCTGGGGGTCGGGTGACCTTTCAGTGACCCCGGTCTCCCGACCCCCAGGAACATGATTTATAGCATGACGCCGACGCCGGCGTCATGGGTCGGGATGGCACAGGTATTCATGACGCCGACGTCGGCGTCATTGGTCGGGAAGGGGTTAAATAAAAATATATACTTGTTAGATATTATCATAATTATTATATTGCTAGATCATTTTTGAAGCATAATGAACACTGTAAAAACAAAACCCAAAAGACAGTTGAGGAATTGTGTTTATTAAGCAATTTCACCCTCTTTACGGTAATTTGGTAAATTGAATGGTGTTATTCAAAACTACAACTTATCCTGCAAAAAAGCTATCATACGACTACATGGGTGGAAAAATATCAAAAGTTATTTTTACTTGGAAGAAGGGGAGGAAAAAACAAAAGAACCACAATGGAAAATGCCCAGTTTAGTTAAAGGAGGTGCAGTCTGAAATGCACAATCTCCACAGATATCTCTGCTCTTTATCCTGTGGAAAGCATAAAATTCCAACATCTAAGGGCTTATTCACATCTCTGAAAACTGGCTGTATTTAACGGTTTGAGTTATGGGAGGTTGTCAAAGATAACAGCAGGGGGAACTGCGCAGATCCCACCGGTGCCACCAGTTTGTTAAGGGAGGACACCAGAAAGATCATGCAGATCCCACAGCTGCCACCAATGTGTCAAGGAGCACACCTAAGAGATCACACAAATCCCACCGCTTCCACCAATTTGTCTGGAAGACCAACTCTGCTGCCTCCAATCGTCAGGGCAATTACTCCAATTGACTGACGGGTGATGGACGAGGCTGCGGCTGCTTCCACTACTAGGTTAGTTATTGAGGAAGTCACAGTGAGCATATGGCATATACACTTCCGATTCCAACTCATGGAACATAATACAGTGGGTACGGAAAATATTCAGACCTCTTTAAATTTTTCACTCTTTGTTTCATTGAAGCCATTTGGTAAATTCGAAAAAGTTCACTGGTTGTCCCAAACTTCTTCCTTTTAAGGATTATGGAGGGCACTGTGCTCTAAGGAGCCTTGAGTACTGCAGAAATTCTTTTGTAACCTTGTCCAGATGTGTGCCTTGCCACAATTCTGTCTCTGAGCTCCTAGGCCAGTTCCTTTGACCTCATAATTCTCAATTGGTCTGACATGCACTGTTAGCTGTGAGGTCTTAAGGCTGGGTCTCACATAGCGATACACCAGCGATCCTGACATCGATATGCACTTGTCAGGATCGCTGGTGTATCGCTACATGATCGCTGCTGAGCTGCCAAACAGGCAGCTCAGGCAGCGATCTGGGACAGCGACACTGCGGGTAACATCGCTTAGTTACCCGCAGTGTACCTTGGATACCAGCGCCCTGATGCAGGGAGCTGGTATCCAAGGTACACAGCGGGTTTCCAAGCGCTGCGCGGTGCCTGGAAACCCGCTGTGTACCTTGGATACCAGCTCCCCTGCATCAGGGCGCTGGTATCCAAGGTACACAGCGGGTTTCTAGGCACAGCCCCGCGCCTGGAAACCCGCTGTGTACCTTGGATACCAGCGGATCGCTGGTCTCCCGCCTGTCACACGCAGCGATGCGTGCCTGTCAGCGGGAGAGCAGCGATCAAAAAAATGTCCTGACATTTCAGCGACGATCAGCGATACCCAGCAGGGGGGCTGATCGTCGCTGAATGTCACACACAGCGATATCGCTGGTGAGATCGCTGCTGCGTCACAAAACTAGTGACTCAGCAGCGATCTCGGTAGCGATATCGCTATGTGAGACGGGCCCTTTATATAGACAGGTGTGTGCCTTGACAAATCCTATCAGTTTAATTAAACACAGCTGGACTCCAATGAAGTAGTAGAACCATCTCAAGGAAGATCAAAAGGAAATGGACAGAATGTGACTTTTAATATGAGTGTATGAGCAAAGGGTTTGAATACTTATGATCATGTGATAGTTCAGTTTTTCTTTTTTAATAAATTCGCAAAAAATTTCTACATATCTGATTTTTTCAGTCAAGATGGGGTGCAGAGTGTACATTAATGAGAAAAAATGAACTTTTCTGAATTTACCAAATGGCTGCAGTGAAACAAAGAGTGAAAAATTTAAAGGGGTCTGAATACCTTCCGTAACCACTGTATATATACACCAATACAATCACTGCAACTGTCACCACCTATCATTTATACAGGCTGATTGGACACCCATTACAGGTAGGGTATGTGTTAGGGTTCGAGTTCCCACTCCTGCACAGGGGGAATCTCGAGCTCTTCCCGCTGCGGTCCCCCATCCGTCTCCGGCTGCAGTGGTTCCTGCTCAGCATAGACATTGGTCCCAGCGTCTTGCCCGGCCCAGTACTGTGCAGAGACTTGCTGCTGCAACCAGTGTTGGAGCAGGCAGATTTGGGACGAAGTCCTTTGTTGCTTCATCTGAGCAAGCCCAGGGCAAGATCTCTCATTGGAGATCAGGGGTCACATGCTCAGATACAGCTGCCACTCCTATTGGTCCTTCAGGAAGGTCCTGTGGCTGTTGATGTTCTGAAGCAGCTTCCCATTGGTCCGCCCGAAACATGAGGCTATGTGTACAGTCCACCAAGTTGGCACTTCGCTTTTTGGGTCCCTTTAAAGTTCTTGAGCAGGTGAACCCAGTGGCTTACCGCCTAGCCCTTCCGTCTCGCCTTGGTATCACCGACACCTTTCACGTGTCCCTCCTGAAACCCGTGGCCATTTCCCTGTTTTCCGAGTCATCTGCCGGGACGTCGGGTTCATCTACCGACGATCATGAGGTGAACGCCATTGTTGGGTGCAAGGTGGTACGAGGCAAAAAATTTTATTTGGTGGATTGGAGGGGTTATGGGCCTGAGGATAGGTCCTGGGAGCCTGCCGAGCATGTTCATGCTCCGCAGCTCATCGCTGCCTTTGAGCGCAGTGAGGCCCAAAGAAGGGGGGCCCTAGGAGGGTGGGTAATGTTAGGGTTCGAGTTCTCACTCCTGCACAAGGGGAATCTCGAGCTGTTCCCGCTGCGGTCCCCCATCCGTCTCCTGCCTCAGTGGTTCCTGCTCAGCAGAGACGTCGATCCCAGCGTCTTGCCCGGCCCAGTACTGTGCAGAGACTTGCTGCTGCAACCAGTGTTGGAGCAGGCAGATTGGGGACTAAGTCCTTTGTTGCTTCATCTGAGCAAGCCCAGGGCAAGATCTCCCATTGGAGATCAGGGGTCACATGCTCAGATACAGCTGCCACTCCTATTGGTCCTTCAGGAATGTCCTGTGGCTGTTGATGTTCTGAAGCAGCTTCCCATTGGTCCTTCATGGAAGGTCTTTTTCTTGTGGCTGCTATAAAAGGCTGTCCTTACCGCACGGCTGTGCGCTAGTATCAAATCTGTTACGTGCTTGCGCCAGTGTGGTCATGTATGCATGTGGTTAGGTCTGGCTGAAATAAGCCCCTAGAATACTGGCACCTCCGGTGAGGAGATTGTATGCACGTGTTCAGGGCTCGACTGAAAACGCCATTAGAATACCGGCTACTCCGGTGAGGAGATTATTGCTTGGGTTCTGATTGCATGACCACAGACTGCAATCCGCTTAGCAGTCATCTGTGTTTCCTGTGAGTCTAACAGGACACAGTCTTTGTTACAGCGGCTCTGTGAATTAACAGAGTCCGCTTATATCGCCATATAGTGCTACGGCGTTTACATCTGCGACTCTGCGGGATAACAGAGTTCGCTCATACTGCCTATTTATGCCATCTTACTAGCAGCAGGCTCTGCCTGCACGGTGGACCCCGGGCTGCGAACGCACCTCTCCTTAATATCTATTAGGTGCGTTCCGCAGGCCCTTAACAGTATGGCTTAAGGGGTGCAGTTAACAGATCAAGAGGAACAGAGCTATTTCATTTTATATACCGTATATACTCATGTATAAGCCGACCCGTGTATAAGCCGACCCCCCTAATTTTGCCACAAAAACTTGGAAAACTTATTGACTCGCGTATAAGCCTGGTGTATAAGTTGCCGTCCTGCTCTGTGCTCCCCCATCCAGCTCTGCACTCCCCCATTCTCCTCTGTGCCCACCCCCGTCCTGCTCCGTGCTCTCCGTCCTCCACCCCCGTCCTGCTCCGTGCTCTCCGTCCTCCCCCCGTCCTGCTCTGTGCTCTCCGTCCTCCCCCGTTCTGTTCCGTGCTCTCCGTCCTCCCCCCCGTCCTGCTCCGTGCTCTCCGTCCTCCCCCCCGTCCTGCTCCGTGTTCTCCGTCCTCCCCCCCGTCCTGCTCCGTGCTCTCCGTCCTCCCCAGTTCTGCTCCGTGCTCTCCGTCCTCCCCCCGTTCTGCTCCGTGCTCTCCGTCCTCCTCCCCATCCTGCTCCATGCTCCTTGTTCTCCTCCATGCTCCCCCCATCCGCCTCCATCATACTCACCCTCCCCGTGCCATCGCTGAACGTCCCGGCCGGCAATCCTGCGTTCTCCCCGGCTTCCTGCAGCTCTCCAGCGCTGAGCGGTGACGTAATACCGCTCATTAAGGCCATGAATATGGAGGCCACGCCCATGGGAGTGGCGTCGCGTCCATATTACATGACCTTAATGAGCGGGTATTACGTCACCGCTCAGCGCTGGAGAGCTGCAGGAAGCCGGGGAGAGCTGCAGGAAGCCGGGGAGAACGCAGGATTGCAGGGACGTTCAGCGATGGCACGGGGAGGGTGAGTATGATGTCCCAGCCACCTGCTCCTGCCGCCGCATCCCCTCCCCCGCTGGTTTCTGCCCTATGACTCATGTATAAGCCGAGGGGGCATTTTCAGCACAAAAAAAGGTGCTGAAAATCTCAGCTTATACATGAGTATATACGGTATTTAATCTCGAAAGCTAGGCAGTGTTTACAAAAAATATACAAAGATGTTACAAAATGTGAACAAAACAATACAGTATGTACAATTAAGTAGAATAAAAGGGATAACAAAAGAAAAGTACTAAACCTATGTCACGCTAATGGCTCAGAGCTTAGCGGAGGGAGGTACGCTTTAGGAAAACGGAAAGAACCACAGCAAGCTGTACCTTCCACGACTGACAAAAGACCAAATCTCAAACTCTGATTTTTATTAGATCAAGGTTACGCCCACATACATCCCCTTGGTGTGCTTTCATGGGGGCTAGTTGTGGGATCTGCTAGGTCTTTTAGAAGTTTATGAGATTCCCAACTTTCAAGATATCTTCACAGCTAGAGGTCCCAGGTGGGAGATATCATTGTTATGTTTCCTATCACGATTTTACCTTTATATAGAGATGAACCATGCATGAATTTATAACTGACCACTGGCTTCAGAGCATCTGACACAAATCCTTTGAAGAAATGAAGCTGATTTATTTGAACAGAGGAAGTCCCTGTACTTATCTGCCTCTGAGTACACAAATTCTAGGCTTCTTGGATGGTTCTCATCAAATCACCTGTGGTAAATGCCTGCTCATAGCTGCAGGTTTTACTTCAATGAAGGTTGAAGTGTCAGCTCTCTCTCACTTCCTCTGTTATAATTACTCCCATATGTTCAATGTGAAGGTGATATGTCACCTCTCCACAGATGTCTTTAAGGATTTTAATTTTCTCTATGACACAGGTGTCCAGACCTAAATTAACAGTGTTATATATGCCAATGAGGTTCTTTTTCCTGGACAGGAGATTCATGGTCAACTGTGAATTTGTGGCCATAACACAGACTGTAGTATTTTCTAACTAGTGCTTCCTGAAACCATGAGGTTCCTCAGAACTTGCTTAGGAGTTTCATAGATCAGGGGAGCAGCATGACCTGTCACTTTTACAGTGGGGATGGCAAATAGATTTCAACATGATGAAAATGGGCAACATAGCCGTAAATCTTAGCCAAAATATAGCACAAGGTTGAAATTATATGCATTTTCAGTCTTCCCTCATTCTCTCTAGAATAAGAACTTCATCCAGCTCTAACCCATGCAAACTACAAATTGTGACAATTTATATTCTGATGACAAACAAGAGCGTTTGAAGGTGCCAGCAGGATTCTATAGACAGTTCTTGGTACTTCCAGGTACACACTGAAAGTGTGAACCACACATAATTTACCTAAAAAGCTGCCTCTTAAATAACAATCTAAGACAAAGAAACCTAAAGGGAAATAATTTTCTATGCTATCACTAAGCAGGAGGGCACCTCCTTTATGAATTTGCACGTCTATATTATAAGTGGCAATATACAAAGTTACAGTAGAGTTCATACAAAGCTGTTTTTATATGACTATCTGCATGTGTACTTAGTGTGTCCTGCTTACATTCAGATAATGCTGAGGATGGGCCCCAACATCTTCATCTTTTGAACTTTGATATGTTACTTTTTCTCTACAGCATCAGCAATATTTCTACCCATATCTGACAAGTGAACATTGGGGTTCTATT
Source organism: Oophaga sylvatica (assembly GCA_033576555.1). NCBI lineage: Eukaryota > Metazoa > Chordata > Amphibia > Anura > Dendrobatidae > Oophaga > Oophaga sylvatica. The sequence goes on from JARQOD010000002.1 coordinate 424,060,205, forward strand.
CTTGAGACAAATGCTGGCCTAAATGGCATCCATTTGATATTCCACACATTTCCTTATTGGAACAATCCCTTTAATCTCCTGCTAAACTGTTTAGTTGTTGTTTTTAGAACTGAAGAGGCTTAGCCTTCATTTTGTCTACATGCAGACAGGGAAGCAAACGATGGCTCCTGCTCCCGGCAGTTGTCTGTTTTTCACATACATGTTCTATCTGTGGTTTTCCGAACTCATACTCATTATAGTTTATGGGGCGTTACACATGGTCATTAATGATGAGCGAACGCGCTCGCCACTACTCGTTACTCGCCCGAGTATCACTGTACTCGGCGAGCACCGAGCATTTCCGGGATTACTAGGTGGGAACTGGGGTCTCCACCCAGCATTTTTGGCAGACTTTAGAGACCCAATCACGCTGCAGGGAATGTCTGCCAGGCCATGAAACGCTGCAGCCATCTTTGTTGTGGTCGTGCAGTGATTGGCTAGGCCGCACAGCATCATCACGAGTATAAGAGACCGGACGCCGCCCTGCTCGCCGCATTCAGAGAGTGTAGGGAGAGCAGTTGATGATGCGATAGATTGTTGACTGAGGTGCAATCTTTCTAGCTGCGATACTCTTCCCTGTGAGGCCATTTTTGTGCATTGCAATGATGACTGCACGTGTTTCTTTAGAGATAACCATGGTTAACAGAAGAGAAACAATGTTGCCAAGCACCAGCCTCCTTTTAAAGTGTCCAGTGGTGTCATTCTTACTTAATCATGACAGATTGATCTCCAGCCATGTCCTCATCAACACCCACACCTGTGTTATTGGAGCAATCACTGAAAAGAGGTTAGCTGGTCCTTTTAAGGCAGGGCTGCAATGATGTTGAAATGTGTTTTGGGGATAAAGTTCATTTTCTAGCCAAATATTGACTTTGCAAGTAATTGCTGTTAAGCTGATCACTCTTTATAACATTCTGGAGTATATGCAAATTGCCATTAGAAAAAGTGAAGCAGTAGACTTTGTAAAAATTAATATTTGTGTCATTTTCAAAACTTTTGGCCATGACTGTATATGAAGTCAGAAGCATCTCACAGGTATGGTGATACACTACACACTAGACATGACTATAACACACCAGATCGTGCCAGCACTGACCAAGCCACCATAGACTTTGCAAAGTTCCTTGCCCGCCAGGAACTAGTTACAAAAGGACTTGTAAAGTTCACTGATAAACCCGAGAACTCTAGGTCATGGCGAGCCTCATTCCGGAACGCCATTCATGGTCTGGACCTTTCTAGTAGTGAGGAGTTAGATCTCCTTGTAAAGTGGCTCGAAAGTGAGTCGGTCGAGTATTTTAAAAGACTAAGACATCAATATAAAGCATCCACACATAAGTCTACGCAAAGTGTGGGAAAGACTTGATGAATGCTATGGGACAGTAGAAGTCATAGAGAATGCTTTATACAAAAGAATTTATGATTTTCCTAGGATAGGACCTAAAGGTTATCAAAAGCTTAGAGAATTGAGTGATTTATTGATAGAGTTACAGGTTGCCCAGGAGGAAGGAGACTTGCCCGGATTGGCATTCTTAGACACCGCTAGGGGTGTCAATCCGATAATACAAAAACTTCCTTACAACCTACAAGAAAAGTGGGTTACATATGATTCACAGTATAAACAAAATCATAATGTACCATTCCCTCCTTTCACTGTATTCGTAGAATTTGTCGCCCAACAAGCTAAGATCAGAAATGACCCTAGTTTTGACTTCACTCTGTCATGTTCCACTGCCCCCGGTGTCAAACCCAGTATGACACCTGTGGCAGTGCACAAAACTAACATTGTTTCCACAGGCCCTCCTCACACTGCGAGCAAACCCCCTCCAGACGAGAACAAGCCTCAGGATGTCAGTAAACAGTGTCCTCTACACAAGAAACCACATCCTCTACTAAAATTCAGAGCCTTCAGGGAGAAATCTTTGGAGGATCGCAAAGGTTTTCTCAAAGAGAACAACATCTGCTCCAAATGCTGTGCCACAACCTCTCACCTCGCCAGGAACTGTGAAGCTAGCGTGAAATGTGCAGAATGTAGCAGCACGGATCACAATACAGCCTTGCACCCTGGCGCACTTCCACGAGTGTTGTCACAAGCAGAGGAGCATGGGAAGGAAAAGAACACTGATGAAGATACCCCTGTAGTCAGCTCTCAATGTACGGTGATCTGTAAAGGACTCACAGGAGGAAGGTCCTGTTCAAAAATCTACCTTGTCCAAGTCTACCCTGCAGGCCGCAAGGACAAAGCCCTCGAGATATATGCAATCCTGGATGACCAGAGTAACAGGTCTTTAGCCAGGTCCATCTTCTTTGACAACTTCAGCATTGTAGGCCCTGGTTCTCCCTACTCCCTGAGGACGTGTTCAGGTACCGTTGAGACAGAGGGGAGAAAAGCGGCCGGATACAAGGTGGAGTCCATAGATGGTCAAACCTGCCTATCGCTACCAACCATCCTGGAGTGCAACCAGATTCCCGACAACAGGTCAGAGATACCATCACCGGAGATGGCGACACATCACCCCCATCTGAAGCATATAGCCCACCTGATACCTGAGTTGGATCCAGAAGCCCCAATAGCCCTACTCCTGGGAAGAGATATACTCCGAGTCTACAAGACCAGAGAATATATAAATGGCCCCAGAAATGCTCCGTATGCTCAGAGACTCGATTTTGGATGGGTCATCATAGGAGACGTCTGTCTAGGAGGAGCACACAAGCCAGCCTCAGTCAACAGTATGCTCACCAGCACACTAGAAAATGGACGTCCGTCTCTCTTCCAGCCATATCACAATAATCTGCTGGTAAAGGAATTGCCAAACAGCACTCCCCTACCTTGCCCTTTCTCAGTACCTACCAACGAAGACCACGCCTGTGAAGGTGAACAAGACCACATGGGATGTACAGTCTTCCACAGGACAAAGGAAGACGACAAGGTAGCGATGTCCATAGAAGATAGGATGTTCCTGGACATCATGGATAGACAAATAGTCAAAGACAAATCGAACAGTTGGGTCGCACATTTACCATTTCGACCACATTTACCATTTCGACCTAGGCTCAGCAGTCATTGTTTCAGCAGATTCCTTATGTGGCTTGTGTATCCTGTAACAATTATAATGGAGCACTCAGGAATCTCTTGGCTTGAGACAATGAGTAAACTGAACAAGAGTATGGTACCAAGTCTGTATTACACACCTAAACATAGGTGCAGCATGTGAGTAACAGTTCAAGTAAACACAGCAAACAGGGAGTTACTAGAAGTAGTTCATATACAGTACTGCTGCAAGCCAAGTTTCTTGGGAGCAGCACACACTTGTAAAAGCTGATAAGAAGACACATTTCACAACAGTGCTGGCAGTCTCTGAATAAGGGTCCCAAAAATAGTCCAGAGCTGTGAGCCTTTTAGGACGTTCAGAACAGTCAAATATGCTGCCACTGCACACAGACAAAATTAGCTGAAGCAGGCCGAGCTTACGTGTCCTAAGCAGGCAGGCTGAGACAGATGCAGAGAAACACACATACACAGCTCTTTGCACGAGCACCACTGAGAGCTGAAACATTTGATAGAAAGGCTGAACTGGATAATATGGAGAGGTGCAGTCTTTTGCAACACAGAGCCAGGGATTCAAGAAAAATACACAAGCATGGACTGGAAGGCAAACTAGGGTTATAAAGACAGGGAAGGCGGATCACATGAGCAGGAGCGAGGCAGCAGACGCCATCTTGAAAAAGGCTAAAAAGCACTAAAGATGAAGAGGGAATCCAGAGTCCGGACAAAAAGGTAATTCTCCATGTAACAGTCCTATTTTACCTCTAAAAAGGGAAAATGGTAGCTTTGGAATGGTTGTGGACTTGAGACTTGTAACTAAGTACATTCCCCCAGCAGCTCACCTTGTTGCAGCAGCTCCCCGAAGTTGTGTCACAGCTGTGGAGTGATTGTAAAATGTTTTCCTGACTGGACGTTGCAAAGCGCTTTTTCTTAGTACCCCTAACACCTGAATCTGACCTCCTCTTTGCATTCACTTTTGAGAATGTGCAGTACTTGTTCATGCAGTTGCCCATGGGATTTCACAGTTCTGTATATTTCCATCAGGCATTGGCTCAGGTTTTAGAACCCCTTGGCTACGGAGACAAAGTCCTACAATATGTTTATTATTTATTGATTCAAACTGTTGAAGAATGTGAACACAAAGAGACACTTGAAAATGTGCTACAGGCTTTACAAGATGCAGGACTAAAAATGATTCTAGATAAAGAATAAATTGATGAAGTCAGAGGTTAAATTTCTGGGTGTGACTGTCTCAGCAGAAGGAAAGATACCCATGCATGATAGGGATAAAGAAGATATTCAAGCTGTTCCCATACCAATTAATATTACTGAGCTCAGAGAATTTTGGGGTCTTATCAATTTTTCCAGAGAATTAATTGAAGATTTTGCTCATCTGGCTAAGCCACTGAATAATTTACTAAAATATGTTGATGATGATTTTGCTCCTTTCATTGTACAGGGAGAAGCCTTACAGGCTTTTTGATGGTTTGAAGTGTGCTCTTACAGCAGCCACTGCATTGGTTAATCCTGACCCTTCCCAACCCATCTATATCCAAGCCCACATTGGGGATATAGCTATTTCATCGGTGCTTTCACAAAAATGGCCCAAAGATAGCCCTGAAGTGTCCAGTCAATTGCTTGCCTTATGCTACTCCTCGAGGTTGCTCACTCCTGTGGAGATAGGATTCTCTTCATGCATGAAGCACTTATTTAGTGTGCACTGGACAATGAATCAAGTAAAACATATAGTGGGATTTGCTTCCTTAATTTTTCAGACCTCACTGAAAATCCCACAGGTCTAAATTTGTTAAAGGTTTTGTTAGGTTATGGTTAAAAATTTCAGAAAGATCGGACCCTGGGAAGGTCCCTTTGTTGTTACTCAAAAGAATTGGCCTCACAGTTTTAGGAGTGCGCAGGGTTAACAAACCAAGGCACAAAGGTGTTAAAATTGTTCATATTGATCATTGTAGACTTACTGATTATTTTACTGTGATTTCTGGTAAGAACTGATACTCCACTTTTTTCTATTCTCTCCAGGTCAGCCGAAGATTTTCATATTTGACTCCTGGGACTTTGAACCTAGTGGATGATCGGGAAAAGGTGTTTCACACTATATAGTGGAACTCCGATAGTGTGAGAGGGGGAGAAGATTGGGAAAATCGGGAAACCAAAGAAAGAAGAAAAAGTCAAAACATGAGCCAAAATACTTAACTATTATGGGACTTTTTTTGGGGGACTAACATCTTAGTTATTTTTCATTATGTTTTTGTGCTTTTTTTTTAGGGATTTTTGTCCTTACACACACACACACACACACACACACACACACACACACACACCACACGCATAAAACAATGAATTACCTCAATAATCTTATTTTCAATAATTCACCCATGAATATTACAGCACTGTATGTTGTACTCTGGAAAGAGTACCAGAGGGGGAATGGTTAGCTATAATACACTGAACAGCCATGTTGGCTCTAGCAGCCATCTTGGACAATCTCTAGCAAACTAACTTTGCTAAAAGAGCTGAGGCTCTCCCCAGAATAAAGGTATAAAATGACCTCAATGCCATTAGTAAGCATGGATGGAGTCGGGGAGACTAATTAGAGCAGCTGCAGGGCACTGTGATAGTAGATAAGTGGTATTATATGGTAGTGAAGAGTATACACTGCTCAAAAAATAAAGGGAACACTCAAATAACACATCCTAGATCTGAATCAATGAAATATTCTCACTGAATACTTTGTTCTGTACAAAGTTGAATGTGCTGACATCAAAATCACACAAAAATCATCAATGCAAATCAAATTTATTAACCAATGGAGGCCTGGATTTGGAATCACACCCAAAATTAAAGTGGAATGTAATGTCCTTAAAACAAGTCAAAATGATGCTCAGTAGTGTGTGTGGCCTCCATGTGCATGTATGACCTCCCTACTGTACAATGCCTGGGTATGCTCCTGATGAGGCGGCGGATGGTCTCCTGAGGGATGTCCTCCCAGACCTGGACTAAAGCATCCGCCAACTCCTGGACAGTATGTTGCGCAACGTGACGTTGGTGGATGGAGCGAGACATGATGTCCCAGATGTGCTGAATTGGATTCAGGTCTGGGGAACAGACGGGCCAGTCCATAGCTTCAGTGCCTTCATTTTGCAGGAACTGCTGACAAACTCCAGCCACATGAGGTCTGGCATTGTCTTGCATTAGGAGGAACCCAGGGCCAACCGCACCAGCATATGGTCTCACTAGGGGTCTGAGGATCTCATCTCGGTACCTAATGGCAGTCAGGCAGTCAGGCTACCTCTGGCAAGTACATGGAGGGCTGTGCAGCCCTCCAAAGAAATGCCACCCCATACCATTACTGACCCACTGCCAAACCGATCATGCTGAAGGATGTTGCAGGCAGCAGATCGCTCTCCACAGCATCTGCAGACTCTGTCACATCTGTCACATGTGCTCAGTGTGAACCTGCTTTCATCTGTGAAGAGCACAAGGTGCCAGTGGCGAATTTGCCAGTCCTGGTGTTCTGTGGCAAATGCCAAGCGTCCTGCACAGTGTTGGCTGTGAGCACAACCCCATCTGTGGACGTTGGGCACTCAGACCATCCTCATGGAGTTGGTTTCTAACCGTTTGTGCACACACATACACATTTGTGGCCTGCGGGAGGTCATTTTGCAGGGCTCTGGCAGTGCTCCTCCTGTTACTCCTTGCACAAAGGTGGAGGTAGCAGTCCTGCTGCTGGGTTATTGCCCGTCCTAACGCCCCCTCCACATCTCTTGGTGTACTGACCTGTCTCCTGGTAGCGTCTTCAGCCTCTGGACACTACGCTCACAGACACAGCAAACATTCTTGCCACAGCTCGCATTGATATGCCATCCTGGATGAGTTGCACTTCCTGAGCCACTTTTGTGGGTTGTAGAGTCCGTCTCATGCTACCACAAGTGTGAAAGCACAATCAACATTCAAAAGTAACTAAAACATCAGCCAGAAAGCATTGGGACTGAGATGTGGTCTGTGGTCCTATCATTGTCTTCTGAGTTTCTGGGATTAGGTGGTTTTATGGTTAACCGGGATGGCCTCACTCTGGGATTCTGGGAGGCTTTTTATAGCCTCATTGTGGAGCCATTCTCTGTCGCTTATACTCTGACCCTAGGCCGAGTGTGTTTGACTATGTTGTGCTTGTGCCAGTGCTTTGTGCCTGTGCTACGTTTTAACATAGTAACATAGTTATTAAGGTTGAAGGAAGACTTTAAGTCCATCTAGTTCAACCCATATCCTATCCTAACCTGCCCTAACATGTTTTGTCTGTCTGGTTCTGATTTGGCTTTGTCCCTGTTTTGAGTTTTGCCTGCCCCTTTTGTACCTTGCTGCTTCTTCCGTGTATGACCCTTGGCTATGCTCTGCCTGCTCCTCTTGTACTTCGCCGCTCTCTTTGTGTCCGACCCCTTGGCTTATTTCTGATTACGCTCTGCCTGCTTCTCTTGTACTTTGTCGCCCTCTCCGTGTATGACCTTTTGGCTAGAGATGAGCGACTTTCCCTTTTTTCGGGTTGAGTTGGGTTTCACGAAACCCGATTTTCGCAAAAGTTGGGTCGAACGAAGTCGGCCGACTATCGGGAAAAGTCGGGGGTCCGACTGAAAAATGAAACCCAATGCAAGTCAATGGGGAAGCAAAGTCGACAGGGAGTGGAGGACAGTAAACACACCTACAGTGCCGATTTTCAGAGCCGGCGGGCGGCTCAGCCAAAGAGCGGTGCCGCCACGGCTTTGAGCGGCGCGGAATTCAAATCCCCCGCCAAAGCCGCGCCGGCACCGCTCATTGGCTGACCTGCCCGCCGGCTCAGCCAATGAGCGGCGCGGGATTCAAATCCACCACCGTGTGGCACCGCTCATTGGCAGAGCCGGCGGGCGGCTCAGCCAATGAGCGGCGCGGGATTCAAATCCCCCGCCATTGGCTGAGCGGTGCAGCCCGGCTTTGCTATGTGTGTGTGTGCGAGGCTGTGTGTGTGTGTGTATGTGTGTGTATGCAGGCATTGTCCGATGGGACTATAAGTCCCATCCGGCTATGCCTGCTACACTGCCAGTGAGTGACACATTAGCCAATGATGGGACAGTAGCAGTCCAATCATCCGGCTAATGTGTTGAATGTAAAAAAACATACATTACATACACAACATACAGAACATTCACATATAACACATAACATACATATAACACATAACATACAGAACATACATATAACATACAACACATAACATACATATAACACATAATATACAGTACATACATTTAACATAACATACAGTACATACATATAACATACAACACATAACATACATATAACATACAACACATAACATACAGAACATACAAATAACACATAACATGCAGAGCATACATATAACATACAACACATAGCATACATATAACATACAACACATAACATACATATAACACATAACAAACAGAACATGCAGTACATATAACATACAACACATAACATACAGAACATACATATAACACATAACATACAGAACATACATATAACACAACATACAGAACATGCATATACGATACGATACACTTTATTCAGGGAAATTATAACACATAACATACAGTACATACATATAACATGCAACACGTAACATACATATAACATGCAACACGTAACATACATATAATATCTAACACATAACATACAGTACATACATACTGTATAATATACAACACGTAACATACAACACATAACATACAGAACATACATATAACACATAACATACAGTACATACACATAACATACAACACATAAAATACAGAACATACACATAACATACAACACATAACATAGAGTACATACTCACCAATCACCTATTCCCCGATGCCATCGTCTCCTGTAATAACAATAAAATAATAAAGCAACCTCTACATCACCTGTCCACCATCGTCCACATAATAACAAGTGTCTCACGACGATCTCCGGTATAGAATGCTGACATCTGTGATGACAGTGCTCTACACCGCCTCTGCGATGCACAGACATCAGACGCCGGGAGAGAATGACGTCACTTCCATACATTCTCTCACTGGCAATGCTGGGTGAGAAAATTCCCACGCAGCATTGCCATAAAGTGAGAGAATGAACTCAGTGATGCCCCGCAGGAGTCATAGTCTCCTGTCAGTGCATCACTGGGAGGCACTACAGAGCAGTGGCATCACCTGATGTCACTGTTCTATAGTGGAGACCGTCGTGGGACATTCAGTATAGACAGGGAGTATACGGTTGTTTTATTTTTTACGTTTTATTACAGGAGATCGAGGGCATCGCTTTGATCTGAGAGTATAATAAAGATATGAAAACCGTGTTGTGTTTTATTTCATTAAAATACTTTATTCTTATGCGTGTGTTGTTTTTTTATCCCTTTATTAATATAAGATTAATAATGGATAGGCATCTTATTGACGCCTCTCTATTATTAACCGGGCTTAATGTCACCTTACAATAGCAAGGTGATACATACATATAACACAGAACATACATATAACATACAACACATAACATATAGTACATACATATAACATATAACATACAGTACATACATATAACATACAACACATAACATACAGTACATATATATAACATACAACACGTAACATACATATAACATATAACATACAGTACATACATATAACATACAACACATAACATACAGTACATATATATATAACATACAACACGTAACATACATATAACACATAACATACAATACATACATATAACATACAACACATAACATACATATAACACATAACATACAGTACATACATATAACATACAACACGTAACATACATATAACATACAACACATAACATACAGAACATACATATAACACATAACATACAGAGCATGCATATAACACAACATACAGTACATACATATAACATACAACACATAACATAAATACAACACATAACATACAGTACATACATATAACATAACATACAGTACATACATATAACATACAACACATAACATACAACACGTAACATACATATAACACATAACATACAGTACATACATATAACATACAACACATAACATAAATATAACACATAACATACAGTACATACATATAACATACAACACGTAACATACAAATAACATACAACACATAATAAACATATAACATACAACACATAACATACAGAATATACATATAACACATAACATACAGAGCATACATATAACATACAACACATACCATACATATAACATACAACACATAACATACATATAACACATAACATACAGTACATACATATAACATACAACACGTAACAAACATATAACATACAACGCATAACATACATATAACATACAACAAATAACACATAACATACAGAACATACAGTACATATAACATACAACACATAACATACATATAACACAACACATAACATACAGAACATACATACAGTCATGGCCAAAAGTTTTGAGAATGACACAAATATTAATTTTTACAAAGTCTACTGCTTCACTTTTTCTAATGGCAATTTGCATATACTCCAGAATGTTATAAAGAGTGATCAGCTTAACAGCAATTACTTGCAAAGTCAATATTTGGCTAGAAAATGAACTTTATCCCCCAAAACACATTTCAACATCATTGCAGCCCTGCCTTAAAAGGACCAGCTAACCTCTTTTCAGTGATTGCTCCATTAACACAGGTGTGGGTGTTGATGAGGACATGGCTGGAGATCAATCTGTCATGATTAAGTAAGAATGACACCACTGGACACTTTAAAAGGAGGCTGGTGCTTGGCATCATTGTTTCTCTTCTGTTAAACATGGTTATCTCTAAAGAAACACGTGCAGTCATCATTGCAATGCACAAAAATGGCCTAACAGGGAAAAGTATCGCAGCTAGAAAGATTGCACCTCAGTCAACAATCTATCGCATCATCAAGAACTTCAAGGAGAGAGGTTCCATTGTTGCCAAAAAGGCTCCAGGGCACCCAAGAAAGCCCAGAGAGTGCCAGGACCGTCTCTTAAAAGTGTTTCAGCTGCCGGATCGGGCTACCAGCAGTGCAGAGCTTGCTCAGGAATGGCAGCAGGCAGGTGTGAGTGCATTTGCACGCACTGTGAGGCGGAGACTCTTGGAGCAAGGCCTGGTCTCAAGGAGGGCAGCAAAGAAGCCACTTCTCTCCAGAAAAAACATCATGGACAGACTGATATTCTGCAAAAGGTACAGGCAGTGGACTGCTGAGGACTGGGGTAAAGTTATTTTCTCTGATGAATCCCCTTTTCGATTGTTTGGGACATCAGGAAAACGCCTCATTCGGAGAAGACAAGGTGAGCGCTACCACCAGTCTTGTCTCATGCCAACTGTTAAGCATCCTGAAACCATTCATGTGTGGGGTTGCTTCTCAGCCAAGGGAATCGGCTCTCTCACAGTCTTGCCTAAAAACACAGCCATGAATAAAGAATGGTACCAGAATGCCCTCCAAGAGCAACTTCTCCCAACCCTCCAAGAGCAGTTTGGCTATCAACAATGCCTTTTCCAGCATGATGGAGCACCTTGCCATAAAGCAAAGGTGATAACTAAATGGCTCAGGGAACAAAACATAGAGATTTTGGGTCCATGGCCTGGAAACTCCCCAGATCTTAATCCCATTGAGAACTTGTGGTCAATCATCAAGAGACGGGTGCACAAACAAAAACCTAAAAATTCTGACAAAATGAAAGCATTGATTGTGCAAGAATGGACTGCTATCAGTCAGGATTTGGTCCAGAAGTTGATTGAGAGCATGCCAGGGAGAATTGCAGAGGTCCTGAAGTAGAAGGGTCAACACTGCAAATATTGACTTGCTGCATTAACTCATTCTAACTGTCAATATAAGCTTTTGTTACTCATATGTTTGCAATTATATTTCTGTCTGTGATAAAAACATCTGTCAAACACACACATAAAAACCAGAGGGCAGCAGATCATATGAAAATATAATATTTGTGTCATTCTCAAAACTTTTGGCCATGACTGTATAACATAACATACAGAACATACATATAACACAACATACAGAACATACATATAACACATAACATACAGAACATACATATAACACAACATACAGAACATACATATAACACATAACATGCAGTAGATACATATAACATGCAACACATAACATACATATAATATCTAACATAACATACAGTACATACATATAATATACAACACATAACATACATATAGCATACAACATATAAGATACATATAACATAAAACACATAACATACAGAACATACATATAACATACAACACATAACATACAGAACATACATATAACACATAACATACAGTACATACACATAACAGAGTACATACTCACCAATCACCTATTCCCCGATGCCATCGTCTCCTGTAATAAAAATAAAATAATAAAGCAACCTATACATCATCTGTCCGCCATAGTCCACATAATAATGAATGTGCCCAAAGCAATCTTTGGTATAGAATGCTGACATCTGGTGATGTCAGCGCTCTACACCGCCCCTGCGATGCACTGACATTAGATGCTGGGAGAGAATGACGTCACTTCCGTACATTCTCTCACTGGCAATGCTGGGTGAGAAAATTCCCACGCAGCATTACCATAAAATGAGAGAATGAACTCAGTGATGCACTGCAGGAGCCATTGTCTCCTGTCAGTGCATCACTGGGAGGCCCTACAGAGCAGTGGCATCACCTGATGTCACTGTTCTATAGGGGAGACCGTCGTGGGACATTCGTTATTAATTGGACTGCTGGGTCAGACAGGGAGTATATGGTTGTTTTATTTTTTACGTTTTATTACAGGAGATCGAGGGCGTCGCTTTGATCTGAGCGTATAATAAAGATATGAAAACCGTGTTGTGTTTTATTTCATTAAAATACTTTATTCTTATGTTGTTTTTTTATCCCTTTATTAATATAAGATTAATAATGGATAGTCATCTTATTGACGCCTCTCTATTATTAACCGGGCTTAATGTTACCTTACAATAGCAAGGTGAAATTAACCCCTTATTACCCCATATCCCACCACTACAGGGGAGTGGGAAGAGAGGGGCTAAGTGCCGGAATTGGCACATCGTACAGATGCGCCAATTCTGGGGCGGCTGGGTGCAGGTATTTTTAGCCAGGGGGGTGCGCCAGTATCTATGGCCCCTTCCTAGGCTATGAATATCAGCCCACAGCTGTCTGCGTAGCCTTTCTGGCTATAAATTACTGACGTGGGGTCCCCCTATTTTAATAGCAAGTAAAGGCTAGCTGCGGGCTGATATTCATAGCCTGGGAAGCTCCATGGGTATTAACCCCTTCCCAGGCTAGAAATATTGGCCCGAGCCGTCAGCTTTCCCCCTCTGGCTCAGAAAATTGCGCAGGAGCCCACGCCATTTTTTTTCCCATTTTTTTTTAAATTAACGCTATTGCATGAAGATTTTGTGTGTTTGTGTGCGTGGATCTTAAACTATTTATGTACCATTCTATCTATCTAGTATCTATGTAATATCTATCTATCTATCTATTTTCTATCTATCTATCTTCTATCTATCTATTATCTATCTATTATCTATCTACCTATTATCTATCTATCTGTCTATCTGTCTATCTATCTATCTATTAATGTCACGCTGTCACTGTATACAGGAGGTCCGGGGTCTATGCTGACCCTAAGCTGGGGCCCTGACTAATCCCTCCACCTGGAGGTACTGTTGATGGTACAGAGGTCCAGGCCGCCAGCGTAACCCTATCTCCTGTGAATCCCTGACCCTCTGTAATCTAGTCCTGAGAAGGACCCTGATCACCACCACAGGGAACGGGAAGGTAAATGCCTACACACAGTATAAGACAAACAAGACAGAACAAGGGGTAAAATAAAAGACCACCTTGCATACAAAACTCACTAAACAACTACAGAGGGAATACCAACGGGTAAGGAGATAAATAATAAAGCGAGGAGGGGAGAAAACCACACCAGGTACTCTTCACTTCAGACTTCACAATACCACAATCCGCTCTGCTGGTCTGCATGAAAGCTTTCACCGACACTTCCCTAGCAGACTGGCAGGTATTTGAAGAAATTTCATTAGTGCAGCATTAACTGCAGCTGGGCGAGGCTGGGCCTCGTCTAGCACAGAGAGAGGGAGAATTAACTCCCTCACTGCCGACAAACACCAAGCACCAAAAACTCAGCTGTGAGAAGTCAGGTTGTGTAATCGCGACGATCTTCGTGGCGACACACCCGTGACAGTACCCCCCTTCTACGAGGGGCCTCCGGACCCTCAGGGCCAGGTTTATCTGGGTGAGTTGTGTGGAAGGCCCGAATTAATCGGTCTGCGTTAATATCCAACGCAGGAACCCACGTCCTCTCCTCAGGACCATACCCCTTCCAATGAACCAGGTACTGAAGGGACCGGCGATTCAGACGTGAATCGATGATTTTCGACACCTGAAACTCCAAGTTACCATTGACCACCACAGGAGGAGGAGGTAAAGGTGATGGTATCACCGGCGCCACATACCTCTTAAGCAACGATCTGTGAAACACATTGTGAATTTTAAACGTATGGGGGAGGTCAAGACGGAATGCCACCGGATTAATTATAGAACTGATCCTGTATGGCCCGATAAACCTGGGACCCAGTTTCCAGGAGGGAACCTTAAGTTTTATATTCTTGGTAGACAACCATGCCCGATCGTTCACACTTAGGTCCGGACCAGACACTCTCCTCCTATCAGCCATACGTTTGTATCGGTTCCCCATAGTACTCAGATTATTCAGCACTCCTCTCCACACTGAAGCAAGTGACGACGAAAATCGTTCCTCCTCAGGAACCCCAGAAGAGCCCCCCCTATTGAAAGTACAAAACTGGGGGTGAAAACCATATGCCCCAAAAAACGGGGACTTACCAGTGGACTCGCTCCTCCTATTGTTAAGAGCGAATTCCGCCAGAGGCAAGAAAGAAGCCCAGTCCTCCTGGTTCTCTGACACAAAACACCGGAGATATGTCTCCAAGCTCTGGTTCAGACGCTCTTGTCTGACCATTGCTCTGAGGATGAAAAGCCGATGAAAATGACAACTGCATCCCCCGCCGTGTACAAAATGCCTTCCAGAATTTGGACACAAACTGAGACCCCCGATCCGACACCACATCGGAGGGTACCCCGTGAAGCCTCACAATCTCCCCAATGAACACCTGCGCAAGAGTTTTAGCATTAGGAAGAGCAGGAAGAGCGATAAAATGTGCCATCTTGCTGAACCTGTCCACTACAACGAGTATGACTGTTTTACCTGAAGACGGCGGTAGGTCCGTAATAAAGTCCATAGACAGATGAGTCCACGGACGCTCCGGGATCTTCAAAGGTAAGAGGGCCCCAGACGGACGGGTATGTGGGGTCTTAGAGCGCGCACAAACCCCACAGGACGCGACAAAAGTTACCACCTCCCTATGTAAGTTAGGCCACCAAAACCGGCGCGAGAGGAGATCCACAGTTGCTTTACTCCCTGGGTGTCCTGCCAAGGCTGAGTTATGGTGTGCCTCGATTACCTTTTGTCTCAACTGATCTGGAACAAACAGTCTCCCTGGAGGTCCAACAGGGGCGTCCCCCTGAGCCTCCAATACCTCCTCCTCAAGCTCAGAGCATACTGCCGACACCACCACCCCCTCCTGAAGGATAGGAACCGGGTCATCCGTCTTCCCGGCCCCAGGGAAACTGCGAGATAAGGCATCCGCCTTTACATTTTTTGACCTAGGACGATATGTGACGACAAAATTAAACCTGGTAAAAAAACAACGACCACCTAGCTTGTCTGGGATTCAGACGTTTTGCGGACTCTAAATATAGCAGGTTCTTGTGATCGGTAATGACGGTGACCGGGTGTACTGCCCCCTCCAGAAAATGACGCCACTCCTCAAAAGCTAACTTAATGGCCAAGAGTTCCCTATTGCCGACATCATAATTCCTCTCAGCGGACGACAATTTTTTAGAGAAGAAGGCGCACGGATGCCATTTACCAGGGGACGGACCTTGAGATAATACCGCTCCCACCCCTACCTCAGAAACGTCTACCTCCACAATGAACGGCTGTGACGCATCAGGTTGAATGAGTATGGGTGCCGAAGCAAAACATTTTTTCAAGGAAGAAAACGCTTGACAAGCCTTGTCAGACCACCTTGAAAAATCCGTCCCTTTTTTAGTCATGTCTGTGAGAGGTTTAACTATGGACGAGAAATTACGAATAAATTTCTGGTAGTAGTTAGCAAACCCCAGGAAACGTTGTAGTGCCTTAAGATCCTCTGGCAGATCCCACTCAAGAATTGCCCGCACTTTCCCAGGGTCCATACAAAAACCGGATGCTGACACCAGGAATCCTAAAAACTGAAGTTCCTGTACGGCGAACACACACTTCTCCGATTTGGCGTACAGTTTATTATCCCGCAAGATCTGCAACACCTGCCTAACATGCTCCTGATGAGACACAAGATCCGGCGAGTAAATTAAGATGTCATCCAGATATATGACAACAAACTGTCCCACTAGGTGGCGAAAGATGTCATTAACAAAATGTTGAAACACCGCCGGGGCATTAGTCAGACCAAATGGCTTGACAAGGTTCTCATAATGCCCCTCCGGAGTGTTAAACGCCGTCTTCCACTCATCCCCTCCTTCATCCTAATCAGATTATACGCCCCCCTGAGATCCAACTTAGAGAACCATTTGGCGCCCACGATCTGATTGAAGAGATCGGGAATAAGTGGGAGCGGATACGGATCTCGGACCGTAATCCGATTAAGCTCACGGAAATCCAGGCAAGGGCGTAGGCCTCCATCTTTCTTCTTCACAAAGAAGAACCCCGCGGCCACCGGGGAAGATGAAGGTCTAATATGCCCCTTAGTCAGACTCTCCGAAATATAATCCTTCATGGCCTGCCTCTCAGGACCAGAAAGGTTATACAACCTAGATTTCGGTAACTTGGCTTCAGGGAGCAATTTTACAGAACAGTCATACGCGCGATGAGGAGGTAGTTCTTGACACTAGTGTTGAGCGATATTGCTCGATATCTAAAAATATCGTATCGAAATTGTATCGCCGATAGCACTAAATATCGTCGATATCCGATTACGATACCGGAAGTCCAATGTAAGTCTATGGGAACAAAATATCGCAACTAAAAAAAACCTTTATTTCCTTGTAAACACTAAATATACAGTCATGGCCAAAAGTTTTGAGAATGACACAAATATTAATTTTTACAAAGTCTACTGCTTCACTTTTTCTAATGGCAATTTGCATATACTCCAGAATGTTATAAAGAGTGATCAGCTTAACAGCAATTACTTGCAAAGTCAATATTTGGCTAGAAAATGAACTTTATCCCCCAAAACACATTTCAACATCATTGCAGCCTTGCCTTAAAATGACCAGCTAACCTCTTTTCAGTGATTGCTCCATTAACACAGGTGTGGGTGTTGATGAGGACATGGCTGGAGATCAATCTGTCATGATTAAGTAAGAATGACACCACTGGACACTTTAAAAGGAGGCTGGTGCTTGGCATCATTGTTTCTCTTCTGTTAACCATGGTTATCTCTAAAGAAACACGTGCAGTCTTCATTGCAATGCACAAAAATGGCCTAACAGGGAAGAGTATCGCAACTAGAAAGATTGCACCTCAGTCAACAATCTATCGCATCATCAAGAACTTCAAGGAGAGAGGTTCCATTGTTGCCAAAAAGGCTTCAGGGCGCCCAAGAAAGACCAGCAAGCGCCAGGACCGTCTCTTAAAAGTGTTTCAGCTGCGGGATCGGGCTACCAGCAGTGCAGAGCTTGCTCAGGAATGGCAGCAGGCAGGTGTGAGTGCATCTGCACGCACTGTGAGGCGGAGACTCTTGGAGCAAGGCCTGGTCTCAAGGAGGGCAGCAAAGAAGCCACTTCTCTCCAGAAAAAACATCATGGACAGACTGATATTCTGCAAAAGGTACAGGCAGTGGACTGCTGAGGACTGGGGTAAAGTTATTTTCTCTGATGAATCCCCTTTTCGATTGTTTGGGACATCAGGAAAACGCCTCATTCGGAGAAGACAAGGTGAGCGCTACCACCAGTCTTGTCTCATGCCAACTGTTAAGCATCCTGAAACCATTCATGTGTGGGGTTGCTTCTCAGCCAAGGGAATTGGCTCTCTCACAGTCTTGCCTAAAAACACAGCCATGAATAAAGAATGGTACCAGAATGTCCTCCAAGAGCAACTTCTCCCAACCCTCCAAGAGCAGTTTGGCGATCAACAATGCCTTTTCCAGCATGATGGAGCACCTTGCCATAAAGCAAAGGTGATAACTAAATGGCTCAGGGAACAAAACATAGAGATTTTGGGTCCATGGCCAGGAAACTCCCCAGATCTTAATCTCATTGAGAACTTGTGGTCAATCATCAAGAGACGGGTGGACAAACAAAAACCAAAAATTCTGACAAAATGAAAGCATTGATTGTGCAAGAATGGACTGCTATCCGTCAGGATTTGGTCCAGAATTTGATTGAGAGCATGCCAGGGAGAATTGCAGAGGTCCTGAAGAAGAAGGGTCAACACTGCAAATAATGACTTGCTGCATTAACTCATTCTAACTGTCAATATAAGCTTTTGTTACTCATATGTTTGCAATTATTATATTTCTGTCTGTGATAAAAACATCTGTCAAACACACATAAAAACCAGAGGGCAGCAGATCATGTGAAAATATAATATTTGTGTCATTCTCAAAACTTTTGGCCATGACTGTACACACATAGAATACATATATAATATATATATATATATATATATATATATACATGTCATTGTGACATATATATATATATACATATATGTATAGTTTATACACTTCTGCATAGTAAAATATCCTCTGATTCAATTGCCGGGTAAAGTCGGCTTCTGTGAAAAGACAGAAGCACCCGACATGAAATCACACTTGGTGTACATAGGGTTAACCATGTCTTTTCATGTCCTTTGCTATCTGATTTGCACAAACAATTACATCAGTCTATGTGTGCAAAATTTCACACCTGTAGGGGTTAATTAAAGGTGTAAATTCGTTGTGAAAAAAAACGGACTTTTTTGCTACGAATTTACACCTTTAATTAACCCCTACAGGTGTGAAATTTTGCACACTTACACTCATGTAATTGTTTGTGCAAATCAGATATTAAACTACATGAAAAGACATGGTTAACTCTATGTAAACCAAGTGTCATTTCATGTCGGGTTCTGCATTTTCACAAAAGCCGGCAATTGAATTAGCGGCTATTATACTATGTAGAAGTGTATGAACTATAAATATAAATATATATATATATGTGTCACAAATTTAATGACATGTATATATATATATGAGGTGTAAAATTGCTGAAAAAAAAGGCGTGGGCTCCCGCCCTATTTTCGCAACCAGACAGACAAAGCCAGTGAGTGGGGGCAGATAATAATAGCCCAGAGAGTGACCATTATTTTTGGCCCCCCCCGGCTACTAACATCTGCCCCCAGACACCCCAGAAAGGGCAAATCTCTAATTAGATTTGCACTTTCTGGCACTTTGCCCGTCTATTCCCATTGCCCTGTAGCGGTGGCGAATGGGTTAATAAGGGGTTAAAATGACCTTGCAATTGAAAGGTCACTTTAAGCCAGGTTAATAATTGAGAGCTGTCAATTAGACAACTATCAATTATTAATCCTATTGTATGAAAGAAAAATCAAACACACACACTTTAATAAAAAAGAAGTTTAATGAAATAATCACACAGTTTTTGACCATATTTTATTTTCCTGCTAAAACCATTTCCTGTAATAAAAATAAAATAATAAAGCAAAATTATTCTTACCAATCCGATGTACAGTCAGGTCCCACGGTGTAATCCTTCAGAAAGGGTTAATGTTTACTGCAGGGACCGCAGCTAATGCTGCAGCCTCACAGTAAACCCCCAAATGAATGAGTTCCTCTCCTGGCTGACAGGAGAGGAAGTGGAAAGCTTAATTGATTGCTTTCCACTTTCACTTCAGGTCAGCCAGGGACACAATCAGTGACGTCAGAGGGAACTGGTTAACAAAAATAGGGGATCCCCTCGAAAAAAATTGGCGTGGGGTCCCCCCTATTTTTGTTAACCAGCCAGATGAAGCAGACCGCTGAGGCCTGGATTTTCAGGCTGTTAAGGAGCCAAGATCCATGGACCTTGCCAGCCTGATAATACCAGGCCACAGCAGTCTGCATATCTTGGCTGATTAACAAAAATAGGGGATCCCCTCGAAAAAAATTGGCGTGGGGTCCCCCCTATTTTTGTTAACCAGCCAGATGAAGCAGACCGCTGAGGCCTGGTTTTTCAGGCTGGTAAGGATCCAATATCCATGGACCTTGCAAGCCTGATAATACCAGGCCACAGCAGTCTGCTTAGCTTGGCTGGTTAACAAAAATAGGGGATCCCCTCGAAAAAAAAACGGCGTAGGGGTCCCCCTATTTTTGTTAACCAGCCAAGTAAAATGCAGACTGCTGCGGCCTGGTATTAAAAGACTGTCAAGGCCCATGGATTTTGGCCCTCAACAGCCTGATAATACCAGGCTACAGCAGCCCCACATTTGGCGCATCAAAAGATGTGCCAGTTGTGGCACTTTACCCGGCTCTTCCTACTTGCCCTGTAGCGGTGGCAAGCGGGGTAATAAGGGGTTAATGTCACCGTTGATTGCACGGTGACAATAAGCCCGGTTAATAATGGAGAGGTGTCAATAAGACACCGATCCATTATTAATCCCAAAGTTATTAAATGCATAAAAAAAAAGACAAAGCAAGAAAAAAGTATTTTAATGAAATAAAAGAGACAACACACTTTTCATTTCTTTTATTGTACTCTCATTCCTGCGACGCCATCGATCTCCTGTAAAAAAAGAAAAAAACAAACAACAGTATACCACCTGTCCGACGCAGTCCATAGTAACGACAGTCCCACGGCGATCCAGCTCTGCTACATCGCAATGACAGGCAGAGCCTGTCATCGCGACGCAGCACAGCTGATTACCTGCTTCCCCGGCGGTGACGTCATCGGACTGACTGCTTTACGGCCGGGATTACCCAGCAGTCACTGCAGTTATCGCGAGAAACTGCATGTGACCGCCGGGGAGAAGAGGATGGCGGCCATGATGCAGTCCAGGACGTGACCGCCGGAGATCTTCTGCCAGGTAAGTGCCGCTGACTCCTGACAGACCCGACCGACGGACACTGACAGTGACAGACCCGACCGACGGACACAGACAGTGACAGTGACAAATCCGATTCCGGTATTCGATAAGACGAAAATATCGAAACTAATTATCGAAAGGCCGATAGAGCTAATATCGGCCAATAGCCGATATTTGCATTATCGTATCGCTCAACACTACTTGACACCCTTTCTCCGAAAATACATCCTCAAAGTCCACCAGAAATGGAGGTAAGGCCCTAGGCACGACCGCACCGATGACCGTGTTCATGCAGTTTTTATTACAGAATTCACTCCACTGGCTTATCTCTCTGGATTGCCAATTAATAACCGGGTTATGCTTAGTTAACCAAGGAAGGCCCAACACTATAGGAGTGGGAAGACCCTCCAACACGTAACAAGACAACAGTTCTTTATGTATCGCCCCCACTCGAAGATCTATGTTATGCACGGCTTGCAAAAAACTACCTTGACCGAGAGGCCTGGCGTCGATCGAGAATATGGGGATGGGTTTATCCAATACACTCAGTCGCATACCTTGAACCCGGGCAAACCGAGCGTCCACCAGATTAGCCCCGGCCCCACTATCCAGAAGAACAGATATCCTCTCAGTTCTCGTACCCACCACCACCTCCGCCCGTACGAGAAATTGAGACGGACCTAAGGACGAAATACATACTCCCAGATTGTCATCCACCACACAACCTGGGATCAATAGTTTTCCGGCGACTTCTCACTCTGCAAAGGATGGGATGGACACCCCCCAATAAAATGTCCCTTTCTCCCGCAGAAGAAACATCTTCCTGTCTTGCGGCGCACTGCCGATCCCCTCCC
The DNA here is from genome assembly GCA_033576555.1 of Oophaga sylvatica. NCBI lineage: Eukaryota > Metazoa > Chordata > Amphibia > Anura > Dendrobatidae > Oophaga > Oophaga sylvatica. The sequence goes on from JARQOD010000002.1 coordinate 424,082,402, forward strand.
TCGGAATGATGTCCCTCCTAACTGCATAGGCTCCTCTGGACTGACCAGGGGAACCTCCATATAAGGGGCCCTAGTAGAAGGTGGAGTCATCACAGGGGGCGGAGTTACCCCGCACCTCTCCCGAAGCCGTCTGTCAATGCGAATAGCAAGGGCCAAAGCGGCTTCCAGTGACGTGGGAGGGTCATACTGTGCCAACACATCCTTTAATTTGTCAGATAAACCTTGACAAAACTGGCTCCTAAGAGCCGGGTCATTCCACTGGGTGTCCGTGGCCCACCTACGGAACTCCGAACAGAATTCCTCCGCCGGACGATCTCCCTGCTGTATCTTACGTAACTTAGATTCAGCAAGGGAGACCCGATCCGGGTCATCATATACAAGACCCAGACCGGCGAAAAACCTATCCACTGACTGGAGAGCCAGGGAGCCCGGGGGGATAGAGAATGCCCATGATTGGGGGTCCCCTTGTAGGAGCGAGATGACAATTCCCACCCTTTGATCTTCACTCCCTGATGACCGAGGTCGCAGCCAAAAGTACAATTTACATGCCTCCCGGAAAGCAAAAAATTTGTCCCGCCCTCCAGTGAACCTGTCAGGGAGAGCTACTTTAGGTTCAGGTCCGGCTTGCTCCAGGGGGTACAAAACCTTGGACTTAACGTCCGCCAGCTCCGTGGACAAACTCTGCAACTGCCGAGCTAGACTGGCTACTGGATCCATGGTGGCTGGAGAGAATCTTTAGTATGGTCGGTGAAAATGTCACGCTGTCACTGTATACAGGAGGTCCGGGGTCTATGCTGACCCTAAGCTGGGGCCCTGACTAATCCCTCTACCTGGAGGTACTGTTGATGGTACAGAGGTCCAGGCCGCCAGCGTAACCCTATCTCCTGTGAATCCCTGAACCTCTGTAATCTAGTCCTGAGAAGGACCCTGATCACCACCACAGGGAACGGGAAGGTAAATGCCTACACACAGTATAAGACGAACGAGACAGTACAAGGGGTAAAATAAAAGACCACCTTGCATACAAAACTCACTATACAACTACAGAGGGAACACCAACGGGTAAGGAGATAAATAATAAAGCGAGGAGGGGAGAAAACCACACCAGGTACTCTTCACTTCAGACTTCACAATACCACAATCCGCTCTGCTGGTCTGCATGAAAGCTTTCACCGACACTTCCCTAGCAGACTGGCAGGTATTTGAAGGAATCTCATTAGTGCAGCATTAACTGCAGCTGGGCGAGGCTGGGCCTCGTCTAGCACAGAGAGAGGGAGAATTAACTCCCTCACTGCCGACAAACACCAAGCACCAAAAACTCAGCTGTGAGAAGTCAGGTTGTGTAATCGCGATGATCTTCGTGGCGACACACCCGTGACAATTAACTATCTATCTTCTATCTATCTGTCTATCTTCTATCTATCTATTATCTACTGTATCTATCATCTATTTATCTATCTATCTTCTATCTATCTTCTATCAAACTATTATCTATTTAACTATTATCTAGCTATCTGTCTATCTATTATCTATCTATCTGTCTATGGCCGGGGTCACACACACCGTATAAAAATCGGACCGTATTATACGGCCGTAATACGCACAAAAGTCGAGGATGCGATTTCCTCCCATCAAAATATCCGAGTGTCATCCATATGGCATCCGTACGGCGAGATTTTCTCGCCGGCTTCCAAAACCGACATATAATGGATCCTTATGACAGTTTTAAAATCATAAAAGAAAGAATAGATATATACACATAGAATACATATATATATATATATATATAAACACATGTCATTGTGACACATATATAGGTACATACCCATTTGCGAGAAAAAAAAACCGTTTGTTTTCTGGATGGAAAAATTGGTCCGATTCTATGCAATTGGCATGCGATTGTCATGCGATTTGTATGCGATTTTTAATCGCACATCCATTTGACATCCGTTTTCTATCCGTATGCAATGCGATTTTAACATGAGATTTTACATAGAGCAGTTCTCTCTATGTAAAAATTCATGTTAAAAAAACATTGTAAAAAAAAAACTTTACACGTCATTTTAAAAAGCAAATAATCCTATATATATATATATATATATATATATATATATATATATAGTTCATACACTTCTACATAGCAGAATAGCCGCTAATTCAATTGCCGGCTTCTGTAAAATCATTACAGAATCCGACATGAAATGACACATGGTTTACATACAGTAAAACATTTCATTTCATGTAGTTTGATATATGGTTTTAATTATCAATTGCATGTGTGCATGTGTGCAAAATTTCATACATGTACGTGTTAATTAAGGGTACATACCCATTTCTGAGAAAAAAAACGGTCCGTTTTCTGGATGGAAAAAAGTCAGATTCTATGCAATTGGCATGCAATTGTCATGCGATTTGTATGCGACTTTTAATTGCACCATCCGTTTTCCATCCGTATGCAATGCGATTTTAACATGAGATTTTACATAGAGCAGTTCTCTCTATGTAAAAATTCATGTTAAAATAACATTGTATAACATTGTAAAAAAAAACCTGTACACATCATTTTAAAAAGCAAATAATCCTATATATATATATATTTCATACACTTCTACATAGCAGAATAGCCGCTAGTTCAATTGCTGGCTTCTGTAAAATCATTACAGAATCCGACATGAAATGACACATGGTTTACATACAGTAAACCATTTCATTTCATGTAGTTTGATATATGGTTTTAATTTTCATCTTTATTCTCATTTGCACAAGGAAAGACTAGAAGCAATGGGATGAAATTGAATGGGAGGAGACACAGATTAGATATTAGAAAAAACTTTTTGACAGTTAGGGTGATCAATGAGTGGAACAGGCTGCCACAAGAGGTGGTGAGTTCTCCTTCAATGGAAGTCTTCAAACAGAGGCTGGATAGACATCTGTCTGGGATGATTTAGAGAATCCTGCTTTGAGCAGGGGGTTGGACCAGAAGGCCCAGGATGTCCCTTCCAACTCTACCATTCTATGATTCTATGATTCTATGAATTAACAATTACATGAGTGCATGTGTGCAAAATTTCATACATGTACATGTTAATTAAGGGTACATACCCATTTGCGAGAAAAAAAACGGTCCGTTTTCTGGATGCAAAAAGCCGTCCGATTCTATGCAATTGCCATGCGATTGTCATGCGATTTGTATGCGACTTTTAATTGCACCATCCGTTTTACATCCATTTTCCATCCGTATGCAATGTGATTTTAACATGAGGTTTTACATAGAGCAGTTCTCTCTATGTAAAAATTCAAGTTAAAATAACATTGTAAAAAAAAAAAACTGTACAAATCATTTTAAAAAGCAAATAATCCTATATATATACATATATATATATATATATGTATATATATATATATATATATATATATACAGTGCCTACAAGTAGTATTCAACCCCCTGCAGATTTAGCTGGTTTGATAAGATGCAAATAAGTTAGAGCCTTCAAACTGCAAACGAGAGTAGGATTTATTAACAGAAGCATAAATCTTACAAACCAAAAAGTTATGTTGCTCAGTTGAATTTTAATACATTTTAAACATAAATTATTATACAACCCCTATGTTTAATATTTCGTGGAATACCCCTTGTTTGCAATTACAGCTAATAATCGTCTTTTATAAGACCTGATCAGGCCGGCACAGGTCTGTGGAGTTATCTTGGCCCACTCCTCCATGCAGATCTTCTCCAAGTTATCTAGGTTCTTTGGGTGTCTCATGTGGACTTTAATCTTGAGCTCCTTCCACAAGTTTTCAATTGGGTTAAGGTCAGGAGACTGACTAGGCCACTCCAACACCTTGACTTTTTCCCTCTTGAACCAGGCCTTGGTTTTCTTGGCTGTGTGCTTTGGGTCATTGTCTTGTTGGAAGATGAAATTACGACCCATCTTAAGATCCTTGATGGAGGAGCGGAGGTTCTTGGCCAAAATCTCCAGGTAGGCCATGCTATCCATCCTCCCATGGATGCGGACCAGATGGCCAGGCCCCTTGGCTGAGAAACAGCCCCACAGCATGATGCTGCCACCACCATGCTTGACTGTAGGGATGGTATTCTTGGGGTCGTATGCAGTGCCATCCAGTCTCCAAACGTCACGTGTGTGGTTGGCACCAAAGATCTCGATCTTGGTCTCATCAGACCATAGAACCTTGAACCAGTCTGTCTCAGAGTCCTCCAAGTGATCATGAGCAAACTGTAGACGAGCCTTGACATGACGCTTTGAAAGTAAAGGTACCTTACGGGCTCGTCTGGAACGGAGACCATTGCGGTGGAGTACGTTACTTATAGTATTGACTGAAACCAATGTCCCCACTGCCATGAGATCTTCTCGGAGCTCCTTCCTTGTTGTCCTTGGGTTAGCCTTGACTCTTCGGACAAGCCTGGCCTCGGCACGGGAGGAAACTTTCAAAGGCTGTCCAGGCCGTGGAAGGCTAACAGTAGTTCCATAAGCCTTCCACTTACGGATGATGCTCCCAACAGTGGAGACAGGTAGGCCCAACTCCTTGGAAAGGGTTTTGTACCCCTTGCCAGCCTTGTGACCCTCCACGATCTTGTCTCTGATGGCCTTGGAATGCTCCTTTGTCTTTCCCATGTTGACCATGTATGAGTGCTGTTCACAAGTTTGGGGAGGGTCTTAAATAGTCAGAAAAGGCTGGCAAAAGAGATCATTAATCCACACATGTGAAGCTCATTATTCTTGGTGCCTGAACTACTTCTTAATACTTTAGGGGACCAAACAGAATTCTTGTGGTTTGAGGGGTTGAATAATAAATGACACTCTGAATTAACTTTTAAAGTTTTTAAAAAAAAAAAAAAAAAATTAAAATTTTTTTTTTTGCTGCAGTGCATTTCCCACTTCCACGCTGATCTACAGTACAAATGTCACAATGCCAAGTTAATTCCGCATGTGTCAACCAGCTAAATCTGCAGAGGGTTGAATACTACTTGTAGGCACTGTATATATATCATAGTTCTTACACTTCTACATAGCAGAATAGCCGCTAATTCAATTGCCGGCTTCTGTAAAATCTGTGTGATTTAATGGAGAGTTGTCTAATTGACAACTCTCCATTATTAATCCGGCTTAATGTCACCTTCCAATAGCAAGGTGGCCTTAACCCATTATTAACCCATTAGCCACCGCTACAGTGCAATGGGAATAGACAGGCTAAGTGCCTGAAAAGGCGCATCTAATAATAGATGTGCCTTTTCTGGGGTGGCTGGGGGCAGATGTTAGCAGCCAGGGGGGCACAAAAAAATGCACCCTCCCTAGGCTATTATTATCTGCCCTCACTCACTGGCTTTCCCTGTCTGGTGGCGAAAATACCGCAGGAGCCCACGCATTTTTTTTTCTACGAATTTACACATTTAATTACCACCTACATGTATGAACTGTTGTACACATGCACTCATGTAATTGTTAATTAAAACCATATATCAAACTACATGAAATGAAATTGTTTACTGTATGTAAACCATGTGTCATTTCATGTCGGGTTCTGTAATGAAAGCCGGCAATTGAATTAGCGGCTATTCTGCTATGTAGAAGTGTATGACATATATATATATATATATATATATATATATATATAATTATTTGCTTTTTGTGTACAGTTTTTTTTTTTACAATGTTATTTTAACATTAATTTTTGCATAGAGAGCACTGCTCTATGTAAAACCTCATGTTAAAATCGCATTGCATACGGATGTAAAACGGATGGTGCGATTAAAAATCGCATACAAATCGCATGACAATCGCATGCCAATTGCATAGAATCGGACCGTTTTTTCCATCCAGAAAACGGACCGTATTTTTTTCTCGCAAATGGGTATGTACCCTATATATGTGTCACAATGAGATGTATATACAGTATATATGTATTCTATGTCTATATATCTACATTCTTTCTTTTGTGATTTTAACACTGTCATTTGGATCCATTATATGTCGGTTTTGCAAGCCGGCGAGAAAATCTCGCCGTACGGATGCCATATGGAAGCCATACGGATGACACACGGATATTTTGATGCGAGGAAATCGCATCCTCGCATTGCACACGGATGACATACGGATCACTGTTCATGGGACTTTTCTGCGTGTTATAGCCGTATAATACGGTCCGATTTTTATACGGTGTGTGTGACTCCGGCCACAGATAAATAGATAGATAGATAGACAGATAGCTAGATAATAGATAAATAGATAGATAGATAGATAGATAGATTAGAAGATAGATAATAGATAGATAAACAGATAGGTAGATAATAGATAAATAGATAGATATACTGTACAATAGATAGATAGAAGATAGACAGATAGAAGATAGATAGATAATAGATAGATAGATAATAGATGGTAGATAGATAGATAATAGGTAGATAGATAAAAGATAGATAATAGATAGATAGATAATAGATAGATAGATGACAGATAGATAGAATAGATAATATATAGACAGATAGATAGAAAATAGATAGATAATAGATAGATGGATTGTAATGCAGCTGCAAGGCAGGTTAGTGTGTGCTCCACCTGGAGGCCACAGAGGGAAGAAGGGATTACTCACTCCCAGGACAGGCCTGCACTGCAGCAGCCAAAACTACCACCAGGTGGCAGCAAAAACATCCAAAGCTGAGTTAGGAATAATCAGTCATACAAAGTATCAGAGGTCTCAGCAAGCCCGTGGTCAGAAACAAGCCAATAGGTCAAAACCGTACAGAGGCAGAAGTACCAGAAGGAGCAGCAATACACGTAGTCAGTATACCAAGCAGAGGGTCAAATAGCCAAACATGAGCGCGGAATCCAAGGACATGAGACGGGAGACGTGGTCGGGGTACAAGCCAGGGAATCAAAAAGCCAGACAGAGAACGTAGCAGCAGAGACGGATACCAAGAGACGGGGTCAGAGTCAGTCCGGGTCATACACGAGTAAACAAGTCAAAGGCAGGAGGATCACCAAGGTACAAGGGTCAGAGGCTATAAACTGGAAGCTTGAGCTATCACTAACACTGGTAAGCCAGCTGTGACGGACTGAAATAGCCCAGCTAGCTCCAGAACGAGGCCGAGGAAATTAACCCCAGCATGACCAATCCTGAGAGAGGACAGCAGAGCATAAACTCCGGACTGGACCATGACAGTACCCCCTCTCAATGGGGGTCCACCGGACCCCCAGGCTTCCCTGGATGACGAGCGTGAAAGGCCCGGACCAACCGATCAGCATGGACCGAATGCGCCGACACCCATGACTGGTCCTCAGGACCGTACCCTTTCCAATGGACCAAGTACTGAAGTGAACGGTGGAGCATACGAGAATCCACCACCTGTTCCACCTCATACTCGGTCTGTCCATCTACCACAACAGGCGGCGGGTGTGAGGGAGACTCACCAGAGGAAGGCACCGACGGCTTCAGAAGCGCCTTATGGAACACATTGGGGATCCGCAACGCCGGAGGCAAGCGCAGGCGAAAGACCACAGGATTAATTACCTCTAAAATTTCATACGGACCAATATACTTGGGACCCAATTTAGCCGAGGGAATTCTCAGTCTTATATTTTTGGTGGATAACCATACCTTATCCCCCACCTGATAAGCTGGCCCCACAGAACGTCGTTTATCTGCAAAAAAATTATATTTGCCCTGAGCCTCCCCAATGTTTCTCTGAACCTCCCTCCAGACCTCCCCCAACCGCAGAAAGGCCGAATCAGCCCCTGGACATCCTGAATCCAGCCGGGAAAACTCACCAAAATGAGGGTGAAACCCATAGTTGCAGAAAATGGAGAAGTACCAGTGGACTGATTGACACGATTATAGAAAGCGAATTCTGCTATAGGTATTGCAGAGAACCAATTATCCTGTCTAGACGTGACAAGACACCGTAAAATCTGCTCCAAAGACTGATTGGTCCTTTCAGTCTGACCATTGATCTCAGGATGGTAGGCCGATGAAAATGTCAGACTAATGCCCAGCCTTTTACAAAAAGCCCTCCAGAATTTGGCCACGAATTGCACCCTTCTATCAGACACCACACTGACAGGCACACCATGCAACCGGATCACGTGCTCAATGAATAGTTTAGATAGAGTCTCAGCATTCGGGAGGCCCGTTAATGGTACTAAATGTGCTTGTTTACTGAACCTATCAACAACTACCCAGATCACGGTTTTGCCATTAGAGGGAGGAAGATCGGTGATAAAATCCATGGACAGATGAAGCCATGGTCTATCTGGAATTGGCAGTGGCACCAATTCCCCGGCTGGCCGGTTGCGGGAGGCTTTTGCGCAGGCACAAGTTTCACAGGAAGACACAAACCCAGTGATGTCAGACGTCAACGAGGGCCACCAGAACAGCCTAGTGATGGCTTTACGAGAGGCGGGATTCCAGGATGCCCACTCAGAGCAGAGTCGTGGAACTCCCGAAGCACCCTTAACCGATATTGGACAGGCACAAAGAGCTTATTTTCAGGTATGGACGATGGAGCAAGAGATTGGGACTCACGAATCTCCTGTTCCAATCTCGAGGACACCACAGCCACCACCACCCCACGCTGAAGAATGGAGAAAGGAGGTTCAGGAGGAGATACTGGATCTAGGCTGCGAGACAAGGCATCTGCCTTCACATTCTTGGACCCTGGTCTGAAAGTAATGGAAAACTGAAATCGGGAAAAAAAAGTGACCACCTTGCCTGTCTCGGAGTTAAACGTTTGGCGGACTCGATGTAAGACAGGTTCTTGTGATCTGTAATGACAGTGATACGATGAGCCGCCCCCTCCAAAAAATGCCTCCATTCTTCAAATGCCAATTTAATGGCCAACAATTCCAGGTTACCCACATCATAATTCCTCTCAGCAGAGGAAATTTTTTTTGAAAAGACGGCACAGGGTCTTAAGTTAGTTAATGTGGTGGGCCCTGGGACAACACAGCCCCCACTCCCACCTCAGAGGCGTTCACCTCTATGATAAATGGTTTAGACAAATCAGGTTGAACCAGTACAGGGGCAGTCATGAAACTGATTTTTAATGAAGAAAACGCCGCCACAGCTGGAGCTGACCAGTTTTTTAGATCAGCCCCCTTTCGAGTGAGATCAGTGAGGGGTTTGACCACTTGAGAAAACCCCTTGATAAATTTTCTATAGTAATTGGCGAAACCCAGAAATCGCTGAAGACCCTTGAGATCTCTGGGTTGCACCCAATCCACAATGGCCTGTACCTTCCTAGGGTCCGTACGAAACCCCTCAGAGGACAAAATGACCCCTAGAAAGGACAATTCTTGAGTACAAAATGAACACTTCTCCAGTTTGGCAAAGAGAGAGTTCTCCCTGAGCCTCTGGAGAACCCCACGAAGATGACCCATGTGACTTTGTCTATCAGAAGAATATATGAGTATTAGTGTTGAGCGATACGATACTGCAAATATCGGGTATCGGCCGATATTAGCTGTATCGGGCTTTCGATTCCGAGTACCGATATTTTCGTCATATCGGATACCGGAATCGGATTTGTCACTGTCACTGTGAGTGTCCGTCAGTCGGGTCTGTCAGGAGTCAGCAGCACTTACCTGGCAGAAGATCTCCGGCGGTCACGTCCTGGACTGCTTGATGGCCGCCATTATCTTCTCCCTGGCGGTCACATGCAGTTTTTAGCGAAAACTGCAGTGACTGCAGGGTAATCCCGGCCGTAAACCAGTCCGATGACGTCACCGCCGGGGAAGCAGGTAATCAGCTGTGCTGCGCCGGGATGACAGGCTCTGCCTGTCATTCTGATGTAGCAGAGCTGGATCGTCGTGGGACACTCGTTACTATGGACTGCGTCGGACAGGTGGTATACTTTTTTTTTTTTTTTTCATTTTTCTACAGGAGATCGATGGCGTCGCAGGATGAGACTGTAATAAAAGTAATGAAAACTGTGTTTTTTTTTTTTATTAAATTAAAAAACTTTTTTATGAACATTCACCCGTCCGGGTACATCGACAATTTAACTATTTACATACAGGGACCCTGTCCGGGTTATTTATAATTCTTTGGCAGGGGTGTTCCAGGTACCACCTGGTACTCTTCTGATGCTTGCCAAACATCCGAGACACCAAGGACCACCAGGACCTGATGACGTCGTGTGGCCTGTACAGTCAAGTCGTGACCCACTATCTGTGTCTGTGTGGCCACCTCTTTCATCTCCCTCCGGGTCTGGAACCCTATGTCCCGGACTGAACGAACCCCAGGGGGCCTAACAGGCGCCGGGTACGGGCCAGCTATACTTATCATGTCCATAGCTGGGGCTGCTGAGGAGACCACTGAGGGAGGCTGGGGAGATTTACGGCGTGGGGTGGGCACTTGTGCAGAGGCCTGGATGTGGGAGGCTGAAGGCTCCGAGGGTCTCACAGGTTCCTGACACTCTGGGGAGTAGGGGTCGCACCTGGTAACATTTAGGGCGTACCATCCATTGTAACCCCAGTGTCGGGTGTAAGTCACCAAGTCTCCTGGCAACAGGTCCCTCCCCGGGTGTCCTTCTGGGAGGTGAGCCTCCACGTCCCGCCGGTTCACAAAAACTTCTAAATAAAGTCCAGGCTCCTGGATGAAGCCCCAACCACCTTTCAATTTAAAGTTCCGTACTGCACCCTTACGCCGCGGCTCCCACAGGGTTCCTTTATCTTTTCTCATCCGGTCCTTATCTGCCCGGTCCTTCTCCAGGTTACGTTGCCGAAGCTTTTGGGATTCTCGCTGCTCCCTTTGTCGCTCTGCTTCCCGCTCCCAACGTCTCCACTTTCCTCCTGACGCCGGTTGAAATTCTCCTCCACCAGCAGCTCCATGTCTCCACCATCAAACTGCAGCTTACAGTGTCCGGTTTGCGGCAGCTCTCCTGGCGCCCCCCAGTCCTGGCGGCGCTCACCTGCGGAGGAAGCAGCCGGCTCTGGAACAGATGACAGTCGGGGCTCCGGTACAGACAGGTAGACCTCTGGTGCCTGCGCGGCCTCCTCCATGAGGACGGGTGTCGCTTCTTCTGTCTCAGAGACGGGGGCAGACAGCGGGATCTGGGGTGCTGCCGGTGCAGAGTTTTTTGCAGGAACGGGTGCCTCCACTGCGACAACGTCAACCGGATCACATTGCAAGGGCTGGGATGCCCGCACGGACTCCTCTACTAGAACGGGTGCCTCACCTTCCGGTACAGACACTTCAGGTAAGAGGGATTGGCGCCACTCCAAGTTTAGTTTTAGGGCACGCCAGCTGGCTTCCATCCTGGCGACCTCCTCCCGGTGCCGGGCCAGGCCTCTTAGGGTATCCTACGCTTCTTGCAGCGTAGGAGGGTTTCCAGGCCGGGTGCCCAACGGTGGTTCCGTGGCGATCGGGTCGCTTCCGTGGGGGGAGAGCTCTGACTGCTCCATCCCTTCACACTTCTGCTCGTGTCCATTAGCCATCTCTGCCAAGTCACATGTGTCATTAGCATCTGGAGAGGGCCCCTCTTTTGTAGGGAGGCGGGAGCTTCTTGTTAGTTTCCGCACACTGAGGAGGATGAGGAGGCGGAACTGAAGAGCTGTGGGGCACGATCTTACATTGCAGTACCATTTACAGTGGTCGGCCATCGTTTTCGCGCCACTGAGTGAGTGTACACCCACGAAGAGCACGCCCTTCTTCTTCACCAGTGCCTCGTCGTGACGCAGATATGGCTGAAAAATGGCAAATACATTCTCTGATGATTTTAGCAATTCTCAAGCACAAAACCAGTTCAATTCAGGCACACAGGACTCGCTTATAGCGAGCTACAGAATCCTGTTCGTGACGCCCAATTTGAGTCGCACAGAGCCAGAGGTTTTGGGGGTACTCGGCACCGAGCCCGTCGACTTCTATGGGGTATGTCACGGCTTTACCCGGCAATTGAATCAGAGTCTATTTTACTATGTAGAAGTGTATAAACTATAAATATATGTATATATATATGTCACAATGACATGTATATATATATATTATATATGTATTCTATGTGTGTATATTTTGTGTTTACAACGAAAGAAAGGGTTTTTTTTGTTGCGATATTTTGTTCCCATAGACTTACATGGGACTTCCGGTATCAGAATCGGATATCGACGATATTTAGTGATATCGGCGATACCATTCCGATACGATATTTTTAGATATCGAGCAGTATCGCTCAACACTAATGAGTATATCATCAAGATAAACTACCAAAAAGCGTCCTATAAAGTCTGAGAAAACATGGTTAATGAAATTCTGGAATACCGCTGGTGCGTTAGTCAAGCCGAACGGCATGACCAAATTTTCAAACAGACCTTCAGAGGTGAGAAACGCAGTTTTCCACTCATCCCCCTCCCGCATACGGATAGATTGTATGCTCCCCTGAGGTCCAACTTAGAAAACCATCTGGCCCCGGACAATTGGTTGTATAAATCAGGTATCAGTGGGAGAGGATAAGTGTTTCTTATGGTGATCTTATTCAGTTCTTGAAAATTGAGGCACGGGCGTAAACCACCATCTTTTTTTTTAACAAAAAAGAACCCCGCCGCCACGGTAGAGACAGATGGCCGAATATGTCCTTTACGGAGGCTTTTAGAGATATACTCCTTCATAGCAGCTCGCTCAGGGATGGAGAGATTGTACAGACTGGCTTTGGGCAATTTGGCACCGGGAACAATATCAATGGCACAATTGAATGGGCGGTGTGGTGGTAGAACCTCAGCCTCTTTTTCGGAGAACACATCCTCAAAGTCCTTCAGGTACTACGGAATACCCTCCAGACTGACGGATGACATAGACACAGTAGCAAGACAATTTTTAGAACAATTAGGTCCCCATTTGACAATATCCCGGGACCCCCAGTCAATAACCGGGTTATGCCGTTGCAACCAAGGAAACCCTAACACCAGGCCAGCAGAGAGGTTATCCAAAACAAAGCATGACATGTGCTCCTGGTGCAGGGCCCCCACCCTGAGGGTGAATTCTTGAGAAATGAAATGGAGACCATCCTTTGTGAGAGGTGTAGAGTAAATAGCCACAATTTTTAAGGGAGTCTCCAACCTAAAGGTACTGCCGCACTAAACGTTCCCGCTAACGATCACGATAACGACGCATACTAATGCGATCGTTTTTGTGATCGTTTTAATGTCGCTAGTAGCTGCCAAACTTAACGATCTCGTTAACGACGCATAAGCTGTTAGCGATCTCCTTAACGACTTTGGCGGTCATTGCGATGTAAAAAACAGCGCACATCGTTCAAAAAAGGTGCCAGACACAGCGATATAGGCTCACCAGCGGGACGCCAACGATCAAAATACGGTCCAGAACTCTATTGAACGATCAGCGAGATCACAGCAGGCGCAACGTCGTTGCTACATGCCACACACACAACGTCACTAACGAGATCGCTAAATAGTGACGTTTTTTTAGCGATCTCGTTAGGGATCTTGTTTAGTGTGGCATACCCTTAACTGTCCCTAATCTACAGCGGGCCACCAGTTTAGAGTCAATCAGGTTCAGGGATGACCCACAGTCTACAAAAGCCGAAGTATGGACAAAGCAGTTCTCAACACCAAGTTCCACCTTTAACAGAATCTTTGCAAATGAAGAAAAAGGTACCTGAGAGTCTGAGTGACCTCCACGATGATCACCCAGACTCAGCCGCTTGTTAGTGGATGGACAAGAGGGGCAGTCCCTTTTCCAATGTCCGGGATCTCTGCAGTAAAAACACATCTTTCCATCACGCCGCCGTTTCCTCTCTTTCTTTGGAAGTCGGTGGCTCCCACCTCCATAGATTCAGATGGAAGCAAAACATCAGGGTTAGCAGGGAACAACTGAATCCCTCGTTGTGTAACACCTCTCTCCCGTAGCCTCCGATCCATACGGATAGCCTGAGTCATAGCCTCCTCCAAAGAGCTGGGAGGTGGATGGAGAGCAAGAGCGTCCTTCAAGCAATCCGACAGTCCCTTCCCGAATAGACATCTGTGTGGAGTCATTCCAAGATACCTCAGTGGACCATTGACGGAACTCGGAGTTGTACCATTCGGCTGAGTGCTTCCCCTGAACCAGACCCATAATGGTGTCCTCTGCCACCCTAACACAGTCCGGTTCGTCATAGATAAGTCCTAGGGCCTCAAAGAACCTATCTACCGAGTTCCGTTCAGGAGCGGTAGGGGGCAGCGAGAAAGCCCAGGATTGGGGACCTTCCCTAAGTAAGGAGATAATAATCCCTACCCGCTGAGTCTCATCCCCAGACAATCGGGGTCTAAGAGAAAACCATAATTTACAACTCTCCCTGAAAATGCGATACTGATCTTTTTTGCCAGAAAACGTGTCAGGAAGTTTAACTGTGGGTTCGGGGGAGTGCAAAACAACATCTACAGAGTCATCAGGTAGACTAACAATATGAGAGGTGTTTCCCTGCACAGTCTTAATATTCTCAGTCAGTTTTTTCTGCAAGTGGGTATGAGACGTAACAAGGGACTGATGTCTCAAAGAAAAATCCTGCACCATCTGCGTCAAACTGGACACTTGATCCGCCAAGTTATGCAGTGGATCCATGACCAGAGAAAAAAAAATTGCAAACTCCTGTTTAAATGTATGGTTAGTGATAATGTAACGCAGCTGCAAGGCAGGCTAGTGTGTGCTCCACCTAGAGGCCACAGAGGGAAGAAGGGATTACTCACTCCCAGGACAGGCCTGCACTGCAACAGCCAAAACCACCAGGTGGCAGCAAAAACATCCAAAGCTGAGTTAGGAATAATCAGTCATACAAAGTATCAGAGGTCTCAGCAAGCCCGTGGTCAGAAACAAGCCAATAGGTCAAAGCCATACAGAGGCAGAAGTACCAGAAGGAGGAGCAATACACGTAGTCAGTATACCAAGCAGAGGGTCAAATAGCCAAACATGAGCGCAGGATCCAAGGACGTGAGATGGGAGACGTGGTCGGGGTACAAGCCAGGGAATCAAAAAGCCAGAGAACGTAGCAGCAGAGACGGATACCAAGAGACGGGGTCAGAGTCAGTCCGGGTCATACACGAGTAAACAAGTCAAAGGCAGGAGGATCACCAAGGTACGAGGGTCAGAGGCTCTAAACTGGAAGCTTGAGCTAATTCACATAACCCAAAATGGTAAAAAGACCAGCTGTGATGGACCGAGACTAGAAATTGAGCCCAAGCTATAGCTACCAAGAAACCCAGGTCGGAAAGGGAAATTAACCGACTCCAGCTATGCCCTTTACTGGCTATTAAAATAGGGGGACCCCAAAAAAAATGACGCAGGGTCCCCCAGTAATTTATAGCCAGAAAGGCTACGCAGACAACCCCCTGGCTAAAAATACCAGCACCCAGCCGCCCCAGAATTGGCGCATCTGTACAATGCGCCAATTCGGCACTTAGCCCCTCTCTTCCCACTCCCCTGTAGCCGTGGGATATAGGGTAAAAAGGCGTTAATATCACCTTGCTATTGTAAGGTGACATTAAGCCCGCTTAATAATAGAGAGGCGTCAATAAGACGCCTATCCATTATTGATCTTATATTAATAAAGGATTAAAAAAAACAACACACGAATAGGAATAAAGTATTTTAATGAAATAAAACACAACACAGTTTTCATATCTTTATTATACGCTCAGATTCAAGCGACGCCCTCGATCTCCTGTAATAAACTGTAAAAAAATAAAACAACCGTATACTCCCTGTCCAACACAGTCCAATTAATAACGAATGTCACACGACGGTCTCCCCTATAGAACAGTGAGATCAGGTGATGCCACTGCTCTGTAGGGCCTCCCAGTGATGCACTGACAGGAGACAATGGCTCCTGCAGTGCATCACTGAGTTCATTCTCTCACTTTATGGCAATGCTGCGTGGAAATTTTCTCACCCAGCGCTGCCAGTGAGAGAATGAACTGAAGTGACGTCATTCTCTCCCGGCGTCTGATGTCAGTGCATCGCAGGGGCGGTGTAGAGAACTGACATCACCAGATGTCAGCGCTCTATACCGGAGATCGTTGTGGTACACTCGTTATTATCTGGACTACGGCGGACAGGTGATGTATAGGTTGCTTTATTATTTTATTTTTATTACAGGAGATGATGGCATCGGGGAATAGGTGATTGGTGAGTATGTTACTCTATGTTATGTGTTGTATGCTATGTGTACGTTCTGTATGTTATATGTTATGTGTAAGTACTGTATGTTATGTGTTGTATGTTATGTGTATGTTCTGTTTGTTATGTGTTATATGTATGTTCTGCATGTTATGTGTTGTATGTTATATGTATGTTACGTGTTGTATGTTATATGTATGTACTGTATGTTATATGTATGTTCTGTATGTTATGTGTTGTATGTTATATGTATGTTCTGTATGTTATGTGTTATATGTATGCTCTGTATGTTATGTGTTATATGTATGTTCTGTATGTTATGTGTTGTATGTTATATGTATGTTATGTGTTGTATGTTATATGTATGTTACATGTTGTATGTTATATGTATGTACTGTATGTTATGTGTTATATGTATGTTATGTGTTGCATGTTATATGTACAGTACAGACCAAAAGTTTGGACACACCTTCTCATTCAAAGATTTTTCTGTATTTTCATGACTATGAAAATTGTAGAATCACAGTGAAGGCATCAAAACTATGAATTAACACATGTGGAATTATACATTACACTTCACAAAAAAAGTGTGAAACAACTGAAAATATGTCTTATATTCTAGGTTCTTCAAAGTAGCCACCTTTTGCTTTGATTACTGCTTTGCAAGCAGAAAAGGTGAGCGGATGGACTCTACATGCCTGGTTCCCACTGTGAAGCATGGAGGAGGTGGTGTGATGGTGTGGGGGTGCTTTGCTGGTGATACTGTTGGAGATTTATTCAAAATTGAAGCGGTGAGCGGTCCAGCTCACCCCAAACCATCTCGATCGAGTTCACGTCTGGTGACTGTGGAGGCCAGGTCATCTGGCGTAGCACCCCAATACTCTCCTTCTTGGTCAAATAGCCCTTACACAGCCTGGAGGTGTGTTTGGGGTCATTGTCCTGTTGAAAAATAAATGATGGTCCAACTAAACGCAAACCGGATGGAATAGCATGCTGCTGCAAGATGCTGTGGTAGCCATGCTGGTTCAGTATGCCTTCAATTTTGAATAAATCCCCAACAGTGTCACCAGCAAAGCACCCCCACACCATCACACCACCTCCTCCATGCTTCACGGTGGGAACCAGGCATGTAGAGTCCAGCCGTTCACCTTTTCTGCGTGCAAAGCAGTAATCAAAGCAAAAGGTGGCTACTTTGAAGAACCTAGAATATAAGATATATTTTCAGTTGTTTCACACTTTTTTGTAAAGTGTAATGTATAATTCCACATGTGTTAATTCATAGTTTTGATGCCTTCAGCGTGATTCTACAATTTTCATAGTCATGAAAACACAGAAAAATCATTGAATGAGGTATGTCCAAACTTTTGGTCTGTACTGTATGTTCTGTATGTTATGTGTTATATGTATGTTACGTGCTGTATGTTATATGTATGTTCTGTATGTTATGTGTTGTATGTTATATGTATGTACTGTATGTTATGTGTTGTGTGTTGTATGTGATATGTATGTTCTGTGTTATATGTATGTCATGTGTTATATGTTGTATGTTCTGTATGTTGTGTATGTAATGTATGTTTTTTTTTACATTCAACACATTAGCCGGATGACAGGACTACTACTGTCCCATCATTGGCTAATGTGTCATTCACTGACAGTGTAGCAGGCATAGCCGGATGGGACTTGTAGTCCCATCGGACGATGCCTGCACATATACACACACACACACAAAGCCGGGCGGCACCGCTCAGCCAATGGCGGGGGATTTGAATCCCGCGCCACTCATTGGCTGAGCCGCCCGCCGGCTCTGCCAATGAGCGGAGCCACTTTGGCAGGGGATTTGAATTCCGCACCGCTCATTGGCTGAGCCGGCGCACACGTCATCTCGTTTCCCACAGTGTACGTCCTTGCTCATTGGTGAAAAAAAGGCGCCTGCAAGTGGCAAAACCCAGCTTTGGTGCTCGGGTCGTCGAACGCTCGGCTGACTGCACACTGTGGCGAAAGTCGGTGTTTTTTTAAATTGACCCACCTGTTTCGCTCAACCCTACTCTTGGCTAATTCCTGATTATCTGTACTGTCTATGCCCCTTGGTAACTTTGCCCCATAGTTACCCTTCTAGGAGTTTTCCTTCACTTCCTAGATCTCCGGAGCTTAGGCCACGCCCCCAGCAGTCACATGCTTCAGGTCCTCTGGCCTGAAGCATTCTCTATCTGTTACTGCTTCCTCTGAGAGACCTGTGGTCGGCTCCACCCCTTGGCAGTCACATGCTTCAGGTCCTGGTTGTCTGAAGCACACGTCTTCCCTGCTGCTGCTCCGCTCCACAGGTATCTTTGGGCACAGTTGGTTTACTCAGGACACACGCACTGGCTCAGTGAGCAAGTAAAGTGCGGTGTTCCTGACAGGTCAACACCAGTAGAACCACTGCTTTATTGAGTGTGTCTTGATGATTGCCAATAATTTCCAGCTGTTGTCTATTCCATTTGCACAACAGCATGTGAAATTGATTGTCAATCAGTGATGCTTCCTAAGTGGACAGTTTGATTTCACAGAAGTTTGACTTACTTGGGGTTATATTCTGTTGTTTAAGTGTTCCCTTTATTTTTTTGAGCAGTGTATATATTGAGTTAAGATAGAAACCAGAACAATGCAGTTGTCAATATGTACAGACTTAAATGACTAGCCTAAGCATGGGCGTACCCAGGTTCAAAACTAGGGGGGGCAAGCCAAGGTTGCATCTTATACTAGTCACATCATATACACTGTACATTATCCTGCATATTAGGTATGGAGCATTAGAACTGTTGTATATTGAATAATACTGCAGGGTATGCGACACTACGCTGTATATACCATATATTATACGTGGCACACTAGCCTCTATACAAAGAGTAAGAGGCATTATAACCTGTATATGAAAAGTATAATACAGCAGTGTATATACACTCTATATACTGCACACGATGTGTACAGTCATGGCCAAAAGTTTTGAGAATGACACAAATATTATATTTTCACATGATCTGCTGCCCTCTGGTTTTTATGTGTGTTTGACAGATGTTTTTATCACAGACAGAAATATAATAATTGCAAACATATGAGTAACAAAAGCTTATATTGACAGTTAGAATGAGTTAATGCAGCAAGTCAATATTTGCAGTGTTGACCCTTCTTTTTCAGGACCTCTGCAATTCTCCCTGGCATGCTCTCAATCAACTTCTGGACCAAATCCTGACTGATAGCAGTCCATTCTTGCACAATCAATGCTTTCGTTTTGTCAGAATTTTTAGGTTTTTGTTTGTCCACCCGTCTCTTGATGATTGACCACAAGTTCTCAATGGGATTAAGATCTGGGGAGTTTCCAGGCCATGGACCCAAAATCTCTATGTTTTGTTCCCTGAGCCATTTAGTTATCACCTTTGCTTTATGGCAAGGTGCTCCATCATGCTGGAAAAGGCATTGTTGATCGCCAAACTGCTCTTGGAGGGTTGGGAGAAGTTGCTCTTGGAGGACATTCTGCTGCCATTCTTTATTCATGGCTGTGTTTTTAGGCAAGACTGTGAGAGAGCCGATTCCCTTGGCTGAGTAGCAACCCCACACATGAATGGTTTCAGGATGCTTAACAGTTGGCATGAGACAAGACTGGTGGTAGCGCTCACCTTGTCTTCTCCGAATGAGGTGTTTTCCTGATGTCCCAAACAATCGAAAAGTGGATTCATCAGAGAAAATAACTTTACTCCAGTCCTCAGCAGTCCACTGCCTGTACCTTTTGCAGAATATCAGTCTGTCCATGATGTTTTTTCTGGAGAGAAGTGGCTTCTTTGCTGCCCTCCTTGAGACCAGGCCTTGCTCCAAGAGTCTCCGCCTCACAGTGTGTGCAGATGCACTCACACCTGCCTGCTGCCATTCCTGAGCAAGCTCTGCACTGCTGGTAGCCCGATCCCGCAGCTGAAACACGTTTAAGAGACGGTCCTGGCGCTTGCTGGTCTTTCTTGGGTGCCCTGAAGCCTTTTTGGCAACAATGGTACCTCTCTCCTTGAAGTTCTTGATGATGCGATAGATTGTTGACTGAGGTGCAATCTTTCTAGCTGTGATACTCTTCCCTGTTAGGCCATTTTTGTGCATTGCAATGATGACTGCACGTGTTTCTTTAGAGATAACCATGGATAATAGAAGAGAAACAATGATGCCAAGCACCAGCCTCCTTTTAAAGTGTCCAGTGGTGTCATTCTTACTTAATCATGACTGATTGATCTCCAGCCATGTCCTCATCAACACCCACACCTGTGTTAATGGAGCAATCACTGAAAAAAGGTTAGCTGGTTCTTTTAAGGCAGGGCTGCAATGATGTTGAAATGTGTTTTGGGGGATAAAGTTCATTTTCTAGCCAAATATTGACTTTGCAAGCAATTGCTGTTAACCTGATCACTCTTTATAACATTCTGGAGTATATGCAAATTGCCATTAGAAAAAGTGAAGCAGTAGACTTTGTAAAAATTAATATTTGTGTCATTCTCAAAACTTTTGGCCATGACTGTATGACCCTGTATACACCATATACTACACTCTATATACCGCACACGATTTGTATGGCCCGGCTAGGTACCGCGACAAAGAATTAGAACCAGTTGGATTTTTTTTTTTACAACTTGATTGTCGCAGTTGCAATACCTTGCGGGTCATAATGCAACCCCATCGATGGAGCAGCAGCAGCCTAAAGCAATTTTTGGCCATTTGTGTCACAGACAATGTCGCCTTCTTTGATGTAATGGACGAGAAATGTATATAAATACTATTCAAAACAACGTACATATTTTATGACATAAGAGAGAGACCTGTGCACTTTACAGCCATATCATGAGAGAGACCTGTACATTTCACTGTGCACTATAGCCATATCATGAGACCTGTGCACTTCACTGTGCACTATAGAGCCATATCATGAGAGAGAGACGTGTGCACTTCACTGTGCACTATAGAGCCATATCATGAGAGACCTGTGCACTTCACTGTGCACTATAGAGCCGTATAATGAGAGAGAGACCTGTGCACTTCACTGTGCACTATAGAGCCATATCATGAGACCTGTGCACTTCACTGTGCACTATAGAGCCGTATCATGAGAGACCTGTGCACTTCACTGTGCACTATAGAGCCGTATCATGAGAGAGAGAGACCTGTGCACTGTGCACTTCATTGTACACTATAGAGCCATATCATGAGAGAGACCTGTGCATTTCACTGTGCACTATACAGCCATATCATGAGAGACCTGTGCACTTCACTGTGCACTATAGAGCCATATCATGAGAAAGATCTGTGCACTATAGAGCCATATCATGAGAGAGACCTGTGCATTATAGAGCCATATCATGAGAGAGACCTGTGCACTATAGAGCCATATTGTAAGGTTCTTTGTCTCTGTTGACATGTTCCTTGAAACTCAGTTTTCCGTTGGCCATTTTGCTTTCTGTCTTTCTGCAGCTCTTGCCCTCAGTTAATATGGGGTTTCAGTTTTCATGTTCCCGCCCTGATTCTTCCCTCTTGCTTCTTAAGCAGCCTCAGCTGAACAATCAGTGCTCCTGAATCAAGCCTCAGTCAGTCTGTGACCTGACTCCTGGAAGCCTTGGACTTGTACTCCAGCTATTCCCTACTGAGGAACCTTGGAACACTTTTGGACTCTGGAAACCTGCTGTTTGGTGAATCCATGTTTGCAGAGGAATTACGGTACAGAGAAGAGATCCTGAACCTGCTTTGGAGATTTATTGTAGTGCTTGAAGTTACTCTGGCCTGCTGTGTCTCCTGTCGCTGTTCCTGCAAACTGTGTGAACTTTTCAGCATGCTTGTATGAAGTAATACAAGTCATTTCATTTCAACCTATGTCTCCTGTGTTTTCCTCGCACCCAAGGACAAGACGCTATAGGAACTGTACACTATACATGACAAGATTCAGGAGCCAATGTTTAGTGTCTGCTGGGTCTGGGAAAGCCGTGTCTGCTGTGACTGTGGATATCAGATGTCCGTTTAATACCTTATGTGATGACAGTGGTTGTGACTTCTCACAACCATTCCAGGTGAGCGCATTCCCTTAAAATTTTACTCTGGAGTGTTACCACAGGTAAACACTATTGTTTTTTTTTTTTTTTTACCTTTCCTCTTCTCCTTCCAGCACTTCTGCCTTAAAAGATCTGGAAGATGGAGGCCCGCATAAAGGAACTTTGCGGAGTGACTGATACAATCCTTTCAGATGTACAGACTTTAAAAACCCGTTTTGCAAGCCTACAGGACCTCACTAATCATAATTTGCAAGTGTTTGGACAGACTACCCAGGAATTGCGAGCCAGGATTGAGGCTCTAGAGGAACGAGCCCAGGCTCCTGCCATAACCCCAAGTTCTGGGATCCCCAAATTACCTCCTTTTCGTTTTGGCGGTGAACGTGAGAAATTCAGGGAATTTATTAATCAATGCAATTTATTTTTCTCTGCACATGCTTCACAATTTCCCACTGAACGATCCAAAGTGCTTACTATAATCATGTTGCTTACCAATAAGGCTTTGATGTGGGCAAACCCTCTGATTGAGACTGAGGATGATTGTTTGAATCACCTTGATGCTTTTATTTCAGCCATGGGGCAGGTGTTTGATGACCCCAATCGAGGTGCAACAGCTGAAGCAGCCATGTTAACTTTGCGCCAAGGTAAGCGTTCAGTAGCCGAATATGCCCTGGATTTCAGGAGATGGGCTCTTGATACCACTTGGGACACTTCCGCTAAAAAATCTATTTTTCAGAAAGGGTTGTCTCCACTGATTAAGGATGAACTTGCTCGTGCCGACCCTCCCACTGCGTTAGGTGACTTTATTAACTATTGTATCCGTATTGATGCTCGTCTGACTGAACGCAGACAAGAGAGATGGTTCGAAAATAATCGCACTAACCTTTTACTACCTCCCTCCTCAGCTAAGGAACCTTTGAGTAGGATCACAAGGGAACCAGAACCTGAACCCATGCAGGTGGACTCTTTACAAAGACGGGTTAGTGATGCACGCAAAGAACATCGTATAAAGGAAAATCTATGTTTCTACTGAGGTAAGTCAGGGCACTTCATTATAAACTGCCCCAGCCGTTCTCGTAAGACTACTGCAGCAGTCATTCACTGTGAGTGTTGCGAGAGGAGCTCTGTCATGTCCGAGCCTCAGGCTCCAGAGAGATCTGCTGCAAGAGATCTTGATTTCTCGGACTTAAACTCTGTTAGTTCTGGGGACGATGACGGTATAAACGCTGCAATTTTTCAAGTTTCCTCAGCGGTGTCCCAGCTGAGTTGTAAAAGAAACAATTCTCATTGCTTCCTTTCCATCAAACTCTGGGTTGACTCAGTCTGGGTGTCCAGCTCTGCTATGATCGACTCAGGAGCAAGTGGAAATTTTATGGATATCTCCTTTGCTCTGAAACAGGGGATACGTTCAGTGAAGAAGGCTACTCCAGTACAGATGGAGACTGTGGATGGCTCTCTACTGACTTCTGGACCAGTGGATCAAGAAACAGAGCCTTTGAGGGTCCTTATGGGTAAAGATCATCAGGAGAAAATGTCTTTTATGCTTATCTCTTCTCCCCACTTTCCCATTATTCTAGGGCTACCATGGCTGCAGGCGCAGAATCCTACGATTAACTGGGAGACCAAGGAATTACACTTTCCGGAGAAACAGATGAGTCAAGGAGTTTCAGCTTGCTCTGTTCCTAAAGGAACCATGTCAGTCCCTGAACTACCAGCTGTATACCAGGACTATGTGGATTTATGTGACAAGAAGAACGCTGATCAGCTTCCTCCTCACCGTCCATATGATTGTCCAATTGAATTATTGCCTGGAGCCGAAATACCTTTTGGTAAGATCTACCCCCTAGCGGGGCCCGAGCTAAAAGCTTTGAAGGATTATATAGACGAAAATTTAGCCAAGGGCTTCATACGCCCCTCTTCATCTCCCGCAGGTGCACCCATCTTCTTTGTGAAGAAGAAAGATGGATCTCTGAGACCCTGCATAGACTATAGGGAACTCAATAAGGTTACTATTAGAAACCGTTATCCATTGCCTTTAATCCCTGAGTTGTTGGAGAGAGTGCGGCATGCCAAAATTTTCTCTAAACTGGATCTCCGTGGGCCTATAACTTGGTCCGTATTAGACCTGGGGATGAATGGAAGACTGCTTTCAGGTCACGCTATGGACACTTTGAATATCTAGTTATGCCTTTTGGTCTGAGTACCGCCCCAGCCACTTTCCAACACTTCGTGAATGATATCTTCAGGGATCTCCTAGATACATTTGTGGTGATTTATCTGGATGATATTCTAATTTTTTCTAACTCCACAGAGGAACATCATGGACATGTGAGAATGGTCTTAGAACGCCTAAGACAAAACCATCTCTACATCAAACTTGAAAAGTGTGAATTCCATAGGACCGAAATTCAATTTCTGGGGTATGTACTATCTACGCAAGGGATTAGTATGGATGGAAGCAAGACCCAAGCCATCAAGGATTGGCCAGTTCCTAGAAATGTGAAGGAGGTGCAGCGTTTCATCGGGTTTGCCAACTTCTATAGATGTTTCATTAAGAATTTTTCTGAGGTAGTGTCACCTATCACCCAACTTACCCGGAAACAGTGTAGGTTCTCCTGGACCCCGCAAGCTCAGGAAGCATTTTCCTGTTTAAAGGATAAATTTACCACCGCACCTATCTTAGTACATCCCAACCCCGAGCTTGCCTTCATAATAGAGGTGGATGCTTCAGACTGTGCCGTTGGAGCTATACTCTCTCAGAGAACAGGTGAGAAGAATGTCTTGCATCCCTGTGCCTTCTTTTCCCAGCAGTTGTCTTCGGCTGAGAGGAACTACGATGTGGGCAATAGAGAATTGTTGGCCATTATTGCCGCCTTCAAGGAATGGAGACACCTTCTTCAGGGAGCTACACAGCAAATAGTCGTCCTGACAGACCATCGTAACCTTGAATTTATCAGGTCGGCTAAGTGCCTGACTCCTCGCCAGGCTCGCTGGAATCTTTTACTTAACCAATTTAATTTTGTCATTTCTTATAGACCAGGATCGCGCAATGGAAAGGCTGATGCACTCTCTAGGATTCATTCAGCAGAGACATGTCCACTTACTCCTCCTAAGACTATTCTTCCTGACTCTAGATTCCTGGGAGTGATTCATAATCAAGACCTACTTAAGGACATCAAGGAAGCATACCATGCGGATTCTTTGTTGGCTCAACCCCCAAGGGACGTAAGTCTTGTCTTTAAGAATGGTGTGTGGATTCAGGGACAACGTCTGTATATACCTGAAACAGTCAGATTGAGAGTATTGCAACTCATCCACGATTCCAAGATAGCCGGGCATAGGGGAATTCTAAAGACACAAGAATTTCTTTCTCGTTTCTTTTGGTGGCCCACTTACAGGAAAGATGTTTTAAACTATGTCACTTCATGTGAAGTCTGTGCAAGATGCAAAACACCTCGCTCCTCACCAACTGGTCTGTTGCAACCTCTTCCCACACCGTCCCGCCCGTGGGGATCCATTTCTATGGACTTCATTGTGGAGTTACCAACCTCTCAAGGGAAGAACACCATTCTAGTGGTGGTTGACCGTCTAACAAAGGCAGCTCATTTTATCCCTGGGTCGGCTTACCCACTGCAAAACAGACATCAGACTTGATGATTAAGAATGTGTTTCGCTTACATGGAGTACCGGATGAGGTCATTTCGGATCGAGGGGTGCAATTCACTTCAAGGTTTTGGCAAAATTTCTGTGCAGCATTGGACATTAAAGTAAACCTTTCTTCTGCTTTTCATCCCCAGACTAATGGACAGACAGAACGAACCAATCAAACCCTGGAGCAGTATCTCCGCTGTTTTATCTGCCACCTACAGGATGATTGGGTGGATCTACTTCCACTGGCTGAGTTCTCTTATAACAACTCTCAGTGCGCCTCCACTAAGCAGTCTCCTTTTTACTCCAATCTAGGTTATCATCCTAACATTCTTCCTCGATTTCCCATAGATACGCCCTTGCCGGCAGTGGCTGAAAGAATCACTTCTTTACAAAAGAATATGGATCTTCTAAAGGAAAATCTAGAATTGGCTCAGGAAAGGTACAAGAAAGCAGCAGATAAATTTCGTAAACCTGCACCAGCTTTCAAGGTAGGAGATTTGGTCTGGCTGTCAACCAGAAATCTTAAATTAAAGATTCCATTGTCTAAATTGGGACATAAGTACATTGGACCTTATAAGATCAGTAAGATTATAAGTGCTGTTGCATGTCGTCTTCAACTGCCCAGAACTATGAGAATCCACCCTGTCTTTCATGTATCCCTACTAAAGGCTGCAACACCCAATACGTTTCCTGGACGTTCTTCTCCTTGCCCTGACCCAGTGCTGGTCGATGGTCAGGAAGAATTTATGGTGGAAAGGATTCTAGATTCCAGGTTGTACAGAAATCAGTTGCAATATTTGATTAAATGGCAGGGCTACCCAGTGGAGGACAACTCATGGGAACCAGTCAATAATGTAAATGCTCCTCGCCTGCTCCGCCAGTTTCATCAGAGGTACCCTGACAAGCCTGGTCTGAGGTCATCCGGAGGTTGTCCCTAAGGGGGAAGTAATGTAAGGTTCTTTGTCTCTGTTGACATGTTCCTTGAAACTCAGTTTTCCGTCGGCCATTTTGCTTTCTGTCTTTCTGCAGCTCTTGCCCTCAGTTAATATGGAGTTTCAGTTTTCATGTTCCCGCCCTGATTCTTCCCTCTTGCTTCTTAAGCAGCCTCAGCTGAACAATCAGTGCTCCTGAATCAAGCCTCAGTCAGTCTGTGATCTGACTCCTGGAAGCCTTGGACTTGTACTCCAGCTATTCCCTACTGAGGAACCCTGGAACACTTTTGGACTCTGGAAACCTGCTGTTTGGTGAATCCATGTTTGCAGAGGAATTACGGTACAGAGAAGAGATCCTGAACCTGCTTTGGAGATTTATTGTAGTGCTTGAAGTTACTCTGGCCTGCTGTGTCTCCTGTCGCTGTTCCTGCAAACTGTGTGAACTTTTCAGCATGCTTGTATGAAGTAATACAAGTCATTTCATTTCAACCTATGTCTCCTGTGTTTTCCTCGCACCCAAGCACAAGACGCTATAGGAACTGTACACTATACATGACACATATCATGAGAGAGACCTGTGCACTATAGAGCCATATCATGAGAGATCTGTGCACTTCACTGTACACTATAGAGCCATATCATGAGAGACCTGTGCACTATTGAGCCATATCATGAGACCCGTGCATTTCACTGTGCACTATAGAGCCGTATCATGAAAGACCTGTGCACTTCACTATGCACTATAGAACCATATCATGAGAGAGACCTGTGCATTTCACTGTGCACTATAGAACCATATCATGAGAGAGAGACCTGTGCACTATAGAGCCATATCATGAGACCCGTGCATTTCACTGTGCACTATAGAGCCGTATAATGAAAGACCCCGCACTTCACTGTGCACTATAGAGACATATCATGAGAGAGACCTGTGCATTTCACTGTGCACTATAGAGCCATATCATGAGAGAGACCTGTGCATTTCACTTGTGCACTATAGAACCATATCATGAGAGAGAGACCTGTGCACTATAAAGCCATATCATGAGAGACCTGTGCATTTCACTGTGCACTATAGAGCCATATCTTAAGGGATCTGTGCACTTCACTGTGCACTATAGAGCCATATCATGAGAGACCTGTGCACTATAGAGCCATATCATGAGAGAGACCTGTGCATTTCACTGTGCACTGTAGAGCCATATAGAGAGAGAGAGACCTCCGACGCAGAAGCTTCCGCCACTACTCAGCCCGGAACCGAGCGGCTCCTAATAACAGGTCTCAAAGGACAGGTGCAGATCTGTGGGACCCTTGGCCAGCAGCAGAAGGAAGCAGCCATAGCTAGCAGCAGCGCTTACACACTCAAGCAGCCGGGCGACTAAAGGACCTGTGGACACACCTCTCTCTGGATCATATGACCCTGTGACTGCATTCAATCCATCGTGATTCTTCCCCTATGTAACTAGAGGACCTGCGGTGACACCTCACTGCTGCGGGTCACATGGTTGGGTGACGTCCTCCTCTCTTTCACTATTGGTGGACTGACGGGCGGCAGAGTCTCAGCCTGCGCTGCAGTGAGTCCCGCCCGCCCCCTGTCAGCTGTGTGTGGCTGCCATGCTCTCCAAGTTCTTTATGTTCCCCTGCTTCTAGGGGGGTCAGCTGCCCCCCCCGCCCCACGGTGGGTACGCCCATGAGCCTAAGAGCTGTGATCAGATTAATGATAGTAGCTAAGAGGAACATGGAGATTTATGGTTTTTAATGTAGTTTGGGGAAATATTCATTAAGGTTATCATATTGTGTCATTGTATTCTTTGTTCTAAAACACGTTTCTCTCTGCAGTATGAGGTTATCATGTATACGCCCTTTGTTGCAAGGTGCAGCTTTCTTTGTCTAAACCATATATAAAAAGCCACTGTTACTGTTGTTTGGGGCCACAGCATCGCCAGTCTGCCGCCAGGTCACATCATCGCCATACCATGGCCAGACCATCACCAGATATCCCAGCATTACTTTATCTGTCTGGACACCTGTTCCTGCCTGCATGCTTTGACTCACTGACTTTCCATGAACTGTTCTGCTGCGTATCTCCAAATAAACGTAAGTCTCAGCTTGATAAGAGGATTGTCTATATATTTATCCCGTTTCTTCCAAGTCTCAGTAAGGACTTTCTTATAAGACTTTCAGGATTTTATGAAATTTCCAAATTGCAAGATATGTTTGACTCTGAAGGTCACCGGTGTTAAATATTGCCGTCATAATATTTATTATGATTTTACTGTTGCATAGTACATTGTTCAATTGGAGGGAATCTAGTGGCCCTACTCTGCTGTGACTTAATGCGTAAAGTCAGTTCATTGGGTAAAATGTTATTCTAACCATAGATTTTCGTAGAGATTTTCACTAATCAAACCTTATTTTTTTTACCTTTGTCTCAATTTTGAGCCATGGTGATTTGATGGATGAACGATCTGTAAGAAAATAGATCTTGTGCAAGCCTAGATAGCTCCACTAGCACCTTCTCTAATGTTACCTTGATTGTATGAAGCCATCGGTTTGCTGGTCTTCCTCTTCATCTTGTTCCTTCTATTATTCCAAACCGTGATGTCCTTCTTTAGTGATTGCACTTTTTGTATGATGTGTACAAAGTAGGCAAGTCTTGGCTTGGTAATCCTTGCTTCGTGTGATATGTCTCATAAATTGTAAGCTTGCAAGTAGGGCCCTCACTCCTCTTGTTATCTGTTAATTTATGTGTTTGTTGTTTTTCTGTAATGTCTTTTATTGTCTGTACAAGTGCACTCTAAAATGTAGTAGTGCCGAATATGTTGGTACTATAGAAATAAAATTATTATTATTATTATTATTATTATTATTACTACATGTCTGGCTTAATTTGTTCCAAAATTGATTTGTTTGTCCTTCTTACTGTCTATGACATTGCTAAAATCCTTCTTCAGCATCGCATTTTGAAGTCATCAATTCTACTGTCTTGTTTCTTTATCTTACAGGTTTCACATCTGTATGTTACCACAGAGAAGACCAAACTATGTACAGTCAGGGCCAGAAATATTTGGACAGTGACACAATTTTCGCGAGTTGGGCTCTGCATGCCACCACATTGGATTTGAAATGAAACCTCTACAACAGAATTCAAGTGCAGATTGTAACGTTTAATTTGAAGGGTTGAACAAAAATATGTGTTAGAAAATGTAGGAATTGTACACATTTCTTTACAAACACTCCACATTTTAGGAGGTCAAAAGTAATTGGACAAATAAACATAACCCAAACAAAATATTTTTATTTTCAATATTTTGTGGCGAATCCTTTGGAGGCAATCACTGCCTTAAGTCTGGAACCCATGGACATCACCAAACGCTGGGTTTCCTCCTTCTTAATGCTTTGCCAGGCCTTTACAGCCGCAGCCTTCAGGTCTTGCTTGTTTGTGGGTCTTTCCCTCTTAAGTCTGGATTTGAGCAAGTGAAATGCATGCTCAATTGGGTTAAGATCTGGTGATTGACTTGGCCATTGAAGAATGTTCCACTTTTTTGCACTCATGAACTCCTGTGTAGCTTTGGCTGTATGCTTGGGGTCATTATCCATCTGTACTATGAAGCGCCGTCCAATCAAGTTTGCAGCATTTGGCTGAATCTGGGCTGAAAGTATATCCCGGTACACTTCAGAATTCATCCGGCTACTCTTGTCTGCTGTTATGTCATCAATAAACACAAGTGACCCAGTGCCATTGAAAGCCATGCATGCCCATGCCATCACGTTGCCTCCACCATGTTTTACAGAGGATGTGGTGTGCCTTGGATCATGTGCCGTTCCCTTTCTTCTCCAAACTTTTGGCTTCCCATCATTCTGGTACAGGTTGATCTCATCTGTCCATAGAATACTTTTCCAGAACTGAGCTGGCTTCTGGAGGTGTTTTTCAGCAAATTTAACTCTGGCCTGTCTATTTTTGGAATTGATGAATGGTTTGCATCTAGATGTGAACCCTTTGTATTTACTTTCATGGAGTTTTCTCTTTACTGTTGACTTAGAGACAGATACACCTACTTCACTGAGAGTGTTCTGGACTTCAGTTGATGTTGTGAACGGGTTCTTCTTCACCAAAGAAAGTATGCGGCGATCATCCACCACTGTTGTCTTTCGTGGGCTCCCAGGTCTTTTTGGATTGATGAGTTCACCAGTGCTTTCTTTCTTTCTCAGGATGTACCAAATTGTAGATTTTGCCACTTCTAATGTTGTAGCAATTTCTTGGATGGGTTTTTTTCTGTTCTTGCAGCTTAAGGATGGCTTGTTTCACCTGCATGGAGAGCTCCTGTGACCGCATGTTTCCTTCACAGCAAAACCTTCCAAATGCAAACACCACACCTCAAATCAACTCCGGCCCTTTCATCTGCTTAATTGAGAATGACATAACAAAGGGATTGCCCACACCTGTCCATGAAATAGCCTTGGAGTCATTTGTCCAATTACTTTTGGTCCCTTTAAAAACAGGGTGGCACATGTTAAGGAGCTGAAACTCCTAAACCCTTCATCCAATTTTAATGTGGATACCCTCAAATGAAAGCTGAAAGTCTGAACTTCAACTGCATCTGATTTGTTTTGTTTCAAATTCATTGTGGTAATGTCTAGAACCAAAATTAGATAAATGTTGTCTCTGTCCAAATATTTATGGACCTAACTGTACAAGCTATATCTACATCACCAATAAAATGTTCCTCGATTTGAAGAGCTTTTCCAGTGACTCATTGTTTATTTGCTTATAGCTGTTCTGGTATTGACTTCCGTTTCATCGCTGCATCTTGAGTGATCATCGATCGGACTTTAGTCGAGTAGGTTGAAGTCCTTTATAACTTCCAGTTCATGACTGTTGATCTCAAATGTGTCACAGTAGTACTTGACAGTAGTCAATATCTTTGTCTCCTTTGTGTTAAGTTGCAATCCAGTGTTTGAGCTGTCCATCTTCACACTCCATAATAAGCCCTTTATTCCATCTATGCTTGTTGCTATCAATGTTGTATCATCTGTGAATTTAAGATTGTTAATTCAACCAGCAATTTTGATTCCTCCTCCCTTTTCAGCAAGTCCAGCCTTCCTGAAAATAGTTTGGTGATCAACACAAATGATTTGCTGTAATTGATGAAGCAAAAATAGAACTCCTTGATGTATTCGTTGACCTTTTCTTTTTATTGATAGTTTCCACATTTGGTAGCATCTCTCTTCTTCGGAATAGGAATAAACACTGATTTTACCAGTTGTCAATATGAGTAGATACAGGTGCGACGTCATCAGCTGCTGCCTCAGAAGACTTTATTAGCTTTATTTTAATATTGTCATGTCCAGGTACTTTGTTGTTTGACAGAAGCTTTATAACAGTGTCAACTTCATCTTTCAGGATGTTTGGCTCCCTACCATCTCCAGTCTCAGTTTCTTCTCGCATCACTGAGTCCATTCTTGTAGAGGTGTACCATGTGAATACTTCTCCGTCCAATTATGACAAGAGCATTCTTAAAGTGATACCTTTATTGGCTAACCAGAAAATTATATGTTCGCTAGCTTTCAGAGCTCAAAGGTACCATGTAATTCTTTCTATCTTTCCTGGCTTTGCTTTCACATTAATGATCCATGACCTTTATCTTTGGTGAACAGCTACGTAGTCAATCTGATTCTTATAGACCCAATTCAGTATTGTCTCAAATGATATTGGAAGAAGCTGTTAATGATGGACAGTAAATTAGTTGGACAAAAGTCTGCAATCAACGCCAGTGGGCCATGTGTCCACCTGAATCTTGGGCTTAGAGGATTCACCTGACCAAGTGAGCTTGCACTGCGTAACAATTGCATACCTTTTTAAACTTTTATAAATACATCAAGTTTATGCAAAAACTGTAAATTTATAGTAAATTTATAGTAAAGTCCCTTACTTTTCAAGACTTCTGCAATTCACCCTGGCATGCTACATATCCACTCCTGTGAGAAATCCTGTCTGATGGCAACCATTCTTTTCTAATTAGTGCTTGGAGTTTGTCACAATTTCTGTAATTTGGTTTGTCCACCATCTTTGAGGATTGACCACAGGTTCTCAATGGGATTGAGATCTGGGGAGTTTCCTGGCCAGGGACCCAAAATGTCAATATTTTGTTTACTGAGCCACTTAGTTATCACTTTTATCTTATGTAGTGCTCCGCCACGCTGGAAAGGTACTGTTCACCACCACCAAATTGCTCTTGGATAATTTGGAAGTAGTTGCTCTTGGATGATGTTTATATAGCATTCTATATTATTGGCAGTGTTCTTATGCAAACTCCGCAGAGAATCCAAAAGTCTAAAAAAGTGGGAGATCCAACAAAAACACAGAAATTGTGAGATGCATCATACACAAATTGAATTACAAAAATATTTAAACACAGGTTGTAATGTATCACAATAGGTAAAAAGCCAAGGAGGTGAATACTTTCACAAGCTACTGTATGTGTCTTCAATTCTGTGAACTGTTGCACTGTTTGGTTATGTAAATGAAGGAACTCACACAAAGGATTATTCTATCACCTAGCTGGTAGTTAGGAAAAAGTTAGGTTGCAGGAGTGAAAAGGTACTGCCACACTAAACAATCCCGCTAGCGATCTCGTTAGCGTTGCATACTAATGAGATCGCTAGCGGGATCGTTTCTATATCGCTAAATGCGGCACATTTAGCGATATAGTTAACGACGCTATCGCCGTTAGCGATCTTCTAACGACTTTAGCGTACAAAGTACCGCTAATCGCTAAGAAAGGTGCCACACAGCGATAAGATACTTACCAGCGGGAGCGCCAGCGATGAAATAGGGTCCGGAGCGATTCCAGCGACGAGCGAGATCACAGCAGGAAGCTCGTCGCTGGAAGCTGCCGCACTGACAATATCGCTAACGGGATCGCTAAATAGTGACGTTTTTTAGCGATCTCGTTAGCGATATTGTTTAGTGTGGCATACCCTAAAGTTATAAAAACTCTAGTCACGGGTTATTGAGCAGGAGTCCAGTCAAAGAAGGGCAGAATGGTAGCCAGCAACATGTACTGTAGGAGATTTATTCTGTTCCAATAGGCCGGCATGGAACAGACTAATCTGAGAAGTTGTGGGACAGCACATAAACACTGCAAGTAAAGGAAAAGAGGAATACCCTGGCCCTCCAGTGCACACCAGTCTAAGTACAGTATGTCCTGGACTTAGGAGGAGTACTCAAAGGACCGAAGTAAATCTTCCACAGACCAAATGGGGATGGTAGCTACCCACACATAATGATGGTGTCACGAGTGTGTCATGTCCTCCTGGGAGATCTGGGGTTAGAAAGTCATTAGGTATTGGGAATCGCAGGTCATCCATTTAGCCTGTGTGTTTCATGTCCCATATTAAATGGATTTAGTTTCCTTTAGTGCTGAAGAGCTTAACGAGCCTTTCTATGCTGTTTAGAAACATGCAGCTCCATCTCTCAACTATTCCTGATCTGGTCATTCCCTCTCAGGTATAAAAACTGGCTAGGCTTTCTCTTCCTTGCTAGTTAAAGGTCTACTTCCTGTTTCCCTGGAGTTGCTGTGCTGAGTTGGAGATTGTTTATTGGTGCTGGAGATTGTTGTATGCTGTTTTTGGGTGTATGCTTTTCTCTCTATTCTTTTTCCATTTGATTTGTACATTCATCCACTTCCCTATATCCCTATCTACCTTTCTGCCTTTGGGGAGTGTTTTTGTATGTTAGTAGCTTTTCTTTTATCCCTGTTTGTTTTACTTGTTGATACACTAGGGTTTCTGACTCAGGCCTCCTAAGGGATGTGTGAGGACAGCTTAAGATATTACAGAACAGTGACGTATGAGGCCAAAACCTCCTTACCTTCAAAGGACCCTTTAGGAACAGGAATAGTTAGGACTCTACATTGACAGACAGTGAATGGCCCATTTCCCTATCTCACGTACAGTCACAGCGTGACAGATAGTTAGCGGTAACTAGGACATGGCGGCCAGCTAGGGGTCAAGATCCTGGTGAGGTAGAAGAAACTCCATAGTGTAAGCACTGAAGACTAGCTGAGACACCTGGATGGACTTGCTGCTATGCACTGCTCATATGTACTTGATTTTAATTATCTGCTGCTATAGCCTTGTCACTGGATGTTGCCTTAAATATAAACTGTACCATAATTGGATGCTAAAGGGAACCTGTTGTAGCGTCGGCATCCCTGCCTTCTGCCAGGCAGGGACGCTGTTCCCCTGCAGCAGCGTCCTCTGCCAGGCAGGGACGTCGCCCCCCTTACCCTTCCTCAGCGTCCTCCTTCCGCCCTGCTGGGGCCGCGCGCTCCTTCCCTGCTGCTGGACTTAGGGCGCGCGCCCGCGCCCTCCCTGCTCTTAAAGGAGCCGCGCGCATTTTTCAAATAAGTCCCCGGCCAATGCCGGAGGACTCCACCCTATATTAAGGGCTTCCTCCTTAATGGAGGTGCCCGAACAATGTTGTTGTTGCACTGTTTCACTCTGCTTCAGCCCTCAGGTCCCGTTACCAGTTACCTGCCTGTTTCCTGCCCGTTTGCTGTATGCTACCTGTCCGCAAGTCTACCCGGAGGTTCGGACGTCACAAGTGGTGATCCACGGCTATTCCAGAGACTCTTGCCTGCTCACTTGGGAGCGATCATCTGCCATCTGACTGCAGCCATACCCGGAGGTTCGGACGTCACAAGCGGTGATCCCCGGCTATTCCAGAGACTCTTGCCTGCTCACTTGGGAGCGATCATCTGCCATCTGACTGCAGCCCTACCCGGAGGTTCGGACGTCACAAGCGGTGATCCCCGGCTGTTCCAGAGGCTCTCGCCTGCTCACTTGGGAGTGTCCATCCGCCATCTGCCTGCTAGCCTACCGGGAGGCTTCACCATCTCAGGTCGTATATACCTGTCCATCTAGAGACTGCCCCGGTTACTTGCTGTGACAACCTGCCTGTCAATCCAGAGACTGCCCCGGTCACTTGCCGTGACAACCTGCCTGTCTATCCAGAGACTACCCCGGTCACTTGCCGTGACAACCTGCCTGTCAATCCAGAGACTGCCCCGGTCACTTGCCGTGACAACCTGCCTGTCTATCCAGAGACTGCTCCGGTCACTTGCCGTGACAACCTGCCTGTCAATCCAGAGACTGCCCCGGTCACTTGCCGTGACAACCTGCCTGTCAATCCAGAGACTGCCCCGGTCACTTGCCGTGATCCTTTCCCGTATAACCAGAGACTGCCCCGTCACTTGCCGTGACTTCCTGTCCGTCTCCCTGGGCGCCACCCGCTCTCTTACAAGTATAACCTTCTTGTATAAATAAAGCTCAGAGGTTCCACCTACCTGACCCGTTACAGTTTGCTCGGGCCATGGAACCCGGTGGCACCCAAACTCCTTCGCTATCTGACCTGTGTCATGAACTGTCTCATCAGAGGTCTCAACAGGAGTCCATCCTGGGTCATCTGCGGTGTGTTAATTCCCGCCTGGACACTCTGAATACTTCCCCGACAACCACTGCGAGCACCATGACTCGCAATCCGGCAGTTCCGCTGCTTACCAACTCCGTGGTTTCTATTCCAGGACCTCGACTTTCAGCTCCTCCTCGGTTTGGAGGCGACCCTGCTCTGGCTCGGGGTTTCATCAACCAATGTACCCTGCATTTTGAACTCCTGGCACACCAGTTTAACTCTGACCGGGCCAAAATTGCCTTCATCATGTCACATCTCACCGGAGAGGCCCTGGCCTGGCTAAATCCTCTTTGGGAAAGAGAAGATCCTCTGGTGTCTAACCTGTCTGCTTTTCTCTTAGCCTTCCGGAAGGTATTCGATGAACCCGGACGGAAGACCTCCTCTGCATCATCTCTGCTGTGTCTTCGTCAGGAGAGTCTCACCGTGGGTCAATATGCCATAAGGTTTCGTACCCTTGCCTCATAGCTGGCTTGGGATAATGACGCTCTGATAGCTGTCTTCTGGGAGGGCCTGTCCGGCCGCATTAAAGATGAACTTGCCGGTCGGGACATTCCAACCTCTCTCGATGACCTAATAACTCTGGCCAATCGAATTGATCTACGGTTCCAGGAGCGAGCCAAAGAGGTCACCCGTGAGAGAAGGTTTCCTCGCCTAGCTCCTTCATTTCAGAGACCTGTAACTCCTTCTGTATCTCCTCAAGTGCCCCCGGCAGAGCCCATGCAGGTCGACCAGACCAAGATGGTCAAAGCCCGTCAGGACTCACGCCGTGCTGAGGGGAGTTGCTTCTACTGTGGCAGTAAGGAGCACCGATCCGTACCTGCCCAGAGAGGTCGGGAAACGCCTGTGTCTAGGTTCGCTCGGAGAGGTCCACCTAGACAAGAATAAATCCTCTTCATCTCTGCTGCTGTCTGTCTCAATTCTCCTCGGTGAGAACCGTTACTTCGAACTAGCCCAACTTGATTCTGGAGCAGCTGGGAATCTCGTTTCACAGGCTCTGGTAGAGAAATATCACATTCCCACCAAACCTCTGCTTGAACCAGTATCTGTTGCTGCTGTAGATGGGGGTCTTCTACCACGTCCCATCCAGCTTATCACCGAGGCTATAACCCTGCAGGTGGGAATGTTACATTCTGAGAGTATCTCATTTCATGTTCTACCTGGACTCTCTCACGCTTTCTTACTAGGTCTGCCTTGGCTCCAAAAGCATGCACCCGTGCTCGACTGGCAGACTGGAGAGATTCTTCGCTGGGGACAGGACTGTCATCAAACGTGTCTGGTGCCTGTTCATCCTGTCCGTCCTTCTCCTACACCTGCTAATCTACCAGGACTCCCGATTCCATATTGGTCTTTCGCTGATGTCTTTAATAAAAAGGAAGCAGAGACATTACCCCCACACAGACCGTATGATTGCCCGATCGACCTGCTACCTGGTACTACACCTCCCCGTGGGCGTATTTACCCATTGTCCGCTGCTGAGACCAGGTCGATGTCCGAATATATCGAGGAGAACTTGGCCAAAGGATTCATCCGGAAATCTACCTCCCCAGCGGGAGCAGGTTTCTTCTTCGTAAAAAAGAAAGACGGATCTCTCCGTCCCTGTATTGACTACAGAGGCTTAAATTTGATCACGGTGAAGAATAAGTACCCTCTTCCGCTCATTCCAGAATTGTTTGATCGACTTAGAGGGGCAAGAATCTTCACCAAACTGGATCTTCGTGGGGCATACAACCTGGTTCGTATCCGTCGGGGAGATGAATGGAAGACGGCATTCAACACCCGGGACGGCCACTACGAGTATTTGGTGATGCCCTTTGGTCTCTGTAATGCTCCAGCAGTCTTTCAGGAGTTGGTCAATGACATCTTTCGGGACCTCCTCTACTCTTGCGTTGTGGTGTACCTAGACGATATCTTGCTCTTCTCTCCGGACCTCCAGTCTCACCGGAGGGATGTTCGTCAGGTTCTGCTCAGGCTCAGGCAGAATCACCTCTTCGCCAAATATGAGAAGTGCCTCTTTGAGCAGACCTCGCTTCCGTTTTTGGGCTACATCATTTCTCAGACAGGCCTACGAATGGATCCGGAGAAACTGTCTGCCATCGAGAAGTGGCCTCGACCGGAGGGGTTGAAGGCCATTCAGCGGTTCCTGGGATTCGCCAACTATTACCGCCTCTTCATACCGCACTTCTCTTCCAGGACTGCTCCAATCTCCGCGCTCACCCGCAAGGATGCTAACCCCAAACAGTGGACGCCCGAAGCAGAGGAGGCCTTTCTTTCCTTAAAACAGGCCTTCTCTTCCGCTCCAGTGCTGCATCGCCCGGACGGCAACAAGCAGTTCTTCCTGGAGGTGGACGCTTCCTCCTCTGGAGCCGGAGCGGTACTCACTCAAAAATCTTCATCCGGGAGGATGGTATCCTGCGGCTTCTTCTCCAAACTCTTCTCCTCCTCCGAGCGCAACTACTCCATAGGAGACCGAGAGTTATTGGCCATCAAGTTGGCATTGGAGGAGTGGCGTTACCTACTCGAGGGGGCTCTTCATCCGGTAATCATTTACACGGACCACAAGAATCTGGCTTACCTCCAGCATGCTCAGAGACTTAACCCCCGCCAAGCCCGGTGGTCCTTGTTTTTTGCCCGCTTCGATTTTCTCTTGCATTTTCGCCCGGCCGACAAGAACGTCAAGGCTGATGCCTTGTCTCGGTCTTTCCTGGTGTCAGATCTCGAGGAAGAACCTAAACATATCATCGATCCCGCCAGAGTGATGCGGGTGGCTCCCGTGAGTCTAAATCGTCTCCCTCCTGGTAAGACGTTCGTATCAGTAACCGACCGGAAGAGAATCCTACACTGGGGTCATTCGTCTAAACTAGCTGGCCACGCTGGTCAGAAAAAGACCCTCCAACTCATAACCGGCATTATTGGTGGCCTACCCTGCACAAGGAAGTAATAGACTTTGTATCTGCCTGTGTCTCCTGTGCCCGCAACAAAGTTCCGAGACACCTGCCTGCCGGCCGTCTTCTTCCGCTTCCTGTACCCGCTGCCCCCTGGCAGCATATAGCCATGGACTTCATAACAGATCTGCCCGTTTCTGCCGGTTGTACGGTCATTTGGGTGGTCGCTGACCGCTTTTCCAAGATGGCTCACTTCATTCCTCTGCCAGGTCTTCCGTCTGCACCCGAGTTGGCTAAAGACTTTATCCGCCACATCTTCCGTCTCCATGGTCTGCCTCGTCACATTGTGTCGGATCGTGGGGTACAGTTCACCTCACGTTTCTGGAGAGCCACTTGTAAGTTGCTAGACGTCACCTTGGATTTCTCCTCCGCTTACCACCCGCAGTCCAATGGACAAGTTGAGCGAATCAATCAGAATCTGACCAGTTATCTCCGGCACTTCGTTAATGCCCACCATTCTGACTGGGTGGAGCTCCTGCCTTGGGCCGAATTCTCTTACAATAATCACGAGAGCGAATCTTCCTCCAAGTCTCCGTTTTTTGTAGTCTTCGGTCAGCACCCTCGGATCCCTGTTCCTGTCACCATCTCTGTGGACAATCCAGCTGCGGAATCTCTGGTTAGAGAATTTTCCTCCATATGGGAGAGTACCCGATCCGCACTCATTCAGTCATCCGAGCGTATGAAGAGACATGCTGACAAAAGACGTCTGGATCCTCCTCAATTCCGTCCTGGGGATAAGGTCTGGCTTTCGTCCAAGTATGTCCGGCTCAAGATTCCTTCCTACAAGTTAGGCCCTCGGTTCATCGGTCCCTTTGAGATCATCAGTCAGATCAACCCGGTGTCCTATAAATTGAAACTCCCGGCCAATTTGCGCATTCCTAACTCTTTCCATGTATCTCTCCTCAAACCGGTGGTACTTAACTCTTTTTTCAAGTCTACAGGTACACCTCCTGCTCCAGTGTCTGCTGACGATGAATTTGAGGTAG
This sequence comes from Oophaga sylvatica, assembly GCA_033576555.1. NCBI lineage: Eukaryota > Metazoa > Chordata > Amphibia > Anura > Dendrobatidae > Oophaga > Oophaga sylvatica. Next base: position 424,122,551 of record JARQOD010000002.1, read on the forward strand.
AGAACATTCTGGCCACCAAAAGGGTAGGAAGAAAGACTTATTTTTTGGTGGATTGGAAGGGGTTTGGTCCTGAGGAGAGAACGTGGGAGCCTCGGGAGAACATCCATGCCCCTCTCATCCTAGCTAAATTTCTTTCTGGCCTAAAGAGGGGGGGGCCTAGAGGGGGGGTACTGTAGCGTCGGCGTCCCTGCCTTCTGCCAGGCAGGGACGCTGTTCCCCTGCAGCAGCGTCCTCTGCCAGGCAGGGACGTCGCCCCCCTTACCCTTCCTCAGCATCCTCCTTTCGCCCTGCTGGGGCCGCGCGCTCCTTCCCTGCTGCTGGACTTAGGGCTCGCGCCCGCGCCCTCCCCCGCTCTTAAAGGAGCCGCGCGCATTTTTCAAATAAGTCCCCGGCCAATGCGGAGGACTCCACCCTATATTAAGGGCTTCCTCCTTAATGGAGGTGCCCGAACAATGTTGTTGTTGCACTGTTTCACTCTGCTTCAGCCCTCAGGTCCCGTTACCAGTTACCTGCCTGTTTCCTGCCCGTTTGTGTATGCTACCTGTCCGCAAGTCTACCCGGAGGTTCGGACGTCACAAGTGGTGATCCACCGGCTATTCCAGAGACTCTTGCCTGCTCACTTGGGAGCGATCATCTGCCATCTGACTGCAGCCCTACCCGGAGGTTCGGACGTCACAAGCGGTGATCCCCGGCTATTCCAGAGACTCTTGCCTGCTCACTTGGGAGCGATCATCTGCCATCTGACTGCAGCCCTACCCGGAGGTTCGGACGTCACAAGCGGTGATCCCCGGCTGTTCCAGAGACTCTCGCCTGCTCACTTGGGAGTGTCCATCCGCCATCTGCCTGCTAGCCTACCGGGAGGCTTCACCATCTCAGGTCGTATATACCTGTCCATCTAGAGACTGCCCCGGTTACTTGCTGTGACAACCTGCCTGTCAATCCAGAGACTGCCCCGGTCACTTGCCGTGACAACCTGCCTGTCTATCCAGAGACTACCCCGGTCACTTGCCGTGACAACCTGCCTGTCAATCCAGAGACTGCCCCGGTCACTTGCCGTGACAACCTGCCTGTCTATCCAGAGACTGCCCCGGTCACTTGCCGTGACAACCTGCCTGTCAATCCAGAGACTGCCCCGGTCACTTGCCGTGACAACCTGCCTGTCAATCCAGAGACTGCCCCGGTCACTTGCCATGATCCTTTCCCGTATAACCAGAGACTGCCCCGTCACTTGCCGTGACTTCCTGTTCGTCTCCCTGGGCGCCACCCGCTCTCTTACAAGTATAACCTTCTTGTATAAATAAAGCTCAGAGGTTCCACCTACCTGACCCGTTACACCTGTCACGAGGTTTGGCCGATACAAGTTACAGCCACTGCCTTTCAGGGCTTATCTACAGCATTCTACAATGCTGTAAATAAGCCTCCGATCCAACCTGCAGCAGAAGAAAAATAACTTTTATTATATTCACCTCCGGTCCAATGGGAGTCCCAGGTACTGGTCTGGCGCCTCCTATCTTCTTATGATGCCGCCCTCCTGCTTGCTTCATGTGGATGACGTGTCCCTACATTATCCACACAGGCTCCCCTTCATTGTGCTCCTATGCAGGCGTACTTATCTGCCCTGTTGAGGACAGAAAAGTACTGCAGGCACAGGGAAAGGTTAGAGAGGCCCATGGCCTGCGCACTGCGAGAATTTGCTCTGCCTTCAATAGGGCAGAAAAATACGCCTGCACAGGAGCGCAATTCCGGGAAGCCATGAAGCAAGCAGGAGGGCGTCATCGCAAGAAGATGGGAGGCGATAAACCAAGACCTGCATCACTCATCTAACCGGACTGCCCCCCCAGGTTTGCATAATTAAAGTTATTTTTCTTCTCTTGCAGGTCTGATTGGGGGCTTATCTACAGCATTATAAATTGCTGTAGATAAGCCCTGAAAGGCGGTGGCCGAAACTCATATCGGCCAAACCTGGTGACAGCTTCACTTTAAGATATGCTGTTGCTTCAGTAAAGTTTACAATATTGTTATGGTAAATATTTATACATTGCTTTGATTATTATTTTAGACAATTAAATCTACCTATACATCTTTGAAAATTTTATATTTTAGTATTAGCTTTATAAGTGTTATTCATAAAAGCAATAACAAAGGAGTTGTCTGTAATATAAAGGTGTCTATGTGTTAAGCAATCCTTTGTTTCTGAAAGTATAGTAATCTGGGTAGAACTGGCTAGAAAGGAATTTTTGCAGAATTCATAATTTATGACCTTGTTATTCCCAACTAAAATACTTTCTTGCTTTGGTAATTTAATGTAAGAAGTAGTGTTGAGCGATACGATAATGCAAATATCGGCTATCGGCCGATATTAGCTCTATCGGCCTTTCGATAATTAGTTTCGATATTTTCGTCTTATCGAATACCGTAATCGGAAGTTCCCATAATTCTTTGCGAGGCAATGTGATTTTAGTCAGCCAATGAGGAATCCTAAGAAGTGTGGGCACATCCTGTACTGCTGCGGTCATGTTAACTAATGGCATGGCTGTGATTGGATGCTGAAATGATGTCAGAATGCACTATAAAAGGCGCCGCCGCCATTTTAGCGTCACTGTGCTGTGAATTCAGTAAGGGACAGAACGCTACTGTGCTGACTCTGAGGGACAGTTAGAGATTGCGATTTAGTGTACTGTGCTGTAGGCAGGCTAGCACCAACCGCTGTGTAAAGCTTCCTTTTGCCTGCAGTGTTGTTTTAACAGCTCTGCAAGGTGTGTGTGATGGTGGCAGGTGCAGGTGTGGACGCTGTCACAGATTTGCTCTGTATAAGCAAGCGTACTTGCTGTGTCTAGGGTAGGCATTACTGCACTGTGTACACTACACAACCTGAACTTCTTTTTTTTTTTGTTCTTTTCAGTGTATTAAAAGGCTGTAGCACGCACGGCACAATTTGTTATAAAACGCTTCGTCACTGTGCTGTGAATTCAGTAAGGGACAGAACGCTACTGTGCTGACTCTGAGGGACAGTTAGAGATTGCGATTTAGTGTACTGTGCTGTAGGCAGGCTAGCACCAACCGCTGTGTAAAGCTTCCTTTTGCCTGCAGTGTTGTTTAACAGCTCTGCAAGGTGTGTGTGAGTGCAGGTGACGCTGCAGTTTGCTCTGCATGCAACGCTGTCTGTAGGCATCTGCACCTGTCACTCACAGACTATTTTTTTTTTCCTTCAGTGTAATTCTTGCAGCTCCATGCAATTTAACTATTAGTGTGACGCGCTTCCATCCGTATCCAATACATTGGTTGCAAACACTATAGAAGTAGACAAAGGAGTAGCCTTTCACAGATTGTGAACAGTTGTGTTTCAGTGTTCACTTCAGTCTCTGCGTAATAACCACACTTAGGCCTTATAACGTTTCTGACTTTCTTTATCAATCTACCAAGATGAAGAAGTCAGTGAGTAAGGCACGTGGTCGTGGCCGTGGAGTTTCAGCAGGGAGAGGACGTGGGGATTCTGTGTCTGCTGCCGCCCTCAGTGACACAGCATCCACCATTTATCCCCGTGAGCGTTCCTTTATGCGCACTTTGGTAGGAGCTCGGCGTGCCCCCCTGCTGCGGGAAGAACAAATTGAAGCCATTGTTGGTTGGATGGCAGCCAATGCATCGACTTCAATTCCTTCCACCTCCTCTCAGGAACACAACACTGTTGAGCAACCATCTGTCTGTTCACCGCCTGTCAAATTGCCAAGGCAGTCAGAGAGTTCTGTACAGCTGAGTCTCTGCTTCTGTTCTCAGAATCTGTTGGCTCGCAAACACGGGCACAGGCAAGCACCATTCTGCAATTTGAAGAAGAGGGAGTATGCAGTGATGCGCAACAGCTGTGTCTCTCTCAATCTGAAGAGGCGGGTGAGCCAGTGCCGATGGACAGCACACCGCAGAACGCATCTTATGATGATGATGAGACTCAGGTGGCAGGTTTTGTGGAGCATGGTGCTGCCCAGACCATCCAACAGCAGCAGGTGTTGGAAGAGGGTAGTGGAGATGATGAAGTCCGAGACCCAACATGGCGTGAGCAACAGGAAGGTGGTGGGAGCAGCTCTGAGGAAGAGATTGTCCCAACGGTACAAAGAGGAGGGAGAGGTAGGCTGCAGACTCGCTTGCCTGTAGCCTCCAATTTGGCACCTGTTGGGAGCAGTTCTCTTAGAACTGTCAAAATTGGCGCTCCCATGACTTGCACTGCGTGGTCCTTTTTTGACAGACTTGTACATGATATTTGCTATGTTCAATGCAAGCTGTGTAAGCAAAAAGTTAAAAGAGGTAAAAATATCAGGAACCTGAATACCACAAATATGTGGACACATGTACGGACAAAGCACGTAGCTGAGTTCCAAAGACACACTGGAGATGTAGGCCAACCTACAGCAGCACCTACATCTTTAGGTCATGTTCGAGCCTCTACCTCCAGCTCTCACACACCTGTTTCGGCTTCCTCACAGGATCTCCATGGAAGAACCTCGGTCACTGTTGTCCATAGAGAAACTGTTATTCCACCCACTGCAGCAAGTTCACAGTCATCGTCACACTCCCAGAACAAAAAACAGCCATCGGTAACACAGGCATGGGATAAAAGACGGCCATACTCGGCAAACCATCCACGAGCACAGGCTCTGAATGCTGGCCTTGCAAAACTCCTGTCCCTTGAAATGCTGTCATTCAGGCTGGTGGAGACTGACAGTTTCAGGAACTTTATGGCATTGGCAGTCCCACAATATAATGTGCCAAGCCGATTTTATTTCAGCAGGCAAGCTGTCCCTGCTCTGCAAAAACATGTCGAGGGAAACATTAAACATGCGCTACTAAACGCCGTCAGTAGCAGGGTCCACCTGACCACCGATGCGTGGACCAGTACCCATGGCCAGGGACGATACCTTTCCCTCACTGCCCATTGGGTCAATGTTGTGGAGCCGGGTACAGATCTTGCCAGTGGCGCTGTACGTGTTCTGCCAACTCCAAGGATTGCAGGAATCCAGTCTGTGCACATTGATTCCTCCTCCTACTCCAGTTCCTCACGAGCCGTCACGGTATACCTCCACATGGACCCGTGAACGCTTACCTGTTGCGACCGATATGAGCACAGCCGTGGCCAAACGTCAACAGGCCGTACTGAAATTAATTCCCATGGGGAATCGAAGCCACACAGCGCAGGAGCTCTGGGATGCCATCAAGCAGGAGAGCGATGTGTGGTTTTTGTCAGCTAATCTCCAGCCAGGCTTGGTAGTGTGTGACAATGGCCGAAATCTGGTGGCAGCTCTGGGCCTTGGCAACCTCACTCACATACCATGTCTGGCACATGTGCTCAACTTGGTCGTGCAGAGTTTTTTGAGGGACTATCCGGATCTTGATGCACTGCTGCACAAGGTCCGCCTAGAGTGCGCTCACTTGCGACGTTCCAGCATGGCCAGATCGCGCATTGCAGCTCTGCAAGTCAGATTTCGCCTTCCTGAACATCGCATCATATGTGACGTACCCACCAGGTGGAATTCAACGTTACATATGTTGGAGCGGTTGTGTGAGCAGCAGCCAGCAGTAATGGAGTATCAGCTGCAACAGGCGCAATCAACTCGCAATTTGCGCCGTTCACACTTCACCACTACTGAGTGGGCCTCTATGAACGACATCTGCGACGTTTTGCGTGCGTTTGATGTCTCAACGCGGATGGCGAGTGCAGATGATGCACTAGTCAGCATGACTGTCCCCCTTATCTTCCTGCTTCAGAAATCACTGAAAGCACTAAAGGAAGAGGTTTTGAAAGAGGTGGAGGATGAGGAGTCACAAATTCAATTACCTTCAGGACAGTCAGCGCAACGTCGTTCCTCACAAAGGGCTGGGCAGGGCTCACTTTGTGAGGAGGATGAGGAGGAGGAGGAGGAGGAGTCAATGGAGGAGGAAGAAATCCCTACAGAGGGAGGTACACAACGCTCTACTCAGTATGTAGAGCGAGGGTGGGGTGATGCAGAGGAGACAGAGATAACGCCTCTTCCAGAGGACAGCCTTTGTTGGCCAGTTGGGAGTCTGCAGCACATGGTTGATTTCATGCTTCAGTGCCTGAGAAACGACCGCCGCATCGCCCACATTCTCAGCACGTCAGATTATTGGGTGTACACCCTCCTAGACCCTCGCTACCGGGACAACTTACAAACCCTCATCACACCGGTGAACCGGGACCGTAAAATGCAGGAGTACCAAGACACACTGGTGCAATCCATACTGTTATACATTCCAGCCGAGAGAGCTGCTGCTGCTACTGCTGCTGCTTTACAAAGCAGCTCTGTGCGTCGAGGCAGTGTAGACACCTCTACAACAAGAGGGAGCAGAAGCAGCGCCTCTGCACAGGGCAAGAACTGTATGTTACAAATGTGGCAAAGTTTTGTGACAGCGCCAGCAAGGTCTACACCATCCGAGACGGCTCCAGTCACCAGGAAGAAATGTTTCCGTAAGATGGTGACAGACTACTTGGCTTTCCCTCTAAGTGTACTCCCAGATGCCTCTTCCCCTTTCAAATTTTGGGTCTCTAAGTTGGATACATGGCCAGAGCTTAGCCAGTATGCATTGGAGGTGCTGGCTTGCCCTGCTGCCAGTGTATTATCTGAGCGTGTCTTTAGTGCTGCAGGTGGTGTAGTAACAGACCGTCGCATGCGACTATCCTCAGAGAATGTAGACCGGCTTACTTTTCTGAAAATGAACAAGGCATGGATCTCACCTGAATTTGCCTGTCCGTTTTCAGATTAAATAACTGTTTGGCAACGTTTTCCATGTCTCCTGTTATGTTCATCTTTCTACCACCTGAACTGTACTCCCTGGGCTACAACACCGCCATTTGTTGCTCGTAAGTAATTGGCAGGGGTACTGACTCCTGGCCAGCCTGGTTACAGCACGACAGCTGTTTCCTGGCAGTGTGAACGTCAATTATCCTCCAATAAGTTGTGCTGTCGTGTTGCATTCGGGTTAGCCGACTCTATGGTGCCTGCAGTTTAGGTGATTCCTATGTGTGCTGTGGGATATGTAAATAAAGGCGGTTTCCATTGTGACAATAGGATAAGCACCCACTGTAGGACTGTGTGATTCGGTAACTGCGGACGGCTTGCGTCCTGTCAACTTATATTTTCATGGGTGCATTCTTCTACCCGTCCGGGGTCCAGTACCGTCAAGTGGTTCTCCCCAGTGCCTTTGGCCTAGGTGCCTCCATCTCCGTATCCGAGTTCCAGCAACGTCTGCTGGTCCTTGGTAGTGCTTTGGAGCACAGCTACCTCCTGCTAGAAACGTGTCACAGTAACGTCAGTGGTATCGGTTGTGACATTGCCTCTTTTCTTCTGCTAACCGTCGGTCCAGTACGTCAAGTGGTTATCTCCAGTGCCTTTGGCTAGGTGCTCCTCTCCGTACCCGATTCAGCAAGTTGCTGGTCCTTGTAGTGCTTTGGAGCACAGGTCCCTCTGCTTAGTAACCTGTCACAGTAACGTCAGCGGGTACTCGGTTGTGACATTGCCTCTTCCTTTGTACCCTCGGGTCCAGCACAGTAAGCTGGTCCTCGTTACTTCCATTGTCTCTTGCTCCATCTGATACCCGTCAGGGTTCCAGTAACGTCAGCTGTTTCTCGGAAATTAGACGACATTAAAGACCACCCAGAAGAAGATGACGACAACAAGGACGACGAGCATGAAGCCAACCAGCCTGAACACCATCACAAAGAAAAAATAAAAGATTACCCAGAAGAAGATCACCAACAGGACAAAGAAGGTTAAGACAAACTACAAGATACAGAACAAGAGCAGAAGAACAATAAGCAAAAGATCAAAAAACAGAAGAACATGAAGTATAAGACAAAAATGAAGAGCAAAATATATGCTCTAAATTCTAAGCAGAAGAAGACTAAGCAGTGTATGGGGGTGAGTCCGTTCCTCCTCGTGGTGCCCCTGGAAAATGCCTGCTGCTGCAGGCTAAACTGAACACGGACAAATACTGTTGTAATTTAAATCTTTTGTGACAGCAAGAACGGAAGGATGAACAATTCATACTTTTACAGATTACAAGTACAGGAATCTCTGTCACAAATAAGAATATGATGAAGAAGATGAGAGAAGAAGATGAAGAATTTGAATATGAAGAAGATTAATTAGTTTAATAATAACAATATGAGTAATGTAAACAAAAACATGAATAGCAAGAAGTTTAAGAAGAAGATTAAGAAGGTGAAGATGAAGAATAATTTGATGAGAAAGATGATGCTGCTGCTGAAGATTATGAAGGAGAAAGTGTGGCACTGGCAAAAGTTAAAAAGGTGAAGAGCATGGAAGTTGTGAAACATACATATTTGCCAAAAAAGCCCAAAATAGAAAAAAGGTTAACAACATTGTCAATTTGTTAGTCAATCCAAACGTATTTCCAAAAAAAAATATATTAATGCTATTCCAATGCATTGGGTTAAACATAAACCCAAAAGAGTCATGGACTAGGAGTCATAATGAAAAGTTGTAAACTTTATTTAAACAAGGATAAAAATAGATAAAACCAATAAGGTCAAGTATGAGTCAGAATAACCAATACAAGGGAGAAAACAACATCCAAATCTTGATCAGTAAGTCAGATACGATAATGATATAAGCAAATTTGTATAACAATATAGACAGTCCATACAGTCAAAATAGATCTCAAATTTCTATATACATATAGGCACAAGCAACTGTGTAGCACCACTGGAGATTTATTAAAGATAATAAATATTAATCAAATATATATACACACAGACACGAAATGGTCAGTATAGAAAAATAGATGTATAAATCGCTAGTGCATAAGACATCAAAGAGATCTCAAACAGGAGGAAAAAAAAATGTGTCTCAATAATGATAATCAGAAATAAATATCCAGTGCATAAAGCATCTGATCAGTTAGTAGTATATATATAAAAAATGATAACTGTAGACTGTGAGCCTCGGGCAGGTCCCTATCCTCTGACTTGGTGTCCTTGTTAGCACAGTTTATGTACTTCTATATTTCCCTTTCATATGTAAGCGCCATGGAATAAATGCGCTAATAAATGTATAATATAATATAATAATAATAATAATCAAGAGGATCGAGTAATATCCAGTGCAGAAACATCTGATCAATTAATAGTATATATACATATACATAGAAAGTGCATGTGCGTATGCAAATAAATCAGAGAGACAGGAAAAAGTTATCAATATAGAGGCAAAACTGCCTTCCTGCTATAATAACCAAATACACTGTCACAGATAATGCAAATGCATAAACCAAGATCAACAGAACAGAAAGCTGTATATATTCAATATGGAGGTGAAATTACCTTCCTAATTAAGTGAACAGCTATACTGTCACTGGTAGTGCATATGTATAAGCATCAGTAAATAAGGTAGCAAAAGGTAGTAAGTATGGAGGTAAAACTACCCTCCTACTGCACTGAAGCAAATGCTGTCAGCACAGGGTGAAACCACCTCCCTGCTATGCAGAGCAGGAGTACTATAAATAATAATGCATATACAGAGGCATAAATAAAAAAGACAGAAAGGACATCCAGACTTACTGATGAAGAGCTGGGAGACCCCAACGCGCGTTTCGCTATGTAGCTTCCTCTTTGTTGTTTTCCTTCATGTACAATTAACCAACAAGGCAAGAATGTTTTTTTTTAATTTCGATATTTTGTTCCCATAGACTTACATGGGACTTCCGCTGTCGAAATCGGATATCGACGATATTTAGTGATATCGGCGATACCATTCCGATCCGATATTTTTAGATATCGAGCAGTATCGCTCAACACTAGTAAGAAGCCATTACCTTTCCTTGGAAGGGTCTACCGCAACAATATCATGCATGCTTGCTGACTCTTACCTGTCTCCCATCACACTAACACCACAGGGAATGCCACCAAACACCACAACTAGAGAGGGAACTGTACAATCAGCATTAACTCCCACACACCCACAGCCATGTGCCTATTTTCACTACACAGAGATGCCAGACAACGGTCACAGCCACCACCCCCCATGTGACAGCAAGAAGGATCCAAGCCATGCCCGATGTTCTGAGTTATCTGTGCTCCAGGTGTCACACATGCAGCCAAGTTCTGATTCATGCTACCTGTGCTTCTGGCTGCATTAATCAAGTGATAGATTTCCGTTAAAAAAAAAGCATCCAATATAGTTTTATAAAAAGTTTTCCTTCTTGTAATTATATACAAATACAACAATGCATTATAAATACATTTGCTATTGAATAACTGCATTCCTCAGACATGAAAGCTTTTAGGCATCTGTGATTTCATTTTTTGTAATTACCACATCAGGAATTTAATGTCTTATACCTGAAACAATACACATTGTCTAGAATTGTCCTTATACCAAATTCAAATTATCATATATCTAATTAAAATGATTTTCCAATATTCATGTCAAAATGTAAAAACTTTCAAAATGCCAGTAATATGGATAAGTATTTCAGCATTTATACAGTAAAAAAATCATTTTATGCATTAATCATAGCCCTCATCTTTGCTTGTTTACATACTGGATTCTCTTTTCTCTGAGCGCTCTCACCTCACCCCTTCCTTGTAACTCCTTCTCTGTTTTCAGAGCCAGTGCAACCAAGGATTCTCCATGCTTCTAACCTAGTGTGGGGCAGTGATCTGGATCAATTGGTTCCACTTATCAAATAAAGCCGACTCTTTTGGATCTTAACCGGAGCCCTAATAAATGTATGTTCACACTCACTATCCAATGTGCATTGGGACCCTATATTTTTACTAGCCTTTTTAAAGCACCACTCCAACGTTTTTTTTTTTTAATTTCACCGCTGGAGTGGTGCTTTAAATGAAATTCCCCTGCCCCTGCCTCATACTTACCAGTCGTCCCATTCAATCTTTTGCCGCATTGTCTGTGTCTGCTGGAGCGTGTACGAGGTCACTTTTCAATGGAAGTCCATGAGAACCCCATTCTGGCTTTCATAGACGTAGCTTCTGACTTCTGGCCAGTCAGAAGTTACTGTCACAAGATGGTGCCGCGGGACCAGAGCATCGTTAGTGAAAGGTGAAGCTGCCAGAAGGTGAGTATTAGAACGGGGACATGGGGCATACATTTAGGGCGCCACTCCAGCACTGAACAAAAAAAAATGCTGGAGTAATGCTTTAAGCACATGTGCTGGAGCAGTCGAGCAAGCCTGATTCCAGTTCTTCTTGTGTCTGCATTAGGAATCTAGTCTTGCTTCCTTTACCCAGCTTATTATAACCAATTAATCATACAATTTAAAAGGTCATAGTATCTGACTAAATTTTAAGTGAAAAAGACTCCAAGAAATATACAGACCTATAAACATATGAAGTAATAATGGTTATAAGTTTATTATAAGTTTATTCTAAGACTGGAACTATTACCGAGGAATAACTTAGTTACAAATAAAAAATTATCTTTGAAAACCCCTTTAAAATATCATTAAATCCATAAGTGTTATGCTATCTACAAACTTCTCCAGGTGCTCCTCTAAGTTATCAAACTTCTCCGCCATGCTCCCTGCTCCTCCCACACTTCGCCCGCTTATGTCTCTACCAGCCAAATATGCTCCTGTAACTAACTCTCTGACGGAGAAGTTTGATAACTTGGAGGAGCACCTGGAGAAGTTCGTAGAGAACATACGACAGCTGGGGATCATCGTGAGCGACTTCCAGCCCAGCAGCGAGGCTGGCCTCAACCAGAAGCTGAATTTCATGATCACAGGATTACAGGATATTGACAAGTGTCATCAGTAGCTTCATGACATAACTTTGCCCTTGGAAGTATTTGACTACATCGATTAAGGCCAAAATCCTCAGCGGTACATAAAGGAGTGCTTGGAAGAGCATCAGCGAAAATTGAACAAGTTATAGGGAAAATAGACACAATGAAGTGTTACGCTATGTACAGTATACAGTACATAATGCATTAGTACAACATATTTTCTGTGTTAAAAGGTAAAACTGAAAACAATAATTTTGCTGTTATGTCGTATCTTTTGCTTTTGGCTATTTTTTCATATGGCTGATGTCACTTGGGTCTCCAAATTGTTGTAGGGCTTTTCTTCATAATTACAACAGATATGTTGCACAGTATCTCTGGGAATTGCATTCGAAATGTTATTTTTATTAATAATTGATTAACCTCAAATACTCACTGTACGTAGCATAGTACGATATAATGTAGGAAACAGCAAATACACCAAATGGAAACTGAAGGTCATGTGCATAAGGTCATACAAGAAAACAACATTTTCTCATCATTAAGGAATACAATAGAGAGAGACACAATCGTATGGTGAATGTTTTTTAGTGTTGCTAACTGCTGCTATCAAATCTGACATATGGTTGCAACTTCTAAATAGCTCCTAAAATACCTCAGAGCCAAAGTCAACCTCACAACGAATAACAAGGATCAAGAATATTGTCATTCCAGGTTCTATTTTAGTAAGTTTTAAACTGCTTTCTTTATGTGTTACTACTAGTGATGAGTGAATTTGTTCGGAAAACGATCGCCAAGCATAAATTCGGCACGAATATGGCACATTCGGGTTCGTGATCAGAGACACAAGCAAAATTTTATAAAATCGGGAAAAATCAGTAACATTCGGTAAAAAGTGCCGGAAAATATTTGCATTGCCACAAAATTATTTTCAGCACTTTAGCCATGATAATGGTGATGTATCATGAACGTTTGGCACGTGTTTGATGAGGCGAGGGGGTTTGCAGAGCTCAGAGGCGCGGCGTTCTTGTAAACAGTCTTTTTTTTTCCTAACTTCATGTGTGCACATTGCGGCTAGCCAATCAGGGCGCAGGAAACACCCACAATGTCCTGACACAGCGGCTTGTGTCATTGGCTGCTGTTGGCTGTTGAAATCATATGTCCCTCTCCATATAAATAGTGGACATTATGTTTTAGCGCCATTTTGACAAGGGTTGGGGGTCACTTGGGTAATAGTGATCACAAAATAATATGTTTTCACGTATCCTTTAAAAAGATGTGTAGTCGAGGGGTTACAAGGAAACTAAACTTCAGGAAGGCAAATTTCCAACGGATGAGAGATGATCTTGGTGCAATAAACTGGGATGATATCCTGAGACATAAAAATACACAAAGAAAATGGGAGACGTTTATTAGCATCCTGAATAGGACCTGTGCACAGTATATACCCTATGGGAATAAACATGCTAGAATTAGGAGGAAACCACTATGGCTAAATAGAGCTGGAAGGGTATGTTTAAACGGTCAGGAAACAGTCCGGATTAGCTGCGTGTTTGACGCTGTGCGCTGGCGCAGCGTCAAACACGCAGAGTCCAGATGTTACAGCATAGTGGAGGGGATTTCAAGAAATCCCGTCTCCACTATGCTTCAAAACACGCAGGCGGAAGACCTGCGTTTCCGGACATGCGGCGCGTCTTTTTAGACCGCAGCATGTCCTATTCCCTTGAGGTGACGCTGCGTCGCCGCAAGGGAAATAACACAGGGCTATGTAGCCCTGCGGTCATTCCGCATGTGTTCCGGATGTGTTATATGAACACATCCGGAATGAGCGCGCGTTCAGAAGGGGGCGGGGCTTTGGGCGGAGCGGACTTTCTGCTCCGTCCAAAGCGCTGTGTTTCCGGAACGTGGAAACACAGCCTAAGGGGCACAATAAGTGACAAAAAGAAAGCGTTTAGGGAATTAAAGCAAGTAGGTAGTGATGAGGCATTAAATAAATACAGAAGACAATAAATTCTGTAAAAAGCAAATCAAGACAGCAAAGATTGAGGCAGAGAGACTCATTGCCAGAGAAAGTAAAAATAATCCTATAATATTCTTTAACTACATAAATAACAAAAAACTAAAGAATGATAGTGTTGGTCCCCTTAAAATTAGTCTGAGTGAAATGGTTGATGAGGATAATGAAAAATACAATATGCTAAATGACTTTTTTTCAACAGTATTTACACAAGATAATCCCATGACAGATAACATGATCAGTGATAAAAAAAAATTCTCCATTAAATGTCACCTGCTTAACCCCGCAGGAAGTACGGCGGCGTCTGAAAATCACTAAAATTGACAAATCCCTTGGGCCCGGATGGGATACACCCCGAGTACTGCAGGAATTAAGTACAGTCATAGATAGACCATTATTTTTAATCTTTAAAGATTCCATAATAACGGGGTTTGTACCACAGGACTGGCGTATAGCAAATGTGGTGCCAATATTCAAAAAGGGGGCAAAACCTGAACTTGGAAATTATAGGCCAGTGAGCTTAACCTCTACTGTGGGTAAAATCCTGGAGGGCTTTCTAAGAGATGCTATGCTGGAGTATCTGAAGAAGAATAACCTCATGATCCAATATCAGCATGGGTTTACGAGGGACCGCTCTTGTCAGACTCTGATAAGCTTTTATGAAGTGGTAAGTTCCGGACTTGACCAAGGGAAATCAGTAGACGTGGTGTATATGGACTTCTCAAAAGCTTTTGAAACCGTGACACGCAAAAAGTTGATACATAAAATGAGAACAATGGGGATAGGGGAAAATATGTGTAAGTGGGTTAAGAACTGGCTCATGGATAGGAAACAAAGGGTGGTTATTAATGGAGCACACTCAGACTGGGTCACGGTTAGCAACGGGGTACCACAGGGGTCAGTATTGGGGCCGCTTCTCTTTAACATATTTATTAATGACCTTGTAGGGGGCATACAGAGTAGTATTTCAATATTTGCAGATGACACTAAACTCTGCAGGGTAATCAATACAGAGGAGGAAAATTTTATATTACAGGAGGATTTATGTAAACTAGAAGCTTGGGCTGATAAATGGCAAATGAGTTTTAATGGGGATAAATGTAAGGTCATGCACTTGGGTTCAACAAACAAGATGTATAATTATGTGCTTAATTGTAAAACACGGGACAAAACTGTCACTGAAAAACACCTGGGTGTATGGGTGGACGACAAACTCACATTTAGTGGCCAGTGTCATGCAGCTGCTGCAAAGGCAAATAAAATAATGGGATGCATTAAAAGAGGCATAGATGCTTATGAGGAGAACATAATTTTACCTCTATACAAATCACTAGTGCGACCACACTTAGAATACTGTGTACAGTTCTGGTCTCCGGTGTATAAGAAAGACATAGCTGAACTGGAGCGGGTGCAGAGAAGAGCGACCAAGGTTATTAGAGAACTGGGGGGTGTGCAATACCAAGACAGGTTATTACACTTGGGGTTATTTAGTTTGGAAAAACAAAGGCTAAGGGGTTACAATGTATAAATATATGAGGGGACAGTACAAAGACCTTTCTAAAGATCTTTTTACTCTTAAACCTGTGATGGGGACAAGGGGGCATCCTCTATGTCTGGAGGAAAGAAGGTTTAAGCATAATCACAGACGCAGATTCTTTACTGTAAAATCAGTGAGACTATGGAACTCTCTGCCGTATAATGTTGTAATGAGTGATTCCCTACTAAAATTTAAGAAGGGACTGGATGTCTTTCTTGAAAAGTATAATATTACAGGTTATATACACTAGTTTCCTAGATATTGAGTTGATCCAGGGAGCTAGTCTGATTGCCGTATGTGGAGTCCTGTCCTATCTAGATAGTTTTGGGCCCCAGCGTTTCCTTACTCTATTTTCTGCCTGCGTTTGTATTTCATCTTGTCTCACCGCCAATATATGTGTGGGGGCTATATAAACCAGGAGAAAAAAGGAGCGTATAGGTTACCAAAAATACAAAATCTTTTATTCAATAACAATGTGTATCTGTACATAAAAGTCATAAAGGACATATAACACAGGTGGCAGCAGAAATTACATCAAATGCATTGCAAATCACAGTATATAGGACCCCACATATATCCAGACCCGAGCCAAACCATACCCACAATGAGATTAGTGGGCACAGAAAAAATTGTTTATGAGAATAGTAGTTTTATAAGACAAATTGCCCATATAACCAATATTAAGTAACATGGATGGCTCTTCCAAATGGAGGGAAGAGATGAAAAAGCAAGAAAAACAACGAGGGGAGCTACAGAAAAATCAATGAGGTATATATGCCTAAATATCTAAGCACAATGCATGCCAGTTAACACCTCTCCCTTTGCTATGCGCAAATATTTTAATAAAGTGCTAGTAGTGCCAATAAACAACAAAGGGAGCTACAAAAAAATTAGTTAGGTGATGCCTGAGTATATAGGCACAATGCATGCCAAGTAAATACCTCTCACTTTGCTGTAAGCCAATGTTATAGAAAAGTGCTAGTAATATCAATAAACATCGCCATCCCCCACTGGATATAATGAGGTCAGAGATCGTGAAACATAACCTAGATGCAAAAAGGCAAGAAAAAAACGAAGGGAGCTACAGAAAAATCAATAAGGTATATATGCCTAAATATATAAGCACAATGCATGCCAAGAAAACACCTCTCCCTTTGCTGTGCACAAATGTTTTAATATAGTGATAGTAGTGCCAATAAACAGCAGGGGAGCTACAAAAAAATCACTTAGGAGATGCCTGAATATATAGGCACAATGCATGCCAAGTAAATACCTCTCCCTTTGCTGTAAGCCAATATTTTAGAAAAGTGCTAGTAATACCAGTAAACATAGCCACCCCCCACTGGATATAATGAGGTCAGAGATCGTAAAACATGACATAGATGCAAAAGCAGATGAATAACCGCATAAATAGCCACATGGATCTTACCCAGGTATGTGGGACAAGGTACCCCCAGCACAAGTGCAGCTGTCCGGTCTCGACGCACGTTTCGTGGGCTAAAACCCACTTTCTCAAGGGACGGTACATGGGAGTAGCAGACAAGGACCTTCTTAAGCTACAATTCAGCAGTCACATGCTGCTGAAGAGCCAATCAGCGCAGTGCATCCTGGCGCATGTGCAGTGCGTCTCCCAGGTCCTGTGCCATGCAGCCAGAGCGTCTGGTGTGACGCCGGGGGCATGTCAGGAGTGGGTGACACACGAACGCATGCGCACCACTGCTAGAATGGATTCAGTATACTGTGTCGTTAATACCGCATAGAATATAAGAAAATAAATAAGTGGCACATAGAAGAGAATAATGTTGGAATCTGATAGCTACCAATAGTCATACAGCAGGTAAATACAATATCAGACTGAGAGTCAGTCAGAGGAATTCCAATAGGCATATCAGCGTCCCCGATCTCTTCCATATTTCAATGGGATGTTCACAGCATCAGGTATTTTTTGAAGAAGGTTCGTCCAGAACTGATCTTGATGGGTAGTGTCCATACATACATAATCATAATCACATAGACTAAAATAAAAACGAAAAAGCAACAAGATCAATAAAAATAAAAACAAAATTAAAAACACGGACATGCTGCACAATGTGAGGAGGTATATAACCAGAACAAAGGAAACAAAGAGGAAAACTGTACCACTAAAAGAAATTATGATACTAAAGAAATGGGGCGAAGGACATAGATTCATTCAAACCTTTAGGTGTTAGGGTGTCTAATTTGGCAATCCACTTGGTTTCCATCTGAGCAAAAATCTTCTTATAATTTCCACCCCTAACACTCAAATGGAGAATATCAATGCCTCTAACCATAAAAGTAGCCGCATTGCCATCATGGTACTTCAGAAAATGGCGTGGGATGGTTTTTAAATCAGATTGATGTGTGGTGGCTGCCTATTCCGTTGAGGCGCTACTCCGGAGCAGTTAGCTTTCCCCTTTCTATCTTTAGGCTTAGCTAACTTTCCGGCTGTGTGGAGGCGTCTAGGTCATCGTAGGTACGTCTCACGGCTGCTTCTAGTTGTGTGGTTAGTTTAGGGGTCTGCAATCCATTAGTTACCAACCTCTCTGGGTGTCTGACTGCCTTGGCTATTTTTGTTACTGTCCTCCTCGGCTGCCAAATCATAACAGAATCACCGACCTAACCGTAATCTTAGGGTACTCAAAAGAAGGAAAGAATAGTAAAAAAAAAAAGGTTTCAGAATTTTTTTTATTTTTTCCTCTTTTTCTGTGGGGGCCGTAGGAGGATTTTCTTTTTCTTCAATGGAGATTGTGCAGCTGTCTGGTCGTGTTGAGCGGCTCGCTACTGAAGTTCGGGGAATTTCTGCCTATCTCACTCGGTTTTCTGATATGGAACCTAGGATTCCTCTGACTGATTTATTTTCTGGGGATCAGTCTAAATTTTTGAACTTTAGGAATAATTGTAAATTGTTTTTTGCCTTGAAACGTAAGTCTTCGGGGAACGCAGTGCAGCAGGTTCAAATTGTCATCTCCCTGTCGCGCGGCGACCCTCAGGACTGGGCCTTTTCCCTGACACCTGGAGATCCTGTGTTGGCTAATGTTGATGTGTTTTTTCAAGCTCTAGGATTATTGTACGACTAACCTAATGTTATGGATCAAGCTCAGAAAACCTTATTGGCATTGAACCAGGGTCAGGAAACAGTAGAGTTATATTGTCAGAAATTCCGAAAATGGGCAGTCCTTACTAAATGGAGCGATGATGCCCTAGCGGCTCTTTATCGGAAAGTTCTGGCAGAGACAGTAAATGATGTTATTTTGGAATTTCCTGTCCCCTCGGGGCTCAACGATTCTATGTCATTAGCTATTCAAATTGACCGACGCCTGCGTGAACGTAAAACTATGCGAGAGGTGGTGTTTCCTTTCGAATGGGCCACTGAGCCCATGCAGTGTTATGGGGTTGTTTCTGGGGCTCAGCGTAGAGAATTTCGGAAGCATAATAATTTGTGTTTTTATTGTGGGGAAGCTTCTCATACTATTTCCATCTGCCCTAAGCGAAGAAGACGTTTTTCGTGCTCATTTGTTTTTGGCAATGTACAGTATAAATTTCTCTTGACTGTTACCTTGATCTGCTTCTTGTCCACATTTTCCGCTCAGCTTTTGTTGATTCAGGAGGAGCCCTGAACCTGATGGATTTTGACTTTGCCAAACGTTGTGGGTTTCCCATGGTACCCCTGCGGACTTCTATTCCTTTGCTGGGCATTGATTCAACCCCTTTGGCGGAGAATAAACCCCAGTTTTTGACACAGGTGATAATGCGGGTAGCCCCGGACCACCAAGAGAATTGTAAATTTTTAGTGTTGCATAACTTGCATGACATTATTGTACTGGGTTTTCCTTGGTTGCAGACCCATAATCCTGTTTTGGATTGGAAGTCTGTGTCTGTGGCCAGTTGGGGTTGGCAATGTGTTCATGGTGACACTCATGTGTTTTCTACCTCTCCCCAGCCTCAGGAGATCCCCGGCTATTTGGCTGATTATTCTGATGTGTTTAGTGAAAGCAAGTCTGCGTCCTTGCCTCCTCATAGGAGTTATGATTGGGCGATTGAGTTGGTGCCTGGTTGTAAATTTCCCAAGGGTCGACTCTTAAATTTGTTTGCACCTGAGCATGATGCTATGCGATCTTATATCAAAGAGTCATTAGAGAAGAGTCATATTAGACCGTCCTCTTCACCCTTGGGTGCTGGCTTTTTCTTTGTGGCCAAAAAAGATGGTTCATTGAGACCATGTATTGACTATCGTCTCCTTAATAAGATCACTGTTAAATATCAGTATCCATTACCCCTGATTTCCCATTTATTCTCCCGAGTGAAAGGTGCTAGTTGGTTTACCAAGCTTGGCCTTAGGGGGGCATATAATCTTATTTGCATTAAGCACGAGGATGAATGGAAGACGCCGTTTAATACTTCTGAGGGGCATTTTGAGTACCTAGTGATGCCTTTTGGGCTCACTAATGCCCCTTCCGTCTTCCAATCTTTCATGAACTATATTTTCCGGGATTTTGTGGATAAGTTTCTAATCGTTTATTTGGACGATATTTTGATTTTTTCTAACGACTGGGATTCTCATGTGGAGCATGTTTGGATGGTGTTCCGTATTTTGAGAGAAAATGCTTTGTATGTCAAGGGATCAAAATGTCTCTTTGGCGTACAGAAAGTTTCGTATTTGGGATTCATTTTGTCTCCGTCCGCTATTGAAATGGATTCAGTCAAGGTTCAGGCCATTTCTGATTGGGTTCAGCCAACTTCATTGAAGACTCTTCAGAGATTTTTGGATTTTGCTAATTTTTACCGTAAATTTATAAGTAATTTTTCTGGTATTGTGAAACCACTGATTGATTTGACCAAAAAGGGCTCTGATGTGGTAAATTGGTCTACAGAGGAAGTTTCGGCTTTTCAGGAGCTTAAGTGGAGATTCACTTCTGCTCCGGTTCTGTGGCAACCTGATGTTTCTCACCCATTTCAGGTGGAAATAGATGCTTTTGAGATTGGGGCAGGAGCCGTTTTGTCCCAAAGGGATCCTGTAACCTCTAAGATTAACCCTTGTGCCTTCTTTTCTCAAAATTTTCCCCAGCTGAATGTAATTATGATGTGGGGAATAGGGAATTATTGGCTATGAAGTGGGCGTTCGAAGAGTGGAGACATTGGATACAGGGAGCCAAACATCAAGTTGTGGTCCTCACTGACCACAAGAACTTGATCTATCTCGAATCAGCCAAGCGATTGAATCCTAGACAGGCCAGGTTGGCCTTGTTTTTCACGCGTTTTAATTTTGTGGTCTCCTTTCTCTCCGGTACTAAGAATGTTAAGGCAGAGGCCCTCTCTAGCAGTTTCCTAGCGGATTCTCCTGATGTGACTGAGCCTACGGCCATTCTGAAGTAGGGTGTGTTTCTTTCCGCTATCTCACCCGATTTGAGACTGTCCCTGGAGCAATTTCAGGGGGATAAACCTGAACGATGCCCTGCGGCGAAATTGTATGTCCCAGACCAATGGAGGAAGAAAGTTCTGTCTGAAGTTCATTGTTCTGCGTTGGCTGGTCATCCCGGTATTTTTGGTACTAGACATTTGGTGAGTCGGTCCTTTTGGTGGCCTACTTTATCTCGAGATGTCAGGAATTTTGTGCAGTCCTGTGGAACTTGTTCTCGGTCCAAACCTTGCTCTCGCTCTAGTGGATTGTTAATGCCATTGCCTGTGCCCAGGAGGCCATGGACACATATCTCTATGGATTTTATTTCCCACCTCCCTGTCTCTCAGAGAATGACCGTTATCTGGGTGATCTGTGATAGATTTTCCAAGATGATCCATCTTGTGCCACTGCCGAAGTTGCCATCCTCTGCCGAGTTGGTGCCCTTGTTTTTTCAGCAGGTGGTTCGGTTGCACGGCATTCCGGAGAACATTGTGTCTGACAGAGGAGTCCAATTTGTTTCCAGATTTTGGAGGACCTTTTGTTCTAAACTGTGAGTTCAGCTGTCTTTCTCCTCTACGTTTCACCCTCAGACCAATGGGCAGACTGAGAGAACAAACCAGACCTTGGAAACTTATTTGAGATGTTTTGAGTCTGCTGATCAAAATGACTGGGTCTCTTTTTTGTCCTTGGCTGAATTTAATCTAAATAATAGGGCTAGTTCTGCCACTTTGATGTCCCCTTTTTTCTGAAATTTCGGGTTTCATCCTCGGTTTTCTTTGGGGCAGGAGGCTTCTGTCTGTCCGGGTGTTGACTCTATGGTGGAGAGAATGCAGCAGATTTGGGATCAAGTAGTGGATAAGTTGTCTCTATCTCAGGAGAGGGCCCAACGGTTTGCCAACCAGCATATGACTGATGGTCCTCGGTTTAAAGTGGGTGACATGGTTTGGTTGTCCTCAAGAAATATCCCTATGAAGGTGGCATCTCCACAATTTAAGCCAAGGTTCATTGGACCTTAAAAGATCTTGGAAATTCTTAATCCCGTTTCCTTCCGTTTGGCTCTTACAGGGACGTTTAAGATTCACAACGTCTTCCACAAATCTTTATTGAAAAGGTTTGTTGAGCCAGTGGTTCCTATGGCTGCGCCCCCTGAGCCCGTTTTGGTTGAGGGCAATCTGGAGTATGGAGTGGAGAAGATATTGAATTCTCCTCTGGCTAGACGGAGACTCCAGTAGTTGGTTAAGTGGAAAGGTTATGGTCAGGAGGACAATTCTTGGTTGTTTGCTTCTGACATTCATGAGGAGAGATTGGTTCGCGCCTTTCACCGGGCTCATCCTGATCGGCCTGGTGGCGCAGGCGAGGGTTCGGTGACCCCTCCTCAAGGGGGGTACTGTTATGAACGCTCTGGATTCTGAGTTGGGGCTCCCTCTAATGGCTGCTGATGGTGATGAAGCTGCCTTGACTGACAGAGGCCCTTCAGCTGAGGATTCAGCTGTGGATGATTGGCAATCTGGGAGTTATGACTGGGGAGATTTAAGGGAGTAACCTTTCCATGATCCTCGCTGGTGATTAGTTGTTTCTTCCTGGTCCAGTTTGGAAGTCAGCTTGATTTCTGCTGTCTCCTGCAACTTTCAGATAAGTTATTTTCTGCTTGTTTCTGTGGTTCTGTTTTCTTTTGTATTCGGCCCTACTGAGTGAGGTCAGCCGGGTCCCCTTCTGGGGCCTGCGCTGGTCTCTGTTTCTCATTTATCTCGATTTATTTGTTCAGTCCCTGTTATTACAGTTTCTGCTGGGTAGCTACCTGTTCATACCAGAGTTCTGATCTAGCGGGGGCGAGATCGTGTGGTCTCAGTATTTTTGGAATCAGAAGTGTTGGAATTTTTCCTAGGGTTTTGCTGGATTGCAGACAGTATTCTTCCCTGTCCTATCTAGATAGTTTTGGGCCCCAGCGTTTGCTTACTCTATTTTCTGCCTGCGTTTTTATTTCATCTTGTCTCACCGCCAATATATGTGTAGGGGCTACCTATTCCTTTGGGGCGCTACTCCGAGGCAGTTAGCTTTCCCCTTTCTATCATTAGGCTTAGCTAACTCTTCGGTTGTGTGGAGGGGTCTAGATCATTGTAGGTACGTCCCACGGCTGCTTCTAGTTGTGCGGTTAATTTAGGGTCTGCAATCCATTGGTTACCAACCTCTCTGGGTATCTGACTGCCTTGGCTATTTTTGTTACTGTCCTCCTCGGCTGCCAAATCATAACATAGCGGGGCACATGTCTTACAAGTGTGTTGTGCACTGCTTCTATTGTGCTCCATGCATGAGTTTAGCATTATAAATAATATTTTTTTCACTAGCTAAATGTGAAACAGCCTACTGTATCCCACCTTGTCATTTAGTGCTGTGGTGATATGAAACTGTCTGCAGACCTGAGGCACATTTAATAAAATTATAATTTTTTCTGTTGCTAAATGTGAAACAGCCTGCTGGATACCACATTGTCATTTTGTGGTGGTGATACGAACCTGTCTGCAGACCTAAGGTGCATTAAAAAAAATTATAATATTTTGTGTTGCTGAATGTGATACAGCCTGCCGTATCCCTCATTGTCATTTTTTGGCAGTGATATGAAGCTCTTTGCAGACCTCAAGCACATTAAAATATTTTTTTTCTGTTGATAAACGTGATACTGCCCACTATATCCAACCTTTTGATTTAGTGGTGTTGAAATTGTTCTGTGTGCAGTGCTGTTGTGAATGTGCTTGAAATTAATTCTGAGCAGAAGCTCCCTCTGGTGGTTACAAACAGTACTGAACTATCCAATGAAGATTGTGAAGATTGGCGATCAGGTGTTACTGACTGGTCTTATATAAGGGAGGTTCCCTCCCATCAGGGTTGCCGGTGATCAATTGTTCTGGTCTCATCTTTGATTCCTGTTCACTTTGTAGCTTGCTGTTTCGTGCCTGCATCTTCTGCTAACAGATAAGACATTTTCTTCTTTTAGTTTTTTGTGCTTGCTTTTTGCATTTTGTCCTGCACTTCTGTGGGGGTCTGCCGGGTCCCCTCCGGGGGCTTGTGCTCCTCTCAGTTTAGTTCAGCCACTGTTGTTTGTTCATTTGCCTTTTCCAGTTTTTTCAGTGGCTGCTGTTTAGTTTTGTTACACCAGAGAACTAGTTTGGGTGGTAGAGGTCGTGTGATCTCAGGTGTTTTTCTAATTAGTGGAGTTGGTACTTTTCAGGGTTTTTTGGGATTGCAGTAAGTGTCCTTCCTGTCCTTTTCTATTTAGGAAGTTTGGGCCCCAACGTTTGCTCATACTATTTTCTGTCTGTGTCTGTGTTTTCCTCTTGTCTAACCGCCATTACATGTTTGGGGGCTTTCTATGTTCTTTGGGGATCTGCTCCGGGGCAGATAGTTTTCCTCTTTCTGTCTTTAGGTGTAGTTAGCTTCTCAGGCTGTGACGAGGCGTCTAGGACCAACGTAGGTACGCTCCACGGCTGCCTTTAGTTGTGGTGGTTAGTCAGGGTACTGCAATCCCATAGATTCCAACCTCTCTGGTGTATTTCCTTCTTTGCCTGCTCTCCTCAGCTACCAAATCATAACACAGTGCTGTTGTACATTACAATTCTTTTTTTTTTTTTTTTACAAACATGACACAGCAGCCAAGATCTGATTTTGAAATTACTTTGAGCCTATCTTCTAAATTATGTGCATCTTTGGCATCTAATTTCTCACAGGCATCTTTTATATCTAGCTTGAGGCGTGCATCTGTTACACGTATCTTCTGGTGAGCATCAAATGCAATCTGGAATCGGTGTTGGGTAAATGAGTAATTGTTGCAGGCTGGATCCTGGATCTCGTACTTTCCATAGCTGCCCTGTTGTTGATCCTGTTGTACGTTCCCATTCCCAACATCGTCATGGCCCTTTTCCTGATCAGTTAATGTAACGACACGTCGGCCATATTTCTCCAGCAAACCTGCACCTTACCAGCAGTAACTGTAGGAAAGAGGGTGTTCCAACACCACGGACAATCTTCTAGATTATAAAGTCCTCATCCACACTAAAAAAAAAATATTTTATGTTAGTAACCAAATACAGAAGGGGAGATCTCAGTTTGAAATTGTTTTAAGCATCTAGTCAATGTTATACAGGCCTCATCAACAGGCCCCCAAAAATTCTTTTGTTACTAACATCATACAGTAGGGTGTTATGTTTTGGTAGCTGAGCAGGCAGGAGCAAAAAACCGCATAGGCAGCCTAACACCAGAGAGGTTGGAAACTAATAGGTTGCAGACCCCTAAACTAACCGCACAACTAGAAGCAGCCGTGGAGCGTACCTACGGTGGTCCTAGACGCCTCGGCATAGCCGGAGAGATAGCTATCCCTGAAGATGGAAAGAGGAAAGCTAACTGCCATGGAATAGACCCCAAAAGAGTAGGAAGCCCCCAAACATATAATGGCGGTTAGACAAGATGAAAATACGAACACAGACAGAAAATAGATTGAGCAAATGCTGGGGCCCAAAACTGTCTAGATAGGACAGCACAGGAGAGAATACTTTCTGCAACCCAGAAAAACCCTAGGAAAAACTCCAACACTTCTGAATCCAAAAACACTGAGACCACACGGTCTCGACCACCTATATCAGATCTCTGGTGTGGACACGTAGCTACCCAGTAGAAAAATATCACAAGAACTGAGCAAATGAACAAATACAAAAAACGAAAGGAGACCAGCCAAAGCCCCCATAGGGGACCCGGCTGAAGACAAAAAGCAATGCAGCAAAAAGCAATAAATTCAAACCACAGTAAAATAAAATGAAAGAGACTTATCTGAACGCAAGCAGGAGACAGCAGGAAAGCAAGCTGAATTCCAAACTAAACCAGAAAGCACAATTGATCACCCGCGAGGATCATGGGAGATCAGCTCACTTATATCAGGCCCGTCAGTACCACCTGACACCCTCTCATTATCTGCGGGTGTAGGACTCTTGGTATTCAAGATAGGTTCAATACCCTCAGCAACCATCAGAGGGAGCTCCAGCTCCGAAGTCGTCTCCAAAATGTTCACAACAGTAGGGTACATCTCACTTTGTAATTGTTTGGAGCATCTAGTCAATGTTATAGAGGCCTTATTCGACAGGCTCAAAAAATTTCTTCTGTTACTAACGTCATACAGTAGGGGACTTCTCACTTTGAAATTGGTTTGAGCATCTAGTCAGCTATACAGACCTCATCAACAGGCCCAAAAAAATTCTTCTGTTACTAACGTCACACAGTAGGGTACATCTCATTTTAAAATTGTTTAGATCATCTAGTCAATGTTATACCGGCCTTAATTGACGGGTGAATATAAATTCTTCTGTTACTAACATCATACAGAAGGGGATATCTCACTTTGAAATTGTTTGTAGCATCTAGTTAATGTCATACCGGTCTTATCGACAGGTCCAAAAAAAATCTTCTGTTACTAACGTCATGCAGTTGGGGACATCTCACTTTGAAATTGTTTGGAGCATCTAGTCAATGTTATACAGCCCTTATCGATAGGCCCCCCAAAAAATTATTTTGTTACTAATGTCATACAGTACAGTCATGGACAAAAGTTTTGAGAATGACACAAATATTAATTTTTACAAAGTCTAATGCTTCACTTTTTCTAATGGCAATTTGCATATACTCCAGAATGTTATAAAGAGTGATCTGCTTAACAGCAATTACTTGCAAAGTCAATATTTGGCTAGAAAATGAACTTTATCCCCCAAAACACATTTCAATATCATTGCAGCCTTGCCTTAAAAGGACCAGCTAACCTCTTTTCAGTGATTGCTCCATTACCACAGGTGTGGGTGTTGATGAGGACATGGCTGGAGATCAATCTGTCATGATTAAGTAAGAATGACACCACTGGACACTTTAAAAGGAGGCTGGTGCTTGGCATCATTGTTTCTCTTCTGTTAACCATGGTTATCTCTAAAGAAACACGTGCAGTCATCATTGCAATGCACAAAAATGGCCTAACAGGGAAGAGTATCACAGCTAGAAAGATTGCACCTCAGTCAACAATCTATCGCATCATCAAGAACTTCAAGGAGAGAGGTTCCATTGTTGCCAAAAAGGCTCCAGGGCGCCCAAGAAAGACCAGCAAGCGCCAGGACCGTCTCTTAAAAGTGTTTCAGCTGCGGGATCGGGCTACCAGCAGTGCAGAGCTTGCTCAGGAATGGCAGCAGGCAGGTGTGAGTGCATCTGCATACACTGTGAGGCGGAGACTCTTGGAGCAAGGCCTGGTCTCAAGGAGGGCAGCAAAGAAGCCACTTCTCTCCAGAAAAACATCATGGACAGACTGATATTCTGCAAATGGTACAGGCAGTGGACTGCTGAGGACTGGGGTAAAGTTATTTTCTCTGATGAATCCCCTTTTCGATTGTTTGGGACATCAGGAAAACGCCTCATTCGGAGAAGACAAGGTGAGCGCTACCACCAGTCTTGTCTCATGCCAACTGTTAAGCATCCTGAAACCATTCATGTGTGGGGTTGCTTCTCAGCCAAGGGAATCGGCTCTCTCACAGTCTAGCCTAAAAACACAGCCATGAATAAAGAATGGTACCAGAATGTCCTCCAAGAGCAACTTCTCCCAACCCTCCAAGAGCAGTTTGGCGATCAACAATGCCTTTTCCAGCATGATGGAGCACCTTGCCATAAAGCAAAGGTGATAACTAAATGGCTCAGGGAAAAAAACATAGAGATTTTGGGTCCATGGCCTGGAAACTCCCCAGATCTTAATCCCATTGAGAACTTGTGGTCAATCATCAAGAGACGGGTGGACAAACAAAAACCTAAAAATTCTGACAAAATGAAAGCATTGATTGTGCAAGAATGGACTGCTATCAGTCAGGATTTGGTCCAGAAGTTGATTGAGAGCATGCCAGGGAGAATTGCAGAGGTCCTGAAGAAGAAGGGTCAACACTGCAAATATTGACTTGCTGCATTAACTCATTCTAATTGTCAATATAAGCTTTTGTTACTCATATGTTTGCAATTATATTTCTGTCTGTGATAAAAACATCTGTCAAACACACATAAAAACTAGAGGGCAGAAGATCATGTGAAAATATAATATTTGTGTCATTCTCAAAACTTTTGGCCATGACTGTAGGGGACATCTCACTTTGAAATTGTTTGGAGCCTATCTTCTTGATTATGTTCATCTTTGGCATCCAATTTCTCATGGGCATCTTTTATAACTAGCTTGAGACGTGCATCTGTTACACCTATGCTCTGACGAGCATCAAACACTCTCTGGCAATTGGTGTTGGGTAGATGAGTAGTAGTTGTAGGCTGGATCCTGGATCTCGTACTTCCCATAGCCGCCCTGTTATTGATCCTGTTGTACGTTCCCATTCTCGCCATCGTCATGACCCTTTTCCTGATCAGTTCATGTAACGACACATCGGCCATATTTCTCCAGCAAACCTGCACACTAAAAAATTTGTTTAGAGCATCTAGTCAATGTTACCCAGGCCTTAATCGACAGGCCCAAAAAATGATTCTGTCACTAACGTCATACAGTAGGGGACATCTCACTTTGAAATTGCTTGGAGCAGATCTTCTTTGTCATACAGGCCTCATCGACACTAAAACAATTATTTCTGCTGTGATTAACGTGATTAATCACTCCCTATTTCACCTTCTAATTTTGTGCCGCTGAAATTTAGCTGTGTGCAAAGGTTGTGCAGAGTAAAAAATCTATTTTTAGTTGATAATAGTGTGATCCTAGAACACCATCTGAGCAACATGACTGGGAAAAAGCGAGGTCATGGATGAAGGGAGAATAGGCTTGGTGTTCAAGGTGTATGTAGGGTGGGTGTTAATGTTTCTGAAAGCACTAGTGAACTACTTACGTGACATCCGATCCAAAGACAACTGACAACTTCTGTTACTGGATTTTGTTGTTTTTAGTGTGCTGCATTGTTCTTGCATAATTGCAGTCTATGATATCTTTAATGGGGCTTATGTGCCTGCTGTTGCTGCTGCTGGAGACGTTAGCAATACTTTGTGGAAATGTGAACAGTCCTGCTTGGGTGTCCATTTGCTGGGTTGTGTGTGGTGGAAGATCTGTTGGTCCCTATTATACTATTTCTACTGTAGTAAACATAGTAACATAGATAGCAAGGCCGAAAAAAGACATTTGTCCATCCAGTTCAGCCTGTATTCCGTCAGAATAAATCCCCAGATCTACGTCCTTCTAAAGAACCTAATAACTGTAAGATCGAATATTGATACGCTCCAGGAAGACATCCAGGCCTCTCTTGAACCCCTCGACTGAGATCACCATCACCACCTCCTCAGGCAAGGAATTCCAGATTCTCACTGCCCTAACAGTAAAGAATTCTCTTCTATGTTGCTGGAAAAACCTTCTCTCCTCCAGATACAGAGAATGCCCCCTTCTGACCATCACCTTCCGTTGTATAAACAGATCCTCAGAGAGATATTTGTGTTGTCTCCTTATATACTTATACATGGTTATGAGATCGCCCCTCAGTCATCTTTTTTCTAGACTAAATAATCCTAATTTTGCTAATCTCTCTAGGTATTGAAGTTCCCCTTTCCCCTTTATTAATTCTGTTGCCCTCCTTTGTACTCACTCTAGTTCCATTATATCCTTCCTGAGCATCGGTGCCCAAAACTGTACACAGTATTCCACGTGCGGTTTAACCAGAGATTTGTACAGAGGCAATATAATGCTCTAATTATGTGTATCCAGACCTCTTTTAATGAACCCCATGACCCTGTTTGCCTTAGCAGCCGCTGCCTGGAACTGGCTGATCCATGTAAGTTTATCATTAACTAGGATCCCCAAGTCCTTCTCCATGTCAGATTTACCCAGAAGTTTCCCGTTCAGTGTGTAATGGGGATACTGATTCTTTCTTCCCATGTGTATAACCTTACATTTATCATTGTTAAACCACATCTGCCACCTTTCTGCCCAAGTTTCCAACTTATCCAGATCCATCTGTAGCAGAATACTATCTTCTCTTGTATTGACTGCTTTACATAGTTTAGTATCATCTGCAAATATCGATATTTTACTGAGTAAACCTTCTACCAGATCGTTAATAAATATGTTGAAGAGAATAGGTCCCAACACCGACCCATGCGGCACCCCACTGGTCACAGCGATCCAGTTAGAGAATATACCATTTTAACCACCCTCTGCTTTATATCACTAAGCCAGTTACTTACCCATTTACACACACAGCATTATCATTTTGTGTTTGACTCACCTTGGTCCAGTCTATAGCTTACCTCTTAATAAAAACTGGTTAGATTGGTTTGACTGGAGCGATTACTCATAAACCCATGCTGATATGGAGTTAAACAGTTAATCTCATTGAGATAATCCAGAATAACATCCCTCAGAAACCCTTCAAATATTTTACCAACAATAGAGGTTAGACTTACTGGCCTATAATTTCCAGGTTCACTTTTAGAGCCCTTTTTTAATATTGGTACCACATTTGCTATCCGCCAGTCCTGTGGAACAGACCCCATTGCTATAGAGTCCCTAAATATAAGAAATAATGTTTTGTCTATTACATTACTTAGTTCTCTTAGTACTCGTGGATGTATGCCATCCGGACCCAGAGATTTATTTATTTTAATCTTATTTAGCCGGTTTCGCACCTCTTCTTGGGTTAGATTGGTGACCCTAAATATAGTGCTTTCTTTGTCTCTCGGTATTTCACTTAGCATTTTATTGATGCCACTTTGTTAGTGTCTGACATTAATTTTTGTAAATGTGTACAGTACAGACCAAAAGTTTGGACACACCTTCTCATTCAAAGATTTTTTTGTATTTTCATGACTATGAAAATTGTAGAATCACACTGAAGGCATCAAAACTATGAATTAACACATGTGGAATTATACATTACACTTTACAAAGCAGTGTGAAACAACTGAAAATATGTCTTATATTCAAGGTTCTTCAAAGCACCCTCCTTTTGCTTTGATTACTGCTTTGCATGCAGAAAAGGTGAACGGATGGACTCTACATGCCTGGTTTCCACCGTGAAGCATGGAGGAGGAGGTGTGATGGTGTGGGGGTGCTTTGCTGGTGACACTGTTGGGGATTTATTCAAAATTAAAGCGGTGAGCGGTCCAGCTCACCTCAAACCATCTCGATTGTGTTCAGGTCTGGTGACTGTGGAGGCCAGGTCATCTGGCGTAGCAACCCATCACTCTTCTTCTTGGTCAAATAGCCCTTACGCAGCCTGGAGGTGTGTTTGGGGTCATTGTCCTGTTGAAAAATAAATGATGGTCCAACTAAACGCAAACCGGATGGAATAGCATGCCGCTGCAAGATGCTGTGGTGGCCATGCTGCTTCGGTATGCCTTCAATTTTGAATAAATCCCCAACAGTGTCACCAGCAAAGCACCCCCACATCATCCACCTCCTCCTCCATGCTTCACGGTGGGAACCAGGCATGTAGAGTCCATCCATTCACCTTTTCTGCATGCAAAGCAGTAATCAAAGCAAAAGGTGGCTACTTTGAAGAACCTAGAATATAAGACATATTTTCAGCTGTTTCACACTTTTATGTAAAGTGTAATGTATAATTCCACATGTGTTGATTCATAGTTTTGATGCCTTCAGTGTGATTCTACAATTTTCATAGTCATGAAAATACATAGAAATCTTTGAATGAGAAGGTGTGTCCAAACTTTTGGTCTGTACTGTAGATTCCGTGATTGGTCTCCTTCATGTGTGTTGCCTGTAGAAGTAGGCCTACGATAATGGCAGTCCTCCACTGTCTTTGAGTAAACTACCCGTGTTACTATCCTTACATTTTTCGGACAATATTAATCTATGAAACTGATATATGTGCCACCTGAGTGTGGCTGAGCATCATTTTAAATTTTTTGGGGGGTTTTATCTTATATAGTGACAATAATTCAACATTCGCTTTACAGATTTTACTGGCACTGTCATCATTGGGCCTCACAATCTAAATTCACTATCTGTATGTCTTTGTAGTGTTAGTAGAAAAATAATTACTGGGGGTAAAACACTCGCAAACATGGGTAGAACATACGAACTCTTTGAAGATGCTGTCCTGGGTGGGATTGTAACACAGGACTACAGCACTGCAAGACTGCTAATGTTTTTGCATTGACAACTGAATGTTTCTGTGGATGGAAGGCTATCACTGCGATGTAAACCGTGTGCATCACTTCCAGCATGTTTTGACACTGCAGCATGGGCGCGTCCCTTTCTAGGGGGGAAGCAACAGGCAAAATTTACTTTTGCATTGTGTATAGAACACACTGGCAACCCAGTAGTCAGCACTATTTGGAATCATAGCTATACGGGTAACAATCATGTTGAAGATAGTGCTGCAAGAAGGCGCTCATCTGTTGGACTCTTTCATGAGGTCCAACTCAACAGTGTGTTGGTGGCGGTATAACACTCAAGCTTTCTTCCTCCATCCCCTCCTGACAACCACAGATAACGTAGAGGTAATCATTATTGTCTTCATCTCCTATCTGTTGCATGTCCATTACCTCTTCCTTCTCAGCCTATTCCTGGCCCTTCTCCATTTGTTTCTCCCATGACAAATGTCTGTGAGATGACAAACCTGAACTTATAGATATTGTTAACCCTAAAGGTATCTTCCTCTGCTCCCTCCTCTTCCCCCAGGACCACCACCAACACCACACTATTTACAGTGTGCTCGAGCATGTAGATGACAGTAATAGAGATGCTGATGACTGCATCATCACCGCTAACCATCTTTATAGCCATTAAGAAAACATACAGAAGGGTGCAGAGGTCCTTAATCTGTATCCAGTATGCAAGTGTGAATTGCACCACGTCCGTACTGTGTTGTGCCAGGCTATGAAAAATGTCATCCTGCACCAGGTCTTGGTGCTGCTGCCACAGTTGCTGCAACATATGCAGAGTTTAATTCCACCGTGTGGTCATATCGTATATCAATCGGTTAACCAGTAGTCCGAAAGATCTTTATACCAACTGAGGTGGAATGGTGTAAGTCAGCACGACATTGGTTTATGCAGCAGCGCATCCAGGGTGGGACAGTGGCAGAGGAATTGCTGTACTAACAGGTTGATGATGTGAACCATGCAAGGCAGGTGCAGTACGGAGATGGGTAGGGATTCTCTCTGCAGTGTTGGAACGTGTGTTTAATTAAGGCAGAGGTTGAGGGTGCAGGTGTAGGTCCTAGAGGAGGTGGAGGAGGCAGAATCACTGCAGGAACTGTTACAGAGGTTTGTTCCGCGAGCCCTGGGGATTCCAAGACTTGGTGTCTAGTGACACCTTGGTGTCTACTGCTTTAGTTTTCCATCCTCTAGTGTGTGCTAGTTTAGTTCTCCAACCCAAGCTGTTTAGTAGTTTAGTTCTCCAATTCCTGTTGTCTGTTAGTTTAGTTATCCATCGTATGGTGTGTAGTGGTTTAGTTCTACAATCCTAGCTGTTTAGTAGTTTAGTTCTCCAGCCCTGTTGTCCAGTAGTTTAGTTATCCAACTTATGATGTGTAGTGGTTTATTTCTCCATCCCCAAGCTTTCTGTAAGCCTTGGGGATTGCAAGAATTGTGGAGCAGCCCCTTCCCCAACTACCCCTACAGCCAACAGAGTCACCCAGTGTCCAGTCATCTAGATGTAACTCCCCTGTCCATGCTTACTCTTCTAGGTGTCATTGTTGAAATGCACTCTGGCAGGCATAGAATTTTTCAGGAAACAGATGCTGTTGTCTGCGACTTGTTGCTATAGAGCAGGCACTTCTTTCTTAGAGAAGCAATGGTGACTGAGCAATTGGTACTGGGGGGACTGAGATGGCCATCAGCGTTCGGAACTGGTCTGTGTCTATAAGGTAGAAAGGCTGCATTCCAGTGGCCAACAGATTGGAGTGGCCATGCAATAATCACAGAGATCACAGGCCATGAGTCAATAGAAATAAGCACTGTGATTTTTGAAGCAAATAGTTCGGCAGGCTGTTCACAATAAATAGTTCTCCGAAAAGTAATAGTGAGCCTATGGCTTATCCACATCCAGATTACAACACATGGAATATACGTATATCCTGCTGTACGATGACTGCTAACTAGTGATGGGCGAGCACTAAAATGCTCAGGTCGAGCAAATTGGAATACTCAGGTACACGGACAGAATAACGAGCCCAATGTAAGTCTATGGGAGACCGAAGCATTTTTGCTGCGATCCCCCCAGAGGGTCCTTTTAAGGTCTAAATACGTCTGAAAATGATGGAAACACTGCTCAAATGACACGGGGACATCATAGGGATCGCCCCTGGAAGCATTCCTGATGCCTAGTTCACAGCTTTAAACAATGTTGTCAGAGTTTCATGCCATTTTATACCAGTTTAGACGCAGTTGTTTTTGAAGCGTTTTTCAACTTTAACATTGCTTTCAACCAAAACAAATGCATTCACTGGGAAATGCCATTGTAACATTTAAGAACCCTAGCTGGCCATGTGGTGTGTGACACATAAGCAGATACATCTTGTTTCATTTATGAAGGAGGGACTCTGAAAGTCACAGATCCTATTTTTACAGGTGCATCAGGCAGCATTAATCTGCTTAAAAGGCCATTATTAACCCCTTCACCCCCAAGGGTGGTTTGCACGTTAATGACCGGGCCAATTTTTACAATTCTGACCACTGTCTCTTTATGAGGTTATAACTCTGGAACGCTTCAACGGATATTCGCGATTCTGAGATTGTTTTCTCGTGACATATTGTACTTCACGTTAGAAGTAAAATTTCTTCAATATAACTTGCGTTTATTTTTGAAAAAAAACGCAAATATGGCGAAAATTTTTAAAATTTTGCAATTTTCAAACTTTGAATTTTTATTCCCTTAAAACAGAGAAATATGTCACACAAAGTAGTTAAGAAATAACATTTTCCACATGTCTACTTTACATCAGCACAATTTTGGAACCAATTTTTTTTTGTTAGGAAGTTATAAGGGTTAAAAGTTGACCAGCGATTTCTCATTTTTACAACAAAATTTACAAAGCCAATTTTTTTAGGGACCACCTCACATTTGAAGTCACTTTGAGGGGTCTATATGGCAGAAAATACCCAAAAGTGACACCATTCTAAAAACTGCACCCCTCAAGGTACTCAAAACCACATTCAAGAAGTTTATTAACCCTTCAGGTGCTTCACAGGAACTAAAGCAACGTGGAAGGAAAAAATGAATATTTAACTTTTTAGCCACAAAAATGATCTTTAACAAACTTTTTTTTTTATTTTCACAAGGGTAAAAGGAGAAAATGGACAGATAAAGTTGTTATGCAATTTCTCCTGAGCACGCCAATACCCAATATGTTGGGGAAAACCACTGTTTGGGCACACGGCAGAGCTCGTAAGTGAAGGAGCGCCGTTTGACTTTTTCAAACTAAAATTGGCTGGAATTGAGATTGGACGCCATGTCGCGTTTGGAGAACCTCTGATGCGCTTAAACAGTGGAAACCCCCACAAGTGACACCATTTTGGAAACTAGACCCCCTAAGGTACTTATCTAGATCTGTTGTGAGCACTTTGAACCCCCAAGTGTTTCACAAAAGTTTATAATGCCTGGGTGTGAAAAAAAAAAAAAAATTTCCACAAAAGTGATTTTTTAGTCCCAAATTTTTGAATTTTCCCAAGGAAATTGGACCCCAAAAGTTGTTGTCCAATTTGTCCTGAGTACGCTGATACCCCATATGTGGGGGGGAACTGTTTGGGCGCACGGCAGGGCTTGGAAAGGAAGTAGTAACGTTTTGGAATGCAGACGTTGATGGGGGTCATGTTCCGTTTGCAGTGCCCCAGATGAGCCTAAACAGTGGAAACCCCCCACAAGTGACCCCATTTTGGAAGCTAGACCCCCTAAGGAACTTATCTAGATCTTTGGTGAGCACTTTGAACCCCAAAGTGCTTCACACAAGTTTATAATGCCCGGGCGTGAAAATAAAAAAACCTATTTTTTTCCCACAAAAATTATCTTTTAGTTACTAATTTTTTATTTTCCCAAGGGTAACAGGAGAAATTGGACCACATAAGTTGTTGTCCAATTTGTCCTGAGTACGCTGATACCCCATATGTGGGGGGGAACCACTGTTTGGGCGCACGGCAGAGCTCGGAAGGGAAGGAGCACCATTTGACTTTTTCCAACCAAAATTGGCTGGAATTGAGATCGGATGCCATGTTGCATTTGGAGAGCCCCTGATGTGCCTAAACAGTGGAAACCCCCCACAAATGACCCCATTTGGGAAACTAGACCCCTAAGGAACTTATCTAGATCTTTGGTGAGCAAGTGCTTCACACAAGTTTATAACGTAGAGCCGTAAAATTTAAAAATCGTATTTTTTTTACAAAAATGATATTTTCACCCCAATTTTTATTTTTCCAAGGGTAACAAGACTCCAAAAGTTATTGTGCAATTTGTCCTGAGTGTGCTGATACCCCATATGTGGGAGTAAACCACTGTTTGGGTGCATGGCAGAGTTTGGAAGGGAAGGAGCGCCGTCTGACTTTTTCAACGCAGAATTGGCTGGACGCCATGGTGTGTTTGGAGAGCTCCTGATCTGCCTAAACAGTGGAAACCACCATAAATGACACCATTTTGGAAACTAGACCCCTCAAGGAACTTATCTAGATGTGTGGTGAGAACTTTGAACCCCCAGGTGTTTTACTAAAGTTTATAACGTACAGCCGTAAAATAAAAAATCTTTTTTTTTTTTTTACAAAAATGATTTTTTCGCCCCCAATATTTTATTTTCACAAGGGTAACAGAAGAAATTGGAACCCAAAAGTTGTTGTCCAATTTGTCCTGAGTACGCTGATACCCAATATGTGGGAGAAAACTACTGTATGGGTACACGTTGGGGCTCGGAAGGGAAGTAGTGACGTTTTGGATTGCAGACTTTGATGGAATGGTCTGGGGGCGTCATGTCGCATTTGGAGAGCCCCTGATGCGCCTAAACAGTGGAAATCCCCAACAAGTGACCCCATTTTGGAAAATAGACCCCCCAAGGAACTTATCTAGATGTGTGGGGAGCGCTATGAAACCCCAAGTGCTTCACAGAAGTTTATAATGTACAGCCGTAAAAAAAAAAAATCATTTTTTTT
The DNA here is from genome assembly GCA_033576555.1 of Oophaga sylvatica. Taxonomy (NCBI): domain Eukaryota; kingdom Metazoa; phylum Chordata; class Amphibia; order Anura; family Dendrobatidae; genus Oophaga; species Oophaga sylvatica. The sequence continues at coordinate 424,159,429 of JARQOD010000002.1, forward strand.
TTTACAAAAATGATATTTTGTCCCCAGTTTTTTATTTTCCCAAGGGTAACAGAAGAAATAGGACAAATTGCACAATAACTCTTGTGGTCCAGAGTATGCTGATACCCCATATGTGGGAATAAACTACTGTTTGGACGCATGGCAGAGCTCAGAAGTGAAGGAGCACCGTTTGACTTTTTCAACGCAGAATTGGCTGGAATTGAGATCAGATGCCATGTCACATTTGGAGAGCCCCTGATGTGCCTAAACAGCGGAAACCCCCCAATTCTACCTTCAACCCTAACTCCAACACACCCCTAACCCTAGTCCCAACCCTAACCACAACCTAACCCTAACACACCCCTAATCCCAACCCTAACCCTAATCCTAACTTTAGCGCCAACCCTAACCCTAACTTTAGCCGCAACCCTAACCCTAATGGGAAAATGGAAATAAATACATTTTTTTTATTTTATTATTTTTCCCTAACTAAGGGGTGATAAAGGGGGGTTTGATTTACCATTTATAGCGGGTTTTTATGATTGGCAGCTGTCACGCTAAAAGACGCTTTTTATTGCAAAAAATAGTTTTTTGCATCGCCACATTTTGAGAGCTATAATTTTTGCATATTTTTGCCCACAGAGTCATGTGAGGTCTTATTTTTTGCGGTACGAGTTGACGTTTTTATTGGTACCATTTTTGAGCACGTGACATTTTTTGATCGCTTTTTATTTCGATTTTTGGGAGGTTAGAATGAACAAAAATCAGCAATTCATGAATTTCTTTTGGGGGAGGCGTTTTTATCGTTCCGCGTGTGGTAAAATTGATAAAGCAGTTTTATTCTTCGGGTCAGTACAATTATGGCGATACCTCATTTATATCATTTTTTTATGTTTTGGCGCTTTTATAGAATAAAAACAATTTTATATGAAAAATAATTATTTTTGCATCGCTTTATTCTGCGAGCTATAATTTTTTTATTTTTTCGCTGATGATGCTGTATGGTGGTTCGTTTTTTGCGGGACAAGATGACATTTTCAGCGGTATCATGTTTATTTATATCGGTCTTTTTGATCGCGTGTTATTCCACTTTTTGTTCGGCGGTATGATGATAAAGCATTGATTTTTTGCTTTGTTTTTTTTTTTTTAAGGGGTTCAATAAAGGGGTTAACTAGTGGGACAGTTTTATAGGGGGGGTCGTTACGGACGCGGCGATACCAAATATGTGTACTTTTATTGTTTCGTTTTTTTTATTTACAGGAAGAAATGAATTTATTGGGGAATATTTTTTTTTTCTTTTTATTTATTTTGGATTTTTAAAAAAAAAATATGTTTATTTTTAGTTTTTTTTACTTTTTTACTTTGTCCCAGGGTGGGACATCACAGTATTTTATCAGATCGCTGGTGTGACAGTGTGCACAGCACTCTGTCACACCAGCGATCGCACAGGCATAGCTGCAGGCTTCTCAGTGCCTGCTCTCAGCAGGCACTGAGGAAGCCGCCTCCCTCCAGGACCCCGGCGCCATCTTGGATCCGGGTCCTGGGAGGGAGGAAGCCCTCAGAACAGCGCGATCACATCGCGCTGGTCTGAGGGTCTCAGGGGGGCGCGCAGGGAGCCCTCTCCCTGTGCGATTCTTCCCTGTGCCCCAAGTACACCGCGATCATGTTTGATCTCGGTGTGCTAGGGGTTAATGTTCCGGGAGCGGTCCGTGACCGCTCCTGACACACAGTCACGGGTGTCAGCTGTGATAATCAGCTGACACCCGGCGGCGATTAGCTGCGCTCCCTCCTGGAGTGCAGCTGATCGCCTATGACGTACTATCCCGTCCATGGTCAGATTGGCACGGGTTTCATGGACGGGATAGTACGTCTGATGTCAGAGAGGGGTTAAACAGTGGGTCTCCTAAACTGTTATAGCCTATGAAGTGAGTGGATGGGCTGCCAAGAATTACAACGCACCCCAATACCCCTTTCACGAGATGTCCAGGATGGCTTCCATAAAAAATGTTGCATTGAATGCAAGGCCTGCCCTGCTACCAAGTCCTATGCACCCCAATAAGCCTTTGAACCCAGGTACTGGATGGGCCCAGGAAAATCCACTTCACATTATTCATTTTGTCCTCCCATTCTGTTTTTTTTTTTGCATTGACTGCAAGGCCTGTCCTGCTACCAAGTCATATTCTCCCCAATAAGCCTTTGAACCAGGTACTGGATGGGTCCAGGAAAATCCCTTCACATTATTCATTTTGTCCTCCCATTCTGTTTTTTTTTTTGCATTGACTGCAAGGCCTGTCCTGCTACCAAGTCATATTCTCCCCAATAAACCTTTGAACCAGGTACTGGATGGGCCCAGGAAAATCCACTTCACATTGTTCATTTTGTCCTCCCATTCTGTTTTTTTTGCATTAACCGCAAGGCATGCCCTGCTACCAATAAATATGCACCCCAATAAGCCTTGGAACCCATTTACTGGATGGGCCAAGGAAAATCCACTTCACATTATTCATTTTGTCCTCCTATTCTGTTGTTTTGTATTGACTGCAAGGCTTGCCCTGCTACCAAGTCATATGCACCCCAATAAGCCCAATCCCCCCTTGAAAGAAATATAGAGGAGGGCCTCTTAACAAAAAATGTTCCATTATAAAGGAGCAGGTCTCCTAGACTTGTAATTCCCATACCCTAAGTGTGTTGGATGGCCAACATTTTCCTCTGTGGGGTGCAACTCAACCTTTTCCATAACAAGTATTTAGCACCCAGCAAAAACACCCACCCTTGTTAGGATCTTGAAAATGGCTGTAGCAACATGGAACACGTTACCCCTCTTGATCTAGTGGTGATGAGACGTGGAGGAAGGCCGGATTAAAACTAGGCCCAATTTAAAGGAGCGGGTCTCCTAGACTTGGAATGCCCATACACTAAGTGTGTTGGCTGGCAAACATTTTCCCCTGTGAGGTACACCTCAACCTTTTCCATAAAAGTATTTAACGCCCAGAAAAAACACCCACCCTTGTTAGGATTTTGACAATGGCTGTAGCAGCAAGGAACATGTTAACTGTTGTGAACACATTTGGTCTGGCTTCTGAGTTTGGGCTCCCTCTGGGTGTGCTGTGGTAATGGAGCTGGTCAGGCTGACAGGAGTCGATCACCTGAAAAGGATGATTGGAGATCAGGTGTTTCTGACTGGGAGATATAAGTGAGCAGCCTTTCCTTGGTTGCTGCCGATGATTTTGGTTTTCTTCTGAGCCTTCTGGAAGTCAGCTTGTTCCCTGCTTTGTCCTGCATCTTTCAGATAAGTTATGCGTCTGTTTTAACCGGTGGTATTTTGTCCGTTTTTCTTTTCTCTGCTTTGCTGGTGTGAGTACAGCCGGTTTCACTGCTGGAACCCGTGCTGGACTCTGTTTTCCTTTGCCAAAGCTTATTTCAGTCTCCTGTTATTTCAGTATCTGTTGGTTTGCGTCCAGTTCACACCAGAGTTCTGATTTAGTGGGGGAGAGGTCGTGTGGCCTCAGTATTTTTGCATGTCATACATGTTGGAATTTTTCTTAGGGTTTTTGCTGGATTGCAGACAGTATCCTTTTCTTTCCTGTTCTATCTAGACAGTTTGGGCCCTAGCATTTGCTTTTTCAATTTTCTGCCTGTGTTTTGTGCTTCATCTGTCTCACCGACAATATATGTTTGGGGTCTATCTATTCCTTTGGTGCTCTACTACGGGGCAGTTAGCTTTCCCCTTTCTCTCTTTAGGCTTAGTTAACTTTTTGGCTGTGTCGAAGCGTCTAGGTCATCGTAGGTACGTCCCACGGCTAATTCTAGTTGTGTTGTCAGTTTAGGGGTCTGCAATCCGCTAAGTTACCAACCTCTCTGGGTGTTTGGTCGCATAGCCTATTTTTGTATCATCCTCCTCGGTTACCAAATCATAACAGAATCACCGGCCTGACTGTAGATTCTAGGGTACTTCAAAGAAGGTAAGAATAGTAAAAAAAAAAAAAAAGTTCAGAATTTTTTATATATTTTTTCCTCTTTTTCTCTGGGGGCCATAGGAGGATTTTTTCTTCAATGGAGGCTAAGCATTTGTCTGATCGTGCTGAAGTTTGGAGAATTTCTGCCTATCTCGCTCAGTTGTCTACCGTAGAACCTAAGATCCCTATTCCTGATTTGTTTTCTGGGGATTGGTCTAAATTTTTGAAATTTAAAAATAATTGTAATTTGTTTTAATTGTTTTATGCCTTGAAACCTAATTCCTCGGGGAACTTGGTGCAGCAGATTAAAATTGTCATCTCCCTGTTGCGCGGCGACCCTCAGGACTGGGCTTTTTCCCTGACACTTGGGGATCCTGTTTTGGCTAATGTGGATGCGTTTTTTCAAGCTCTGGGGTTGTTGTATGATGAACCTAATGTTATTGATCAAGCTGACAAAACCTTATTGGCATTGAACCAGGGTCTGGAAGCGGCAGAGTTATATTGTCAGAAATTCCGAAAGTGGGCAGTCCTTACTAAATGGAACGATGATGCCCTAGCGGCTCTTTTTCGGAAAGGTCTGGCAGAGACCGTAAAAGATGTTATGGTGGGATTTCCTGTCCCCTCTGGTCTCAACGACTCTATGTCATTAGCCATTCAAATTGACAGACGTTTATGTGAACGTAAAACTATGCGAGAGGCAGTGTTGCCTTTCGAACAAACCTCTGAGTCCATGCAATGTGATAGGGTTGTTTCTAGGGCTCAACGTCAAGAGTTTAGAAGGCGTAATAAGTTGTGCTTCTTTTGTGGGGACGCCTCTCATACTATTTCCGTCTGCCCTAAGCGGGAAAAACGTTTTGCTCACTCATTTGTTTTGGGCAATGTACAGCCTAAATTCCTCTTGACGGTTACCTTGATCTGCTCCTCATCTTCATTTTCTGCTAAGGCTTTTGTTGATTCAGGAGAAGCCTTGAACCTGATTGATTTTGACTTTTCTAAACGTTGTGGTTTTCCCATGGTACCCCTGCGGACTCCTATTCCTTTGAGGGGTATTGATGCTACCACTTTAGAGGAGAATAAACCCAGTTTTGGACCCAGGTGATAATGCGGGTAGCCCCAGACCACGAAGAGAATTGTAAATTTTTGGTGTTACATAATTTACATGACATTATTGTACTCGGTTTTCCTTGGTTGCAGACCCATAATCCTGTTCTGAATTGGAAGTCTGTGTCTGGGGTTAGTTGGGGTTGTCAATGTGTTCATAGTGATACTCCTGTTTTCTCTACCTCTCCCCAGTCTCAGGATGTCCCTGACTATTTGGCTGATTTCTCTGATGTGTTTAGTGAATTTAAGTCTGCGTCCTTGTCTCCTCACAGGAGCTATGATTGCGTGATCGAGTTATTGCCCGGTTGTAAAATTCCCAAGGGTCGGCTCTTTAACCCCTTCCCGACCTGTGACGCCACGTAGGCGTCATGAAAGTCAGTGCTAATCCGACCCATGACGCCTATGTGGCGTCATGAAAGGATCGCGTCCCTGCAGGTCGGGAGACCGGGGTCACTTAAAGGTCACCCGACCCGCAGTTACAGGACCCTTTGTGCTTCACCACAGGGGGGTTGGCTTAACCCCCCCGTGGCCACGATCGCTCTGATTGGCTGTTAAAAGTGAAACAGCCAATCAGAGCAATCTGTAATATTTCACCAATTTAATTGGTGAAATATTACAATCCAGCCATGGCCGATGCTGCAATAGCATCTGCCATGGCTGGACACCGAGCCCTGACCCCCCCACACGGATTCACGGCGGCGATCGGCCGCCGCCACCGAAAGATGGCAGCGATCGGTCACCGCCGTCACTAACAGCTCCCCTCCTCCTTTGCTCCGGTGCCCCCACCTTCCGATCCCCCCACCTAACCTTCCGACCACCCTACTCACCTCTCCCGATCCACCGATGTCCCTGGATCGGTCCCGGCGTCCGCCCGGGCCTCTTCATGGGCGCCGCCATCTTGGAAAATGGCGGGCGCATGCGCAGTGCGCCCGCCGGCCGGCGCATGCGCAGTGCGCCCCCCAGTGTCCAAAAATTTATTTTGATCACTGTGATAAACTGTCACAGTGATCAAAATAAAAAAAAGTAAATGAACCCCCCCTTTATCATAGGTAGGGACAAATAAAAAAAATAAAGATTTTTTTTTTTTCTTCCTTTTTTTTTTCCTATTAGGCCCTGTGCACACGTTGCTGATTTTGCTGCGGATCCACGGTGTATTTTGCTGCGGATCCGCGGTGGATTTCGCTGCTGATCCGCGGCGGATCAGCAGCGAAATCAGCCGCGGATGCGTAGCGATATCCGCCGCAGATCAGCAGCGAAATCCGCCGCAGATTTCGCTGCGGATCCGCGGCGGATTTCGCTGCTGATCCGCGGCTGATTTCGCTGCTGATCCGCGGCGGATTTCGCTGCGGATCCGCGGCGGATTTCGCTGCGGATCCGCGACTGATTTCGCTGCGGATCCGCGGCGGATTTCGCTGCTGATCCGCGGCTGATTTCGCTGCTGATCCGCGGCGGATTTCGCTGTGGATTCGCGACTGATTTTGCTGCGGATCCGCGACTGATTTCGCTGCGGATCCGCGACTGATTTCGCTGCGGATCCACAGCGGATTTCGCTGCGGATCCGCAGCGGATTTCGCTGCTGATTTGCTGCTGATCCGCGGCGGATTTCGCTGCGGATTCGCGACTGATTTCGCTGCGGATCCGCGACTGATTTCGCTGCGGATCCGCGACTGATTTCGCTGCGGATCCACAGCGGATTTCGCTGCGGATCCGCAGCGGATTTCGCTGCTGATTCGCTGCGGATCCGCGGCTGATTTCGCTGCGGATCCGCAGCGGATTTCGCTACTGATTCGCTGCGGATCCGCGGCTGATTTCGCTGCGGATTCGCAGCGGATTTCGCTGCTGATTCGCTGCTGATCCGCGGCGGATTTTGCTGCGGATTCGCGACTGATTTCGCTGCGGATCCGCGACTGATTTCGCTGCGGATCCGCGACTGATTTCGCTGCGGATCCACAGGGAATTTCGCTGCGGATCCGCAGCGGATTTCGCTGCTGATTCGCTGCGGATCCGCGGCTGATTTCGCTGCGGATCCGCAGCGGATTTCGCTACTGATTCGCTGCGGATCCGCGGCTGATTTCGCTGCTGATCCGCGACTGATTTCGCTGCGGATCCGCGACTGATTTCGCTGTGGATCCGCGGCTGATTTCGCTGCTGATTCGCGGCGGATTTCGCTGCTGATCCACGGCGGATTTCGCTGCTGATCCGCTGCGGATTTCGCTGCAGATCCGCTGCGGATTTCGCTGCGGATCCACGACTGATTTTGCTGCTGATTCGCTGCGGATCCGCAGCGGATTTCGCTGCTGATCCGCGACTGATTTTGCTGCTGATTCGCTGTGGATCCGCAGTAGATTTCGCTGCTGATCCGCGGCTGATTTCGCTGCTGATCCGCGGCTGATTTCGCTGCTGATCCGCGGCGGATTTCGCTGCTGATCCGCGGCGGATTTCGCTGCTGATCCGCGACTGATTTTGCTGCTGATTCTTTCGCTGCTGATCCGCGGCTGATTTCGCTGCTGATCCGCGGCTGATTTTGCTGCGGATCCGCGACTGATTTAGCTGCGGATTCGCGACTGATTTCGCTGCGGATCCGCGACTGATTTCGCTGCGGATCCGCGGCGGATTTCGCTGCTGATCTGCGGCGGATTTCGCTGCTGATCCGCGGCGGATTTTGCTGCGGATCCGCGGCTGATTATCTGCTGATTCATCTGCGCTAGCGGGTATAGCATAACGCGATCGCGTTATGCTATACCGTCACCAGCCGGTCATTGCTACGTGTTGAACGGGCTGGTAAAACGCAATATGAACCCAGCCTTAGGGTTAGAACTAGGGTTAGGGTTAGCATTAGGGTTAAGGTTAGAATTACGGATAGGGTTGGAATTTGGGTTAGGGTTGGAATTAGGGTTAGGGTTGGAATTAGGGTTAGGCTTGTAGTTAGGTTTATGGTTAGAGTTGGGATTAGGGTTAGGGTGTGTTGGGGTTAGGGTTATGATTAGGGTTTGTATTAGGGTTAGGTGTGTGTATGGGTTAGGGTTGGGGTTAGGGGTGTGTTGGGGTTAGGGTTGGAGTTAGAATTGAGGGGTTTCCACTATTTAGGCACATCAGGGGTCTCCATACGCGACATGGCGCCACCATTGATTCCTGCAAATTTTGCGTTCAAAAGTCAAACAGTGCTCCCTTTATTCCAAGCCCCGACGTATGCCCAAACAGTGGTTTATCCCCACATATGAGGTATCAGCGTACTCGGGAAAAATTGCACAACAACTTTGGGGGTTCTAATTTCTCCTGTTAACATTGGGAAAAAAAATTGGGGACTAAAAATTATTTTTGTGGAAAAAAAATGATTTTATATTTTCATGACTCTGCGTTATAAACTTCTGTGAAGGACTTGGAGATTCAAAGTGCTTATCACACATCTATAGGAGTTCCTTGGGGGATCTAGTTTCCAAAATGGGGTCACTTGTGGGGAGTTTCTACTGTTTAGGCACATCAGGGACTCTGCAAACGTAACATGACGCCCGAAGACCATTCCATCAAGTGGGCATTTCAAAACGTCACTACTTCCCATCCGAGCCCCGACGTGTGCCCATACAGTAGTTTTCTCCCACATATGGGATATCAGCATACTCAGGACAAATTGGACAACAACTTTTGGGGTCTAATTTCTCATGTTACCCTTGGGAAAATAAAAAAATTGGGGACTAAAAGATCCTGATTGTGGAAAAAATATGATTTTTTTATTTTCATGCCCGGGCGTTATAAACTTCTGTGTAGCCCTTGGGGGTTCAAAGTGCTCACCACACATCGAGATAAGTTCTTTGCCGGGTCTAGTTTCCAAAATGGGGTCACTTGTGGGGAGTTTCTACTGTTTAGGCACATCAGGGGCTCTGCAAACGTAACAAGATGCCCGCAGACCATTCCATCAAGTCGGCATTTCAAAGCGTCACTACATCCCTTCTGAGCCCTGACGTGTGCCCAAACAGTGGTTCCCCCCCACATATGGGGTACTAGCGTACTCAGGAGAAACTGGACAACAACTTTTGGGGTCCAATTTCTCCTGTAACCATTGTGAAAATAAAAAACAGTGGGCTAAAAATAATTTTTTGAGAAAAAAAAATGATTTTTTATTTTCACGGCTCTGCGTTATAAACTTCTGTGAAGCACCTGGGGGTTCAAAGTGCTCACTATGCATCTAGATAAGTTCCTTAGGGCGTCTAGTTTCCAAAATGGGGTCACTTGTGGGGGAGCTCCAATGTTTAGGCACACAGGAACTCTCCAAATGCGACGTGGCAACCGCTAAATATTCCAGCATATTTTCCATTCAAAAAGTCAAATGGCGCTCCTTCCCTTCTGAGCCCTGCAGTGCGCCCAAACAGTGGTTTATGACCACATATGAGGTATCTGTGTACTCAGGAGAAATTGCCCAACAAATTTTAGGATCCAATTTATACTGTTGCCCATGTGAAAATGAAAATAACTGAGGCTAAAAGAAAATTTTTGTGAAAAAAAAGTACTTTCTTTTATTTACGGATCAATTTGTGAAGCACCTGGGGGTTCAAAGTGCTCACTATGCATCTAGATAAGTTCCTTAGGGGGTCTAGTTTCCAAAATGGGGTCACTTGTGGGGGAGCTCCAATGTTTAGGCACACAGGGACTCTCCAAATGCGACATAGCAACCGCTAAATATTCCAGCATATTTTCCATTCAAAAAGTCAAATGGCGCTCCTTCCCTTCTGAGCCCTGCCGTGCGCCCAAACAGTGGTTTATGACCACATATGAGGTATCTGTGTACTCAGGAGAAATTGCCCAACAAATTTAGGATCCAATTTATACTGTTGCCCATGTGAAAATGAAAATAACTGAGGCTAAAAGAAAATTTTTGTGAAAAAAAAGTACTTTCTTTTATTTACGGATCAATTTGTGAAGCACCTGGGGGTTCAAAGTGCTCACTATGCATCTAGATAAGTTCCTTAGGGGGTCTAGTTTCCAAAATGGGGTCACTTGTGGGGGAGCTCCAATGTTTAGGCACACAGGGACTCTCCAAATGCGACATGGCAACCGCTAAATATTCCAGCATATTTTCTATTCAAAAAGTCAAATGGCGCTCCTTCCCTTCTGAGCCCTGCCGTGCGCCCAAACAGTGGTTTATGACCACATATGAGGTATCTGTGTACTCAGGAGAAATTGCCCAACAAATTTTACGATCCAATTTATACTGTTGCCCATGTGAAAATGAAAAAAACTGAGGCTAAAAGAAAATTTTTGTGAAAAAAAAGTACTTTCTTTTTTTTACGGATCAATTTGTGAAGCACCTGGGGGTTCAAAGTGCTCACTATGCATCTAGATAAGTTCCTTAGGGGGTCTAGTTTCCAAAATGGGGTCACTTGTGGGGGAGCTCCAATGTTTAGGCACACAGGGACTCTCCAAATGCGACATGGCAACCGCTAAATATTCCAGCATATTTTCCATTCAAAAAGTCAAATGGCGCTCCTTCCCTTCTGAGCCCTGCCGTGTGCCCAAACAGTGGTTTATGACCACATATGAGGTATCTGTGTACTCAGGAGAAATTGCCCAACAAATTTTAGGATCCAATTTATACTGTTGCCCATGTGAAAATGAAAAAACTGAGGCTAAAAGAAAATTTTTGTGAAAAAAAAGTACTTTCTTTTTTTTACAGATCAATTTGTGAAGCACCTGGGGGTTCAAAGTGATCACTATGCATCTAGATAAGTTCCTTAGGGGGTCTAGTTTCCAAAATGGGGTCACTTGTGGGGGAGCTCTAATGTTTAGGCACACAGGAACTCTCCAAATGCGACATGGCAACCGCTAAATATTCCAGCATATTTTCCATTCAAAAAGTCAAATGGCGCTCCTTCCCTTCTGAGCCCTGTCGTGCGCCCATACAGTGGTTTATGACCACATATGAGGTATCTGTGTACTCAGGAGAAATTGCCCAACAAATTTTAGGATCCATTTTATCCTGATGCCCATGTAAAAATGAAAAAATTGATGCTAAAAGAAAATTTTTGTTGGAAAAATTAAAATGTCCATTTTTTCCTTCCACGTTGCTTTAGTTACTGTGAAGCACCTGAAGGGTTAATAATCTTCTTGAATGTAGATTTGAGTAGCTTGAGGGGTGCAGTTTTTATAAAGGTGTCACTTTTGGGTATTTTCTGCCATATAGACCCCTCAAAGTGACTTCAAATGTGAGGTGGTCCCTAAAAAAAATGGTTTTGTAAATTTTGCTCTAAAAATGAGAAATCGCTGGTCAACTTTTAACCCTTATAACTTCCTAACAAAAAAAAATGTTGTTCCCAAAATTGTGCTGATGTAAAGTAGACATGTGGGAAATGTAATTTATTAACTATTTTGTGCCACATAACTCTCTGGTTTAACAGAATAAAAATTAAAAATTTGAAAATTACAAAATTTTCAGAATTTTCGCCAAATTTCCATTTTTTTCACAAATAAACGCAAAAATTATCGACCTAAATTTACCACTACCATAAAGCCCAATATTCACGAAAAAACATTCTCAGAATCGCTAGGATCCGTTGAAGCGTTCCTGAGTTATTACCTCATAAAGGGACACTGGTCAGAATTGCAAAAAATGGCAAGGTCTTTAAGGTCAAAATAGGCTGGGTCTTGAAGGGGTTAATTTATCTGTACCTGAACATGATGCCATGCGATCTTATATCAAAGAGTCATTGGAGAAGTGCCATATCAGACCGTCTTCTTCGCCTTTGGGTGCCGGCTTTTTCTTTGTGGCCAAGAAGGATACCTCATTGAGGCCATGTTTTGACTATCGTCTCCTCAATAAAATCACTGTTAAATATCAGTACCCGTTACCCCTGATTTCCGATTTATTCTCCAGAGTGAAAAGTGCTAGTTGGTTTGCCAAGCTTGACCTTAGGGGGGCGTATAATCTTATTCGCACTAAGCAAGGGGATGAATGGAAGATGCCATTTAATACTCATGAGGGACATTTTGTGTACTTAGTGATGCCTTTTGGGCTCACTAATGCCCCTTCCGTCTTCCAATCTTCCATGAACGATATTTTCCGGGATTTTGAGGACAAGTTTTTGATCATTTATTTGGACAATATTTAGATTTTTTCCAATGACTGGGATTCTCATGCGGAACATGTTCAGACTGTATTCCGGATTTTGAAAGAAAATGCTTTATATGTTAAGGGACCGAAATGTCTCTTTGGCGAACAAAATTTTAGTTTTTGGGATTTATTTTGTCCCCGTCCGCTATTGAAATGGACCCGGTCAAGGTTCAGGCCATTTATGATTGGGTTCAGCCCACTTCCTTGAAGGCTCTTCAGAAATTTTTAGGTTGTGCTAATTTTTACCGTAAATTCATAAGTAATTTTTCTGGTATTGTGAAACCACTGACGGATTTGACCAAAAAGGGCGCTGATGTAGTTAATTGGTCTCCAGAGGCAGTTTCGGCGTTTCAGGAGCTTAAGCGGAGATTCACTTCTGCTCCTGTTCTACGGCAACCTGATGTTTCCCATTTCAGGTGGAGATAAATGCTTAGGAGATTGGTGCAGGAGCCGTTTTGTCTCAAACAGATCCGGCAACCTCTAATATTAACCCTTGTGCCTTCTTTTCTCGGAAATTTTCCCCATCTGAACTTAATTATGATGTGGGGAATCGGGAATTATTGGCTATGAATTATTGGCTACTTCCAATAGGTGGTGCTATAGAGTACAAGTCCTCTTTGTTTGAAGAGGCAATTTGCATATTAAAATTTCCCATAGGAGCATTGCACGGCGAATAAGCCTCCTTACCTCGACACGCCAGAGCTGGTATGTCACTCTCCACAAGGAGAAACCTTACCCCCTAGACCTTAGTCCTGAGCCTCTCATCTAGCCAAATCAGATCTCTCCTACTTTGCACTGACGAGGACCAATAGTCCAAAACACCGTGTCTGCAAATGGAGATTCTGATTTGGCTTTTATCCTAAGTCATATTACAAGACTCGTTAAAGGGTTGATTGTGACTTGTAGGATCGCTATTTCCAATAGGTGGCGCTATAGAGTACAAGTCCTCTTTGTTTGAAGAGGCAATTTGCATATTAAAATTTCCCATAGGAGCATTGCACGGCGAATAAGCCTCCTTACCTCGACACGCCAGAGCTGGTATGTCACTCTCCACAAGGAGAAACCTTACCCCCTAGACCTTAGTCCAGAGCCTCTCATCTAGCCAAATCAGATCTCTCCTACTTTGCACTGACGAGAACCAATAATCCGAAACACCGTGTCTGCAAATGGAGATTCTGATTTGGCTTTTATCCTAAGTCATATTACAAGACTCGTTAAAGGGTTGATTGTGACTTGTAGGATCGCTACTTCCAATAGGTGGCGCTATAGAGTACAAGTCCTCTTTGTTTGAAGAGGCAATTTTCATATTAAAATTTCCCATAGGAGCATTGCACGGCGAATAAGCCTCCTTACCTCGACACGCCAGAGCTGGTATGTCACTCTCCACAAGGAGAAACCTTACCCCCTAGACCTTAGTCCAGAGCCTCTCATCTAGCCAAATCAGATCTCTCCTACTTTGCACTGACGAGGACCAATAGTCCGAAACACCGTGTCTGCAAATGGAGATTCTGATTTGGCTTTTATCCTAAGTCATATTACAAGACTCGTTAAAGGGTTGATTGTGACTTGTAGGATCGCTACTTCCAATAGGTGGCGCTATAGAGTACAAGTCCACTTTGTTTGAAGAGGCAATTTGCGTATTAAAATTTCCCAGAGGAGCATTGCCGGCGAATAAGCCTCCTTACCTCGACACGCCAGAGCTGGTATGTCACTCTCCACAAGGAGAAACCTTACCCCTAGACCTTAGTCCAGAGCCTCTCATCTAGCCAAATCAGATCTCTCCTACTTTGCACTGATGAGGACCAATAGTCCGAAACACCATGTCTGCAAATGGAGATTCTGATTTGGCTTTTATCCTAAGTCATATTACAAGACTCGTTAAAGGGTTGATTGTGACTTGTATGATCGCTACTTCCAATAGGTGGCGCTATAGAGTACAAGTCCTCTTTGTTTGAAGAGGCAATTTGCATATTAAAATTTCTCAGAGGAGCATTGCACGGCGAATAAGCCTCCTTACCTCGACACGCCAGAGCTGGTATGTCACTCTCCACAAGGAGAAACCTTACCCCCTAGACCTTAGTCCTGAGCCTCTCATCTAGCCAAATCAGATCTCTCCTACTTTGCACTGACGAGGACCAATAGTCCGAAACACCGTGTCTGCAAATGGAGATTCTGATTTGGCTTTTATCCTAAGTCATATTACAAGACTCGTTAAAGGGTTGATTGTGACTTGTATGATCGCTACTTCCAATAGGTGGCGCTATAGAGTACAAGTCCTCTTTGTTTGAAGAGGCAATTTGCATATTAAAATTTCCCAGAGGAGCATTGCACGGCGAATAAGCCTCCTTACCTCGACACGCCAGAGCTGGTATGTCACTCTCCACAAGGAGAAACCTTACCCCTAGACCTTAGTCCAGAGCCTCTCATCTAGCCAAATCAGATCTCTCCTACTTTGCACTGACGAGGACCAATAGTCCGAAACACCGTGTCTGCAAATGGAGATTCTGATTTGGCTTTTATCCTAAGTCATATTACAAGACTCGTTAAAGGGTTGATTGTGACTTGTAGGATCGCTACTTCCAATAGGTGGCGCTATAGAGTACAAGTCCTCTTTGTTTGAAGAGGCAATTTGCATATTAAAATTTCCCAGAGGAGCATTGCACGGCGAATAAGCCTCCTTACCTCGACACGCCAGAGCTGGTATGTCACTCTCCACAAGGAGAAACCTTACCCCCTAGACCTTAGTCCTGAGCCTCTCATCTAGCCAAATCAGATCTCTCCTACTTTGCACTGACGAGGACCAATAGTCCGAAACACCGTGTCTGCAAATGGAGATTCTGATTTGGCTTTTATCCTAAGTCATATTACAAGACTCGTTAAAGGGTTGATTGTGACTTGTAGGATCGCTACTTCCAATAGGTGGCGCTATAGAGTACAAGTCCTCTTTGTTTGAAGGGCAATTTGCATATGGCTATGAAGTGGGCATTTGAAGAGTGGAGACATTTGTTGGAGGGAGCCAAACATCAGGTTGTGGTCCTTACCGACCAAAAGAACTTGATCTATCTCGAATCAGCCAAGCGAATGAATCCTAGACAGGCCAGGTGGGCCTTGTTTTTCACGCGTTTTAATTTTGTGGTCTCCTTTCTTCCGGGCACTAAGAATATTAAGGCGGATGCCCTCTCTAGGAGTTTCTTTGTGGATTCTCCTGATGTGACTGAGCCTACTACCATTCTAAATGAGGTGTGGTTCTTTCCGCTATCTCACCCGATTTAAGACTTGCTGTGAGGAACTCAGCCGGCCGCCACACGGTAGCCCGGGTATCACAGCTTCTGATACCACCGCCACTACCAAATGTGACGGACGATCCCTTTCCTCCCACGTCACCAATGGGACGTAACTCCACAGGTACAGCTCTCCGGCGCCCCCCTTTGTCTCTCAGGTCAGTAAGAGAACTGCACCTAGAGCAAATGGCCGCCGGGGAAGGTGTCCTGTTACCCACTGGGTATTCTAAGATTCGTGATCAGAGTAAAAGCATCAGCCCAAGATTAATTTTATGGTTTAATTTGCCTTAAGGGCACACTAGATAATTACAGAAATATACAGTAAAGCTATACAACGTAATTACAATGGATTTGCAGTCAGAGTAAGAATACAACAATAATGTACAAGGCTTAAAGGTATAAGCTATAGATCAATATTACCGGGTTGTATGGTCATGGGGAGGCATGGAGCTCTGCGTTCCCCAGGTGAAAGTCTTCAGTTGCTGGACAGCCCCCAATGCATGTGCTGCAGCTCCATTTGGCAAGTCTGTCCCTGGTGCTTCTGTGTGTGAAAATGGAATGAGAGGCCAGCCTCTTCTTGGCTACAGCTTTTAAACCTGCTAGGCCCTTCCCCATTTGCTTTGAAGCACGCATATTAACTGGCCTGCAATTCATATGGAGCAGGAAACAATGGCTTGAGCTTGAGCTATTTACCATACGACTGACCATCTTATTCAGACCCTGGCCTAAACCAATTAGCATGTAAAGGCCTATTGATTCATAGTGGACATCAAAGCTGGCCGTACTGAATATGCTAATAGGCCCTGTGTAGCTAAAAGTCTGTGGCTGTGTGAACTGACAAAATGGAGGCTGGTACAGGCCCTATACAAAATGGTGGCGGTCCCGACCTCACACCTCCCTGCTTTTGAGGGCGCTAGGGGGTATCACATTCCTGTGTTCCCCCGTGCGCCCTACCGCACCCTCTCTTTGGCTAGGGTGGCAGATCCACGAGGATTTCTGACTCTCTGTCCTCTGAAAGGTTGCACACTGGTTGGGCATAAGCCTCCCGCTCATGGTGGGCCTTCATCATGTTCACATGGAAGGCCTTACTCCTTCCACGGGCGTGGTCCAGGGTGACCAGGTAGGTGACGGCGTTGAGCTGCTCGTGCACGAGGTATGGACCCTCCCAGGCCGCCTGAAGCTTGTTTTGGGGTACGGGGACCAGTACCCACACCTTTTGACCCACCTGGTAGGTCCGCTCACAAGCATTCTGGTCGTACCATCGCTTCTGGTCAGCCTGAGCTTGGGCCATATTGTCATGCACCAGCCGTGTCAAGGCCATCATTCGGTCCCGGAAGCGCACGACATACTCAATGACCGACACTCCAGGGTGGCTAAATCCCCTTCCCATGCTTCCTTCACCAGAGCAAGGGGCCCCCGTACACGTCGCCCGTACAGGAGCTCAAAGGGGGAGAACCCCGTTGAGGCCTGTGGAACCTCCCGGTAGGCAAACAGCAGGTGTGGGAGATACCGCTCCCAGTCTCTCCCGTGGGAGTCGACCAACATCTTCAGCATCTGCTTTAAGGTGCCATTGAACCGCTCACACAAGCCATTGGTCTGTGGGTGATACGGGCTGGCCACCAGATGTTGCACCTGTACCTGCTTACAGAGAGACTCCATCAGCTGCGACATGAACTGGGTCCCTCGGTCGGTGAGCATTTCCTTTGGAAACCCCACTCTGGAGAAAATCTCCAGTAAGGCAGTGGCCACTTTGTCGGCCCGAATGGACGACAAAGCTACCGCCTCCGGGTACCGGGTGGCATAGTCCACTACCGTTAGTATGAAGCATTTCCCGGAGCGGCTGGGAGTGGACAGAGGTCCAATGAGATCCACAGCCACCCTCGAGAAAGGCTCTTCGATGATGGGCAGAGTTACCAGTGGGGCTTTGGGGCGAGGCCCCGCCTTCCCCACCCTCTGACAGGTGTCACACGAATGGCAGTAGGCTATCACCTCGGTCCTCATTCCAGGCCAGTAGAAATGCTGAGCTAGCCTGGCCCTGGTTTTAGTGATCCCTAAGTGTCCGGCCATTGGAATCTCGTGTGCGATCCGCAACAATTCCGCCCTGAACGGATGGGGCACCACTAACTGTCGGTCCCTGGGCCACGCCTCCTGTGAACCCTGCTGGACCGTTACCCGGTACAGCCGTCCCTGGTCCCAAACCACTCGCTCGCGGTCGGACTCCAGGGGAGGCTGTGCCGCCTGTTCCTTGAGAGTCTTCAGGCTAGGGTCAGCTTCCAACGCTGCCTGAAATCCCTGACTAGATATGGCAAGAATTGATGAAACTGCCCTGTCCTCTGTCAGTTCCCCGGGATCTGTCTCCTGGCTACTGTCTGACTCGGCAGCCACTTGGTCAGAGAGGGGGAAACCGTCGGACCTCCGCGAGGCTCCTTGGGCTTCAGCGCTCCCACTCCTGGTAACAGCGGCCACGACCGCTGGGACCACGGGTAGCGCCCGCTTTCCCTCGTCCCCTGACCAAGTCGCCGGGTCAGGCAGACTTCCCTGACTTCCTGACATCCCGGATGTGGGGAACTCCTGCCCTGGGGTCTTACCTGGTGGCTCCTCTCCCGGGATGCCCCCTCCCCCCATGGCCTGTTCCTCTTCCTGCAGGGGCCCTAGACTCAGCAGGCTGGATTCACTTAGGGGCCCTACACTGCCCATAGCAGCCCCTCCCTCCACCTCTGAGCTCTCCCCTACAGCCTCCTCACCTGTCCTCACTGTGAGCCCTGTGTGTGTAGTGTCAGTGCATGGCTTACCATCAGGTTTCACTCCCTCCTCCACTGTTGGAGGCACATTCAATACATTAACATTAGCATTCACAGTAGAGTCATGACATTCTTGGGGAGCCGGACTTGGGGGTTCAGTGGCCACATACTGGGACACTAGCCGCCCCAAATCGGTCCCAAGCAACACATTTGCAGGAATATTCGGCGTTACTCCCACCTCCCGCATCCCCCTCCCGGCACCCCAATCCAAATACACCTTGGCAACGGGCAGCGCCGGTTCAACGCCTCCAATTCCGGAGACGGAAAGGGTTTTCCCAGGTACCAAGTCTTGAGGGGACACCACCTCAGGGCGTACCAGGGTTCGTTCAGCGCCTGTGTCCCGCAGTCCCATGACCGCTGAGCGGCCGATGGTGACGGGTTGGTAATTGTCTAGGGACCTCCCACCACCCCCTCCCACACACAAAACAGTGGACGGTTTCTGGGACAGGGATGGGGCCTTCTGGCGCTGGGGACATGCAGCCTTAAAGTGTCCTGGCTGATTGCAATTATGGCAACGTCTGGGTTCTGTTCCTGGCCTGGAGAGGGCAGCCGGGGGGTACACCCCTTGCACTCTGGGGGCTGGATATGGGGCGGGGGCAGGATTGGGCTTACCCCCTCTCCAGGTGCTGCTGGCAGGCTTCTTTGGCTCCGGCGCCCTGTTGTTGGCATACTCGTCTGCTAGGGCGGCTGTAGCAGAAGCCCCCTTTGGTTTCCGATCACGGAGGAACTGCTGGAGGTCCTCTGGGCAGTTCCACAAGAATTGCTCCACGACAAACAGTTCCTGGACCTCCTGGCGGGTAGTGAGCTCTAGACCCGAGGTCCAGTGCTCCGCAGCTCTCAGCAGGGCCCGCATGTGGTCGGTCCAGGTGTCCTTTGAACCCCGCTGCAGGCTCCTGAACTTCCTGCGGTACGACTCCGGGGTGAGGTTGTAGTGCTGGATCAGGGCCCGCTTGATGCTGTTGTAGTCCTGCTCCTCCCCGGCAGGTAAGTCCCCCAAAACTTCCAGGGACTTACCCCTCAAACGGGGGGTCAGGTACCTTGCCCACTGATCCAGGGCCAGATGATGTTGGAGGCATGTCCTCTCAAAAGCAAGCAGAAAGGAATCCAGGTCTCCATCCTTTTCAAATAAGGGAAAGTCCTCCGCCCGGACCTTGGAAGCCCTTGTCTCCGGTGGGCCTGGTGCGTCCAGTGGGGGCCCGTGCTGAGCCATCTCCAGTCGGTGCCGGCGCTCCGCAGCTTCACGGCGTTCTGTATGCTCACGCTCCGCTGCTCTCTCTGCTGCTGCTTGCTCCTGCTCTGCTGCTGCTTGCTCACGCTCTGCTGCTTTCTCTGCCGCCACCAGGAGTCTGTCATAGGCGGCGTCATTACCAGCCTCGAGCTGTGCCATAGCCGCTTGGAAGAGGGCCTCCGATCTGGACAGGCTGGGACGGGCAGGGGGTGGACAGTCCACTGTGAGATTGAGCACGGGGGTCGGGCTCCTTGGGGAGCCCTGGCTGAGCTCCCCCTCATCGGTATCGAACCCCTCATAGGCCACAGCATTGGCCTCCCCCTTTGCCCTACTCCTGGTGCCTTCCGCCATCTTGGGAACCTTTGGTTACTGAAACACAGCTGCAACCCTGACCTTGCACACAACTTGTTATATTTACACTCTGACCGTCTAGTGCTGGGCTGACCTTAAGACCCCAGCAGTGAAAGTACTGCTGGTAGTCTCTAGTGTCTGGGAGTAGGGGTCCCACACACACTATTACTCTGATCCCACCGCTGCCACCAATTTGTGAGGAACTCAGCCGGCCGCCACACGGTAGCCCGGGTATCACAGCTTCTGATACCACCGCCACTACCAAATGTGACGGACGATCCCTTTCCTCCCACGTCACCAATGGGACGTAACTCCACAGGTACAGCTCTCCGGCGCCCCCCTTTGTCTCTCAGGTCAGTAAGAGAACTGCACCTAGAGCAAATGGCCGCCGGGGGAAAGGTGTCCTGTTACCCACTGGGTATTCTAAGATTCGTGATCAGAGTAAAAGCATCAGCCCAAGATTAATTTTATGGTTTAATTTGCCTTAAGGGCACACTAGATAATTACAGAAATATACAGTAAAGCTATACAACGTAATTACAATGGATTTGCAGTCAGAGTAAGAATACAACAATAATGTACAAGGCTTAAAGGTATAAGCTATAGATCAATATTACCGGGTTGTATGGTCATGGGGAGGCATGGAGCTCTGCGTTCCCCAGGTTAAAGTCTTCAGTTGCTGGACAGCCCCCAATGCATGTGCTGCAGCTCCATTTGGCAAGTCTGTCCCTGGTGCTTCTGTGTGTGAAAATGGAATGAGAGGCCAGCCTCTTCTTGGCTACAGCTTTAAACCTGCTAGGCCCTTCCCCATTTGCTTTGAAGCACGCATATTAACTGGCCTGCAATTCATATGGAGCAGGAAACAATGGCTTGAGCTTGAGCTATTTACCATACGACTGACCATCTTATTCAGACCCTGGCCTAAACCAATTAGCATGTAAAGGCCTATTGATTCATAGTGGACATCAAAGCTGGCCGTACTGAATATGCTAATAGGCCCTGTGTAGCTAAAAGTCTGTGGCTGTGTGAACTGACAAAATGGAGGCTGGTACAGGCCCTATACCAAATGGTGCGGTCCCGACCTCACACTTGCCCTGGAGGAATTTCAGGAGGATAAACCTGAACGATGCCGTATGGGGAAATTGTATGTCCCCGACCAACGGAGGAGGAAAGTAATGTCTGAAATTCATTGCTCTGCGTTGGCTGGTCATTCGGGTATTTTTGGTGCCAGAGATTTGGTGAGACGGTCTTTTTGGTGGCCTGCTTTATCTCGTGATGTCAGCAATTTTGTGCAGTCCTGTGTGACTCGTTCTCGGTCCAAACCCTGTTCTCGCTCTAGTGGATTGTTGGTGCCACTTCCGGTGCCCACGAGGTCATGGACACATATCTCAATAAATTTTATTTCCGACCTTCCTGTCTCTCTGAAAATGACTTTTATCTGGGTGATCTGTGATAGATTTTCCAAGATGGTCCATCTTGTACTACTGCCGAAGTTGCCATTCTCTTCTGAGTTGGTGCCCTTGTTTTTTCAGCAGGTGGTTCATTTGCACGGCATGCCAGAGAACATTGTGTTTGACAGATGAGTCCAGTTTGTTTCCAGATTTTGGAGAGCCTTTTGTTCTAAACTGGGAATTCAGCTGTCCTTCTCCTCTGCGTTTCACTCTCAGACCAATGGGCAGACTGAGAGAGCAAACCAGACTTATCTGAGATGTTTTGTGTCTGCTGATCAAGATGACTGGGTCTCTTTTTGCCCTTGGCTGAATTTGCTCTAAATAATAGGGCTAGTTCTGCCACTTTGATGTCCCCTTTTTTGTGCAATTTCAGTTTTCATCCTCAGTTTTCTTCAGTGCAGGTGGAGGCTTCAGCCTGTCCAGGTGTTGATTCTATGGTAGAGAGAATGCAGCAGATTTGGAATCAAGTAGTGGATAAGTTGTCTTACTCTCAGGAAAAGGCCCAACGGTTTGCCAATCGGCATAGGACTGATGGTCCCCGGTTTAAAGTAGGTGACATGGTTTGGTTGTCCTCAAAAAATATTCCTATGAAGGTTGTGTCTCCAAAATTTAAGCCAAAGTTCATTGGACCCTATAAGATTTTGGAAATCCTTAATCCTGTTTCTTTTCGTTTGGCTCTTCCAGGAATGTTTAAGATTCACAACGTCTTTCATAAATCTTTGTTGAAGAGGTTTGTTGAGCCAGTAGTTCCCATGGCTGCGCCCCTGATCCTGTATTGGTTGAGGGCAATCTGGAGTATGAAGTAGAGAAAGTATTGGATTCTTGTTTGGCTAGACGGAGACTCCAGTACTTGGTCAAGTGGAAAGGTTATGGTAAGGAGGATAATTCTTGGGTGTTTGCTTCTGACATTCATGCCGAGAGATTGGTTCGCGCCTTTCACCAGGCCCATCCTGATCGGCCTGGTGGCTTGAGTGAGGGTTCGGTGACCCCTCCTTAAGGGGGGGTTACTGTTGTGAATACATTTGGTCTGGCTTCTGAGTTTGGACTCCCTCTGGTGGTTGCTGCTGGTAATGGAGCTGGTCAGGCTGACAGGAGTCAATCACCTGAAGAGGATGATTGGAGATCAGGTGTTTCTGACTGGGAGATATAAGTGAGCAGCCTTTCCTTGGTTGCTGCCGGTGATTTTGGTTTTCTTCTGAGCATTCTGGAAGTCAGCTTGTTCCCTGCTTTGTCCTGCATTTTTCAGATAAGTTATTCATCTGTTTTAATCTGTGGCATTTTGTCCGTTTTGCTTTTCTCTGCTTTGCTGGTGTGAGTACATCTGGGTTCCCTGCGGGGACCCGTGCTGTACTCTGTTTTCCTTTACCACAGTTTATTTCAGTCTCCTGTTATTTCAGTATCTGTTGGTTTGTGTCCAGTTCACACCTGAGTTCTGAATAAGTGGGGGAGAGGTCGTGTGGCCTCAGTATTTTTGCATGTCAGACTGTGTTGGAATTTTCTTAGGGTTTTTGCTGGATTGAAGATAGTATCTTTTTCTGTCCTGTTCTATCTAGATAGTTTGTGCCCCAGCACTTGCTTATTCTATTTTCTGCCTGTGTTTTGTGCTTCATCTGTCTCACCGACAATATATGTTTGTGGACTATCTATTCCTTTGGGGCTCTACTCTGGGGCAGTTAGCTTTCCCCTTTCTCTCTTTAGGCTTAGTTAACTCTTTGGCTGTGTCAAGGCGTCTAGGTCATCGTAAGTACATCCCACAGCTAATTCTACTGTAGTTGTTCTGTCAGTTTAGGAGTCTGCAATCCGCTAAGTTACCAACCTCTCTGGGTGTTTGGTCGCCTAGCCTATATTTGTATCCTCCTCCTCGGTTACCAAATCATAACAGTTAACCCTGTTGATCTAGTGGCGGTGGATGATGAGACATGGAGGAAGGCCTGATTAAAAACCATGCCCAATTTACAGGAACGGGTCTCCTAGACGTGGAATGCCCAAACACTAAGTGTGTTGGCAGGTAAACATTTTCCGCTGTGGGGTTTACCTCAACCTTTTCCATAACAAGTATTTTACACCCAGCATAACCACCCACCTTTGTTAATAATTCGACTCTGGCTGTAGCAGCATGGAACACATAAACCCTGTTGATCTAGTGGCGGCAGATGATGAGACGTGGAGGAAGGCCTGATTAAAAACTAGGCCCAATTTAAAGGAGAGGGTCTCCTAGACTTGGAATGCCCATACACTAAGTGTATGGACCTGTCAAACATTTTCTCCTGTGCGGTACACCTCAACCTTTTCCATAACAAGTACTTAACATCCAGCAAAAACACCCACACTTGTTATGATTTTGACACTTGCTGTAGCAGCACAGAATACGTTAATCCTGTTGATCTAGTGGCGGCGGATGATGAGATGTGGAGGAAGGCCTGATTAAAAACTAGGCCCAATTTAAAGGAGCGGGTCTCCTACAGTCCCTGACAGAAGTTATGTCGCTTCTCCATGTTATGTAAATCAAAGCTTATAACCTGACGTTAAATTTATCCATTGGTTTTATAAATTATTCTTTTGAAAGCTGAAACCCTCCCAAATTTGATTTAGGTTAAGAAAATAAATTGGCATCAATGCTGAAATATTGAACATTTAATAACACAGAATGGTCAGATTTTGGCAAGACAAAAGTTTTGTCGCCCACAGAAAGTAATGTGATATTCAAACAAATAATTATCTTAAAATACAAATATATGTTGCATAGCGTTGGTGATTGAAGTTGTAGTGCAATTAGAGTCATAGTTAATATTTTGTGTGACTTCCATGAGCTTGAAGGACTGCATCTATGCCGTTCAACAATGATTCATACAATTTATTAATGAAGTCATCAGGAATAGCAGAGAATGCAGTCTTACATGCCTCCCAGAGTTCATCTAGATTCCTTGTTTTTGTCTTCCAAGCTTCCTCTTTCATCCTACCCCAAACATGCTCAATGATGTTCATGTCTGGTGACTTGGCTGGCCAGACCTTGAGCACCTTGATCTTTTTGCCTGGAAGAACTTTGTTGTAGAGATGGAGCACCATCCTGCTGAAGAATTTGACCCCTTTTATGATTTGCAATGTAAGAGGTAGCTAATACTTCTTGATATTTTAGGTTATCGATAGTGTTGAGCGATACGATACTGCAAATATCGGGTATCGGCCGATATTAGCTGTATCGGGCTTTCGATTCCGAGTACCGATATTTTCGTCATATCGGATACCGGAATCGGATTTGTCACTGTCACTGTGAGTGTCCGTCGGTTGGGTCTGTCAGGAGTCAGCGGCACTTACCTGGCAGAAGATCTCCGGCGGTCACGTCCTGGACTGCTTGATGGCCGCCATTATCTTCTCCCTGGCGGTCACATGCAGTTTTTCGCGATAACTGCAGTGACTGCAGGGTAATCCCGGCCGTAAACCAGTCCGATGACGTCACCGCCGGGGAAGCAGGTAATCAGCTGTGCTGCGCCGGGATGACAGGCTCTGCCTGTCATTCTGATGTAGCAGAGCTGGATCGTCGTGGGACACTCGTTACTGTGGACTGCGTCGGACAGGTGGTATACTGCTGTTTTTTTTTTTCATTTTTTTACAGGAGATCGATGGCGTCGCAGGATGAGACTGTAATAAAAGTAATGAAAACTGTGTTGTGTTTTTTTATAATTAAAAAATTTTTTATGAACATTCACCCGTCCGGGTACATCAACAATTTAACTATTTACATACAGGGACCCTGTCCGGGTTATTTATAATTCTTTGGCAGGGGTGTTCCAGGTACCACCTGGTACTCTTCTGATGCTTGCCAAACATCCGAGACACCAAGGACCACCAGGATCTGATGACGTCGTGTGGCCTGTACAGTCAAGTCGTGACCCGCTATCTGTGTCTGTGTGGCCATCTCTTTCATCTCCCTCCGGGTCTGGAGCCCTATGTCACGGACTGAACGAACCCCAGGGGGCCTAACAGGCGCCGGGTACGGGCCAGCTATAGTTATCATGTCCATAGCTGGGGCTGCTGAGGAGACAACTGAGGGAGGCTGGGGGAGATTTACGGCGTGGGGTGGGCACTTGTGCAGAGGCCTGGATGTGGGAGGCTGAAGGCTCCGAGGGTCTCACAGGTTCCTGACACTCTGGAGAGTAGGGGTCGCACCTGGTAACATTTAGGGCGTACCATCCATTGTAACCCCAGTGTCGGGTGTAAGTCACCAAGTCTCCTGGCAACAGGTCCCTCCCCGGGTGTCCTTCTGGGAGGTGAGTCTCCACGTCCCGCCGGGTCACAAACACTTCTAAATAAAGTCCAGGCTCCTGGATGAAGCCCCAACCACCTTTCAATTTAAAGCTCCGTACTGCACCCTTACGCCGCGGCTCCCACAGGGTTCCTTTATCTTTTCTCATCCGGTCCTTATCTGCCCGGTCCTTCTCCAGGTTACGTTGCCGAAGCTTTTGGGATTCTCGCTGCTCCCTTTGTCGCTCTGCTTCCCGCTCCCAACATCTCCACTCTTCCTCCTGACGCCGGTTGTAATTCTCCTCCACCAGCATCTCCATGTCTCCACCATCAAACTGCAGCTTACGATGTCCTGTTTGCGGCAGCTCTCGTGGCGCCCGACAGTCCTGGCGGCGCTCACCTGCGGAGGAAGCAGCCGGCTCTGGAACAGATGACAGTCGGGGCTCCGGTACAGACAGGTAGACCTCTGGTGCCTGCGCGGCCTCCTCCATGAGGACGGGTGTCGCTTCTTCTGTCTCAGCGACGGGGGCAGACAGCGGGATCTGGGGTGCTGCCGGTGCAGAGTTTTTTGCAGGAACGGGTGCCTCCACTGCGACAACGTCAACCGGATCACATTGCAAGGGCTGGGATGCCCGCACGGACTCCTCTACTAGAACGGGTGCCTCACCTTCCGGTACAGACACTTCAGGTAAGAGGGATTGGCGCCACTCCAAGTTTAGTTTTAGGGCACGCCAGCTGGCTTCCATCCTGGCGACCTCCTCCCGGTGCCGGGCCAGGCCTCTTAGGGTATCCTCCTCTTCTTGCAGCGTAGGAGGGTTTCCAGGCCGGGTGCCCAACGGTGGTTCCGTGGCGATCGGGTCGCTTCCGTGGGGGGAGAGCTCTGACTGCTCCATCCCTTCCCACTTCTGCTCGTGTCCATTAGCCATCTCTGCCAAGTCACATGTGTCATTAGCATCTGGAGAAGGCCCCTCTTTTGTAGGGAGGCGGGACCTTCGTGTTAGTTTCCGCACACTGAGGAGGATGAGGAGGCGGAACTGAAGAGCTGTGGGGCACGATCTTACATTGCAGTACCATTTAGAGTGGTCGGCCATCGTTTTCGCGCCACTGAGTGAGTGTACACCCACGAAGAGCACGCCCTTCTTCTTCACCAGTGCCTCGTCGTGACGCAGATATGGCGGAAAAATGGCAAATACATTCTCTGATGATTTTAGCAATTCTCAAGCACAAAACCAGTTCAATTCAGGCACACAGGACTCGCTTATAGCGAGCTACAGAATCCTGTTCGTGACGCCCAAGTTGAGTCGCACAGAGCCAGAGGTTTTGGGGGTACTCGGCACCGAGCCCGTCGACTTCTATGGGGTATGTCACGGCTTTACCCGGCAATTGAATCAGAGTCTATTTTACTATGTAGAAGTGTATAAACTATAAATATATGTATATATAATATATGTCACAATGACATGTATATATATATATATATATGTATTCTATGTGTGTATATTTTGTGTTTACAACGAAAGAAAGGGTTTTTTTTGTTGCGATATTTTGTTCCATAGACTTACATGGGACTTCCGGTATCGGAATCGGATATCGACGATATTTAGTGATATCGGCGATACCATTCCGATACGATATTTTTAGATATCGAGCAGTATCGCTCAACACTAGTTATCGATATTGCCTTCCACCTTGCAAATGTTTCGCACACCCCATACTGAATTTAACCCCAGACCATGATCTTTCCACCACCAAATTTAACTGTTTTCTTGGTGTATTTTGGATCCATACGGGCTCCAGTAAGACTCCTACAGTATTTGCGGCAGCTGTGGTGTAATTCTACTGAAGATTCATCAGAGAAATCCACCGTCTGCCACTTCTCCAGCGTCCATCTGTTTAGCAGGCTGTGGGACTTTGCAAATGTCACAAGGTTTTTTATTTGCCTTTTGTTTAATGCTGGCTTCTGGGCACTGAATCGACCATGGAGGCCATTTCAAGACAGAATCCTACAAACTGTTCTAGTTGAGACAGGGACTTGAGGTGACCAGGCCTGTTGGAGCTCTGCTGCAGTGGAAGAGGGGCTTGCTTTGGATTTTCTAACAAACAAACGTTCCTCCTGAGCAGTTGTCTTGCGGGGTCTGCCGGACCTGGGCTTGTCAAACCCATCCCCAGTCTCTTCAAATCTTTTTTTAATTCTTTGTACTTGACGCTGAGACACATTAAAGGTGCCAGCCACCTCTGCAATGGATCTGGTCTTCAGCCTCTTGATAATCCAGGCTTTGGTCGCAGGGTGGATTTTTGGCATGTTGTCAGAGCTCAAGTTGTAGCTCAAGTGAAGGTCTGGTGTGCTGGGTTTCCTTTTATACACACCCACTAATTAACCGATCATTTACTGAGCACTGGTGAGGATGTAAACTAGGATTGGGTGCATTATATGACCAGGTGACAAAACTTTTGTCTTGCCAAAACCTGACCATTCTGTGTTCATTAAATGATCAATATTTCAGCATTGATGCCAATTTATTTTCTTAACCTAAACCAAATTTGGGAGGTTTCAGCTTTCAAAAGAGTAATTTATAAAACCAATGGATGAATTTAACGTCAGGTTATAAGCTGCTATCTACATAACATGGAGAAGCGACATAACTTCTGTCAGGGACTGTAGACTTGGAATGCCAATACACTAAGTCTATGGGATAGCAAACATTTTCCCCTATGGGGTACACCTCAACCTATTCCATAAGAAGTATTTTACGCCCAGTAAAAACACTCACCCTTGTTAATAATTTGACACTAGCTGTAGCAGCATGGAACATGTTAACCCTGTTGATCTATTGGCGGCGGATGATGAGACGTGGAGGAAGGTCTGATTAAAAACTATGCCCAATTTAAAGGAGCAGGTCTCCTATACTTGGAATGCCCATACACTGGCTGGCAAACATTTCCCCTTGGGGGTAGATATCAACATAGTGTGTAAATTTTTTTTTTAGGGGCATCATAAACATCTTGAAAAACTGTAATGTGGTTTCCTACACAGTTGCGCTGGGAAGGTGCAGGTTTTTAGTAAAAATATGGCGGACGAATCGTTGGATGAAGTGATCAGGAAAAGGGGCATGGTGATGACAGGAATGGAAAGTACATGATTAATAACAGTAGTGGCTATGGGAGGTATGAGAGCCAGGATACAGCCTTCAATGATTCGTCGTTTAGCCACCATCAAGTACCAGAATCGGTTTTATCCAGTCAGATCGGTGTAACAGATGCGCATATGAGACTCGGCCTAAGAAATGCCCGTCCAAAATATGTTGCCAAACACGCACATGTCTGTATAAGGGGCAAAGTGCAACATGTTCGTGAGATGCTGAATTACAGAAAGCAGATCAGTGTCGGAGGAAAACCAAACAAACTGATGGATGCTCGTGAAAAACTAAGTTTAAAGAGGAGTGCTCTGTCCGTAACTATAAACACACCCGTAGCACAAGCTTCTTCATCTTCACCTATACATATTACCAATAAGATCCAAATGTCGAAATTGAAAATTGTTTGTCATAGTGTAACGAACACTGTTAAAGGAATGCCACTAAACGTACATAACCACAACCCTTGGAAACAACAGATTTCCTATTTACAAGATATGGACGATGACAGTATTGATGATGACTTTGAAATTTACCACATCCACACCAAGAAGATGAAGATCACAGCTGAAAAAAATGTACAAAAAGGTTGTGAATGTCTGGAAAATCATTTTTTCTAGGGCTAAGTTACCCTCTTACTAAAGTGGTACTGAATGATGTTTACTCAGCGTGAGATGCTTGAAAGATGATGTATTCAGATTTGTCCATGTCCACTTTTTGAAAGCGAGCAGAAAAGAAGGATGATATAGCGGGAAGACGTGTGATTTTGGTCAGTAAGGAGGTGATATCAGGTACAGATAGGTAGATCTGCGTGTCATCCGCGCAGTGATGATATTGCAAACCATTCCATTACATCAGCAGTCCCAGGCCGAAGGTGTACATGGAGAAGAGTAGGGGTCCTAGAACAGAGCCTTGGGGAACACCGAAATACAGGTGTCGAGGTGAGGAGGTGGTTTGGGAGAGGAAGACAATGAATGTCTCCCTTACAGTCTTGATCGTAACAAGGTACTCGGTCCCCACCCGCCACTATTTCTCCCGGTCTGCCATAACGACATTACACAAGCAAGCATGTGTCCCACAACATTACCTGGGCCCTCAACAATGCTGTTACAGGGAAAGTGCACCTAACCACGGACACGTGGACAAGTGATTGTGGACCGGGATGGTAAATCTCACTGATGGCACACTGGGTTAGCGTTGAATAAGTCATGAGCCAGTCGGACATTGGGAGACAATGTCACAGATGTATGGAGGAGACAGTTTATGGAAGGCTTTGTATGTCATAGTTAGGCTTTTGAACTGTAGCCTATGGGCAATAGGAAGGAAGTGAAGGGCCTGGCAGAGAGGAGAGGCTGGGGAATAATGAAGGGACAGTTGGATTACTCTGGCAGCAGAGTTTAGCATAGATATGAGTGGTGCAAGAGTGCTAGAGGGGAGGCCAGACAGTACAAGGTTGCACCAGTCGAGGCGGGAGATCATGAAGGCGTGCACAAATATTTTTGAAGTTTCTTGGAATGTACAGATCCAGGAAATGTTTTTGAGTTGTAGTGAGCTGGAGGAGGCAAGGACTTGGATATGTAGCTTGAAAGAGAGGGCAGAGTCGAAGAACACCCCAAGGCCACGAACAAGCAGGACTATTTTTCACGGTGTGCTGACCTGGCATTACACAGGCACGTGTCCCACAACATTACCTGTGCCCTCCACAATCAGGACAGGCGTCAGCACCCTGTTAGGGTCTGCGGAACGCACCAAATATAAGATGTAGAGAGGTGCGTTCGCAGCCCGGGGTCCACCGTGCAGGCAGAGCCTGCTGCTAGTAAGATGGCGTAAGTAGCGAACTCTGTTATCCCGCAGAGTTGCTAAAATAAATGCCGTAGTGCGCTGTAGCAGTTACTGCGAACTCTGTTAATCCACAGAGCCGCTAGCGGGAATGCCGCAGCGCTATATGGCGATATAAGCGGACTCTGTTACAACACAGAGTCGCTGAGGTAAAGACGCAGAGATAGGTACTGTGTCCTGTTAACCCCACAGGGATACACAGATAACTGCTGTGCAGATAGCAGTCCGTGATCATGCAGACAACAACGCAATCAAGCAATCTGTATTCTAGGGGCTTATTTCAGCCGAGCCCTAACCACATGCGTGCATGATCACACTGGCGCAAAGCACATAATGCAATTGATCCTAGCACATGGCCGAGCAGGAAAGGACAGCCTTTTATAGCAGCCACGAGAAAAAGACCTTCCAGGAAGGACCAATGGGAAGCTGCTTCAGAACATCAACAGCCAGAGGACCTTCCTGAAAGACCAATAGGAGTGGCAGCTGTGTCTGAGCATGTGACCCCTCATCTCCAATGGGAAATCTTGCCCTGGGCATGCTCAGATGAAGAAACAAAGGACTTAGACCTAAAGACGTCTGCTCGCCGCAAACCATTACTGGCTACAATAGCAGAACTTGAAGAGGCAGCAGCAATCTCTGCACAGTATTAGACCGGGCGACACGCTGGGACCGACATCTTTGCTGAGCAGGCTCCGCTGCGGCCGGAGATGAATGGGGGACCGCAGCGGGACTGGTTCGAGACTCCCCTTGTGCAGTAGCGGGAACTCGAACATTAACATTACCCACCCTCCTAGGGTCCTCACTTCTTTGGGCCTCACTGCGCTCAAAGGCAGCAATGAGCTGGGGAGCGTGAACATGCTCGGCAGGCTCCCAGGACCTATCCTCAGGCCCATAACCCCTCCAATCCACCAAATAAATTTTTTTGCCTCGTACCACCTTGCACCCAACAATGACGTTCACCTCATGATAGTCGGTAGATGAACCCGACATCCCGGCAGATGACTCGGAAAACCAGGAAATGGCCATGGGTATCAGGAGGGACACGTGAAAGGTGTTGGTGATACCAAGGCGAGGCGGAAGGGCTAGGCGGTAAACCACCGGGTTCACCTGCTCAAGAACTTTAAAGGGACCCAAAAAGCGAGGAGCCAACTTGGTGGACTTTACACGTAGCCTGATGTTTCGGGCAGAGAGCCACACTAGGTCACCCGGAGCAAATGTAGGAGCGGGGCGCCGATGGGCATCGGCTGAAGACCACATCCTCTCTTTGGAGGCCTGAATGGCATCCTGGGTGCGGTCCCAAATGTCCTGTGCCTCCACAGCCCAGTCTGCCACCCTGGAATCAGTGGAAGACATGGGCATGGGCACTGGTACCCGCGGATGCTGACAGTAGTTCAGAAGGAATAGGGTCTGTCTGGTGGAGTCAGCCACAGCATTATTTAGGGCGAACTCAGCCCACGGTAGCAAGGATGCCCAGTTATCCTGCCTGGCAGAGACAAAATGTCGCAAGTATGTGACCAAGGTCTGGTTGGCCCTCTCTACCAACCCATTCGTCTCGGGATGGTATGCAGAGGAGAGATTCATCTCAATGCTGAGTAAACAACACAGCTCTCTCCAGAACCGAGACGCAAACTGGAGACCTCGATCACTGACAATTTTGTCTGGCATACCGTTTCGGCGGAAAATATGCCTAATGAATAATGCTGCCAAGGCCCGTGCAGACGGTAACTGTGGTAACGGCACCAAGTGTACCATTTTGGAGAAGTGGTCTGTTATCACCAGATGATGGTGCAGCCCCGAGACTTGGGTAAACCCACCACAAAATCCATCCCGACCATCTCCCAAGGCCTGTCTGCCACTGGTAGAGGGAAAAGTAGCCCAGCTGGCCGTTGTCGAGGGGACTTATTCTTGGCGCAGGAGACGCACGCCTGAACGTATTCCCTGACGTCACGGACCATATGTGGCCACCAGTATGTCCTCACCAGCAACTCAGATGTCCTCTTTGTCCCAAAGTGTCCACCCACCCTGGACGAATGTGCCCAAGAGAGTACCTCCGGTCGCAAATTGGTGGGTACAAAAGTCTTGCCCGGAGGCACAGACTCAAGCGAAACCGGGGCCACCATTCTTAGGCTCTCTGTGGGGACAAGCAGCCGAGGCTCCTCCTCCACCTCTTCAGAGGACACCACGGAGCGAGACAGAGCGTCGGCACGAATGTTCTTCTCACCAGAGAGGAAATTGAGGGTGAAATGGAACCAGGAGAAAAACAAGGACCATCTGGCCTGGAGAAAATTTAGCCGCTGGGCAGTCTGTAAATAAACCAAGTTTTTGTGGTCAGTAAAAACTTGAAAGGGAAAACGAGCCCCCTCCAGGAGATGTCGCCACTCGGAAAAGGCCAACTTCATGGCTAGTAACTCCCTGTCCCCAATGGAATAATTCCTCTCCGCTGGTGTGAAGGTCTTGGAAAAGAAGAAGCAAGGATGCTTCCGACCTTGAGCATCCATTTGGAAGAGGACTGCTCCAGCACCAGCGGATGAGGCATCTACCTCCAATATAAAAGGCTTATCAACAATGGGGCGATGTAAGATGGTAGCACTAGCAAAATGAGATTTAACTGAAGTAAAGGCCTTGGAGACCTCCTCTGACCATAACTTGGGATTAGCTCCCTTCTTGGTGAGGGCTACCAAGGGAGCTACCAAAGTAGAGAAGTGGGGAATGAATTGGCGATAGTAGTTGATGAACCCCATAAAGCGCTGCACCGCTTTAAGGGAGTGGGGTTCTTGCCAATCCATTACAGCCTGTAGTTTGGCAGGATCCATAGCCAATCCCTGGGTGGAGATGATATAGCCCAGGAAAGGTAGAGACTCCTGCTCAAACATGCACTTCTCCAACTTCGCATATAGGGAATTTGCTCGCAAGAGGTCGAAGACCTTGCAGACATCTCTCTGGTGGAAGGCCATATCTGGAGAAAAGATGAGAATGTCATCCAGATAGACTACCACCGAGGTGGTCAACATATCCC
The DNA here is from genome assembly GCA_033576555.1 of Oophaga sylvatica. NCBI lineage: Eukaryota > Metazoa > Chordata > Amphibia > Anura > Dendrobatidae > Oophaga > Oophaga sylvatica. Next base: position 424,192,910 of record JARQOD010000002.1, read on the forward strand.
GGAAGATGTCGTTCACAAAGTCTTGGAAGACAGCTGGGGCATTACAGAGCCCAAAGGGCATTACCAGATATTCGTAATGCCCATCCCTGGTGTTAAATGCCGTCTTCCATTCGTCCCCCTCATGGATGCGAATCAGGTTATATGCACCCTGCAGGTCTAGCTTAGTAAATACCCTTGCTCCCCGAAGTCTGTCAAAGAGCTCAGAGATTAGCGGCAAAGGATACTTATTTTTCACGGTGATAGCGTTGAGACCCCTATAATCAATGCATGGACGTAATTCTCCGTTCTTCTTCTGCACATAGAAGAACCCCGCTCCCGCTGGTGACACCGACTTCCTAATGAATCCCCTTGCCAATTTCATCTGAATATATTGGGACATGGCCTCTGTCTCAGGAAGAGAGAGGGGATAAACCCTTACTCTAGGAGGCTCAGCTCCAGGAAGAGGTCGATAGGACAGTCATAGGGGCGATGAGGCGGAAGAGTCTCCGCAACCTTCTTCGAGAAAATGTCGGCATAGGACCAATAGACCTTGGGAAGAGGAGAGAGGTCTATGGGTATCTCAGTGGTGGTGACCTGCACGCTGTCCCTAATGCTTCGGCCTTTACATAAATTACCCCAACCCAGAATTCTCCCTGAAGACCACTCAATATGGGGAGAGTGGTGGCGGAGCCAGGGTAATCCCAACAAAACCTCATCTATACCCTCAGGGAAGATAAAAAATTATATATTCTACTGATGGGAATGAGATTTAGACAAGGTGAGTGGGACAGACTGATGGGTGATTTGTGTTGGCAGAATTGCTCCGTTCAACACCCGTACCGACACATGGTGTGACGAGAAGCAAAGGAGGACGACATAAAATTCCGCTCTGCCCCAAAATCCACACACAGCTTGACGAGTAGGGTGGTAGAACCGTGGGTAATTATCCCCTTGAGGAGCACTTTAGGGGCAAAACTCATGGCGTCCAGTGACCCTGTTCCTACGGTTACTGGGCGCGACCGTTTATTCAACCGTTGTGGACATTGGTTGGCAAAATGTCCCTGCTGCTGGCAAAGATAACAAATCGGGGATGGACGAGTGACCCGAGATTGAGATCCCGTAGGAGCAACCTTCTGAAGGTCATGCGCCTGAACGGGCGACTCCAGAGAGGTGGCGAAGGTAGGTGCCAACCGAACCCTCTGACTACACTGGGCACGTTCCAGCCTCCGCTCATGGAAACGGAGGTCGATGCGGGTAGAAATAGCGATAAGCTTCTCCAGTGTGGCAGGAATCTCCCTGGTAGCCAAGGCGTCTTTTACATGACCCGCCAGTCCTCTCCAGAACACGGGAATGAGGACTTTATCTGGCCACTCTAATTCCAAGGCCAGAGTCCGAAATTGGACAGCAAAATGGCTGACCAAAGCCGAACCCTGGGTACTTGCCAGCAGTTGGAGCGCCGTATCGTGGGTGACCTGAGGTCCTAGAAAAACCTTTTTCAGAGCCTCCAGAAAACGAGAAGTGCTCTGCACCACACGGTCGTCGCGCTCCCACAGCTGCGTTACCTACTCCAACGCTCTGCCCGACAGAAGAGTATCACAAAGCCCACTTGTGCCCGATCCGTGGGGAAACGTGCAGCCAGAAGCTCGAGGTGTATGGAGCACTGACTCACGAATCCCCGACATTGCTTGCTGTCACCAGTAAACTTGTCTGGAAGCGGGATGTGGGACAATGTAGGGGCAGAGGTGGCAGAGGACAAACTGGCTGCAGCTACGCTAGCAGTCTGAACAGCGACTGCGGTAACATCCACAGCTGAGGTTGTGCGCTCAAGAGCCACCAACCTACCCTCCAGCTGCTGGATTTACAGCTGTAAACGCTGTTCATCCGCCATTTTACTAGCCAGACCCTGGCGCTAGGATTATGTTAGGGTCTGCGGAACGCACCAAATATAAGATGTAGAGAGGTGCGTTCGCATCCCGGGGTCCACCGTGCAGGCAGAGCCTGCTGCTAGTAAGATGGCGTAAGTAGCGAACTCTATTATCCCGCAGAGTCGCTAAAATAAACGCCGTAGCGCGCTGTGGCAGTTACTGCAAACTCTGTTAATCCACAGAGCCGCTAGAGGGAATGCCGCAGCGCTATATGACGATGTAAGCAAACTCTGTTACACCACAGAGTCGCTGAGGTAAAGACGCAGAGATAGGTACTGTGTCCTGTTAACCCCACAGGGATACACAGATAACTGCTGTGCAGATAGCAGTCCGTGATCATGCGGACAGCAACGCAATCAAGCAATCTCCTCACCGGAGAAGCCGGTATTCTAGGGGCTTATTTCAGCTAAGCCCTAACCACGTGCACCCAAATTTCCTCACTGGAGGTGCCGGTATTCTAGGGGCTTATTTCAGCCGAGCCCTAACCACATGCGTGCATGATCACACTGGCACAAAGCACATAATGCAATTGATCCTAGCGCACGGCCATGCGGTAAGGGCTGCCTTTTATAGCAGCCACAAGAAAAAGACCTTCCAGGAAGGACCAATGGGAAGCTGCTTCAGAACATCAACAGCCAGAGGACCTTCCTGAAGGACCAATAGGAGTGGCAGCTGTGTCTGAGCATGTGACCCCCTGATCTTCAATGGGAGATCTTGCCCTAGCATGCTCAGATGAAGAAACAAAGGACTTAGACCTAAAGACGTACTGGTTACAATAGCAGAACCTGAAGAGGCAGCAGCAAGTCTCTGCACAGTATTAGACAGGGCGAGACGCTGGGACCGACGTCTTTGCTGAGCAGGCTCCACTGCGGCCGGAGATGAATGGGGACTGCAGCGGGACTGGCTCGAGACTCCCCTTGTGCAGCAGCGGGAACTCGAACCCTAACACACCCGGCATACCCGGGCAAGTGCCGAGGCCCTGAGCAGGTGGGGGGGCCCACTCGCCGTCGGGCACCCCGGCGACCGTCAGCGGAGGAGAGCAGTACCAGCGCCGCCACTGGGCCCCCCCCCGCTTGCTCAGG
>JARQOD010000002.1:424195995-424416924 GCA_033576555.1 Oophaga sylvatica
CCCGACTCCAAGACTTCTCCTGCTCTACGCCAATCCTCTGGAATGCTGTACCCCAAGAAATTAGGACTATCCACAATTTGCATGGTTTCAGGCGCTCCCTCAAAACACATTTGTTCAGAGCGGCCTATCACATTCACTAATCAAAGTCATTCTATGTATTCTGTGTAAGTGTGTGTGTGTCTCTAGCCCATTCACTATCTCCATCCCTCAGTCCCTTAAGATGGCTGGAACATCATTGTAAATGCACCATTGTATATAAACACCTATACTTTGTATCTCCCCCATCTCATTGTACATTGTAAGCTGTCACGAGCAGGGCGACTTATTTAGCTTAAATTATTGTATTGTTAACGTTGTTACTTATGACTTGTGTTCTGAAACTGCTAAACTGTAAAGCGCTGCGGAATATGATGGCGCTATATAAATAAATATTATTATTATTCCTCTGAGCTGCTCCCACCACCTTCCTGTTCTTCATGCCATGTTGGGTATTGGACCTCATCATCTCCACTACCCTCTTCCAACACCTGCTGTTGGGTGGTCTGGCCAGCACCATGCTCAACAGAAACTGGCACCTGGGTCTCATCATCATCATCAGATGCGTTCTGCGGTGTGCTGACCATCGGCACTGTCTCACCCGCCTCTTCAGATTCAGAGAGACACAGCTGTTGCGCATCACTGCATACTCCCTCTTCTTCACATTACAGAATGCTGCTTGGCTGGGCCCCTGTTTGCAAGCCAATAGATTCTGAGAACAGAAGCAGACACTCAGCTGGCTCCTGTACAGAACTCTCTGACTGCCTGGGCAATTTGCCAGGCGGTGAAGAGACAGATGGTTGCCCAACAGTGCTGTGGTCCTGAGAGGAGGTGGAAGCAATTGAAGTCGATGCATTGGCTGAGATCCAAACAACAACGGCTTCAATTTGTTCTTCCCGCAGCAGGGGGGTACTCCGAGCTCCTACAAAAGTGCGCATAAAGGAACGCTCACGGCCCGGGGAAAACTGGTGGATGCTGTGTCACTGGGGCCGCAGCAGCCACAGAATCCCCACGTCCTCTCCCTGAAGAAACTCCACGACCACGTGCCTTACTCCCTGCCTTCTTCATCTTGGTAGATTGATAAAGAAAGTCTGAAAAGTTATAAGGCCTAAGTGTGGTTATTCCGCAGAGACTGCAGTGAACACTGCACACAACTGTTCAGTAGGTGTGAAAGGCCCCTTTGTGTACTTCTATAGTGTTTGCAACCAATGTATTGTATACGGATGGAAGCGCGTCACACTAATAGATTTTATTTATTTGTAATAGAGTGGAGCAGCAACAATTAGAGAAAAATTTCAAGGATGTGCCAGTGACACACGCTCAGCAGACTACAACCAGCAGTGGTTGAAGAACTAACTGGAGCGTGATCTGCACTCCAAAAAGGAAAACCTCAGACTACAGTGAACACTGCACACAACTGTTCACTACCCAACGCGTCTCAGCAGGAAGGCAGTCTGTGCGTCAAAACAAAGGCGCAAGCATACATCCACGTACCCTGTTTATAAAGCTATATAAAAAAAATTATGTAGTAGTGACGCACACTTTATTGAGGTACAGTATTACATCGCCATTCACCATCTGTGGCTATGCAGTCTCATCTATATATACCTTATCTATCCGTTGTCATGCTTGCAAGTCGACAGTCAGGCATAAATAGCAATTTTCACTATGCACTATGCACTTTTTAAAGGTTATGTTTGTTAATAAACATGATTATTGCCACATATTATGAGTATTACATGATGGAAATTGTATAATTTTGTATAAACTGTTTAGTGACATTATTCAGCAAATGTAACATTTTAGTAATGTCACAGATAACTTGTAATGCTGATGATGTTTTGAAGTCAGACATTCATTGTCTATACAATAAAAATGGTGTACATACTGTTACTTATCCATCATTAATGGATTCAGATATGTACTTGTATGCTTTTATGTACAACCGTATAGCAGATTCCTTAACTAATTTATTTTGTGGTTTGCATTGCTGTTCAACATGTTAATGTATGTGTTTATGTTTGTCAATTCTTTATTTATCTAGATATTAGTTTAAATGAAATCATCATCTTATGGTAGTAAAGGTTATCTTTCTCTTGTTTGAAGTATAGACATTTAAAATTGACAGGTAACAAGGAAATTACTTTATCTAGTATTTAAACATCCTCCTTGACCCTGGGCTCCAACACCGCCAGTTGTTGCTCGGAAGTGCTGTTAGCACAGTCAACACTTGCTCCTGTGTTACTGGGGTTCAGTAACATCAGCTGGTCCTCGGTTGTGCCATTGGCTCTTTTCCTTCTGCTGCCCCTCCGGGTTCCAGTACCGTCAGCTGGTTCTCCGCAGTGCCTTTGGCCTAGGTGCCTCCATCTTGGTATCCGAGTTCCAGCAACGTCTGCTGGTCCTTGGTAGTGCTTTGGAGCACAGGTACCTCCTGCTTAGTAACCGTGTCCCAGTAACGTCAGCTGGTCCTCGGTTGTGCCATTGGCTCTTTTCCTTCTGCTGCCCCTCCGGGTTCAGTAACGTCAGCTGGTCCTCGGTTGTGCCATTGGCTCTTTTCCTTCTGCTGCCCCTCCGGGTTCCAGTACCGTCAGCTGGTTCTCCGCAGTGCCTTTGGCCTAGGTGCCTCCATCTTGGTATCCGAGTTCCAGCAACGTCTGCTGGTCCTTGGTAGTGCTTTGGAGCACAGGTACCTCCTGCTTAGTAACCGTGTCCCAGTAACGTCAGCTGGTCCTCGGTTGTGCCATTGGCTCTTTTCCTTCTGCTGCCCCTCCGGGTTCAGTACCGTCAGCTGGTTCTCCGCAGTGCCTTTGGCCTAGGTGCCTCCATCTTGGTATCCGAGTTCCAGCAACGTCTGCTGGTCCTTGGTAGTGCTTTGGAGCACAGGTACCTCCTGCTTAGTAACCGTGTCCCAGTAACATCAGCTGGTACAAGATTGTGCTACAAATACAAGATACGGAACAAGAGACACAAGAACAATAAGCAGAAGATCTAAAAGCAGAAGAACATGAAGTATAAGACCAAAATGAAGAGCAAAATATATGCTCTAAATTCTAAGCAGAAGAAGACTAAGCAGTGTATGGGGGTGAGTCCGTTCCTCCTCGTGGTGCCCCTGGAAAATGCCTGCTGCTGCAGGCTAAACTGAACACGGACAAATACTGTTGTAATTTAAATCTTTTGTGACAGCAAGAACGGAAGGATGAAAAATTCATACTTTGACAGATTACAAGTACAGGATTCTCTGTCACAAATAAGAATATGATGAAGAAGATGAAGCAGAATATGAATAAGAATAATAGTTTAATAAGAAGAATATGAGTAATGTTAACAAAGATGAATAGCAAGAAGTTTAAGAAGAAGATAAAGAAGGTGAAGATGAAGAATAATTTGATGAAAAAGATGATGCTGCAGAAGATTATGAAGGAGAAAGTGTGTGAAAAGTTAAAAAGGTGAAGATGAAGAGCATGGAAGTTGTGTAATATACATATTTGCCAAAATATAAAAAACGTTAACATTGTCAATTTCTTCGTCAATCCGAACATCTTTAAAAAAAAAAATATTATGCTATTCCATTTGATTGGGTTAAACATCTATGCCTTTAATGTCTCCTCAACCTTCCACAATACATTCTACATTACTCTTTCTTGTTTTCCTTCATGTACAATTAACCAACAAGGCAAGAATGGGTTTTTTTTAATTTCGATATTTTGTTCCCATAGACTTACATGGGACTTCCGGTATCGATATCGGGTATCGCCGATATTTTAGTGATATCGGCGATACCATTCCGATTCCGATACTTTAGGATATCGGAAAGTATCGCTCAACTCTAGCAGTGACACCCAGGCCAAAAAAAGAAAAGTGGCGTAAACTGGCCAAACTTTGAGCACGCACAGATATGAGCTGGCACGGAGAAACCACACTGAAACATGTGTGGCCTGTTTTTTTTTTTTTTTTTGGGGGGGGGGGTAAATACTGGTGTATATAAGTGCAGTGACACCCAGGCCAAAAAAAGAAAAGTGGCGTAAACTGGCCAAACTTGAGCACGCACAGATATGAGCTGGCACGGAGATACCACACAGAAACATGTGTGGCCTGTTTTTTTTTTTTTTGGCTAAATACTGGTGTATGTAAGTACAGTGACACTCAGGCAAAAAAAAGAAAAGTGGCATACACTGGCCAAACTTTGAGCACACTCAGATATGAGCTGGCACAGAGATACCTCACCGAAACATGTGTGGCCTGTTTTTTTTGGCTGAATACTGGTGTATATAAGTACAGTGACACCCAGGCCAAAAAAAGAAAAGTGGCTTAAACTGGCCAAACTTTGAGCACGTATAGATATGAGTTGGCACGGAGATAACACACCGAAACATGTGTGGCCTATTTTTTTTGGGTGGGCTAAATACTGGTGCATATACAGTAAGTACATCGACAGCCAGGCAAAAAAAAAGAAAAGTGGCATAAACTGGAAAAACTTTGAGCACGCACAGTATGAGCTGGCACAGAGATACCACACCGAAACATGTGTGGCCTGTTTTTTTTGGGGGGCTAAATACTGGTGTATATAAGTACAGTGACACCGAGGCCAAAAAAAGAAAACTGGCTTAAACTGGCCAAACTTGGAGCACGCACAGATAGGAGCTGGCACGGAGATACCACACCAAAAAATGTGTGGCCTGTATTCCAATTACATCTGGTGCTAGCTATATACAGCCAATGTATCATACAGGTAGCAGCAGCAGCACCAGAACACAGGAAGGGAATGGACCCTCTTGATGTATGCAATGATCTATATACACACATACAGTGCCTGTAGGCCTAGCACTGATGTGTATAGAGAGAAATACACTCCTCTGCCTACCTAACACTGGAACCTATATTCTCTGGAATTAGTCCTTAGATGAACTGTGGGTTTATCTGGATTTGAGTTGTTTAGGATGGTAGACCCCATACTAACTAAGAAATCGCCAAATCTGATGCTATCTCGGCAGCAGCTCTACCTACACTATCTCAATCTGGAGCTGAATGCGGCGAGCAGGGCGGCGTCCGGTCTGTTATACCCCAGATGATGTTGTGCGGCCAGCCAATCACTGCACGACCACAATTAAGATGGCCACGGTGTTTCATTGCCTGGCAGATAGTGTTGAGCGATACTGCTCGATATCTAAAAATATCGTATCGAAATGGTATCGCCGATATCACTAAATATCGTCGATATCCGATTCTGATACCGGAAGTCCCATGTAAGTCTATGGGAACAAAATATCGCAACAAAAAAACCCCTTTCTTTCGTTGTAAACACAAAATATACACACATAGAATACATATATATATATATATACATGTCATTGTGACATATATATATACATATATTTATAGTTTATACACTTCTACATAGTAAAATAGACTCTGATTCAATTGCCGGGTAAAGCCGTGACATACCCCATAGAAGTCGACGGGCTCGGTGCCGAGTACCCCCAAAACCTCTGGCTCTGTGCGACTCAACTTGGGCGTCACGAACAGGATTCTGTAGCTCGCTATAAGCGAGTCCTGTGTGCCTGAATTGAACTGGTTTTGTGCTTGAGAATTGCTAAAATCATCAGAGAATGTGTTTGCCATTTTTCAGCCATATCTGCGTCACGACGAGGCACTGGTGAAGAAGAAGGGCGTGCTCTTCGTGGGTGTCACTCAGTGGCGCGAAAACGATGGCCGACCACTGTAAATGGTACTGCAATGTAACATCGTGCCCCACAGCTCTTCAGTTCCGCCTCCTCATCCTCCTCAGTGTGCGGAAACTAACACGAAGGTCCCGCCTCCCTACAAAAGAGGGGCCCTCTCCAGATGCTAATGACACATGTGACTTGGCAGAGATGGCTAATGGACACGAGCAGAAGTGTGAAGGGATGGAGCAGTCAGAGCTCTCCCCCCACGGAAGCGACCCGATCGCCACGGAACCACCGTTGGGCACCCGCCTGGAAACCCTCCTACGCTGCAAGAAGCGGAGGATACCCTAAGAGGCCTGGCCCGGCACCGGGAGGAGGTCGCCAGGATGGAAGCCAGCTGGCGTGCCCTAAAAATAAACTTGGAGCGGCGCCAATCCCTCTTACCTGAAGTGTCTGTACCGGAAGGTGAGGCACCCGTTCTAGTAGAGGAGCCCTTGCAATGTGATCCGGTTGACGTTGTCGCAGTGGAGGCACCCGTTCCTGCAAAAAACTCTGCACCGGCAGCACCCCAGATCCCGCTGTCTGCCCCCGTCGCTGAGACAGAAGAAGCGACACCCGTCCTCATGGAGGAGGCCGCGCAGGCACCAGAGGTCTACCTGCCTGTACCGGAGTCCCGACTGTCATCTGTTCCAGAGCCGGCTGCTTCCTCCGCAGGTGAGCGCCGCCAGGACTGGGGGCGCCAGGAGAGCTGCCGCAGACCGGACACTGTAAGCTGCAGTTTGATGGTGGAGACATGGAGCTGCTGGTGGAGGAGAATTTCAACCGGCGTCAGGAGGAAGAGTGGAGACGTTGGGAGCGGGAAGCAGAGCGACAAAGGGAGCAGCGAGAAACCCAAAAGCTTCGCCAACGTCAGCTGGAGAAGGACCGGGCAGATAAGGACTGGATGAGAAAAGATAAAGGAACCCTGTGGGAGCCGCGGCGTAAGGGTGCAGTACGGAGCTTTAAATTGAAAGGTGGTTGGGCTTCATCCAGGAGCCTGGACTTTATTTAGAAGTTTTTGTGAACCGGCGGGACGTGGAGGCTCACCTCCCAGAAGGACACCCGGGGGGGGACCTGTTGCCAGGAGACTTGGTGACTTACACCCGACACTGGGTTACAATGGATGGTACGCCCTAAATGTTACCAGGTGCGACCCCTACTCCCCAGAGTGTCAGGAACCTGTGAGACCCTCGGAGCCTTCAGCCTCCCACATCCAGGCCTCTGCAAAAGTGCCCACCCCACGCCGTAAATCTCCCCAGCCTCCCTCAGTGGTCTCCTCAGCAGCCCCAGCTATGGACATGATAACTATAGCTGGCCCGTACCCGGCGCCTGTTAGGCCCCCTGGGGTTCGTTCAGTCCGGGACATAGGGTTCCAGACCCGGAGGGAGATGAAAGAGGTGGCCACACAGACCCAGATAGCGGGTCACGACTTGACTGTACAGGCCACACGACGTCATCAGGTCCTGGTGGTCCTTGGTGCCTCGGATGTTTGGCAAGCATCAGAAGAGTACCGGGTGGTACCTGGAACACCCCTGCCAAAGAATTATAAATAACCCGGACAGGGTCCCTGTATGTAAATAGTTAAATTGTTGATGTACCCGGATGGGTGAATGTTCATAAAAAAGTTTTTTAATTTAATAAAAAAAAACAAAACACAGTTTTTATTACTTTTATTACAGTCTCATCCTGCGACGCCATCGATCTCCTGTAAAAAAATGAAAAAAAAAAAAGAGTATACCACCTGACCGACGCAGTCCATAGTAACGAGTGTCCCACAACGATCCAGCTCTGCTACATCAGAATGACAGGCAGAGCCTGTCATCCCGGCGCAGCACAGCTGATTACCTGCTTCCCCGGCGGTGACGTCATCGGACTGGTTTACGGCCGGGATTACCCTGCAGTCACTGCAGTTATCGCGAAAAACTGCATGTGACCTCCAGGGAGAAGATAATGGCGGCCATCAAGCAGTCCAGGACGTGACCGCCGGAGATCTTCTGCCAGGTAAGTGCCGCTGAGTCCTGACAGACCCGACCGACGGACACTCACAGTGACAGTGACAAATCCGATTCCGGTATTCGATAAGACGAAAATATCGAAACGAATTATCGAAAGGCCGATAGAGCTAATATCGGCCGATACCCGATATTTGCATTATCGTATCGCTCAACACTACTGGCAGACAATCCCTGCATTGTGATTGGGTCTGTAATGTCCGCCAAAAAAGCTGGGTGGAGACCCGAGTTCCCACCAAGTAATCCCGGAAATGCTCGGTGCCCACCGAGTATCGTGATACTCGGGCGAGTAACGAGTAGTGGCGAGCGCGTTCGCTCATCACTACTGCTAACTCCATGATAACCCTACACTCCTTGCTGCCAACAACAATCCTGCTTTTAACCCAATAAATAAATGCAGGCCAATTGGACGCCATTCTTCTTTTGAGGTTCACACCATCAGGGTGTTCCATCCCCTCTCCCTCAGAGTAGCAGTCATATACTGGCCCCCAAGCTCACCCACCCACTTCCTTGACCACTTTTATGCATTGCGGACACACTTCATGTACTCAGAATTAACAACCCTTATCCTGGGAGACTTCAACAGCTCCAACCCGAACTGCATCCCAGCTTCTATTTCTAGCCAAATCTCGTGGCCTCTCACAACTTTCAAAGTCTGAGACACACAAAGACGGTAACACCCCTGATTTGGACTTTGTCCGGTTCAGTTCAATCTCCTACCTAGATGACACATGTCTTACCCTTTGTCCCCCATGAAATTAGGAGTATAATCACAACTTAGACATTTTTAGGTGCTCCCTAAAAACAGAACTGTTTAGGGCAGCCTATTACGTTCCCTAGTCTAGGTCCTTTTCACATATATATAGTTTATTCTGTACTTCTCTGAACATAAGTCACCATCAAACTTAACCGTACACAAAACGCTCATGCAGCCTTTATCTACCCTCCATTTCCTCAAGATGGTTGTACCATCATTGTACATAAGCACCTGTAATTTGTGCCACTCCCACCTCATTGTAGATTGTAAGCTCTGAAGAGCAGGGTCATCATTATTTTTGCTTTAATTGTTTGATTATTTGTCTAATCCATCTGTCTGTCCAGTGCTTTTCTGTTTCTCAGCCTGTCTCATCTGCACCCATAGTTCCTGAGTCCCTACAGTGCCTACATGCATTTTTCATCCCTCCTTTGGGCCGTAGCAGCTTATCCTCTGTAGGGGGTCAGCTCCAATCTTCTGTAGGTCAGCCATGGAGTAGCACCTGGTGCCAGCTCTTTGTACCTCCTTGGGTCGCAGTTTTCGCCTTCTGCCACTTGTCCGAGTAGGGATTTGAAAGGACACCTAGTTATGCCCCTTCCAGGCTTTCAGAGGGATTTGGAACAGTGATTCCACCACCTTACCCGTTACAATCTCCATCTGCTGGGTTGCTGTAGTGGAAGAGGTATCGGACGCCTCTATACTAATTCTACTTTATTGCAATTGATGCCACTTTGTTGATGTCTGCCACTAATTTTTGTAAATGTGTAGACTCCTGGTTGGGTCTACTTCATGCGTGTTGCCTGTAGCAGTAGGCCTCCAAGACCTGTGTTACTATTCTTTAATTTTTCTGACAAAGATTGTCTACAAAACTGACATTTGTGCCACCTGAGTGTGGCTTAGCATGAAAGCAGGTAGAGGTGTTGCATATGGTATCAGGGCTCCCAGCACAGGAGGCCTACACCAATCCCTCACCCACCTTGTCTTATGGCTCATGCCCACTTGTGATTAAATCAGATGAATTCAATCGGATAAAAAAATCGGATTGAATTCGGACCAATGTTAATCTAGGATGGTGTCTTCATCTGCGATTTTTTTTTCTAGCCCGGATCGGATCACGATAGGACTGGGAAAAAAATTTCAGCATGCTGAGATTGTAATCGCAAATCGGATCGCATCCCGCAATAGAATTCAATGGGTGAGATAAAAAAAAATCGCACAGCACTAGCACAGCAATTGTACCATGTACCCCAGCAATGGAGGAGATGGAGAAATTCATTCGCATGACACTCGGCTCCTGCTCGCAGCAGAGCAAAAGGCGAGGGTCATTAATATATCGCATCTCATGCTCTCGCTTCGGATGCAATACGCTAGTGTGATCCCAGCCATACTGTGACGTTCAATTTAAAGCTGTAAATGCTGTCCTAGACCCCGATACCTCATGCCTAGCTGATTACTGCAGTGCCATGCTACAATTAGTACTCTGGGTGAATTGAGGCCACTTTCCTGGTGTCTGCCCCTCATTTGATGTGTTTTGGCAGCATTTGGGGCCATTATAAGGTGTTGTGCAGGCGTTTGTTTTTGTCTTCCATTGAGCTGAATGGCGTTCGGTTATGTTTGGGGAATATTCGATGAATTAATCAGCTAATATTGCAAGTTCGGCAATCGTAATCCGAACCGAACATTGAAATATTTGCTCATCTCTAGTTACTACCATGGCTTTATTAGGTTGCTACTTAATGCTTAAAGGGAATCTGTCAGTAGGATCAACCCTCCTTAGCTGTGTATATGGGCAAACAAGTCAAAAAAAGCTGAACAAAAGTGATACCTTGATATATTCTATCCAATGTCTTATTCCATAGAAATTCACATTTTTCTTAATTGGTAAATGAGCTCTGAGTAAAAGATCTCTGATTCAGAAACACAGATCTCCCTGAGAATCTACAAACCTACATGGAAGGAAATACCAAATATAGCAAAACTAATGAATATCTATGAACATATAAGATGAAAACCTATAAAATGTGTTCAGAAATTGAGCAAAATCATACAAATTCAGAAAAATAATAATTTTTATTATTGCAATACAAATAATAACAAAACACCATAAATAAAAAAAATAAAATGAAGAAAGAGACTAAAATAACAATAGAGAAGTGGACTGATATGCATAGCATGTTAGCATGATGAAGAGAATGACAATAATTATATATAATATGATAGGACGACAGTATGATATTATGTGTTAACAAATTACATCTAGTATAAATGCATGAGGAATAATGACATGTAATTGATGGGTAAAAAAATCAATCAAATACAACTTAAGAAACACCATAACAAGGTACTTTGTACAATAAACATTAAATAATGAGTATATTCCACCTAATCATGTTAATAATCATACCAAATAGGAAAATAAATATTATCCAAAAGGAACAGTGTGAGTTAGCAAATGACCAAAAGATAAATTCATAATATATTGCCCAAAGCATGTGCAAACTGTCATGAATACTTCCTGCAAATAAAAAATACCAACCCAGTGAAAAAAAATAGGGAATATATGCAGATATACCAAATGATAGGTTAGGTTCTATCGGAAATACCCTACAATAGGCCTGTACCTTTTTACTACCTGACTGTGGAGGTTGACACCCTAAAAGGAGATTTTGGCGCCTCCACTCAGCTAGGCTGTCCCTCACTCCCCTAGATAACCCTAGGATGAAAGGTGAGAAAACAATGTTCAGATAGGGCAGAGGTGAAGTGAGTCTTTAAACTATAACGGTAACCAATAGGTAAAAAACAAGAAAAAAACAAGATCATGGTAGTATCCTATAGGAAAGATGTGTATCTTCGTACTGTGTTAGCCAGTAGATAGAAAAATATTTAGACTTGAGAGTCCTCAGTGGTTGATACCTTTTAATGGCTAACTGAAAAGATGATAACAAATTGCAAGCTTTCAAGACTACTCAGGTCTCTTCATCAGGCAAAGACTAAAACAAAAACTGAAGAATCACATATTTATACACAACACAGCACAGAAATAATGCAATAGGTAAGACAAGTGATGTGAAGCAGAACTGTCATTATGGGAGAGGGATGAACACAAATATTGGAACAGTTCATAGATAAGGAGTGTGAAAGTTTTATTGCCCTCTGATTGGGGTCTGGTATTGTATTTTGATGCCCCCAGGTCAGAGAAGCAGATTCCTTAATTGATGTACAAGGAATAAATCCATGGGAAACATTCATTCCAGCACTGAGAGTGTCAAAGGTCATCATGAGCTTATATTCCCAAACCTTTCTATCTCTCTCAGATTTAAAGTTAGATTTTAATACAAGTAATTTCATGTCCATCATGCTATGACCGGGGATGCAAAAGTGTTTGGCCACAGGTAGATCCATTCTTTTTTCTCTTATTGTGTGGCGATGGGAATTCATCCTTGTTCTTAGTTTTTGCCCTGTCCCCTGTTGTGAATGGGTTTGAGATGAGTTCTGAGCAGAGGCTCCCTCTGGTGGTTACAAGCGGTACTAGTGAGGATTGTGAGGACTGGGAATCAGGTGTTACTGATTGGTCTTATATAAGGGAGTAATTTTCCCATCAGGGTTGCCGGTGATCAATTGTTCTGGTCTGAATCCTTCTTTCCAGTTTCCCTTGTAGCCTGCTGTGTCGTGTCTGCATCTCCTGCTATCAGATAAGACAATTTCTTATTTTGTGTTTTTGCTATATTTTTGCATTTGGTCCTGCACTTCTGTGGGGGCCTTCTGGGTCCCCTCCGGGGGCTTTTGCCCTCTCAGTTTAGTCCAGCCACTGTGTTTTGTACTTTTGCTTTTTCCAGTTTTTTCAGTGGCTGCTGTTTTTGTTACACCAGAGAACTAATTTAGGTGGTAGAGGTCGTGTGATCTCAGGTGATTTTGAAATTAGTAGAGTTGGTGTTTTTTCAGGGTTTTCTGGGATTGCAGTAAGTACCCTTCCTGTCCTTTTCTATTTAGTTAGTTTGGGCCCCAGCGTTTGCTCATACTATTTTCTTTCTGTGTCAGTATTTCCTCTTGTCTAACCGCCATTACATGTTTGGGGGCTTTCTATTATCTTTGGGGTTCTGCTATGGGGCAGATAGCTTTCCTATTTCTATCTTTAGGTGTAGTTAGTTTCTCAGGCTGTGACGAGGCGTCTAGGACCAACGTAGGAACGCTCCACGGCTGCCTCTAGTTGCGGTGGTTAGTCAGGGTACTGCAATCTCATAGATTCCAACTGCTCTGGTGTATTTCCTTTTTTGCCTGCACTCCTCAGCTACCGTAACATAACAGTATCACCGGCCATAAAAATTGTATGGTACTCACAGAAGGGAAAAAATATTTTGAAGGAAGAAAAGTTGTCAGAGATATTTTTCTGTTTGTTGCATTTTTTTTTTTTTTTTCCTCTGTGTCTCTGGGTGCTGGGGAGGATCTTTTCTCCAATGGAGTTTGCACGGTTGTCTGGCCGTGTGGATCGGCTTGCCACTGAGGTTCGGAGTATTGCTGCATATCTTGCTAGGTTGCCTGTTGTGGAACCTAGGATCCCCATGCCAGATTTGTTTTTAGGGGATCGAGCTAAGTTTCAGAATTTCAAAAATAATTGTAAATTGTTTCTTGCCTTAAAATCTAAGTCCTCAGGAAACGCAGCGCAGCAGGTTCAAATTATCATCTCTCTCCTGCGCGGCGATCCTCAGGATTGGGCTTTTTCCCTGATACCTGGGGATTCCTGTTTTGAGTGATGTTGATGCATTTTTTCAGGCTTTGGGGTTATTGTACGATGAGCCTAATGTCACTGATCAAGCTGAAAAAGCCTTGTTGGCATTAAATCAGGGGCTTGATGACGCTGAGTTATACTGTCAGAGATTCCGTAGGTGGGCAGTCCTGACCAAATGGAATGACGACGCTTTGGCGGCCCTTTTCCGGAAGGGTCTGTCGGATAATGTAAAGGATGTTATGGTGGGATTCCCTGTCCCCTCTGGTCTCAATGATTCTATGTCATTAGCGATTCAAATTGACAGACGTTTGCGTGAGCGGAGAAGTATGCGTGGAGTGGTGTTGCCTTGTGAGCCAGCTGCTGAGCCCATGCAGTGTGATGGAGTGGTGTCTGGGGCACAGCGTCATGAGTTTCGAAAGCGCAATGGGTTATGTTTCTACTGTGGTGATGCCTCTCATGCTATTTCAGTCTGCCCTAAGCGGGGAAGACATTTTGCACGCTCAGTTGTCTTGGGTAGTGTTCAGACTAAGTTTTTATTAACTGTCACTCTGATATGCTCTCTGTCCTCATTTTCTGCTCAGGCTTTCGTTGATTCTGGAGCAGCTATTAACCTGATGGATTATGATTTTGCTAAACGTTGTGGGTTTCCCTTGATACCCCTACAGAAGTCTATTCCTTTACTGGGGATCGATTCTACCCCTTTGGCTGAGAATAAACCCCAGTTTTCTACTCAGGTGATAATGAGGGTTGAACCTGATCACCAGGAGTGCTGCAAATTTTTGGTTCTATATAATCTGCATGACATTATCGTGCTGGGTTTCCCTTGGTTACAGTCTCATAATCCTGTTTTGGATTGGAAATCTGTGTCTGTAACCAGTTGGGGCTGCCAATGTGTTAATACCAACACTCCTGTTTTTTCTGCCTCCCCCAGGCTGAGGATGTTCCTGACTTTTTGTTTGATTTTTCTGATGTGTTTAGCGAAAGTAAATCTGCATCCTTACCTCCCCATAGGAGCTATGACTGCGCTATTGAATTAGTGCCGGGTAGTAAATTCCCTAAAGGTCGCCTTTTTAACTTGTCTGTACCTGAACATGACGCTATGCGGTCTTATATCAAGGAATCATTGGAGAAGGGTCATATCAGACCATCCTCTTCACCCTTAGGTGCCGGTTTTTTCTTTGTGGCCAAAAAAGATGGTTCATTAAGGCCGTGTATTGATTATCGTCTCTTGAACAATATTACTGTGAAATATCAATACCCGTTACCCTTGATTTCTGACCTGTTTTCCAGGGTGAAAAACGCTACTTGGTTTACCAAGCTTGACCTCAGGGGGGCGTATAACCTTATTCGCATTAAGCACGGGATGAATGGAAGATGGCATTTAATACCCCTGAAGGGCATTTTGAGTACCTTGTGATGCCCTTTGGGCTCACTAATGCTCCTTCCGTCTTCCAGTCCTTCATGAATGACATTTTCAGGGATTTTGTGGACAAGTTTCTGATTGTTTATTTGGATGATATCTTGATTTTTTTCTAATGACTGGGACTCTCATGTGAAGCATGTTCGAACTGTATTCCAGATTTTGAGAGAGAATTCTCTGTATGTGAAGGGATCAAAGTGTCTTTTTGGCGTACAGAAGATCTCATTTCTGGGATTCATTTTGTCCCCATCTGTTATTGAAATGGACCCGGTCAAGGTTCAGGCCATCTGTGATTGGGTCCAACCTACTTCATTAAAGGCTCTTCAGAGATTTTTGGGTTTTGCCAATTTTTATCGTAAATTTATTGGTAATTTCTCTGTTATTGTTAAACCATTAACTGATTTGACCAGAAAGGGTTCTGATGTGGTGAATTGGCCTCCTGAGGCAGTCTCTGCGTTTCAGGAACTTAAGCAGAGATTCACTTCTGCTCCTGTTCTACGGCAGCCTGATGTTTCTCTGCCATTTCAGGTGGAGGTTGATGCCTCTGAAATTGGGGCAGGTGCCGTTTTGTCCCAAAAAGATCCAGAGACCTCTAAAAGTAACCCTTGTGCCTTTTTCTCTCGAAAATTTTCTCCTACTGAACGTAATTATGACGTGGGTAATCGGGAGTTATTGGCCATGAAGTGGGCTTTTGAAGAGTGGAGACATTGGCTGGAGGGAGCCAAACATCAGGTGGTGGTCCTTACGGACCATAAGAATCTGGTCTATCTGGAATCTGCCAAGCGACTCAATCCTAGACAGGCCAGGTGGGCCTTGTTTTTCACACGTTTTAATTTTGTGGTTTCCTTTCTTCCTGGCACTAAGAATGTTAAGGCGGATGCCCTCTCGAGGAGTTTCCTTGCGGACTCTCCTGAGCTATCTGATCCCTCTGTTATTTTGAAGGAGGGTGTAGTTCTTTCCGCCATCTCGCCCAATTTGAGACTTGCTCTGGAGGGGTGTCAGGAGGATAGGCCCGAGCGCTGCCCTGTTGGAAAATTGTTTGTCCCGGACCAATGGAAAAAGAGTGTGATGTCTGAGATTCATTGTTCCGCATTGGCTGGGCATCCCGGAATTTTTGGTACCAGAGACTTGGTTAGTCGGTCCTTTTGGTGGCCTACCTTGTCTCGCGATGTCAGGGAATTTGTGCAGTCCTGCGGGACTTGCTCTCGCTCCAAGCCTTGCTCTCGCTCTAGTGGTTTGTTGATGCCATTGCCTGTGCCCAAGAGACCATGGACCCATATCTCTATGGATTTCATTTCCGATCTTCCTGTTTCTCAGAGAATGACCACCATCTGGGTAATTTGTGATAGGTTTTCCAAAATGATACATCTTGTGCCATTACCTAAGTTGCCTTCCTCCTCTGAATTGGTGCCGTTGTTCCTTCAGCACGTGGTTCGTTTACACGGCATTCCTGAGAACATTGTGTCTGACAGAGGAGTCCAGTTTGTTTCCAGATTTTGGAGGACTTTTTGTTCTAAACTGGGTGTTCAATTGTCTTTCTCCTCGGCATTTCATCCTCAGACCAATGGTTAAACTGAGAGAACAAACCAGACATTGGAGACTTATCTAAGATGCTTTGTGTCTGCTGATCAGGATGACTGGGTCTCTTTTTTGCCTTTGGCTGAGTTTGCTCTTAATAATAGGGCTAGCTCTGCCACTTTGATGTCTCAGTTTTTCTGTAATTCTGGGTTTCACCCTCGATTTTCTTCAGGACAGACGGAGGCTTCTGTCTGTCCAGGTGTTGACTCTGTTGTTGAGCGTATGCAGCAGATTTGGGACCAGGTAGTGGAGAGGTTGTCCCTCTCTCAGGAGAAGGCCCAGCGGTTTGCTAACCGGCATAGGACTGATGGTCCTCGGTTTAAAGTGGGGGACTTGGTCTGGTTGTCCTCAAAGAATATTCCTATGAGAGTAGCATCTCCTAAATTTAAGCCTAGGTTCATTGGACCTTATAAGATCATGGAGATTATTAATCCTGTTTCTTTTCGTTTGCTTCTTCCAGGGACATTTAAGATCCATAACGTGTTCCACAAGTCCTTGTTGAAGAGGTTTGTTGAGCCAGTTGTTCCTGCTGCTGTGCCTCCTGACCCTGTTTTGGTTGAGGGCAATCTGGAGTATGTGGTTGATAAAATATTGGATTCTCGTTTTTCTAGACGAAGACTCCAGTATTTGGTTAAATGGAGAGGTTATGGTCAGGAAGACAATTCTTGGGTGTTTGCTTCGGACATCCATGCTAGGAGACTTATCCGTGCGTATCATAGAACTCATCCTGACCGACCTGGTTGCTCAAATGAGGGTTCGGTGACCCCTCCTCAAGGGGGGGGTACTGTTGTGAATGGGTTTGAGATGAGTTCTGAGCAGAGGCTCCCTCTGGTGGTTACAAGCGGTACTAGTGAGGATTGTGAGGACTGGGAATCAGGTGTTACTGATTGGTCTTATATAAGGGAGTAATTTTCCCATCAGGGTTGCCGGTGATCAATTGTTCTGGTCTGAATCCTTCTTTCCAGTTTCCCTTGTAGCCTGCTGTGTCGTGTCTGCATCTCCTGCTATCAGATAAGACAATTTCTTATTTTGTGTTTTTGCTATATTTTTGCATTTGGTCCTGCACTTCTGTGGGGGCCTTCTGGGTCCCCTCCGGGGGCTTTTGCCCTCTCAGTTTAGTCCAGCCACTGTGTTTTGTACTTTTGCTTTTTCCAGTTTTTTCAGTGGCTGCTGTTTTTGTTACACCAGAGAACTAATTTAGGTGGTAGAGGTCGTGTGATCTCAGGTGATTTTGAAATTAGTAGAGTTGGTGTTTTTTCAGGGTTTTCTGGGATTGCAGTAAGTACCCTTCCTGTCCTTTTCTATTTAGTTAGTTTGGGCCCCAGCGTTTGCTCATACTATTTTCTTTCTGTGTCAGTATTTCCTCTTGTCTAACCGCCATTACATGTTTGGGGGCTTTCTATTATCTTTGGGGTTCTGCTACGGGGCAGATAGCTTTCCTATTTCTATCTTTAGGTGTAGTTAGTTTCTCAGGCTGTG
The DNA here is from genome assembly GCA_033576555.1 of Oophaga sylvatica. Classification (NCBI taxonomy): domain Eukaryota; kingdom Metazoa; phylum Chordata; class Amphibia; order Anura; family Dendrobatidae; genus Oophaga; species Oophaga sylvatica. Next base: position 424,213,703 of record JARQOD010000002.1, read on the forward strand.
ACGAGGCGTCTAGGACCAACGTAGGAACGCTCCACGGCTGCCTCTAGTTGCGGTGGTTAGTCAGGGTACTGCAATCTCATAGATTCCAACTGCTCTGGTGTATTTCCTTTTTTGCCTGCACTCCTCAGCTACCGTAACATAACAGTCCCCCCCACATACAGACCCCCAGTTGGACATTTCGTACAGTAGGTAGTATCCTAGTAGTTTTTCCAACAAAATTACAGAGGACTGCTCAATCACAGTAAAAAATGGCACAAAAAGACAGGGGCTATTGAGCATCATTGCCTAGTATTCAAACCGGATGTTTAAATGAGACATAAATATAACAAACTTTTTTAATGTCAGTCCTAAGCATTGTTGATAAATGATGAATATATAGTAAGGACTTTTAAATTCATAAATAAACCAAATCCAATGCTGTCCAAACTCATATAGGATCCAAACATTGATGCCAATATAGTCTCATATTTGATGCATCACCAAGTTCATACACATAAGCTACGTAATAGATATGCCATAAGAGTTCCCCACTGAATGGGGCCCTAAAGTGATTAGGCAGAGGTTGCCAGTAGACAACCTGATATTATAGACTATATTATCCAGTTTAAAAGAACAAAAAAACAGATACTCACCTTTTGCATCATTCCAGTTCCAGAGATGTGAGCGTCAGGTATCCTGGTGCTCGCATGACATTGTTATGCAATGTGAGCCCTGCAGCCATTTAGTGGTCGGTGAAGGGCACGCTTTTCCATTGGATGAAACTTGGACATCCGAGTGAGGTATGAGCACTAAAGCCCATTAGTGGCCACTAATTGACCCAGTGCCATCATCTCTGGACTAATGTGAGAGGCTTCTGTTTTTATTTTACTTTACACTGAGGGGTACAACATTTAAGAAAGGCTTATCCAAGTAGTCATAATTCCTCTATGTGGCACCCAAAATATATACATGTCTAAGCCTCACTCTCCATAAAACTTGAGAATACCTGCTAGTAGAAAAAAGTAATGAAACAAGTGAATAATTCAAGAAAAAAAGAATTAGACATAAAAACTACATGATATTTCACATTCTACTACATTTTAAAGTTCTAACCACGTGCAAATAAATGCATTTATTATAAAAAAAATGCAGCTTCTCCCCACTAGAATATCTGTGCTCAGTAAAATAAAATCTTTTTGCATCTGTGTATTTTGATTGTGCTCTTCAGTGTGTTGCTCTGATATTCTTATTAAACCAGTAACTCATAGCTGTGCTCTGAGATGGAGACTTTTTTTCTTAATTAAAATTCAAAATACATCTAGAAAAGAGCATGTATAAACACTAGTGTTGAGCGATATTGCTCGATATCTAAAAATATCGTATCGAAATTGTATCGCCGATAGCACTAAATATCGTCGATATCCGATTTCGATACCGGAAGTCCCATGTAAGTCTATGGGAACAAAATATCGCAACAAAAAAAACCCTTTCTTTCGTTGTAAACACAAAATATACACACATAGAATACATATATATATATATATATACATGTCATTGTGACATATATATATACATATATTTATAGTTTATACACTTCTACATAGTAAAATCGACTCTAATTCAATTGCCGGGTAAAGACGTGACATACCCCATAGAAGTCGACGGGCTCGGTGCCGAGTACCCCGAAAACCTCTGGCTCTGTGCGACTCAACTTGGGCGTCACGAACAGGATTCTGTAGCTCACTATAAGCGAGTCCTGTGTGCCTGAATTGCACTGGTTTTGTGCTTGAGAATTGCTAAAATCATCAGAGAATGTATTTGCCATTTTTCCGCCATATCTGCGTCACGACGAGGCACTGGTGAAGAAGAAGGGCGTGCTCTTCGTGGGTGTCACTCACTCAGTGGCGTGAAAACGATGGCCGCCCACTGTGAATGGTACTGCAATGTAACATCGTGCCCCACAGCTCTGGAGTTCCGCCTCCTCATCCTCCTCAGTGTGAGGAGGTCCCGCCTCCCTACAAAAGAGGGGCCCTCTCCAGATATGACACATGTGACTTGGCAGAGATGGCTAATGGACACGACGAGCAGAAGTGGGAAGGGATGGAGCAGTCAGAGCTCTCCCCCCACGGAAGCGACCCGATCGCCACGGAATCACCGTTGGGCACCCGGCCTGTAAACCCTCCTACGCTGCAAGAAGCGGCGGATACCCTAAGAGGCCTGGCCCGGCACCGTTAGGAGGTCGCCAGGATGGAAGCCAGCTGGCGTGCCCTAAAAATAAACTTGGAGCGGCGCCAATCCCTCTTACCTGAAGTGTCTGTACCGGAAGGTGAGGCACCCGTTATAGTAGAGGAGCCCTTGCAATGTGATCCGGTTGACGTTGTCGCAGTGGAGGCACCCGTTCCTGCAAAAACCGCAGCACCGTCAGCAGCACCCCAGATCCCGCTGTCTGCCCCGGTCGCTGAGACAGAAGAAGCGACACCCGTCCTCATGGAGGAGGCCGCGCAGGCACCAGAGCACTACCTGCCTGTACCGGAGCCCCGACTGTCATCTGATTTAGAGCCGTCTGCTTCCTCCGCAGGGGAGCGCCGCCAGGACTGGGGGGCGACAGGAGAGCTGCCACAAACCGGACACTGTAAGCTGCAGTGGAGTGGTGGAGACATGGAGCAACTGGTGGAGGAGAATTATAACCGGCGTCAGGAGGAAGAGTGGAGACGTTGGGAGAAGGAAGCAGAGCGACAAAGGGAGCAGCGCGAATCCCAGAAACTTCGCCAACGTCACCTGGAGAAGGACCGGGCAGATAAGGACCGGATGAGAAAGGATAAAGGAACCCTGAGTGAGCCGCGGCGTAAGGGTGCAGTACGGAGCTTTAAATTGAAAGGTGGGTGGGGCTTCATCAAGGAGCCTGGACTTTATTTAGAAGTCTTTGTGAACCGGCGGGACGTGGAGGCTCACCTCCCAGAAGGACACCCGGGGAGGGACCTGTTGCCAGGAGACTTGGTGACTTACACCCGACACTGGGGTTACAATGGGTGGTACGCCCTAAATGTTACCAGGTGCGACCCCTACTCCCAGTGTGTCAGGAACCTGTGAGACCCTCGAAGCCTTCAGCCTCCCACATCCAGGCCTCTGCAAAAGTGCCCACCCCACGCCGTAAATCTCCCCAGCCTCCCTCAGTGGTCTCCTCAGCAGCCCCAGCTATGGACATGATAAGTATAGCTGGCCCGTACCCGGCGCCTGTTAGGCCCCCTGGGGTTCGTACAGTCCGTGACATAGGGCTCCAGACCCGGAGAGAGATGAAAGAGGTGGCCACACAGACCCAGATAGCGGGTCACGACTTGACTGTACAGGCCACACGACGTCATCAGGTCCTGGTGGTCCTTGGTGTCTCGGATGTTTGGCAAGCACCAGAAGAGTACCAGGTGGTACCTGTAACACCCCTGCCAAAGAAGTCTAAATAACCCGGACAGGGTCCCTGTATGTAAATAAATAGTTAAATTGTTTATGTACCCGGACGGGTGAATGTTCCAAAAAAATTTTTTTAATTTAATAAAAAAAAAAAAACACAGTTTTCATTTCTTTTATTACTGTCTCATCCTGCTGCGACGCCATCGATCTCCTGTAAAAAAATGAAAAAAAAAAAAAGTATACCACCTGTCCGACGCAGTCCATAGTAACGAGTGTCCCACGACGATCCAGCTCTGCTACATCAGAATGACAGGCAGAGCCTGCATCCCGGCGTCAGCACAGCTGATTACCTGCTTCCCCGGCGGTGATGTCATCGGACTGACTGCTTTACGGCCGGGATTACCCTGCAGTCACTGCAGTTATCGCGAAAAACTGCATGTGACTGCCAGGGAGAAGATAATGGCGGCCATCAAGCAGTCCAGGACGTGACCGCCGGAGATCTTCTGCCAGGTAAGTGCCGCTGACTCCTGACAGACCCGACCGACGGACACTCACAGTGACAGTGACAAATCCGATTCCGGTATTCGATAAGACGAAAATATCGAAACGAATTATCGAAAGGCCGATAGAGCTAATATCGGCCGATAGCCGATATTTGCATTATCGTATCGCTCAACACTAATAAACACTTTAATGCGACATTATTTAGTTCCTTACCAGATTAACATTGTTATATTGCTCTAGTCCATCCTTTTCTATTGTCTTTTTTTGGAGAAAAGAGGAAAATAGGAATAAAAAAATGATGATTTATGTTGAGCTAAATAAATTGCTGTGTAAAGAACGCACCTCAGATTAATAATTGCCTCACATGTACTTCATGTCACACATAGATGATGACAGAGTAGAAAACGGATGCCCAGCTTCATATAGCAAAATATAAGCTGTCAATAGACAATCATCTCTGCTTTTTCATAAGGCATTGCAATCCAACAATATTATAATGGAATAAAAAGTGATGACACATGAGGTTGTGGTGAGCAAGGTAGAATGTAAAAATCCCACGGCATACAAAGATTTTTATTACATTTATTCTTTGAAATATCTTGTGTAGCATATTACTGCAGTAAAGTTCCATATAAATCTGAAAATGTACTGAAATCAACTGCAGGGCAGTTTTTAGTCAAATTGTTGCACTGAACAAAATTCTAAGTGTGTCTCTCTCAAGAAGTCTACACTGCATTTACCTTACTGATCATAAAGCATAGTGAGTGAGGATACTTAAGGTAAATTATGCCACTTACTGTATCTTGATAGGAACTGATATGCATTGTCAGGATTACATTGTTAGGGTTCAAGTTCCCAATGCTGCACAAGGGGAATCCGCTGCGGTCCCCCATCCGTCTCCGGCCGCAGTGGAGCCTGCTCAGCAGAGACATCAGTCCCAGCGTCTTGCCCATTCCAATACTGTGCAGAGACTTGCTGCTGCCCCTCCTGGATCTTCTATTATTGCCAGTGCTGGAGCAGACGTCTTTAGGACGAAGTCCTGCGTATCCCCTTCTGAGCATGTCCAGGGTAAGATCTCTCATTGGAGATCAGGGGTCACATGTTCAGGTACTGCAGCAGCTCCTATTGGTCCGCCAAGAAGTTCCTGAAACTACGTGTTTTGGAACAGTTTCTCATTGGTCCTTTTTCTGGCAGGTCCTGTAGCTGTTACTATAAAAGGGTGGCATGGCTGGGCCGCCATGCGCTAGTATCAAATCTGTTACGTGCTTGCGCCAGTGAGGTCATGTATGCATGTGGTTAGGTCTGGCTGAAATAAGCCCCTAGAATACCGGCACCTCTGGTGAGGAGATTGTATGCACGTGTGCAGGGCTCTGCTGAAAACGCCATTAGAATACCGGCTACTCCGGTGAGAAGATTGTTGCTTGTGTTCTGACTGCATGACCTCAGACTGAAATCCGCTTAGCAGTCATCTGTGTTCCCTGTGAGTCTAACAGGACGCAGTCTTTTTCTCAGCGGCTCTGTGACGCAACGGAGTTCACTTTATAACGCTGGTTCGGCACCCTAGCGTTTTACTTTGCAGCTCACTGAAGCTAAGTGAGTTCGCACTTATCGCCATATAGCGCTGTGGCATTCCCGTTAGCGGCTCTGGGGATTAACAGAGTTCGCATTAACTGCCACAGCACGCTACGGCGTTTATTTTAGCGATTCTGCGGGATAACAGAGTTCGCTACTTTCGCCATCTTTCGCCTGCACGGTGGACCTCGGGCTGAGAACGCACCTCTCTACAATATCTATTAGGTGCGTTCCGCAGACCATAACATAATACTAGTGCCAGGGTCTGGCTAGTAAAATGGCGGACGACCAGCGCCTACGGCAGTTCATCCAGCAGCTGGAGGGTAGGTTGGTGGCTCTCGAGCGCACAACCTCAGCTGTGGATGTGACCGCAGTCGCTGTTCAGGCTTCTAGCCACAGCGGCAGCCAGTTTGTCCTCCAACACCTCTGCTCTGACCTTGTCCCATCTTCCGCTTCCAGACAAGTTTTCTGGTGACGGCAAACATTGTCAGGGATTTGTGAGTCAGTGCTCTATACAACTCGAGCTTCTGGCCGCACGTTTTCCCACAGAGCGGTCACAAGTGGGTTTCATAGTGTCACTTCTGTCAGGCAGAGCTTTGGAATGGGCAACGCCGCTGTGGGAGCGTGACGATCGCATGGAGCGGAGTGCTCCTCAGTTTCTGGAGGCTCTTAAAAAGGTCTTTTTAGGCCCTCAGGTCACCCACGATTCAGCGCTCTAACTGCTGGCAATGTCACAGGGTTCAAGCTTGGTCAGTCAGTTTTCAGTCCAATTTCGAACTCTGGCCTCCGAGTTAGAGTGGCCGGATAAGGTCCTTATACCGGTATACTAGAGAGGTCTGGCTGACCATGTAAAGGACGCCTTGGCCACCAGGGAGATTCCTACCTCACTAGAGAAGCTTATCTCCATATCTACCCGCATCGACTTTCGCTTTCACGAGCGGAGGTTGGAGCGGGCCCAGTGTAGACGGATGTTTCGGCTAGCTCCCACCTTTGCCAAACCTCTAGAATCTCCCATTCAGGCGCACGACTCCCCGGAGGTCATGGAGGATGTTCGAACGGGACCTAAGTCTCGGCCCGTGGTTTGTAACAATTGTCAGCAGTTAGGACATTATGCCAATAAATATCCCCAGCGATCGGGAACACGATCGCGTCTAGTGACCATGGGAGGGGGTTCACTAGAGTCAGCAGCATTTGCCTCCAAGCTGTCCTTTAAAGGGACAATCTCTTTTGGTCCATCCACTCTCACAGTTGAGCTTTGTGTGGATTCTGGAGCAGAGGGGAACTTTATGTCCTCTGCTTTTGCTCTCCGCCACACAATACCTCAGGTGATGCTCGCCAAACCGGTAACTGTTCGAGTGGTAAATGGCTCCATACTGCCCTCACAGATCACACATCAGACAATCCCTCTCACATTAGCTATGTCTCCTTCCCATCAGGAGATTATTTCTTTCCTTGTCCTTCTTGAGGGTATAGATGAGGCTCTGCTGGGAGTACCCTGGCTTCGTCTTCACTCCCCACATATTGAGTGGTCCTCTGGGAAGATACGGAGTTGGAGTGAGTCTTGTAGAGGTAGATGTGTGAGGGAGTGTGTTCAGGTTGCTACTACAGGGATGCCCGCAGATCTCACTTCCCTGCCCAAGTGCTATTGGTCCTATGTAGACGTGTTCTCCAAAAAGGCTGCGGAGATGCTTCCACCTCAACGCCCCTATGACTGTCCTATTGACCTCTTGCCTGGAGCAGAACCCCCGGGGAAGGGTCTATCCTCTCTCTCTCCCGGAGACGGAGGCTATGTCCCAATACATTCAGGAAAATCAGGCAAGAGGGTTCATTAGGAAGTCAGTGTCACCTGCTGGGGCAGGGTTCTTCTTTGTGCAAAAGAAGAACGGAGAATTACGTCCCTGCATAGATTACAGGGGTCTTAACGCCATTACCGTTAAGAATAAATACCCGCTGCCTTTAATTTCTGAGCTCTTTGATAGGCTCCATGCAGCAAGGGTATTTACCAAATTAGACCTGCGTGGTGCTTACAACCTGATTCGCATCCACGAGGGGGACGAGTGGAAGACGGCTTTTAATACCAGGGATGGGCACTATGAATATCTGGTGATGCTCTTTGGGCTCTGTAATGCCCCAGCCGTTTTCCAAGACTTTGTTAATGATATCTTCCGGGATATGCTTTCGACCTTGGTCGTGGTCTATCTGGATGATATTCTCATCTTCTCTCCAGATATTGATTCCCACCGGAAAGATGTCTGCAGAGTCTTCGACCTCTTGCGGGCAAATTCCCTTTATGCAAAGTTGGAGAAATGCGTGTTTGAGCAGGAGTCTTTACCATTCCTGGGCTATATCATCTCCACCCAGGGATTGGCTATGGATCCTGCCAAATTACAGGCTGTGATGGACTGGCAAGAACCCCATTCCCTTAAAGCGGTGCAGCCATTATGGGGTTCATTAATTATTATCGCCAGTTCATTCCCCATTTCTCAACTTTGGTAGTTCCCTTGGTAGCCCTCACCAAGAAGGGAGCAAATCCCAAATTGTGGTCCGAAGAAATCTCCAAGGCTTTCACTTCTAATAAGTCTCATTTTGCTAGCGCTCCCATCCTACACCGCCCTGATGTTGATAAGCCATTTATATTGGAGGTGGATGCCTCATCCGTTGGTGCTGGAGCAGTCCTCTTTCAAAAGGATGCTCAAGGTCGGAAGCATCCTTGCTTCTTCTTCTCCAAGACCTTCACACCAGCGGAGAGGAATTATTCCATCGGGGACAGGGAGTTGCTAGCAATGAAGTTGGCTTTCTCTGAGTGGAGACATCTGTTGGAGGGGGCTCGCTTTCCCTTCCAAGTCTTCACTGACCACAAGAATTTGGTATATCTTCAGACAGCCCAGCGGCTTAATTCTCGCCAGGCCAGATGGTCCTTGTTCTTCTCCCGGTTTCATTTCACACTCCATTTTCTCTCAGGAGAGAAGAACGTTTGTGCCGATGCTCTCTCTCGCTCTGTGGTGTCCTCTGAGGAGGAGGAGGAGCCTCGGCTTATTGTCCCCACAGAGAGCCTGAGAACAGTGGCCCCGGTTTCGCTAGAGTCTGTGCCCCCGGGGCAAGACTTTTGTGTCTACCAATTTGCGACCGGAGGTACTCTCTTGGGCACATTCGTCCAGGGTGGGTGGACACTTTGGGGCAAAGAGGACATCTGAGTTGCTGGTGACGATATACTGGTGGCTGCATATGGTCCGTGACGTTGGGGACTATGTGTCTCCTGTGCAAAGAATAAGTCTCCCCGACAACGGCCAGCTGGGTTACTTTACCCTTTGCCAGTGGCAGACAGACCCTGGGAGATGGTTGGGATGGACTTTGTGGTGGGCTTACCCAAGTCTCGGGGTTGCACCATCATTTGGGTAATCACTGACCATTTTTCCAAAATGGTACACCTGGTGCCGCTACCACGGTTACCTTCTGCACAGGCTCTTGCAGCGTTGTTTGTTAGGCACATCTTTCATCTACACGGCATGCCGGACAAAATTGTCAGTGACCGAGGTCCCCAGTTTGTGTCTCGGTTCTGGAGAGAGCTTTGTCGTCTACTCAGTATTGAGCTAAATCTCTCTTCAGCATATCATCCCGAGACGAATGGGTTGGTAGAGAGGGCCAACCAGACCTTGGTCACCTATCTATGACATTTTGTCTCAGCCAGGCAGGATGACTGAGCATCCTTGCTACCGTGGGCTGAGTTTGCACTAAACAATGCTGTGGCTGACTCCACCGGACAGACTCCATTCCTCCTAAACTACGGTCAGCATCCACGGGTTCCGGTGCCCATGCCCGTGTCTTCCGCCGACTCCAGGGTGGAAGACTGGACTGTGGATTAACGGGACATTTGGGACCATACTCAGGATGCCATTCAGACGTCCAAGGAGAGGATGAGGTCCTTCGGCGACACACATCGGCGCCCCGCTCCAACATTTGCTCCTGGGGACTTAGTGTGGCTCTCCACCCGTAACATTAGGCTGCGAGTTGAGTCCACTAAGTTGGCACCCCACTACCTGGGTCCTTTCAAAGTCCTCGAGCAAGTTAACCCTGTGGTATACCGTTTGGCTCTTCCTCCACGCCTGGGTATCTCCGACACCTTTCACGTATCCCTCCTGAAACCCGTGCTCATGTCTCGGTTTTCCGAGTCATCTGCCGGGACAACGGGTTCGTCTACGGACGACCATGAGGTGAACGCCATCGTAGGGTGTAAGGTGGTACGGGGCAAAAAGTTTTATTTGGTGGACTGGAGGTGCTATGGGCCTGAGGATAGGTCTTGGGAGCCTGCCGAGCATGTTCACGCTCCACAGCTCATCGCTGCCTTTGAGCGCAGCGAGGCCCAAAGAAGGGGGGCCCTAGGAGGGGGGGTAATGTTAGGGTTCGAGTTCCCAATGCTGCACAAGGGGAATCTTGAGCCATTCCTGCTGCGGTCCCCAATCTGTCTCCGGCTGCAGTGGAGCCTGCTCAGCAGAGACGTCAGTCCCAGCGTCTTGCCCATTCCAATACTGTGCAGAGACTTGCTGCTGCCCCTCCTGGATCTTCTATTATAGCCCGTGCTGGAGCAGAAGTCTTTAGGACAAAGTCCTGCGTTTCCCCTTCTGAGCATGCCCAGGGTAAGATCTCTCATTGGAGATCAGGGGTCACATGTTCAGGTACTGCAGCAGCTCCTATTGGTCCGCCAGGAAGGTCCTGAAACTACGTGTTTTGGAACAGTTTCTCATTGGTCCTTTTTCTGGCAGGTCCTGTAGCTGTTACTGAAAAAGGGTGGCATGGCTGGGCCGCCATGCGCTAGTATCAAATCTGTTATGTGCTTGCGGCAGTGAGGTCATGTATACATGTGGTCAGGTCTGGCTGAAATAAGCCCCTAGAATACCGGCACCTCCGGTGAGGAGATTGTATGCACGTGTTCAGGGCTCGGCTGAAAACGCCATTAGAATACCGGCTACTCCAGTGAGGAGATTGTTGCTTGTGTTCTGACTGCATGACCTCAGACTGCAATCCGCTTAGCAGTCATCTGTGTTCCCTGTGAGTCTAACAGGACACAGTCTTTTTCTCAGCGGCTCTGTGACGCAACAGAGTTCGCTTTATAATGCTGGTTCAGTGCCCTAGCGTTTTACTTTGCGGATCACTGAAGCTAAGTGAGTTCGCACTTATCGCCATTTAGCGCTGTGGCATTCCTTTAGCGGCTCTGGGGATAAACAGAGTTCGCACACAGCGCGCTACGGTGTTTATTTTAGCGATTCTGCGGGATAACAGAGTTCGCTACTTTCGCCATCTTACTAGCAGCGGGCTTTACCTGCACGGTGGACCACGGGCTGCGAACGCACCTCTCTGCGAACGCACATCTCTGCAATATCTATTAGGTGCGTTCCGCAGACCCTAACATACATGGTGTAACGACACAACATTTTATCTTAATTAATCAGACATCTATTTTCAGCAAGCCAGGAGCAACATAGACTGTTATCCTATATGTTGACTTTTTTTATGCCTTTTTTTCTTCAGTTGGTCAAGAGTCTGAAATGTTGACTCTTCTTTCATGAATGGTCATTGAACAAGACTGAAGAGACCCTTGTGGCGTATAACGGTGCTTCCCCGCCCTCCCACTAATCCCATAATAACAAAACACAACAGGCCTGGATGGGTTGAACAGGTCGGTCACAGTTTATTAAATTATAAGCAGGGAGGGGCAAATATGATTTGCAACGGACTCTCTGCCGAGAGCACACGGCGCCGCCGGTGGGCGAGCAGGCAGATGAGAGGTTACGAACCGTTGCCCTCCCATACTGTCGCCACGGAGGATCATGTGTATACCTACACAGGACTCCGACCCCCACACAACGACCTGTTCAACCCCATCCAGTAAAATGTTTAAAAATATATCGAGTCCGATATCATTCAGATGAATGCCGTCCGGTCTCAGTAGGTTGGAATTGTCCTTTTGCAGATCATGGTGGTTAACAACAATGCCGTAGATTTCCTTGATGAATTTTGCCATTTTTATGTTAATTTTCTTTCTTGATTTGTTGATGGCTTTTGGATCTTTGGCTCCCTGCCAGACAGCGCGTGGTATTATGTCAGACCACACCACCACCCTATCAGGGCATAAGCAAGCAAAGTGTCATATATCTGTCGACATCATTGCGTATAGTTCGGTGCCTTTTTTCTCGGCTAAGTCGTTTCCATCGGCGTGCAAATACCAATACCACCGGCCCTTTGGCCGTCTTAGCCACTTTGAAATATTTGCTGCCACCGCAGCCCTCTGATGCTACTCCAGATGAACTCCAGCTCCACTTTTTTTTTTATATATAATCCGGGCATATGCTGGCCCTTTCGTACGCCCAATAAACGTAAGAATGCGCTAGTACCCAAACTGTGGGCTTGTGGCCGCCTGAAAGAAACAAGAGTTGTTAGAGCAGATCTGGTCTTATATTTCTTGCAAAACATGCAGATTTCCAGCGGCCTAATCTCTGGACTTCAGCTTCCGATAAGCCGGCCCTAGCTGCTTCAGTGGCCACTCCTATTGTGAAGGAATGTGTCCCGTATTTTTCTGTGTTACTGCCGACTGCCTCCACGCAATGTTTAGAGATTGTGTGAAACTGATATTTGGTAAGCAAGGACCCATTGGTGTGTGAGAGGAAGTATCTACTGTCGTGTCTTATAAACGCGAAGCGCTTCACTATTTTTTATTTTTTTTTTACCGGGCATCTCGGGCCGTCTGAAGCCTTGAGCAAAACCCACGCGCCTCTACCAGTGGGTTCGCATTTGAACTTTCGCACTCTAATGTGTAAAGCGTCGCTACATATGACGACATCCACGTGGATCAACTAGCCCACCGACGTTGTTTTTAACCGCGGCACTAGTTCGCCGATGCGCCCGAAAATGCAATTGCAAATGCTGTAAATATTAGGGTTGCCTCGTACTGTGACTTGAGATTATGATGATATCGCTCGACAGACTTAGAGACACGGGGCAACGACATTCCTGACTAGGTTGGTGCCTCTTCCAGCCTTTCACGGCTTGCCTGATAATGCAGTATTTAGTAACATCGTCCCAACCTAGAAGCTGGAAGAAAAAGGCTATTCCTGTTAAGTATCGCTGCGGTGAAGTACCCGCCGCTCCTCTATTCCTGAGCAGATTCAGGAGTTCTACCAAAACGTTGCATCTAGCCCGATTACGTGTATCTACTGGCCTTAAAGAGCACCATTCCTCCCATGCCTTACCGTAGACCTGCCAGGTAGCCGGTGTCACTGAGACTTGGAACAATTGTAGGCCTGCCAATCGGAAGACAACAGGAAGTTAACAATCACATCTTCTGCGATAAACGTAAATCTGGCACGACACCAGATGTGTCTAAGGCATAGTAATGCTAAGCGGCGCAGCAGAAAGGGCGGGGGGAGAGAAGACAATGTTCAAACTTCTTGCAGTTCCTGGGTGTTTGGTTAGAAACCTGGTGTTAGCGTTTTCCAAATGTGTACCCCAAGGCTCTATGGCTGTTACTATTGAAAGGTTCTCTAACGCAGGGCTGTGGCGCCAGGTGGATATGGTCCATAAACAAGCCAGTTGCATTTATACCATTATTTTTTGTAGATTGCGACAATACCATTATTGATATCTCCAACAACCTCTAGACCTAGTTCCTTGCTCGGCGTTTCCTGCGCCATTACGCATGCATGTCCCTTGTAGGGATCTAAGAATGACTACCAAGCAAGCAAATGAGCTTTCAAGGAACGGTTAAGTCTGATCTATATCCCGGCTAGGTAATGCCTTTAGTTGACAATGATAGGTGGCGTTGGAAAACTCTGCCCATTGCAAGCAAATTGAGCTAACCTAGCGACTGCATCTGCTGAAAGGTGATTTTTAGCATTCAGGGAAATTTAAACCATCTGCAGTGTTTTTGTAGTTTATCCGCCGGTAAATGAAAAAACATTTTATTGGTATATATTTCAATGCCGAGGAAAGGAGCACGTTGCATGGTCCGATCGTTTTTTTCGGGTGAAAGTGGTACTCCGAAGTGCCGAGCTATAAATTTTGATCTTCTGGAGGTTGCACGGGCCGATTGTTTTTCCGGTGATAGTGGTATAACGTTTTTCTGAGATAAGAGCTTAAGTTTTTGGAGGAGCAGAGTTTAGAGTCCTTAGGTCCGACGAATAAAAAAGTCATTCGCGTATCGCCTTAACGAGTCTCGAAGGGTATTAAAGAGCCCGAAGTAGTAACATGTTATGGAGCAGACCAACGGAAGGCACGTATTGAATTAAAACTGCTGGTTCACCGTAAAGCTCAACAAATGGAGGCATGTTGGGATGTCGGATTTTGGCAGCGGGGCACCAGGCCCAGCTGTGCGTATGAGTTCCCCTTCTGTCAATTGAAGTGTAGGTTATGGACGCCTCTTCTAGGGGTGACGCGTTGTTAACCGAATCACCTATTGGGAAGGAAGGTGATGTTTTAGACGGGATTTTCCATTTTTTTTATCTATTTAATTTTTTGAGCAGAATGCCTAAGCCGAGTTTCTGAAATTACTGATTGGCAACAATTTAAATGAGCCCACCAACCTGCTTAGTTCTCCTATTTTGTGATATTCTGCTGTAGAAACTTGGAGGATTCCCGCGACAATTTTAGATTATACCCGGGGTTATAATTACTGGTTTGCTTTGTAGCGTTCTTGAGCCAGGTAGGAGTCGAACCTACAATCTTCTGATCTGTAGTCAGACAAGTTATCCATTGCCCCACTGGTACTCCTTGAAGCACTTTCTCAGCTTGACTTCTGCGATAGACGTACCTCTGGCGCGACACCAGGTGTGGTCTAAGGCATTTTTTTTTTTTTTTAGATTTTCCATTCCATAAACAAGAAGCTTAACCACTCAGCCATCAACTCAACCAGTAAACTGCATTTAAAACCATAATATACCAGCTGAGCAGCTTCTTTTTCGGGATCAAGGCATAGCCATGACGTAAGTGCTCCGTTTGGTAGGCGGTACGCCCTGATGCAGGGGTGTCCGCCAGCACGGAACTGGTCCACGAACGCTGCTGAGCAGCTTTATCTGAGCCATCATTAGTCGTAGCCAAACATCTGTTGCTTTAACTCCCCAGCCTAGATTGGGCTGTGGGGCCAGGCTCGGACTCCCTCATCGTACCGCCGCCAGGCAGAACCACCATCCTTGCTTCTTGAGTGATCGCTGGGATGAGGACGCTCACCGCTATTTGACTTTTGACTTGCCTGCAGTGGCTTGAAGCCCTTGGAACACCCAAGCTGACAGCCAGATATGGAGCACGTGACGTATGATCTCCATCGTGTGCCCGAGCCCAAGTGTCTCCCAACAGGGGATGTTCGGGGTTAATCTTGTGGTTGGTATGGCTGGTAGCCCTGGGTGACGATTCACTAGGCTGTCAGTCATTGATGGAGCACGTGACCTCTGTCGTGTGCTCGTGACTGCCTGACACGACATTCAGATGCGTCGGACCGCTCAGATATGGACAGAGAATGCCATCTAGCGGCAAGAGATCTGAGGCGGCTCCTGTGTGAGCCGTGTCTGCAGTGGTAGCGTGAGTGGCTCTTAGAGGGATAGTGGGAATGGTGACGGGAGTCATCTGAGGAGGGTGGGAGGTCCTGTGGCGTCTACGCCAGGACCCGCTGCAGCTATGGGGTGTGGTTGGTGTATTAAGTATGAGGGGTTCGCTATGTGTATTCGGGGCCGTGTAAAGTAGAGGTGTGCTGTGGTGATGGGAGTAGCGACATTTAGAGGGACAGCAGGAATGATGGCGGGAGTCTTCGGAGGAGGATGGGGAGGGTCTGCGGCGCATATGTGTGCACTCGCCATGGCTAGGGAGTATATTGGGGCCGTTAAAAACCGAGATAATTGTCCCATTTTGCGTGTTACAGGCGGTAACTAGTTGGGTAGCACAGCGTAACCCGTGGGTTAGTGGTAGATAAATAGTAATTGTATTCTGTGCGGTGTTTGGAGGGGCAGGGGTTAATGTGGTTTCAGTACTGTTGGTGATTGGGTCATTGGCGGTTAGTATTGGCGTGTTTGTGTTACGTGAGTGCGTACGTAATTTATACTTTATTTGGTGGAGATCGCGCTGGTCGGTCTGTATGGACCGATCAGCGCGCTCTGCAGCAGCGTAGTTATATTTTGTGCCTGCTCTGGCATCCCTCCTCGCAGGCAGTGCACATGTGCCTGCTGGAGGGCCACTTTGGGCAGGCCACGTAATGTTTTGGGGCCGTTACGGCTCCGCAGTCGCTCCGTACAGGTATTGCCGTTGTGCCTGATGGAGAGAACTGCGGAGCCGGCCCTGCGCCACCGCCAGCCGGAAGTCGACTGGCGGTGACCGGAAGTGACGTGTGGTCGTGGGCAGAGCTACCCGGGAGGGCACAGTGAGGCCTACCCGGCCCAAAAGCCGGGGAGTAAAGTACGGGGAACAGCCACGGCAGGCGGAGGCGGTCACGGCGGCGATGGTGGGGGCCACAGCGGCGCAGGAGGTGAGGCGCAGGAGCAACTCCCAGGAGAAAGGCCGTGGTGGCGGCTCCCCCGCTGAGAAAGGCCGCGGCGGCTTCAATGAGAAGGCCGCAGCGGCGGTCCAGGAGCAGGCCGAGGTGGCTGGCGGAGCGGGCCCGCGGCCTACCACGAAAGGCCGCGGCAGCAACTGGGGGGGCCGCGGCAGCGGCTGCTGTGCGACGGTGCTCGGGGTCCAGGAGCAGGCCGTGCCAAAGGCCAAAAGCTGCACTCAATGTGTCAGGAGCCCTGCACACGCGGTCATACCCACCCAATCCGCCATCCCTTCGGCAGGTCCCTGGCACCAGGCGCCCCCGCAGCAAAGTGCAGAGGGAGACCCCTGATGGTCTGAGGGCCACAGCTCCAGAACCAGGAGGGACCGGCGAAGCACCAGGCCCGATGGCCAAAGGTGAGCCACGAGCTGCCCGGTGAGGAAGTGAGGGAAGAATGGAACGTGCGACAGAGGGGGCAGATGGAGACTAGAGTGGAGCACAGGGGCCTGGGAGAGGGGGGCGAACTTCGGGGAGGCCTGCGGCGACGCTAGAGAGGGCACAGGGAGGTGAGCAATAAGGGAGGACAGTAAAGATTGTATCCATGGCTCACCTTCCTGTGCTGCTCTCTGCCGCAGGGCCTCAATTAGGGGATCAGACGTCACTGCAGGAACAAGACTTCCACTGGTCAGCCAAGGGAGGAAGAGGAAGGGTCCAGCCCTCGCACAGGAATTTAACCCCTGAGGGTGTGGCCGGACTCCACTTCCCCTTCATCCCCGTTGGTCAGTGGAGTCCCGATATATGGCATCACTTGGGAGGGGGGAGTGATGGGAGGGGGGAAGCACATCCCACAGTTCCTTTTAGCTTATAGTCTAAATGGGCTCTTCAGTCAGAAGCTCGATCCCTAAGCGGTGCCGTGCTTACCATGATGTCTGCTCAGGGGAGGACACTGACAGCTTGGGGCACCTGTGCAAGAAATGTCTCCGGGCCACCTTCCTTTTATGGCAACAAAGCTACATGTATATACTGTATATATATATATATATATATATATATATATATACATACACAGTACAGACCAAAAGTTTGGACACACCTTCTCATTCAATGATTTTTCTGTATTTTCATGACTATGAAAATTGTAGAATCACAATGAAGGCATCAAAACTATGAATCAACACATGTGGGATTATACATTACACTTTACAAAAAAGTGTGAAACAACTGAATATATGTCTTAGATTCTAGGTTCTTCAAAGTAGCCACCTTTTGCTTTGATTACTGCTTTGCACGCAGAAAAGGTGAACGGATGGACTCTACATGCCTGGTTCCCACCGTGAAGCATGGAGGAGGAGGTGTGATGGTGTGGGGGTGCTTTGCTGGTGACACTGTTGGGGATTTATTCAAAATTGAAGGCATACTGAACCAGCATGGCTACCACAGCATCTTGCAGCAGCATGCTATTCCTTCTGGTTTGTGTTTAGTTGGATCATCATTTATTTTTCAACAGGACAATGACCCCAAACACACCTAACGGCTGTGTAAGGGCTATTTGACCAAGAAGGAGAGTGATGGGCTGCTACGCCAGATGACCTGGCCTCCACAGTCTCCAGACCTGAACCCAATCGAGATGGTTTGGGGTGAGCTGGACCGCTCACCGCTTCAATTTTGAATAAATCCCCAACAGTGTCACCAGCAAAGCACCCCCACACCATCACACCACCTCCTCCATGCTTCACGGTGGGAAATAGGCATGTAAAGTCCATCCGTTCACCTTTTCTGCGTGCTAAGATGTAATCAAAGCAAAAGATGGCTACTTTGAAGAACCTAGAATATAAGACATATTTTCAGTTGTTTCACACTTTTTTGTAAAGTGTAATGTATAATTCCACATGTGTTAATTCATAGTTTTGATGCCCTCAGTATGATTTTACAATTTTCATAGTCATGAAAATACAGGAAAATATTAGAATGAGAAGGTGTGTCCAAACTTTTGGTCTGTACTGTATATATCTATAATATAATGCTGGGAGCGTCACTCTGTCTGAAGCCTGCGCAGTCTGGACAGAGTAACGCACTCGGGGATGAGGAGGGTGGCCCAGGAGATCGCAGAATGCGTAAGCACTGAACACATACCGCGATCTCCGGCACAACACTTTACCAATCCGGTGTTGTCGCGGGGTCCTGCCGTGAAGTCAGGAGAGGGTGGATTGTGGAGCCGGAATCGAGCGCCGACTTAGGCGGCACAATTCCGCCCTCTACTGACCTCACGGCGAGACCCCACGGCTATACCAGGATTGGGGGATGAGGGATACCATGCATACCAGAATTGGGGGGGTGAGGGGACAATGGATACCAGGAAGGGGGGGTCAGGGGACCATGCATACCAGGATTGGGGGGGTGAGGAGACCATGCATACCAGGATTGGAGGGGGTGAGGAGACCATGCATACCAGGATTGGGGGGTGAGGGGACCATGCATACCAGGATTGTGGGGTGAGTGGACCATACATACCAGGATTGGGGGGTGAGGAGACCATGCATACCAGGATTGGGGGGTGAGGGGACCATGCATACCAGGATTGGGGGGGTGAGGAGACCATGCATACCAGGAGAGGGGGGGTGAGGGCTACCAAGCATACTAGGATTGGGGGGTGAGGAGACCATGCATACCAAGATTGGGGGTGAGAGGACCATGCATACCAGGATAGGGGGTGAAAGGACCATGCATACCAGGATTGGGGGGGTGAAGGACCATGCATGCCAGGATTGGTGGAGTTAGGAGACTATGTATACCAGGATTGGGGGGGTGAGCGGACCATGCATTCCAGGATTGGGGGGGTGAGAGGACCATGCATTTCAGGATTGGGGTGAGGGGACCATGCATACCAGATTAGCCGGGAGAGGACCATGCATACCAGGATTGGGGGGTGAGGGGACCATGCATACCAGGATTAGAGGGTGAGGGGACCATTCATACCAGAATTCAGGGGTGAGGGGACCATGCATATCATGATAGTGATGAGGGGGTACCATGCATACCAGGATTGGGGGGTGAGGAGACCATACATACCAGGATTGGGGGGTGAGGGGACCATGCATACCAGGATTGTGGGGTGAGTGGACCATACATACCAGGATTGGGGGGTGAGGAGACCATGCATACCAGGATTGGGGGGTGAGGGGACCATGCATACCAGGATTGGGGGGGTGAGGAGACCATGCATACCAGGAGAGGGGGGGTGAGGGCTACCAAGCATACTAGGATTGGGGGGTGAGGAGACCATGCATACCAAGATTGGGGGTGAGAGGACCATGCATACCAGGATAGGGGGTGAAAGGACCATGCATACCAGGATTGGGGGGGTGAGAGGACCATGCATGCCAGGATTGGTGGAGTTAGGAGACTATGTATACCAGGATTGGGGGGGTGAGCGGACCATGCATTCCAGGATTGGGGGGTGAGAGGACCATGCATTTCAGGATTGGGGGTGAGGGGACCATGCATACCAGGATTAGCCGGTGAGAGGACCATGCATACCAGGATTGGGGGGTGAGGGGACCATGCATACCAGGATTAGAGGGTGAGGGGACCATTCATACCAGAATTCAGGGGTGAGGGGACCATGCATATCATGATAGTGATGAGGGGGTACCATGCATACCAGGATTGGGGGGTGAGGAGACCATACATACCAGGATTGGGGGGTGAGGGGACCATGCATACCAGGATTGGGGGTGAGGGAACCATACATATCAGGATAGGGGGGTGATTGGACCATGCATACCAGGTAAGGGGGGTGAGAGGACCATGCATACCAGGATAGGGGGGTGAGTATGAGAATGCATATCAGGATTTGGGGTGAGGGGACCATGCATACCAGGATAGGCGGGTGAGGGGACCATGCATACCAGGATGGGGGGGTAAGAGGACCATTCATACCAGAATTGGAGGGTGAGGGGGCCATGCATACCAGGATTGGGGATGAGGGGTACCATGTATACCAGTATAGGGGGTGAGGGGTACCATGCATACCAGGATTGGGGATAAGGGGACCTTGCATACCAGAATTGGGATGTAAGGGGTGCCATATATACTGGGATTGGGGATGAGGGGACCATGCATACCAGAATTGGTGGGTGAGGCAGTACCATACATCCTATGATAGTGATGAGGGGGAACCATGCATACCAGGATTGGGGGGGTGAGGGGACCATGCATACCAGGATTGGGGGATGAGGGGACCATGCATACCAGGATTGGGGGGTGAGAGGACTATGCATACCAGGATAGGGGGTGAGGGGACCATGCATACCAGGATAGGGGGGATGAGAGGACCTTGCATACCAAGATAGGGGGGTGAGGGTGAGAATGCATGGTCCGCACCGTAGGAACTCCCGCGGCATCACCGGCGCCCGCGCTTTCTCTTTCTGCCACAGCCAACCGCTGAATGATGACGTCATCCAGCGCTGCTGTGAGAGGAAGCACGGGTGCCAGGCAGGACGGCACCTTGCAGCTCTGCTCCTGCTATTCTCTCTTGTAGGCAGCGGAGCTGTTGGGATCGCTTCCTGCCCGTCGCACATGAGGGCAATCTGGCCAGGGGCCCCCAGAGCCTCGGGGCGGATACACAGGCCAGATTGCCCTCATTATTAGCCGCCCTGCAGGGGCCCTCTGGAGCCTCTGGGCCCCAGTGCAGCAGCACCGGTTGAACCAGCGGTATGTCCGCCCATGTGTCTGCTGATATGCTGATTACACATTGTCCAGGTCAGGTACTTTACTGACTTGCAAAACAGAGGAGGGAAAATTATGCAAATAGATTACATAATCAAACTATGCGAGTTGGTCTCATCACCATTCTTCCTCTTTACCTGTGAATACTGACTTAAAGGATATTTGTTAACTATAAAAAGGATAGATATCTCAATTTACAGAGAGAGACATCCAGACAGCCAAGAGATCCAGAGATCCAAAGAACCAGATTCTCTCTACAGGACAACAGCCAAGACATCATGGCTCCATCACAAGGGACACAGATTTGTCATTCTACAGGATGTCATACAGATCATCTCTATTGACCATCGCAAATCTATTGATATGTTTGGGGTAGTCAGGATTTGGACCTACCAGTTGCCTAAGCTCCATGGATATGTTTGTGGGGGCCAGGAATGGGACCCATCGGTCACCTGGTTCCATGGAGATGTTGTTACCTCCTCTCTGTGCATGCCACAGGTGGGGTAGTCAGCCCTGGAAGCTATGCAGTAACATCTGCTCTTATCCCAGCAAGCCAGCAGAATGGTGAGACTGTGTAATTGTGCACCATCTTGGGTATTTTGCTGGGACTGCTCTATGTGTTATTTGCCTGTTTGTGGATCAGTAAATTATTGCCACACTGCTTTACCCTCACCCTGTCTTGCCTGAGTAGTATTATGCCCACAGTGAAATAAGAGTTGGCATTCGGTGGGATGATCCCTGATCCATGCGGTTTCGGCTAGCGGACCAGGGCGCCCCCTGATGCACCCCGTGTCTCCACACATGGGTGTTGCTTTTGCATCTTCCAATTTGCAGTTGTCAGGACACAGTAAACACTGGCAGTGGAGCCCTAAGCTAGAGAGGAGAATTGTCAAAGGTGTACTTCTGATTTCTGCTGCACCTCCATTTCCCCATCAATGAATGAAGGTACACATCACACAGTTGCAATTTTCTTTACCGTATGTGTATATGCGTGTACTGTATGGGTGTGACCTAATCTTGTCCAGTCCTTTTTATGTGCCCTCAGGAATAGTGTCCCTCAGTGTTCCCACCCAGTATGATACCCCTTTCATAACCCCCCACAACATATAATGATCCAATAATGTCCCCACACATAGCAGGAAGCCCCACATACACTGTATGACGCTCCACAGTGTCCACACACAGTATGATTCCCCCCAGTGTCCAAACACACTCAATATGACACTGCATACGATATGTCATCCCCAGTATCCTCAACACATAGCATGATTCCCCCATGTTGAGAGCTACACAAATTATCACTGCTCATGCACATGGGTATCCCTATAATGTCCATATGATGCCATACACAATTGTCCCACTTACCTTTGACAGTGCCACAAACTCCCCATGTGCCTCCTATATACTGATATCCACTTCTTTTTTATTGTGAATTTATAGCGCAAAAGTGTGATGTCGCATCTTTAGCATTTTCCTCAAACTTGAAATTCTGCTACCGAGTCACTTGACTTAAGAATGATGTGTTTTCTGAGGCTCCTAGCAGGTCCTTCAGCCTCTGCCCAGACTGAATGCTGGAGCACAGCTCTGATAAGATACTTCTGTTTCTCCATTGTGTTCAACTGTATCTGTGTCTTGAGGACATACAGTTTTGCTCAAAAGTTTACATACCCTGGCAGAATTTTTGCTTTCTTGGCCTTTTTACAGAGAATATGAATGATATCACCAAAACTTTTTTCCACTCATGGTTAACGGTTGGATGAAGCCATTTATTGCCAAACTACTGTCTTTTCTCTTTCTAAATCATAATGACAACCCAAAACATCCAAATGACCCTGATCAAAAGTTCATATACCCCATTTCTAAATACCATGTATTGCCCCCTCTAACATCAATGACAGCTTAAAGTCTTTTGTGGTAGTTGTGGATGAGGTTCTTTATTTTCTCAGATGGTAAAGCTGTCCACTCTTCTTGGCAAAAAGCCTCCAGTTCCTGTAAATTCCTGGGCTGTCTAGCATGAACTGCGTGCTTGAGATCTCCCCAGAGTGGCACAATGATATTGAGGTCTGGAGACTGAGATGGCCATTTCAAAACCTTCACTTTGTTCTGCTGAGCCAATGACAAGTCGACTTGGTGTTGTGTTTTGGATTGTTGTCATGTTGGAACGTCCAAGTACGTCCCATGCGCAGCTTCTAGGCTGATGATTGCAAATTTACCTCAAGAATTTGCTGATATTGTGCTGCATTCATCTTTTACCAAGTTTCCTGTGCCTTTGTAGCTCACACATCCCCAAAACATCAGCGATCCACCTCCTTGCTTTAAAGTAGGGATGGTGTATGCCTTTCATCATAGGCCTTGTTGACCTCTCTCCAAATGTAACTTTTAGGGTTGTGGCCAAAAAGTTCAATTTTGGTCTCATCACTTCAAATTACCTTGTTCCAGAAGTTTTGAGGCTTGTCTTTGTGCTGTTTTGCGTGTTTTAGGCAATATACTTTGTGGCATTTGCTCAGTAATGCCTTTCTTCTGGTGACTTGGCCATGCAGCCCATTTTTTTTTCAAGTGCTTCCTTATTGTGCATCTTGTAAAAGCACCACTGCTAGTTTTCAGAGAGTCCAGTATTACAGCTGATGTTATTTGTCGGTTTTTCTTTGCATCTCAAACAATTTTCCTAGCAGTTGTGGACGAAATTTTTGTTAATCTACCTGACTGTGGTTTTATTTTTACAGAGCCCCTGATTTTCCATTTGTTAATCACAGTTTGAACACTGCTGACTGGCATTATCAATTCCTTGGATATCTTTTTGTATCCCTTTCCTGTTTTATACAGTTCAACTACCTTTAACGTGGATCCATTGACAATTCTTTTGCTTTCCCCGTGACTCCCAATCCAGAAATGTCAGTGGCTGGATTAAAGACGCAAGAGTCTTTCTGGATCCCAGAAACTCACTCAGCTTTTATGCAAACACACTGATTACAAACAAACAGGTCACAGGTGAGGATGTTACCTTTAGTAGCAATTCAAACCCATTTGTGTCAACTTCTGTGCATGTTATCAGGCCAAAATCACCAGAGTATGTGAACTTTTGATCAGAGTCATTTAAATGTTTTGGGTTTTCATTACTATTTAAAAAGAGAAAACACAGTAAATGGCTTCACCCAACCACTAACCATGAGTGGAGAAAAAGTTTTGGTGTTATCATTCATATTCTCTGAAAAAAGGCCAAGAAAGAAAAAATTCTGCCGGGGTATGTAAACTTTTGAGCACAACTGTAAGTACAGTCATAGTCATTTGTAAGGCAAAGCAGAGCACACGCTGAGAAACATGAAAGAACACAAGACAAGGGACCTGAGTACAGAGAGCAGCCAAGCAGGGACCAAGCAGGTCTAGCTAGGAAGCACAACAATAATCAGGTGCCGCCTACAGGAAGTGGCGGCCTGATATAGGGCAAGTGTGCTGGAACTTCCGGGTAAGGTCCTCCAGGATCATAGAGACGTCAGAGATGGAGCGGCCATAGTCAGATTAAGGAGGAAGCGCATGCGCGCTGAACAAGGACCTGGAGTCAAGCATGGGAGATGCGCACTTGACGAGACCACCGGACCTGCGATACCTGAAATGATGAAGTCGGGCGCTGAGCCCCGGTGCCGGAAGAATGCAGTGAGAGCTGCATTACAGCTGCGGCAAAGTTTACCATCTTCACGGACAACAATCCGCTGAATCACTTGGAAACCGCAAAGCTAGGTGTGCTGGAGCAGCAGTGGCTGGCTCGGCTGTCCAACTAAGAGTTTACCATCAAGTACCGAGTGGGACATAAGAATGCCAATGCTGATGCACTGTCCAGAATGCCCAACTTACCAGAAGAGGGAGAAAATCTGGAAGAGCTGGAAGAGATCGAGTTACTAGCCTTCCACTTCCCTGGAGCGGCCCAGTGCTCCCACTGTGTCAGAGACAGGCGCTGTGTCAAGCTGGAAGTCACGTTCAATCCATTGCCCCACCATGGATGGGCAGAGACGCAGGATAGCGACCCAGCAGTCCACCTGGTAAAGGAACTGCTAACGCAAGCTGACTCATGTCCTAGCCCAGATGCCCCGCAAGAGACCCAACAGTTGTGGAAAGAGAAGGGCAAGCTATAAATCTACGAGGGGAAGTTGTATCGGAGAAGTATCAATTCCCGAACCCACGAACTTGTCTGGCAGGTAGTAGTCCCGAGGCGTGATGCACCAATGGTCCTAGAAGAGTACCATGATGGAGTAGGACACTTCGGATGGAAGAAGTTGGAGGTCCTGCTTCGTGAGAGGTTCTACTGGATTGGCATGAGGAAGGCCATTGAGGACTGGTGCCGAGAGTATGGGCCATGCAACCTGCTCAGGAAAGACCGTAACAGCCAGCGAGCCCCGTTATAGCCAATAATCACCAAGCAGCCACTTGAACTGGTACTTTTGGACCACGTGAAGCTGAGCCCAAGCCGTTCAGACTATGAACCTCACCATAGTGGACCACTACTCCAGGTTCCTGGTAGTCGTGCCTGTCAAGGACCAAACAGCGAAGACAGCAGCCAAAGCGTTCCAAGAACACTTTTGTAGACCATATGGTTACCTTGAACTAGTGCTTACTGACCAAGGCCCTGCTTTTGAAGCAGAGGTGTTCCAGGAGTTTGGTAACCTGTACGGCTGCAAGAAAATCAGGACAACGCCATACCATCCACAGACAAATGGCATGTGTGAGAAGATGAACCAGGTGGTAACTGACATGTTGAAGACCTTTCCCCTGGAAGATAGAAGCCTGTGGCCAGAAAAGTTGCCAGATCTGGTGGATCTCTACAACCACATTCCGGTGAATTCCACCAACTGCACACCGGCCTACTTAATGAGAGCAAGACCTGGCAAGTTGCCCATTGACTTGGACGTGGGAGTCCTGACACCTGAGGTGACATCACCAGACGCAGACTGGGATACAGAGCGGCCACAACAGTACCGCAAAGTGCAAGAGTGTGTAGAACGAAGTTTGTCTCAAGCAAGAAAGAAATTACAATTAGCATGCACCTGCAGTTCCCTTGTCACCTGGAGAACAGGTACTCAAAAGAAAGAGACGACTACACAAACTTGATGATTAGTGGGAAGCTGAACCATATACCATCATGCCTTCCAACTTTGACAATACCAAGGTGTGCCTTATCAGAAAGGATGGAGGAGAAACCTCAGCAGCAGTGTCAAGGGATCACCCAAAAGCGTGCCCTGACCAACTAAAGGAAAGAACTGAAAACAAAGACATTCTTCAGCCAGTGGAAGAAGTGGAGGAAAAGATCAGCACTGTACTCGGCGAGTTCTTTTCAAATTGGACAAGAGTGAACCAAGCCATAGTCATGCCCGTCTTAACCTTTCCCTAGCTGGAAGTGCCAGAAAGAGAAGTGATTCAAGACTAGCCTGAAGATCCGCAAGCTCAAGTGACAGAAGCCACATCTGCAGTGGAACATGAAAATCTGCCCCCTGCTAGCGGTGAATCTGTCAGACCCACGGTGAGTCTAAGAAGTTGCAGACGGCTACTGCCCAGCTTACCAATAAGCACACTAGATCAGGCTAGATCACTACAGACACCTGTAATGCGTAGATTTACCCGTAGTACCAGAGGTTAGGTCCCAGCCAGGTATAAGGACTAAAATATAAGTAAAATGCTAATGTAAATAAGTTAAAAATGTTTATAACTGCAACTATTAAGCATGTGTGCCTACATAGACTACTGTAAGAACTTTTGAGCATACTTATGGACGATTAGGTCACTGGACTCGTAGTGACCAGGACAATGTTTGTAAATGGTTAGCACTAATGACCACAGAATAAAAATTGTCTGGCGTGACTGAAATAGTCCAACCTGGAGACTACTAATGCCCTGTAGTCACGCCCAGGGCCTACATGGGGATTTGAGACGGGTCCCCCATATTGTACTGTGAAAGGTGAAAAAGGACACCACATTTCAGAATTTCACTGAATTGATGTTAAGATCTTGTAAATAGTTTTGGTTGTTTGCTTGTGAAAATGTTTCTTTTGTGTTTCCTCAGTCCAGTAGTACTGAATTTAACTAGGGGGAAGTGTGGCACCCCAGGAGTCTGGTTGCCACAGTGGCGTTGCTTCCTTCAAAGGGGGTGATGCCATGCTGGGAAACAAAGAGGAGTCCCCTTGCCAGGTAACACACAGCATGCAACACTTTCCCTACTCCAGACCAGAAGGAGGAGCTCTAACACCTGATTTCAGGGGAGCTTCCTTGGAACATTCTGGCTTGGGGAGGAGTTATGGAGTCTATCAGTAGACAGTGATGAGACAGGATGTGTGGAGAGGAGCTCGTGGGAAAGAAGCTGAATGCTACAGCTCACCCAGAGCAGAGCTGGATGCCAGAGTCCTGGACCAGTTGGGGACTCCAAGCCCGACAGTTGCATCTGGAGAACAGAGAATTGCAAGTTCTCTGTTCACACTGACACCTGCCAGCACAGCAGTAACACAAGAGCCAGGGTTGCCAGAGAGAACAGACGGAACCCTTGATAGGTTCACTCTGCCTGCTATACAGGTTGGAAAAACAACACAGAGAAGAGGGCCACAGCTTAGCTATAAGCAGCAGAGGCCAGGAACAGAGAGCGCAGCAGGAAGGCCTCTAAATCCTCCTGGCAAGGTGGAACCCAAATTGTTTCCAGGCAATCAGATCTCCAGCACCATCTGTAGCCAGTGCCCTGGACACTTTACCTGCAGAACTGTGAGTAAAGGTTTGGAAACTGCACTTGACTGTGTCCTTTCAAATTCTTCCTGCAACACCCACTCAGCACTGCAACATCCCTTGCCAAATACTACATCATTACTATCTTGAAAATACTACATGTGCCCTGGGACATAGCCTTGCCTGTGGAGGGCTGAACCAATTCTGCTGCATCAACAACTGTCCCAGTGGACTGAATCTGCAGCATTGGCTAACATCTTTATTGCCGAGTACCACAGGTGGCGTCACGAACACTTTATTACAAACACTTTATCCCCTTTTTCATTATCATCCCCTTTTTATTGAACGCCCAGGGCCATGGACTGGGTCACTGCTGCTGTGACACTGCCCCTTTAAGAAGCGGCCCGGTACCGATTATCCCCACTGCCCTGGCGGGCGCTCCATTATTTTCTGAGATTTACCTATTGTTGGCGGTTTGTTATCCATGAGATCTGTAATATATGTGCATTCAGCATGTTATGTTTTAGTATTTTACTCATATCTTGAATAACATCTGATACATGCAGTTATATGAGTGATATTCATGTGATATACGCATCTTTTTATGTTGAGGAGTATTTTATGAAAGTGAACCTGTCTTGTAAAATTTTTTTATTAACCTTCAGATGTTGGGTTTATCTGCAGGATAATAGCGTTCTGAAGCTGCCCGGCGCCGCACTGAGAAGCCTCTGCCAGGAGGAAATGAACCTTTGGTTCACTTTGGCTTTCAGTTATAGCGTCGTGGCACCAGTCACTGCTGTGTATAGTGAGGGGCTGTAACCGCGCCCCAGCCCTGACTGACAGCCGGCACTAGTGCTGAGGTGGCAGCCAGTTAGTGCCGGGTGAGCGGTTCAGCCGCTTCCCACTATATTGTCCACTGTTCCCACTATGGAAGGAACACGAGGCCTGATGTCCCAGTAAAAATAAAATACCGCGACATACGCTATAGTGATCCATGGTACAGATCAGACGTGCCCATTGCACTCATCGGCTGAGTAAGAAAAACAGATCCCTACTGATTTGTAAAGGATCCACTGCACCTAACAGGAAACCGCACTTGGCTTTGTAGCAGTTCTTCATTGTTAAATTGAAATGGATGCTAAACACGCATAAGAAGGACAGATGAAAAATCCATTTTAATAGGACAGAAATGGACAATTTTTCACACTTGTCTGGGCTCGAGCGGTATGTGGTCATTAGGTGTATGACCTTCATAGCATCTGACCATACAATGCAGAGATGGGGAGATTCTGGGAGAAGCCACTCCTTGCCAGGACTCGGTAATAGGCACGGTGTATGTACTCAGCTGCTGGCTTCTGTACATCACAGCAATATGTATTATGAGCTGCATACACATGGCTGAAGCTCACAGGGCTTACATGGTTCTTGCTCTGCCATGCACTGACGCAATGGGCGCTGCCCTCAACAAACATGGCTCCCGCAGCCTCTCGGCGCACATAATAGACTCGAGCGCAGCGGAAGTGACGTCATGCCAAGTGTTGGAAAGATGTCCGACGAAAAGCTGAGAAGAGATCTGATCACCTTGGGCTTTACACCGGGGCCCATCACAGACGGCACCCGCAAAGTGCTGGAGAAGAAACTGGTAAAGTTACGCGCCGAAGCGAAGAAGGAGCCAAACAGGGGGCGAAGCCGGCGCCAGGAGACACCAAGTGACAGTGACGAGGGGGACGGTGACATCCCTGAGAGCAGCTCCGTAGGGTCTAAGAGGCACACAAGTGACATACAGGAGAACAGGTCCTTAGGACCTAACAGGCACAGAAGTGACATCCCCGAGAGCAGGTCACTATATACGAGTGACATCCAGGAGAGCAGATCCTTAGGGTCTAACAGGTATACAAGTGACATCCCTGACAGCAGGTCCTTAGGGTCTCACAGTTATACAAGTGACATCCCTGACAGCAGGTCCTTAGGGTCTAACAGGTATACAAGTGACATCCCTGACAGCAGGTCCTTAGGGTCTCACAGTTATACAAGTGACATCCCTGACAGCAGGTCCTTAGGGTCTCACAGTTATACAAGTGACATCCCTGACAGCAGGTCCTTAGGTCTCACAGGTACACAATGACATCTGACAGCAGGTCCTTAGGGTCTCACAGGTACACAAGTGACATCCCTGACAGCAGGTCCTTAGGGTCTCAAAGGTATACAAGTGACATCCCTGACAGCAGGTCCTTAGGGTCTCACAGGTATACAAGTGACATCCCTGAGAGCAGGTCCTTAGGGTCTCACAGGTATACAAGTGACATCCCTGAGAGCAGGTCCTTAGGGTCTCACAGTTATACAAGTGACATCCCTGAGAGCAGGTCCTTAGGGTCTCACAGGTATACAAGTGACATCCCTGACAGCAGGTCCTTAGGGTCTCACAGGTATACAAGTGACATCCCTGAGAGCAGGTCCTTAGGGTCTCACAGGTATACAAGTGACATCCCTGAGAGCAGGTCCTTAGGGTCTCACAGGTATACAAGTGACATCCCTGAGAACAGGTCCTTAGGTTCTCACAGGTATACCAGTGACATCCCTGAGAGCAGGTCCTTAGGTTCTCACAAGTATGCAAGTGACATCCCTGAGAGCAGGTCCTTAGGATCTCACAAGTATGCAAGTGACATCCCTGACAGCAGGTCCTTAGGATCTCACAAGTATGCAAGTGACATCCCTGAGAGAAGATCCCTTGGATTTTTTGAGGGCAGGTCCTTAGGATCTCACAGGTACACAAGTGACATCCTTGATAGCAGATCCCCTAGCTGTAATAGTTATCCAGTTGATGCGCTGAGGTACAGACGCTTAGGTGACAGCAGCCGAGACACAAGTGCACAGATCTCCAATAGTAGGGCTGCTTTTGACCCCCTGTTTCACAAGTCTCCTCTTGACCTACGGCAAGAAAATGCTTTACATCTGAAACCACTTTGGTCCAAAAATTTGGAGTATTACCTGTCAAGACTGTTGCGGGTGCTGTGTGTGATCCTGGTTCTGGTCTTCACTGGTATCCTAGTTGTGAAGAGTGGCGTCTTGTCTACATCACAGGACAATGGCGGTAAGTTCAGTGCTGGAGAGAAACACAGTTTTGTATCCAGCAATGTTCATGTTTCCTTGTATGCAACTTTCATCTACAGGATGTTTCATTTAAAGCCATGTAAGGGATGTAGCCCCTATAATAATTGCACCATTTATTTTTGCTAATTATTGTGCTTGGGGCATCCTTGGTGTGGCCAAGAGACTGGGTGCATCATTCTGCCCACTGCTTTAGCAGGCCCATGCCTCCCTCACGGGTGATTGATAGTACTGGCTTGCCTGAGTGTCCTCTGCCGACATTGCTTTCTCCATATAATCCACTGCTGTCAGCATTGATGTAGGCAAGGGAATGCCAAATCAGGGGCAGAAGGGTGCACAAGCGCCTAGTTAGCATATCTGAGTAAACTTCACTTTCTGTGGAATAGAGACAGCAAGTGGAGCATTAAAGGTCTTATTTTGGGGGCTATGAGCTCAGTTTATACTGTCAGTTTGGACTCCCTTTAAAGAGGTACCAGCATTTTTCACAAATGGTGGACAATGGAGCATTTGTCTCAGCCTGGTGTAGCCGCAGCAATGGAAACTTTTACCCAGAGTTCTGTGTTCAAGAAGCAAACACTTTAATCCAACAAGTGAGCGATGGCTTGAAAACTGATTGTGACCACGATTTCCATTGTAGCAGTATTTGCAGAGTTTTCCCTCTGGCTACTAGTCTATCATCTTATATCTCCCCACTGCTGCCCAGATGACATCACAGCGAATGTGACTGCTGCTGCCAATCACTACACAGGGGATCTGGAAGTTGCTTGATGCCACACAGTGAGTGACTCACAATAGGAATCCATTGGAAAAAAGCGAGTAAATGTTAATTTATACTGGACACCACTGTCTAGAATAGCTCAGTGGACTGCAATTTCCAAACGACAGTATTTGTTTAAGAAAAATGTATGCGTTAACTATGTATGTGTTTTTTTTTTAACTGGATTCCTATAAGGACAAGCTCCCTTCCAGCGATGTTGGTGCTGGCTGCCGTTGTTCACGTGCTTTAACAATCAGCGGCTACCGATGGGCTGCATATCTCATATGACACTTCAGACTTAGCGCCAACATCGTTGGGTCACCGCTAGTTCGGGATGTGAGTATATGCTGTTTTTATTTTACATGGGGTATGGTTTCATTTTAGTAGACGTTGTCCAAGAAAATAACATCATCTTTAAAGGGAATCTGTCACCAGGTTTTCTGCTGCATCTGAGAGCAACCTGATGTAGGGGAAGAGACCCCCATTTAGAGTGATATAACTTATGAGGCTGTGTGTCGCTGTTTCAATAAAGTCAGTGTTTTATCAGCAGGAGATTATCCCTACAGGACTAGGTGACGGGTGCTTCTTAGTCAACTGCTCCGTGTTACCCCTCCCCCAACACTAATTACAACTATCTGTTAATGTACAGTGTGCAAATTGCCTCTTCAGGAAGAAAGAGGACTTGAACTCTATAGCGCCACCTGTTGGAAGTAGCGATCCTACAAGTCACAATCAACCCTTTAACGAGTCTTGTAATATGACTTCGGATAAAAGCCAAATCAGAATCTCAATTTGCAGACACGGTGTTTCGGGCTATTGGCCCTCGTCAGTGCAAAGTATGAGAACTGATTTCGCTGTGTGAGAGGCTCTGGACTGGGGTCTAAGCGGTAAGGTTTCTCCTTGTGGAGAGTGACACACCAGGTCTGGCTTGTCAAGGTAAGGAGGCTTATTTGCCGTGCATTGCTCCTCTGGGAAATTTAATATGCAAATTGCCTCTGCAAATTGAGATTCTGATGCATGCAGTTAAATACTCTTAGTTAACTTTGACCAAGTTTTCAGAGTTATGACTTGTTTACTATCATCATTAGGAAATGTAAATTTCCCAGCTTCATAAAAACCCAGCCTCCTCTAATCTTGTGCCAAAAACAGTAGCCATGGGTTCTTCTAAGCAGCTGCCTAGAACTCTGAAAATAAAAATGGTGGAGGCAGGAGAAGGAAGGCTATAAGAAAATTGCAAAGTGTTTTCAAGTTTCCCTTTCCTCAGTTTGAAATGTAATTAAGAAATGGCAGTTACCAGGAACAGTAGAGGTCAAGATAAGGTCTGGAAGACCAAGCATAATTTCAGTGGGAGTTGCTTGTAGGATTGCTAGAGAGACAAATCAGAATCAGGGCTGTGGCGTCTGAGTTGGTGTCCATTTTGGTGGAGTCGGTATGAAATGGTCTGGCTCAGGCCCCTAAAATATATACTAAAATGGGTACAGTAGTTCAATAGAGTATGTGCTTGTGAAGAGTATCGGAAATATAATTTCATGTCAATCATTTGTATCCTACCTGGTGTGCAGCTGTATGAGAACACGTAGCTCAGCGGGGGGGAGGGAGTCAAGCCTCAAAAAACTGTGAGTGACAGACAGGGTGGATTTGATTTAAATCAAACTGATTTAAATCACGATTTAAATCACTAGTCAGTAAGGCTTGATTTAAATCAGTGATTTAAATCAAAGTTTCTACCTAAACTAGTTCTTGCTACTTTAACATGCAAGTAGATGAAGATTTTTAGAATCACTTTTTATATTACTTTTTTCTCCCCAGTTTAATGGGTTAATCATTCATATTTGGACACCACTGTTCTGTTGTACTTAGGAAGGAGAAAAATAATCCTGACCTTAATAACAATTTAAATAGATTTATTCAACTGAAACAATAACAACATTACAGCATAAGTTATTTGCTTAAACAAACATCCATGTTTGTTAACTAATTTGGCTAAACAAAATATATATATATTTTAAGAAACTTAGGCTCCTTTCACATTTGCGCTCGGGCGACCTGCGCCTATCTGCGCACGGCCGCCGCTAAGCTCCGCCCCGGCCGTGCCTCCTCCCGGCGGCTCCGCCTATGGGCGCATGACGGCGCATGCGACCTGTGTACCCTATCTTTATCATTGGGTACGCAGGCCGTGCGCAGTATGCGATTGACTGCGCATGCGTCCTTTTTGACGGTGCGCTGAGCGCACTAAAATGCAACATTGTGCGCTTTGGTGCGCTCGGCGCAGCGTCAAAAGGACGCATGCGCAGTCAATCGCATACTGCGCACGGCCTGCGTACCCAATGATAAAGATAGGGTACACAGGTCGCATGCGCCGTCATGCGCCCATAGGCGGAGCCGCCGGGAGGAGGCGCGGCCGGGGGCGGAGCTTAGCGGCGGCCGTGCGCAGATAGGCGCAGGTCGCCCGAGCGCAAATGTGAAAGTAGCCTTAGACTGTCAGCCCAGCCGACACATGAAAAACTTAAATACTACTGTCCCTGCTGTCGTCTGTAGCTCACTCGTCGTCATCTTCATCATCATCTTCTTCTTTGTTCCTATTCATAATCTGGAAAAGAAAAACAAGCTTTCCTGCTTTATTGGGTCCCAACCAATTTCTCAATTTAGAATAAATGAGTCCAAAGGAAGAGAATATTCTTTCAACGCCTGCAGAAGAAGCTACTGCTGTTAAAAGTGAAATCATTACTTGAACAGTCTCTAAATCCAAGCGCTTAAGTGACTTCCACCAGTTTACTGGTGTGACCTTCCTTAAAATATCTTCAGCAAACATATATTTCTTGAATGGTTCCCCCTTAGCTCTGAAGTTTATTATAGTTGGCATTAAAGATGGATGATTGCTGGATACCCATGTCATAGCTAACTCCTCTTCCTCAGCACTTTGACCCTGATATTGGATATTGACAATATTTGCCAAAAAATGAGCTGGAGTCAGTGCTTGTCCCATTCGTTTGTTTACTGCTTGTAATTTAATTCTGTCCATGTGTAGTTCTGTTTTTAAGTGTTCACTCAGTTCCTTCCAAATTTCAACAGCATCCGCAATAAAACAGCTATTTTTCTGTATTTTGTTTAAAGCTTGAGAGATGGGTTTCAGGAAGCTCAGCATATGTTCAACATTTCTCTTAAGCCCAATGTTGAGGATTTTGGCCGTGACAGTGCCATCTATTTTATCTCGATTTTCTTCACAAAGTGTAATCAGAATAGGCCAGTTTTTGATATACTGCTCAACACAGTCCACCACAGAGTTCCATCTAACATCTTGTGGGAGCGTTAGCTTGGTTCCACCCATCCTTTTCAGAGCTGCTGCAGCAAAATGATTATTACGGAAGTATTTAGCAATTTCAACAACATTAGCCTTTATTTCTGGAACACTTAAGTCTTTGGCTAAGAGGTGCAGCAAATGAGCACTGCAAACATATGTTATTAGCTTTGTATTCCCTCCCTGCTCTTCTAAATTTCTTCTCATCTTGGATACGTTTGCAGCATTGTCAGTGACCAAACTGCGTACTAGACATTTGAATTTTTGTTCACATGTTGTTATAGCTTTTACTGCCACTTGTAAGTATTCTGCTGTGTGTGCATTTCCTGACGTATCAGTTGTTTGTGCAAGGAAGACCTTACCTTCTTCTGTTGTTATACAAGCACATACAATAGGATCATTGTGGACATTACTCCACCCATCAATACTTAGGTTAACAATTTTACCCTCCATAGCTGTTGCACATTGCTCCATTTCTCTGTCATACACTTGATCCAGCAGTTTCCCTGCAACATCAGCTCTGCTGGGTGGACTGTATCCTGGTCTCAGTGACTGAACCATATTAATGAAATGTGGGTTCTCAGTCAGACGGAAAGAAGAGTTTGTTGCATAAATAAACTGGGCAATTTTTTCATCAATCAACTCTTTTTCTAATCTGCTAGTTCTTATCACAGACCTATCTATGGTGGTTTCAGGAGGTAAAGGTTTTTTCTTCCTTTTGGGTGATGGTGATATGTGGCTGTGGGTGTCTGATGATGATGCTGCTGCTAATGAAGCACTATCCTGGATGGATAACTCTGAAACTGTAGAACAGGATGATGGTGATCTTGGAGGTGGATAGTTTCCAGAATCCATGAATTCCCCTAAACAAAAAAAGTCAATGCTGTTATTTTATTGTTTATACAATTTCTGCTTATTGTACACAACACAGCACTGCCCCAAAAGGAATATTTGTTTTTCTTCATAACTGTACCAAATGACAGTAACATGCAGTAATAATAAGAAATATAATTTTTCTCACACATGACAGTTCAGTCTTTAGAAATAGGATTCAATAAAAATGTTTACCAACCTGAAGATCCTGCCTGTTCAGAAGTGTTTCTTTGGTCATCTTCATCACCGCACTTCTCATGATGTTGCCTCATTCGCGCCACCAGGCCTTGCATCTCTTTGTTGCATCGTTTGCATTTTGCACGCATGCCTGCCTTACCGATAGGCGAAGGAGCTTCATTAAAATATTCCCAACCTGGGTCTCTTTTACGGCCTGCTGCCATTATAAGGAAAGAATGTAATAAACCTCAGATTGTACACACAAACAGATCCAGACTTGTCTGTCTGTGGCTATGCTGCAGTATTGTGCTCAAAGTTTCACTTTCATTTTCTTGTCTGCTTGCCCTTCCTCCTCCTCACACTTAGATTCACATTCTTCTTGTGTTGTGCAGATCTATTCCACTCCAAACAATCAGAAACATATTGTCTAACTTCTTGGACTTGGCACTGAAGGGGTTGATTCTGTATTCATATAGGTTTGTAGAACAATAGGATTAAGGTATTTTTCTCAGCTCTGTTCATGTTGTAACATTTTTGCCGTGAAGAAGAGGCTGGGACCTCTGCGGAGTCAAATTCAGTTTTGAGAACTGCGTAAGTAAAGTGAGCGTCTGTGATAATATAGGAGAGAAACTGCCCACTAATCCTACAGAAACCTCTGGAAGAGCATGGCATTGTGAATGTTACACATATACAGCCTTTATTCTGAGTTAAACAACTCAGCTTTATCTCATGATGGAAGAACCTTTGGATGGTAAAATATTTTCCTCAAAAAGCAGTTTATTGAAAAAAATCCGATTTAAATAAAAAAAAATCAGATTTTTTAGATTTTTTTTAAAAAATCATTGATTTTTATCCACCCTGGGACAGATCTCACACCTTGAGTGAGCCAGCTCAGAGCAGGACAAAGAGTTGCTTGCAATATAGTCATGCTGAAGCTGCCAAAGAACATTTGAGAAACAACTCCATAATGCGTTATGGAGATACGATACGTCCTAGCCGTTCTATCATTTCAGGGAGGGGAGATATGTACAATGACTAATAGTAACGAGATGGTCAAGATATGTTTAGTCTCATTACGTAGCAGGGTCCCGGCCAGATCAATGTCGCCAAAACCACCTTCCTAGGTCCGTCCATCAGAGAGGCCATGTGGATCTCTCTGTGTTGCATGCGGTCCACTTCGAAAGGGGGGTTACGTTGAATAACGTGCGCTGAAAGACCTAGGAACCAGTTGGCAGCCCATGCCCACTGCAGCTCATGATCCATCTACTTATATCTTTTGTCCTACCACTGTTTCAGGGTTGTGAGTAAGTGTGGTGGCATGTCAGTGACGGCGTGGGCCACATTCTCTCACTCCTTGTGCCTCTCTGGGACAGGCGATGTGTCTAAGACTGCACCAAGCTGACTTAATATGTACTCAGAGGGTGCGGATGGTCACGTAGGTGAGAGTGGGGAGCCTGCATTACGTAATCCCTGACGTAATATTGTCTTCGGAGGGGTGGCAAGGAAATTTTGGAAAGTTGTGAAATGTTTTATGTCTGTTCTATTTCTGATCTAAGGAACTAGGCTTTTAGTTGAGATGAATCTGTTCTACACTTTAGGCCATCTTAACATGTCCGTTTTGTATGTCCATATGCCTTTTCTTTTTAGGGTGTGTTTCCACAATACAGAATTCTTCAGTAATTGCGTGTTTGACGCTGTGCGCTGACGCAGCGTCAAACACGCAGCGTCCAGATGTTACAGCATAGTGGAGGGGATTTCAAGAAATCCCGTCTCCACTATGCTTAAAAACACGCAGGCGGCAGACCTACGTTAACGGACATGCGGCGCGTCTTTTTAGACCGCAGCATGTCCTATTCCCTTGCTGCAACACAGGCCTGTGTAGCCCTGCGGTCATTCCGCATGTGTTCCGGATGTGTTCCACAAACACATCCGGATTGACCGCACATTCACTAGGGGGCGGGGCTTTTGGCGGAGCGGACTTTCCGCTCCGTCCAAAGCGCTGTGGTTCCGGATCATGGAACCACAGCCTTAAAGACCGCAAAAAAGGACATGTGCACACCCATTGTATTCAGTGTTGGTGCACACGTCAGGTTTTTCACACAGTCTGTGTTCGTTTGAAAAAACCCGCAGACACATAATTTTTTTTGTCACAGCACGTACAAAATGCTTACTGCACACGTGCATACTGATGACATGTGACGGCCCCTGGGAAAAAGCGGTACAGTTTGCTCTACTCCCTTGCGCCGGCCGGCTGCTGAAGGCAGCTCTGATCATTGTCTTCTGGTCGCACTGATGTCAGTGCCACCAGGAGACATTGATGGAAGTTGTACTCAGCTGCAGCTGAGTAAAATAATGAAATAAAAAAATGTCTTGGGCTCCCACCGGTAAATGGCAAGTGGGAATAGCAAAGCTAAGCTCCAGATTTGGCACTTCTTATGGATGTGCCATTTCTGAGGGCTGATGTTGGTAGCCTGGCTGGGGGCAATATCTCTGAACTTTTCTCAGGCTATTAATGTCAATCCACAGCTGTCTATTTAGCCTTTGCTGGTTTGTATTTATAGGGGATCCCTGCATCATTTTTTTTTCTGATGTCCTACATAAATTCACCAGGAAAGGCTAAACAAACAGCAGTGAGCTGTTCTTAATAGCCTGGAAACCTTTGCGGTATTGTCCCTTGTCCCAGGTTATTAACATCAGCCCCAGCCATGGGCTTTCCCTCTGCTGGTTATGAAAATTGCATGGGAGCCCATTTTGTTTTTATTTATTTCACACAGCTGCTGGTGAATACAACTCCCATCATTGTCTCCTGATCACACTGAGATCAGCGGCTGAACTGTGCCACTTGTTTTCTGGCCGCCGGTGTGTGTCACACGGATGGCGCATGGATATAATACACTGACACATGGACACACGAACTGCACACAGATGTCACATAATCACACACGGACCACAGATCTTACCAGTACTATTTTTTCCTGTGCAGGAATCGCCAGAATGTGTGAAAGAGGCCTTATGTACATGCTCAGTAGTGAAGCATGTATGATGGAGTTGGAGTCAGGGAAATTGAGGAGTCAGAGGTTTGGCTTACCAACTCAACAGCTTTGATCAGAATCCCTGCTTGACTGCAAAAAACTGTTTCATTTGATTCATTTTTTCAGGAGATATTGCAGATTATGTACTTAAACTTAATGGGTGCCAATAACGATGAACAGGACTGTACCTCCCTAGCGTATGCTCCCAACAGTGTCTACAAGCACCCTGTGGAGCTAGCTTTAGTTTGGGCCGTTTCAGCAGATCTTTAGTGTCGGATTCCCACCAATTTTATATTGAGATGAATCTTCAATTGTTAGATCCTGGACAACCCTTTTAACAATCAAAGTGGCACACGTTCCCAGAAGCACAAGTCGTTAGCTAAGTGTTGGGCAATAAAATGATATATATGCAATTTTCATTCTGTAACATCCATTGCACACTAATTTCTGGAAAATTCCAGTGGGTTCAAAACAGTCACCACCCCTGGATGATTTCCCTGAGTGTAATTTGGTGATTTCTGCTGTTTTGGAAGTTTAGGGACTCTGCAAATGGTGCGCACAAACTAATTCAGGAAACTGTGCCAAATGACGCTCTCTCTTCTGAGTCCTGCCATACGCCCAAAGAAAAGTGTATGACCTCATCCAGGTGCAGCAGAGCGCTCTCACCCAGCTGTCCCAACTGTTGAGTGCGGGGAAATGTGTTTGCCATCAGTGCATATACTTCCCAGCATTCTGTGAGCTTCTCAAATAAATTGTGCATGCGGGAGGTGGAGGAGCTTTTTTTATGATAGGAACTGCACATGCATGGATAGCTGAGGATGGAGCCACGGTGATGGACTGATAAAGCTCACAGATTGAATAACACTAGGTGACCCATTTCAGAAGATGAAATATTAATTTTTGAATGGAGCATAATTTTTACTAACTGTAAATTTCAAAAAACATTTATTTACACATTTTCTTAATTAAATGTATCCTTTATTGTGACACAACCCGTTTAATTTTTCATTTCCACTTCCCAATGTTATAAAATTCTGCAAAGCAGCTGTGGGTTCAATATTCAATGTGCTCACCACACCACTAGATTGATTCCTTGATGGATGTAGTTTCTAAAATAGGGTTGTGTGTGTGTGTGTGTAGGGGTGGGGGTGTTTCCTGCTCTTCTGGCAGTACAAGGGCTCTACAAATGTGGAATGGTGCCCACAAACCATGCAAGCAAAGTCTTCTTCCCAAAACAACACATTTCATTTGGAACTATCCCGTGTGTGCGAACAGTTGTTTTCCCCAATATATGGGGTATCACAGCACTTGGGAGAAATTGCACAGCAAATTTTGGGGTAAAATTTCTTATTACCTTAATGAAAATCAAAAAATTGGGGCTAAAGCAATATTTTTTGGGGAAAAAAAAAATAAAATTTTAATTTTCACCGTCCAATGTTTTAAAATTCCATGAAGTACCTGGAGGTTCAATAACACATCTACATAAATTCCTTGAGGTGTCTAGTTTCCAAAATAGTCACTTATGAAGGGGGGTTTCCACTGTTTAGGCACATCAGGGTCACTGCATTCTTAACACTGCGCCTGTTATCTATTCCAGCCAGATTGCCAATTTTGAATTTCAAGTCAAATGGCGCTCCTTCCCTTCCGAGCCCTGTGCCCAAACAGTAGTTTTCCCCCTCATATGAAGTATCGGCGTGCTCAGGAGAAATTGCACAACAAATTGAACTGTCCATTTTCTCCTGTTACTCTTGTGAAAATCAAAAATTTGGGGCTAAAACAACAGTTTTGTGGCAAAAGTTATTTAATTTGCTTTCCACATTGCTTTAATTCCTGTGACCCGCTTGAAGGGTTAGCAATCTTTTTGAATGTGGTTTTGATGACTTTGAGGGGTGTAGTTTTTCAAATGTTGTTACTTTTGGGTATTTTCTATCATAGGCCCAGTCATAGAAAAATTAAGATCCCAAGAGCCACTAGTGAGGGGGCAATCACCGCCACCTCGCCTCCTTCTCTCACACAGATTTCTACTAGGGAAAGAGAGCTGACCTTCTAAACCTCTGTTGGTGTAGAATTGCACAATGAACATAGGGAAGTAGGAAATTATGTATGAAAAATGAAATGGCAAACCTAATTAAAATGCAGGAAGCTCCAGTCTCAAACTTCTAAGGACCCCTGCAGTGCCAAAAACGATGTCTGTTGTGAGGGAGATGGAAATTTATAGATTGGACAAGTAATTAGCACCGGATACCTATTGTGCCATCCAGGAAGAACTATCGTTCCTACAGGATGAACCTGCTATGGTGAAAGAACGTCCTCCAGACTTGGTGTTTCAAACGGAAAATTATGAGTATTGGGGTTTGTATACAGTCATGGCCAAAAGTTTTGAGAATGACACAAATATATTTTCACATGATCTGCTGCCCTCTGGTTTTTATGTGTGTTTGACAGATGTTTTTATCACAGACAGAAATATAATAATTGCAAACATATGAGTAACAAAAGCTTATATTGACAGTTAGAATGAGTTAATGCAGCAAGTCAATATTTGCAGTGTTGACCCTTCTTCTTCGGGACCTCTGCAATTCTCCCTGGCATACTCTCAATCAACTTCTGGACCAAATCCTGACTGATAGCAGTCCATTCTTGCACAATCAATGCTTTCATTTTGTCAGAATTTTTAGGTTTTTGTTTGTCCACCCGTCTCTTGATGATTGTCCACAAGTTCTCAATGGGATTAAGATCTGGGGAGTTTCCAGGCCATGGACCCAAAATCTCTATGTTTTGTTCCCTGAGCCATTTAGTTATCACCTTTGCTTTATGGCAAGGTGCTCCATCATGCTGGAAAAGGCATTGTTGATCGCCAAACTGCTCTTGGAGGGTTGGGAGAAGTTGCTCTTGGAGGACATTCTGGTACCATTCTTTATTCATCGCTGTGTTTTTAGGCAAGACTGTGAGAGAGCCGATTCCCTTGGCTGAGAAGCAACCCACACATGAGTGGTTTCAGGATGCTTAACAGTTGGCATGAGACAAGACTGGTGGTAGCGCTCACCTTGTCTTCTCCGAATGAGGCGTTTTCCTGATGTCCCAAACAATCGAAAAGGGGATTCATCAGAGAAAATAACTTTACCTCAGTCCTCAGCAGTCCACTGCCTGTACCTTTTGCAGAATATCAGTCTGTCCATGATGTTTTTTCTGGAGAGAAGTGGCTTCTTTGCTGCCCTCCTTGAGACCACGCCTTGTTCCAAGAGTCTCCGCCTCACAGTGCGTGCAGATGCACTCACACCTGCCTGCTGCCATTCCTGAGCAAGCTCTGCACTGCTGGTAGCCCGATCCCGCAGCTGAAACACTTTTAAGAGACGGTCCTGGCGCTTGGCCATTTTTGTACATTGCAATGATGACTGCACGTGTTTCTTTAGAGATAACCATGGTTAACAGAAGAGAAACAATGATGCCAAGCATCAGCCTCCTTTTAAAGTGTCCAGTGGTGTCATTCTTAATCATGACAGATTGCTCTCCAGCCATGTCCTCATCAACACCCACACCTGTGTTAATGGAGC
Organism: Oophaga sylvatica; assembly: GCA_033576555.1. Classification (NCBI taxonomy): domain Eukaryota; kingdom Metazoa; phylum Chordata; class Amphibia; order Anura; family Dendrobatidae; genus Oophaga; species Oophaga sylvatica. The sequence goes on from JARQOD010000002.1 coordinate 424,255,893, forward strand.
AATCACTGAAAAGAGGTTAGCTGGTCCTTTTAAGGCAGGGCTGCAATGATGTTGAAATGTGTTTTGGGGGATAAAGTTCATTTTCTAGCCAAATATTGACTTTGCAAGTAATTGCTGTTAAGCTGATCACTCTTTATAACATTCTGGAGTATATGCAAATTGCCATTAGAAAAAGTGAAGCAGTAGACTTTGTAAAAATTAATATTTGTGTCATTCTCAAAACTTTTGTCCATGACTGTACAATAGTGATGGGACATGCATTTTCAACTTCAGGACTAATAGGGGAAGAATATGCCTATTTTCTCATAACTGTGACACCTGCGTATAAGCCTCAAATCAACAGTGGCCAGATAACTGACACCAGCCATGTCATGTTAACCATCTATGCTATACCCTTACCAGCCCGTCAACGCTACGTGTTGAACGGTCTGGTAAAACGCAATATGAACCCAGCCTTAGGGTTAGGGTTAGAACTAGGGTTAAGGTTAGCATTAGGGTTAGAATTAGGGTTAGGGTTGGAATTAGGGTAAGAGTTGGAATTAGGGTTAGGGTTGGAATTAGGGTTAGGTTTGTGGTTAGAGTTAGGATAAGTGTTAGGGGTGTTTTGGGGTTAGGGTTGGGATTAGGGTTAGGCTTGTGGTTAGGTTTATGTTAAGGGTATGCCACACTGAACAATATCGCTAACGGGATCGCTAAAAAACGTCACTATTTAGCGATCCCGTTAGCGAGTGTTGTTCAGTGCAGCAGCTGCCAGCGACGAGCTTCCTGCTGTGATCTCGCTCGTCGCTGGAATCGTTCCGGACCCTATTTTCTCGTCGGCGCTCCCGCTGGGTAAGTATATATCGCTAGTGTGGCACCTTTTCTTAGCGATTTAGCGGTACTTTTGTACCGCTAAAGTCGTTAAGAAGATCGCTAACGGCGATAGCGTCGTTAACTATATCGCTAAATGTGGCTGCACTTAGCGATATAGAAACAATCCCGCTAGCGATCGCATTAGTATGCGTCGTTATCGTGATCGCTAGCGGGATTGTTTAGTGTGGCAGTACCTTTAGAGTTGGGATTAGGGTTAGGGGTGTGTTGGGGTTATGGTTAGGGTTTGTATTAGGGTTAGGGGTGTGTAGGGGTTGGGGTTAGCGGTGTGTTGGGGTTAGGGTTGGAGTTAGAATTGAGGGGTTTCCACTATTTACGCACATCAGGGGGTCTCCATACGCGACATGGCGCCACCATTTATTCCTGCAAATTTTGCGTACAAAAAGTCAAACAGTGCTCCCTTTATTCCAATCCCCGATGTGCTCAAACAGTGGTTTACCCCCACATATGGGGTATCAGCGTACTCGGGAAAAATTGCACAACAACTTTGGGGGTCTAATTTCTCCTGTTACCCTTGGGAAAAAAATTGGGGACTAAAAGATCATGTTTGTGGAAAAAAAAATGATTTTTTATTTTCACGGCTCTGCGTTATAAACTTCTGTGAAGAAGTTGGAGATTCAAAGTGCTTACCACGCATCTAGAGGAGTTCCTTGGGGGATCTAGTTTCCAAAATGGGGTCACTTGGGGGGGGGTTCTACTGTTTAGGCACATCATGGGCTCTGCAAACGTAACATGACGCCCGCAGACCATTCCATCAAGTCGGCATTTCAAAACGTCTCTCTTTCCATTCCGAGCCTTGACGTGTGCCCATACAGTAGTTTTCTCCCACATATGGGATATCAGCGTACTCAGGAAAAATTGGACATCAACTTTTGGGGTCTAATTTCTCCTGTTACCCTTGGGAAAATAAAAAAATTGGGGACTAAAAGATTATGTTTGTGGAAAAAATATGATTTTTTTATTTTCATGCCCGGGCGTTATAAACTTCTGTGTAGCCCTTGGGGTTCAAAGTGCTCACCACACATCTAGATAAGTTCCTTGGGTTGTCTAGTTTCCAAAATTGGGTCACTTGTGGGGAGTTTCTACTGTTTAGGCACATCAGGGGCTCTGCAAACATAACATGATGCCCGCAGAACATTCCATCAAGTCTGCATTCCAAAATGGCGCTCCTTCCCTTCTGAGCTCTCCCATGCACCAAAACAGTGGTTCCCCCCCACATATGGGGTACCAGTGTACTCAGGACAAACTGTACAACAACTTTTGTGGTCCAATTTCTCCTGTTACCCTTGTGAAAATAAAAAATTGCGGGTTAAAAAAATCAGTTTTTGAGGAAAAAAATGATTTTTTATTTTCACGGCTCTGCATTATAAACTTCTGTGAAGCACGTGGGGGTTCAATGTGCTCACCACACATCTAGATAAGTTCCTTGAGGGGTCTAGTTTACAAAATGTGGTCACTTGTGGGGGGTTTCTACTGTTTAGGCACTTCAGGGGCTCTGCCCGCCCGCAGACCATTCCATCAAGTCGGCATTTCAAAGCGTCACTACATCCCTTCCGAGCCCTGACGCGTGCCCAAACAGTGGTTCCCCCCCACATGTGGGGTACTAGCATACCTAGGACAAATTGGACAACAACTTTTGGGGTCCAATTTCTCCTGTAACCATTGTGAAAATAAAAAATAGTGGGCTAAAAAAATGATTTTTTGAGAAAAAAAAATGATTTTTTGTTTTCACGGCTCTGCGTTATAAACTTTTGTGAAGCACCTGGGGGTTCAAAGTGCTCACTGTGCATCTAGATAAGTTCCTTAGGGGTCGAGTTTCCAAAATGGGGTCATTTGTGGGGGAGCTCCAAAGTTTATGCATACAGGGGCTCTCCAAACACGACATGGTGTCTGCTAACGATTGGAGCTAATTTTCTATTAAAAAAGTCAAATGGCGCTCCTTCCCTTCTGAGCCCTGACGTGCGCCCAAACAGTGGTTCCCCCCACATATGGGGCACCAGCGTACTCAGGAAAAACTGGACAACAACTTTTGGGGTCCAATTTCCTGTTACCCTTGGGAAAATAAAAAATAGTGGGCTAAAAAATGATTTTTGAGAAACAAAAATGATTTTTTTATTTTCACTGCTCTGCGTTTATAAACTTCTGTGAAGCACTTGGGGTTCAAAGTGCTCACTACACATCTAGATAAGCTCCTTGGGGGTCTAGTTTCCAAAATAGGGTCACTTGTGTGGGGGTTTCTACTGTTTAGGCACATCAGGAGCTCTGCAAACGCAACATGACCCCCGCAGAACATTACATCTAGTCTGCATTCCAAAATGGCGCTCCTTCCCTACTGAGCTCTCCCATGCGCCAAAACAGTGGTTCCCCCCCACATATGGGGTACCAGTGTACTCAGGACAAATTGCACAACAACTTTTGTGGTCCAATTTCTACGGTTACCCTTGTAAAAATAAAAAATAGCGGGCTAAAAAATCATTTTTGAGGAAAAAATTTTTTTTAATTTTCACTGCTCTGCATTATAAACTTCTGTGAAGCGCTTGGGGGATCAGAGTGCTCACAACACATCTAGATAAGTTACATAAGGGGTCTAGTTTCCAAAATGGTGTCACATGTGGGTTTTTTCACTGTTTAGGCACACAGGGGCTTTCCAAAGGCGTCATGGTGTTCGCTAAGAATTGGCGCTAATTTTCAATTCAAAAAGTCAAATGGCGCTCCTTCCCTTCTGGGCCCAGCCGTGCGCCCAAACAGTGATTTATGACCACATATGAGGTATCTGTGTACTCAGGAGAAATTGCCCAACAAATTTTAGGATCCAATTTATACTGTTGCCCATGTGAAAATGAAAAAACTGAGGCTAAAAGAAAATTTTTGTGAAAAAAAAGTACTTTCTTTTTTTTACGGATCAATTTGTGAAGGACCTGGGGTTTCAAAATGCTCACTGTGCATCTAGATAAGTTCTTTGGGGGGTCTAGTTTCCAAAATGGAGTCACTTGTGGGGGAGCTCCAATGTTTAGGCACACAGGGACTCTCCAAATGCGACATGGCAACCGCTAAATATTCCAGCATATTTTCCATTCAAAAAGTCAAATGGGGCTCCTTCCCTTCTGAGCCCTGCCGTGCGCCCAAACAGTGGTTTATGACCACATATGAGGTATTGGTGTACTCAGGATAAATTGCCCAACAAATTTTAGGATCCATTTTATCCTGTTGCCCATGTGAAAATGAAAAAACTGAGGCTAAAAGAATTTTTTTGTGAAAAAAAAGTACTTTCCTTTTTTTACGGATCAATTTGTGAAGCACCTGGGGGTTCAAAGTGCTCACTCTGCATCTAAATAAGTTCCTCGGGGGGTCTAGTTTCCAAAATGGGGTCACTTGTGGGGGAGCTCCAATGTTTAGGCACACAGGGACTCTCCAAATGCGACATGGCAACCGCTAAATATTCCAGCATATTTTCCATTCAAAAAGTCAAATGGCGCTCCTTCCCTTCTGAGCCCTGCCGTGCACCCAAACAGTGGTTTATGACCACATATGAGGTATTGGTGTACTCAGGAGAAATTGCCCAACAAATTTTAGGATCCAGTTTATCCTGTTGCCCATGTAAAAATGAAAAAATTGATGCTAAAAGAAAAATTTTGTTGGAAAAATTAAAATGTCCATTTTTTCCTTCCACGTTGCTTTAGTTCCTGTGAAGCACCTGAAGGGTTAATAATCTTCTTGAATGTAGTTTTGAGTAGCTTGAGGGGTGCAGTTTTTATAATGGTGTCATTTTTGGGTATTTTCTGCTATATAGACCCCTCAAAGTGACTTCAAATGTGAGGTGGTCCCTAAAAAAAATGGTTTTGTAAATTTTGTTAGAAAATGAGAAATCGCTGGTCAACTTTTAACCCTTATAACATCCTAACAAAAAAAAATGTTCCCAAAATTGTGCTGATATAAAGTAGACATGTGGAAAATGTTATTTATTAACTATTTTGTGTCACATAACCCTCTGGTTTAACAGAATAAAAATTAAAAATTTGTAAATTGGGAAATTTTCAAAATTTTGGCCAAAGTTCCATTTTTTTCACAAATAAACGCAATAATTATCGACCTAAATTTACCACTAACATGAAGCCCAATATGTCACGAAAAAACAGTCTCAGAATCGCTAGGATCCGTTGAAGCGTTCCTGAGTTATTACCTCATAAAGGGACACTGGTCAGAATTGCAAAAAATGGCCAGGTCTTTAAGGTCAAAATAGGCTGTGTCATGAAGGGGTTAAAAGGAGGAAAAAAAATGTTGTTGGAAAAATGAAAAACTGCTGATAAACTTGTAACCCTTTTAGCTTTCTGACCCAAAAAATGATGCTGTGGTAAATATTAAACTATTTTGTGAGATAACTATTTGGTTTAAGGTAATAAAAATTAAAAGGTTCAAAATTGCGAAATTTTCAAAAAATGTCAACTTTTTGATAATTTTTTTTCATAAATGCAAATCATATTGACCAAAATTTAACACGATCATGAAGTTCAATGTCATGAAAAAACTCTCAGAATCAGTGGGATCCGTAGGAACGTTTCAGAGTTATTACCTCATAAAGTGACATCGGTCAGAATTATAAAATGTGGCTTGGTCAGGGAGGTGAAGACTCTTACCAATTTACCAGTTAAAAATGGATGAAACTGAAGTACAAAGTATGTTTTCATAGTTTTATCCGCTTTTAACATATTTCTAAATACATTAATGGCTGAGTCTGATTATCAAAATGGATGAGAATAGGACGTGCTCTGAGTATTATGGACTAAAGTCATGGACCCCGTTTTAAAACTGATGTGTGCATGCATCATTGAGACTGTGGGTCAGTGTGCGGTTCGAGAAAAAAACAAAGATCACTGACCTGTCGCACGGATTTGTGAATGCAGCCTTAGTGTAAGTCAAAAGAGTTTTAATAACTCTGTGCATTGAAGGGAATATCACCAGGTTTTTGTACCACATGTGAAATGTAGGGGTAGAAAACCCTTTTCCAGCGATGTGTCACTCACTGGGCTGCTTGCTGTAGCTTTTATAAAATCACTGTTTTATCTGCTGAAGATCTACCTGTTCCCTGAATGCTGAATTCTCTAGAACACCTCCTCCACCACTGATTAGCAGCTTTCTGTCCACTGTGCATAGGCAGAAAACTACCGATCAGTGGTGGGGCAGGGGCAGTATGGAGGACTAGATAACAGCAAGTTTACTAGTCCTCTAGTGATCTCCTGCTCATAAGTGATTTTATCAAAACTACAGCAAGCAACCTAGGAAATAACAAAGCTGTAATCAGGGTCTCTACATTATTCTGCTCTTAGGTTAAGTGCAAATACCTGGTGACAGATTGCCTTTCAGATAGGGCATGTGATGTATGGGGAAGTGAAGCATACAAAGGCGCAAGGCAAAGTGCCATGAGTGATTTCATAGCTGATGTCGTCCAGTAGTTAGAGAACCTGACAGCTGATACACGCTGCCCATGGATTAGACAGCATGCATCAGGCACTGTATGATCTCAGCCAGGTATGTTGGACTCTGAAACCCTCTTGTGACTCACAGAAGAAAATAGTTTAACCCCTTCATGACCCATCCTATTTTGACCTTAAAGACCTGGCCATTTTTTGCAATTTTGACCAGTGTCCCATTATGAGGTAATAACTCAGGAACGCTTCAACGGATCCTAGCGATTCTGAGACTGTTTTTTCGTGACATATTGGGCTTCATGTTAGTGGTAAATTTAGGTCGATAATTTTTGCGTTTATTTGTGAAAAAAATGGAAATTTGGCAAAAATTTGAAAATTTACAAATTTTGAATTTTTATTCTGTTAAACCAGAGTGTTATGTGACACAAAATAGTTAATAAATAACATTTCCCACATGTCTACTTTACATCAGCACAATTTTGGAAACAAAATTTTTTTTTGTTAGGATGTTATAAGGGTTAAAAGTTGACCAGCGATTTCTCATTTTCTAACAAAATTTACAAAACCATTTTTTTTAGGGACCACCTCACATTTGAAGTCACTTTGAGGGGTCTATATGGCAGAAAATACCCAAAAGTGACACCATTATAAAAACTGCACCCCTCAAGCTACTCAAAACTACATTCAAGAAGATTATTAACCCTTCAGGTGCTTCACAGGAACTAAAGCAACGTGGAAAGAAAAAATGGACATTTTAATTTTTCCAACAAAAATTTTCTTTTAGCCTCAGTTTTTTCATTTTTACATGGGCAACAGGATAAACTGGATCCTAAAATTTGTTGGGCAATTTCTCCTGAGTACACCAATACCTCATATGTGGTCATAAACCACTGTTTGGGCGCACGGCAGGGCTCAGAAGGGAAGGAGCGCCATTTGACTTTTTGAATGGAAAATATGCTGGAATATTTAGCGGTTGCCATGTCGCATTTGGAGATTCCCTGTGTGCCTAAACATTGGAGCTCCCATATAAGTGACCCCATTTTGGAAACTAGAGCCCCCAAGGACCTTATCTAGATGCATAGTGAGCACTTTGAACCCCAAGTGCTTCACAAATTGATCCATAACTCTTTTTTCACAAAAATTTACTTTTAGCCTCAGTTTTTTCATTTTCACATGGGCAACAGGATAAAATGGATCCTAAAATTTGTTGGGCAATTTCTCCTGAGTACACAGATACCTCATATGTGGTCATAAACCACTGTTTGAGCGCACGGTAGGGCTCAGAAGGGAAGGAGCGCCATTTGACTTTTTGAATGGAAAATTAGCTCCACAAGTGACACCATTTTGGAAACTAGACCCCTTAAGGAACTTATCTAGATGTGTTGTGAGCACTCTGAACCCCCAAGTGCTTCACAGAAGTTTATAACGCAGAGCAGTGATAATAAAAAAAATAATTTTTTTCCTCAAATTATTTTTTAGCCCTCTATTTTTTATTCACAAGGGTAACAGGAGAAATTGGATCACAAAAGTTGTTGTGCAGTTTGTCCTGAGTACGCCGATACCTCATATATGGGGGGGGGAACCACTGTTTTGGAGCATGGGAGAGCTCAGAAGGGAGGGAGCGCCATTTTGGAATGCTGACTTGATGAATGTTCTGCGGGCGTCATGTTGCATTTGCAGAGCCCCTGATGTGCCTAAACAGTAGAAACCCCCCACAAGTGACCCCATTTTGGAAACTAGACCCCCCAGGGAGCTTATCTAGATGTGTAGTGAGCACTTTGAACCCCCAAGTGCTTCACAGAAGTTATAAACGCAGAGCAGTGAAAATAAAAAAATCTTTTTTTCCTCAAAATGATTTTTTTAGCCGGCTATTTTTTATTTTCCCAAGGGTAACAGGATAAATTGGTCCCCAAAAGTTGTTGTCCAGTTTGTCCTGAGCATGCTGGTACCCCTTATGTGGGGGAGAACCACTGTTTGGGCGCACGGCAGGGCTCAGAAGGGATGGAGCGCCAATTGACTTTTTGAATGGAAAATTAGCTCCAATCGTTAGCAGACACCATGTCGTGTTTGGAGAGCCCCTGTGTGCCTAAACTTTGGAGCTCCCCCACAAATTACCCCATTTTGGAAACTAGACCCCCTAAGTAACTTATCTAGATGCACTTTGAACCCCTGGTGCTTCACAGAAGTTTATAATGCAGAGCTGTGAAAATAAAAAATCATTTTTTTTTCTCAAAAAATGATGTTTTAGCCCGCAATTTTTTATTTTCTCGCGGTTAACAGGAGAAATTGGACCCCAAAAGTTGTTCTGTTTGTCCTGAGTACCCTGGTACCTCATATGTGGGGGGGAACCTCTGTTTGGGCACTCGTCGGGGCTCGGAAGGGAAGTAATGACGTTTTAAAATGCCGACTTGATGGAATGGTCTGCGGGCGTCATGTTACATTTGCAGAGCCCATGATGTGCCTAAACAGTAGAAACCCCCCACAAGTGACCCCATTTTGGAAACTAGATCCGCAAGGAGAGTGTAGAGGACTTTGAATCTCCAAGTTCTTCACAGAAGTTTATAAACGCAGAGCTGTAAAATAATTTTTTTAGTCCCCAATTTTTTTTATCTTCCCAAGGGTAACAGGAGAAATTAGACCCCCAAAATTGTTGTGCAATTTTTCCTGAGTACGCTGATACCCCATATGTGGGGATAAACCACTGTATGGGCACACGTCGGGGCTCGGAATATTTGACTTTTTGAACGCAAAATTGACTGGAATCAACGGTGGCGCCATGTCACGTTTGGAGACCCCCTGATGTGCCTAAATAGTGGAAACCCCTCAATTCTAACTCCAACCCTAACCCCTACAGACCCCTAACCACAACCCTAATCCCAACACACCCCTAACCCTAATCCCAACCCTAACCATAACCCTAACCTTAATCCCAACTCTAACCCTAACCACAACCCTCACCCTAATTCGAACCCTCACCCTAATTTGAGCCCTCACCCTAATTCGAACCCTAATGGAAAAATAAAAAATATTTTCTTTATTTTATTACTTGTCCCTACTTATGGGGTTGATGAATGGGTGGTTTATTTACTTTTTTTATTTTGATCACTGTGAGAGTTAATCACAGTGATCAAAATAAATGAATGGAATCTACCAGCCATGCGCCCGCCATTTTCCAAGATGGCGGCGCCCATGAAGCATCCCAGAGGGACATCGGGACGGCCACAGCGACTTCGCAGACAGCGGGGGATGTGAGGGGGGATCGGAAGGCGAGGCGGAGGGGAGCAGGTAGTGACAGCGGCGACCGATCGCCGCCATCAATCGTTGGCGGCGGCCGATCGCCCCCATCACTCGGTGTGGGGGGGGGGCGGATCTCGGTCTCCAGCCTTGGCAGATGCTATTGCAGCATCGACCATGATTGGATTGTAATATTTCACCAAATTTCATTGGTGAAATATTACAAATCGCTCTGATTGGCTGTTTCACTTTTAACAGCCAATCAGAGCGATCATAGCCACGGGGGGTTAAGCCACCCCCCCTGTGGTGAAGTACAAAGGGTCTTGTGCCTGCGGGTCGGGTGACCTTTCTTTGACCTCGGTCACCTGACCCGCATGAACGGGATTTATACCATGACGCCTAGGTAGGCGTCATGGGTCAGGAAGGGGTTAATATCTACCAGGGTCCACTACGCACAGACTGGTCAGAAAGACCGGTCCTCTGTTCCTTTTCCCTGCCCACTTCTAATGACTGACAGGTCTCTATACGTGCATGCAGGGAAAGACTCGTCACTCAAGGTGATCGGCCTTTCAACTCATCTCCTGTGAGACTGAGGCCCGAAAGGCTATTAATGTCTGTTTTTTCTGGAGATGCTGCACCATACATGATGGAAATTGTGCAACCGGTGTCTGACTCGGGATGCCCAGTTCACTACCGCAAGGACTCGTATACTGGCCTGCTGGCTACATGCTGTGGCATGTGCTGACATGGCTGCCAGTAATGAGCTGAGCTGGTTACATGGCTAGAATATTGCTGGTGAGTTAGCATTCCATGTCCCCAGTATTTATGGGGTATGGAGAACATTGTAGCAATGGTGTGACCCAGGGTTGTATGCTGCCATACAGCACAGATTGTGAAAGCTGCATATGCGCTAATGTGAAATTAGTGGGAATATTTCCACTACTAGTTACGTGAGGTTAGTCACACACCTGGGTCTTGTGGTTCTAGAAGTGCTGGCAGGTTCCGTACACTGACCAGCTGTCTGCCCGCCTGAAGGATGTATATGGCCATCACAGCCTCACTGTAATGCTTTGGGATATCTTGTCTAATGTAAGTCTTACTACTCCCAAAACCTTACTACAGTATCTCTTCCCTTCAGTCATTACACACATCTACTATATCTTTGTTTCATTGAATTTTAGGGTAGGTGCACACGCTGCAGATTATCCTACGGAATTCTCTGCAGAGAATCTGCATCTCTTGGCCGAAAACGCAGTTCAAAATGCTTGCTGATTTGTTGCGGATTCTAATGCGTTTTTGCTGTACGGATTTGTGAGGAGAGAAAGAAACCCCTGACTAAAAACGCTGCAGATCCGCAAGAAAGAACGGACATGCTGCGGAAAAAAAGCCGCTGCAAACCTGCGCCGATTTTTCTTCAGCATGTGCACAGCAGTTCTTCATTTCACATTGAATTACATTGGCACTGCACTACACTGCGGATTTCATGCAATTCCGCGCAGCCAAAAACGGTGCGGAAACGCATATAAATCCACAACGTGTGCACATACCCTTAAAGTATTAGGTTCACAGGGTGAAAAGTTCCCAATCTGTATGTGCAGGCTGTATACAGTGCTTCAGGGAAACAGACTTTTATATTGATATTGCGCTCAGTCTTGCCCCAAGAGCTGGCTAAAGGGTCAGTTTGTCTCCATCATTTCTGGAATGTGAGCATTGAGGATGGCTGCAGAAATGAAGTGGTTAAGTGCTTTTCTCCACTGTGACAGCCATATCCTAAGTTGACATGCAGCAGGTTTCAACTCCGCAGCGCAGGCATCCTCTGTGGCTTCTGCATGAGACGTCAACAATCTCCAGCACAGACCTGCTGTAATACGCACCACCTTGGCACCTACCATGCACACACCGGCCTAGAGGGCTTCTCCAGCTAATTAAAATGGAGGCAAATGATCTTTCCAGGAGCTGGTCGTCTCACTCCTGGGATTAGCAGCCGGCCACCATTGCGCACTGCTCGGGTCTCTTGTCGGCTCAGGAAAAGATGTCCTGTTTCACCAGGACTAAGGGTATCTTTCCACGTGGCATAATCCTTCAGGATTTGCTGCAGATTGGACGCGGTATACAGCCGCAGCGTCCAGATGTTACAGCATAGTGGAGGGGATTTTATGAAATCCGGTCTCCACTATGTGTTCAGGGCCACAACCGGCAGCCCTGCATATCTAGACACGTGGCGCGTCTTTCCAGACCGCAGCCTATCTGTTTATCTTGCGGAGACGCTTAGTCTCCGCAAGATAAATAACCCAGTCTATGGATAGGATGCGGTGATTCTGCATGTGTTCAATGAACACATGCAGAATCACCACATGTACAAGGGTGCGGTGCATTGGGGCAGTGGGTTTCCGCTGCGTCCAAAGCCCAGGGATTACGCCCCGTGGAAACCTCCCCTTAGAATGCAAAGGAACCGGGGGCACCTGTGATAATCATATATATGCTATGTAACTTGCTATTCACAGTATTTTGACTGGGGAATCTGCATCACTATTTTTTTCAATCAAATGTGATGGCGTCTGCTACATCGTAAATGTGAGATCATTCTTATTCAATGCAGTTTAATAAAGTGAAGACTGATTAAAACCTATGACATGTTTGTGTCCAATTTTTCCATCTGGTTTCCTTTTAAATTTAATGCAAAGATAAGAAATGGGGAAAAACCTGATTTTTACCAATATATTAAATTCAATGTGACCACTAATATGACAGAAGGCAGAGTATTACTCTTTGATCTTTTTTTTTTTTTTACTTTATCATCTGTGCCCAAGAGAAAAGCGGGTGACAAACAGGCTCACTCTTAGTCAGGAATGAGATGTATTAAGGCTAAGTGCACACGTTTGCAGAATGTTTGCAGAATATTCCTGAGCAAAACCGGACTTTTTTGCGCGGCAAAAACGCGCGTTTTTTTGCGCGGATTTTGCGCGTTTTTGGTGCGTTTTTTGCGCGGTTTTGACGCGTTTTTACCGCGATTTTTTCCTGAACTTTCTAGGTCAATAATAAAGAGGGAAAAACGCTAGAAATCCGCAAAATTAATGGACAAACTGCTAGATTTTCCGCGATGCGTTTTTTTTGCGGAAAAAAAACGCACCATGTGCACAAAATTTGCGGAATTCATTCTAAATGATAGGATGCTTAATACATGCGTTTTTGACGCGTTTTTTCCCGCGAAAAAAACGCGAAAAAAACGCAAATATTCCTGAACGTGTGCACTTAGCCTAATGGTTGTTGTGTCCATATGTGGTACATGTCTGCTGTTCAGCCATAGGTATAAGCTGCTGAAGTAGAAGTGTTAGGATCTCACAAAGAGCACTCTTAGGCCCCATGCACACTTTGCGGTTTTTGATGTGGTTCCGCAGTGGTTTTTGCGTGCCAAAACCGCAGTAAATCCGCGCTAAAACCGCAGTGCGGTTTACCTGCGGTTTTAGCCAAATCCTCGCGGAAAAAAACGCAAGTGAATCCGCAAAGTGTGCATGGGGCCTAAGGCTGCTTTCACACATCAGTTTTTTTGTGTCAGGCATAATCCGTCGAATACCAGAAAGGACGGATCCGGCGCTGAATTTGGAAAAACTGATGCAACGGATCAGATTTCTTGCCGGATCCGAGCTGAACTTTTCAACCCGGAAAATGCAGGTACGCATGTCTGGCACAAGAGAGAGAGAGACCTTGGTTTCCAGAATCCGGATCAGTCTTTTGACGGATTGCACAAAAGACTGTTCCGGTACCATAGACTTGTATTATTTCCGGCTGCCTGATGCACCGATTCAGGCACTATCAGGCGGGTCCGGTAAGAAAAAAAAAAACGTTGCAGTGACTGTCTTGTCCGGCCGCCGGAATGTACATTTCTGCCGGATCCGGACAAAAACGGATGCAACGCAACAACATCAGGCGCGATCCGGCGCTAATGAAAGTCAATGACAGAAAAACGCATCCGGTATCGGATCTGTTCTTTTAACAACACACCGGATCGCGCCTGATGTCAAAAAACTGATGTGTGAAAGAAGCCTAAGTCACTGAGGCCTGGTACAAAGGGAGAAATGAAGGGAAACTAATAGCAGGGTAGTACAGGTAGGCTTGACTGAGAAATGCCAAATGAAGTTTAAGGGAACGTGCCCACAATCAGGAAGAGCAGCAGTTTAGACTCAGCTTGCCTGCGCTTCTTACAGAACGCTGCGTTCTACATTAGAAGCACAGTGGATAGGATTTATGGAAATCCCATGCCCACTGTTCTTCTATTTAACGCTACATAAACTCACCTGCGCTGCAGGTTTGAGCCGCAGCGTGTCAATTATCTGCAGCATAATGTAGAAAAAGAGAACCTGATTACAATATCGCTTTGTTACTACTGCTGCACCAGTAAACTATCAGTTATAAGTTGAATGTAGAAAAGCTCAGAGAGCTAACCCTGCCAGCATCAAGTTCGAAGTAGCGAGACACAGTCCAGTAGTGATAATGTCGTGATGACGAAACCTTCACTATATAAGTAAACAACCACACACAGCCTGATAAGTAACACATCGCTGAAATCTGTGTTTTAACATGACAGCCAAGGGTCTGTTGAAGACCTCTGTGCTTATAAGTTATGGAGTTGCTTTGAAACCCATCCGGTGTCCGGGTTTCAAAGGAGACCATGATTTTTATTCTATACCGAAATACTGTGGCATTGCTGTATATGGCACTAGCGATTGGACGATCGCAGCTTCAAATCCCCTTAGGGGGACTATTAAGAAGAGGAAAAGTTAAAAAAAAAATAGATGCGTCATTTTGACGATGCGGCGAAAAAAAAAACGGGACGCCGCATCGTCAAAATGACGCATGCGGAGGCATCCGCATACATCCGCACGGGCTGCGTACCTAATGTTAAACATAGGTACGCAGGCCGCATGCAGACATAGGCGGAGCTGACCGAAAGAAGTTCACAGCCCTCCACAGCTCTGAGGAACGCTAGAGTGAAGCCAGCCTTTTAGCTGAGATGAATCTGTGCTACAGTTTATGTTCATGATAAGTAGTGAAGCTCCTCCTCTACAGATAAGGGGAAAAAATTACAAACACAGGGAACACAAGCCTACATTCATCTCAGAACTTCTGGAGTGAACAGGAAAGCAGGATTAAGGGAGGTAAGTACTTCTTAAAGCATATATAAACTTTCAATAAACTGCATAAATCAATAGTCCAGTATATGTCATCTCTGTATGCTTGATGTTTTAGTTTGTTTTTCCTCTTAGCTCATGTTTGGAGAAATTAGCTGCTCTGATGACTTATATACACTATACTATTATTATTAATATTCATTTTTTTAGCGCCATTTATTCCATGGCGCTTTACATGTGAAAAAGGGCCATACATAGACCTTTATGGAGCAGCTTATGAGGCATATTCTATAGAGCATCTTATGGGGCCATTACTATCCTTTGTGCAGCATTATATGGGGCATAATCTATGGAGCATCTTATGGGGCCATTATTAACCTTTGTGCAGCATTATATGGGCGTATTTTGTATGGAGCATCATATAGGGCCCATCATGAACTGTATGGAGCAGTATCTGGGGCTCCTGATTAAATATGGATATTCAAAAACATTTAACCTGCTGATGTCTCAATTCATTTTGCTTTTATTGGTATCTATTTTATATTTTTTAAATTTACCAGTAGCTGCTGCATTTTCCACCCTAGGCTTATACTCGAGTCAATAAGTTTTCCCAGTTTTTTGTGGCAAAATTAGGGGTCGGCTTATACTCGGGTCAGTTTTATACTCGAGTATGTATGGTAATTACAAAATGTCTAAGAAGCATCTTATGAAGTCAGCTGTATTTGAGAATTTCACAGTGACTCAAGATAAAAAAACATTTTGTGTGTCAGTGTATAAGTGACCCAGATGAAAACAAATGCTGGGATGCCAAAATCAGTGCATACTCAGGCACTGGTAAAAATGCTCCTTCAAGAGCTTCCAATCTAAAAAGACATTTACAACGCTGTCGCCCAGAAGTTTACAAAGCTGTGATTGAAAAAGATCACAGCAGCACCAAGAAACCAGAGACCAGCACTTCACGCCAGGCAAAGGAGGAGGAAAGAGCATCTCAAACATCAGTTAAAAGATATTTTGTAAGTGACAAAGTTACTGTAACAATGACAGCAGATGTGTTTAAAAGACAGCTCATTGAGCTTGTTGTGAAGGACAGTGTACCATTATCATTATTTGCACGACCAACTTTTACAGCTCTTAATGGAGAAATGGCCAGCAAACTTGGTGTTTCTTTTGAAAGAGTAATTTAGTGATTGAAGGATCCCTTAACCAAAAGGAAGATCTTAAAAGACTCTCAAAAGACACTTTGTGTTTCTTAAAATGGATGCCTGCACACGTCACAGAGTGAACTACTTTGCTATCAACGTTCGATATGTTTGTGACAACAAAAAAATTGTAACTAAGACGCTGACAGAAAAAGATACTACAGCTCATCACAGCAGCCAGTTTCTTCAGACCTTAGTGGAAAAACTTCTGCAAGATTATGAACTCAAAAAAGAACAGGGTCTTGCTATTGTAACTGATAATGCTTCAAAATAAGTACAATTTAACCGATGAATGAGAATAATGAAGGGTGAACAGCAGCTAGAAGAACATTTCACATTCAGTATGTTGGAGATAAAAGGCCACAGTCCTGTTCCCATAACGGAGGAACAAACAGATATTACTACAGAAGAACAGCAAAATGATTCTTTACAATTAGATGATCTTGTTGAAGCTGCTTCACACCTCTTTGCTATTCATCACATGCGCTATGTTGTGCACACGCTGCAGCTGGCAATAAGAGATAGTATGCAAGAGGGACATACTGGAACTCTGATTAGCAAAGTGAGGAAATTGGCTATTGCTGCCAGGACCCCTAAAATTGATTCCATCTTGAAGAGACGTGCTTGGAAAGGGGCAATTGTGGATCAAGCCACTCGGTGGGGCAGCACCTATTTAATGATTGAGCGATTGCTTGAGCTGAAACCCTTCCTTATATATATATATGACCAACCCTCAGGTAACACTACATGAAGGTCAATGGACACAGGTGGCCGAATTGAAGGAATTGCTTCATCACCCATTTACAGTCACTAAAAAGTTACAAGCTGAGGATTTAACTCCTGGCACTTTTATAAGGAGTGGAGTGGAAGAACTTGTTGTTTTGCCTGTCCCAAAGAGAAGGTTTAATCACAGATAGCATAACGGAGAGAGATACTGCTATTAGAGAATAAAATTCTTCTGGCAGCTGTTTATGTGGACCCGAGTCATCGTATATTGCTGGATTATCAACAGCTTACTAAAAGAAAACAAGCTCTGATTGAGGTAGCAGTTAGGATGAGTGGGCTACAGGACGGCCAAGAGTAAGAAGACTCGGGTCCTGCCAGTGCTTCTGCTGCCGTTTCTGTATCTTCATCAGATGAGGAGTTAGATTTCAACAAGTATTTGGACGACCTGCAGCAGGCAAAGCATTGCTGCAGGGAAAAGGATTCCACTCCCATAGAAAACATGATGACCATACTTGAGCAAATTTTTCACTTGTTCTCAAAGAAGAGTTCAATTATTCATCAAATCTGACTGTGCACGAGGCAATTCCTTTATACCCTGAAATTGTTAGAGATGTTGCCCATGTGGTTACTGCTTTGCCACCAACTAGTGATGAGCGAGTATACTTGTTGCACTGGTTTTGCCGAGCATGCTCGGGTGTCATAGTATTTGGGCGCGCTCGGAGATTGTGTTCCCGTAGCTGCATGATTTGCGGCTGCTAGACAGCCTGAATACATGCGGGGATTTCCTAACAAACAGGCAATCCCCGCATGTTTAGCAGCCTCAAATCATGCAGCTTGGGCGAGACAAACTAAATCTCCGAGCTCGCCCAAATACTCGAGGGGACACCATATCATGCTCGGGGACACCCAAGCAACAAGTATACTCGTTTATCACTACCACCAACCCAAGTTAGTGTAGAGAAGTTGTTCTCTAGCCATAAAATAATTAGGTTAGATTTGAGGTAATCTATGAACGAGGATCTGATGTAGGCGATACTATTGCTCAAAACAAATTCATAGACTACAAATATTCAGTACATTTTTGTTGAAAACTGTTTTCCACTTACTGCATAGTGTATAATAAATTGTAAATATGCAAAAAAAATTTGTTCTAAAGTTGTATTCCAATAAATGTATTTTATGTTCTATCTAAATGGCTTGATTATTGTATCATAATAATGATTAATAGCCTGATGTTACCATTTCACTACAGTAAATTTATCACTTAAACATGAGCCCTGTATGAGGGAGTAGGAGTCGGTGTCATGGAAATTGAGGAGTTGGAGTCGGACGTTTGGCTTGCCGACTCCACAACCCTGCCCTTCTTGCCACATCACATTGATGTGCCATCCTGAATGAGCAGCACTACCTAAGCAACTTGTGTGGGTTGTAGACACTGCCTCATGCTACTGTACAGTACCTCTAATGTGAACGCATTTACACTAGCATTTCCTTGTCTGGTGGCATTTGCACTGAATTGGATCATACTGTAATTTGATTTTCCACTTTGATTTTTGGTATATTTTCAAATCCAGACCTCCATGGGATATTCATTTTGATTTACATTGATCATTATGTTTTATTGTTCTCAACATATCCACTATGTAGTGAATGAAGATTTGCAATTGGAATATTTCATTCAGTGATAACTAGGATGTGATCTTTTAGTGTTCCCTTTATTTTTTTGATCTATGTATAATATTACAGGTTATGGGTACTAGATTTCATGATGGGATGTTGATCCAGGGAACTAGACTGATTGCCACATGTTGCGATGTGAAGTAACCTTATCCTAGTTTGGGACAATCAGCATCTGCCCCCTCACATTTTATCTTCCTCTGAATCAACATGTTAGTATATAGATTGATCTCAATGAATTATGGCTACACTCAACCTTAAACTATGAAAATTATGGCTGGTGTAACGACCAGTGTGACTTATAACCAAGAAAAAGAAGTTAGATCCATGTCGTGCCATGCTTGATTGACTTTCTGCTTTTTTTGCCTGTGAATGTGCTGAACCTGTCATTGGTCAAGAAAGTGCATTGGAGTGACTGTTCAAGGATGCAGTTCCATTCATGTGACTGAAACCAGCCATGTTGGCAGGGATTTAACTTTATTTTGTGCCTTGCAGTCTCATCGTTAATTACAACTAGAACACCTTGAGAATTCATTTGCATTGAACTACCCTTCATTAATTCCAAATAGAAATCTGTGATAAGGTACACTGCAGTCAGTAGCAATTCTGGGTGGCATCACATTAACGGTTATCTTGCCTCACCCAGGTATTGCTATTGCTTGTGGTTTACCTTATCCCATTTCTCTTTGTAATTAATGAAGTATCAGGGGAGCTAAAAATGATTTGAGGAATGAAGATTGGAATCTGATACGCATGTTTCAGCCTATTGCTAGTTTCAATCTGTTCTCTTGTTTGTATCTCTGCTAGTAATACATGCTGGATATGAGTTCTGTGTGACTTGTGTATTAGCAGTCATTAGTAGAATAGAATGGTGGCATCCAAACTGGAGTGAAGTAAAAATTATTTTTATTCTGCCAAATACAGAGCAATGTTTTGGCAATACCAGTCTTTATCAAGGATACCAGCATAGTGCAAACAGCAGATTAACATAGCATTACTAATTAATGACACCAATAGAAACAGGTATCGCCTCCCCCCTAACCACTGCACATATATTACATATAGTGCAAACTGAAAGACATTGGTATACATTACAGCAATTGAAAAACACACAGATCGCGTTTCATGTCATAAAATGAATACAAAATCTCAGAACCACTGCTACGTTCGCCTGCTTGTAGCGATGGCGTCAAGTCCACCCGTCCCCGAATATGAGGCAACGTTGTGTATCCTGATATCATCGAGACCTAGATTGGACCTCATTGAGTCAGACCGTCACATGACTCGCTACATTTACATTGTCCACTCAGGAAAATAGCTATTTCGGTACCATGGTCATTAAGTCACCTGACTCTAAATAGAGTTCACGTGACCCCAGGTCCTGCATGTTAAAGGTTAAGAAAAACTGCTGCATAATGAAAAAGTAAAAGAAAAAACACAACAAAAATGAGTGGGGAAGAAAAGGAAAAATACATTATTTAAATATTATCAAAAATAAGAAGGAAACGGCAAAGCCCACGGAGGGAGACAAAGGGGGGCAAGTAGACCTTTCCAGAGAACCGCCCATCAGAAATTCTAGTCAACCCCTCACTCTTATGTCCCATAGATGATGGTCTAAAAATAGGAAAAAGAAAAACCCATAAAAACATACTGAATCGGAAAACAGAAAAATATACATGTCATAAACATCCAAGAATATTGTACTCCTAATTAAGACCTCCTAAATCCAGCGAAGTTCCTTTTTCTTTAAGATTTTTAATCTATCCCCCTTCTCCTCTGGACCGACACACTGTCTAAATCTAAGCTGAGTGCTGGTATTCAATGAAATGTCTTGGTATTGGTAAATCAACAAGACCCGTCCGAATTGTCCTTTTGTGTTTGCGAATACATGCCCGTATTTCCATAGTGGTCTCATCCACATAGAACAGGTGGATGTGAAGGTGGTCGTGGGGGAATTGCTGCTGTGGCTGCTCAGGTCTGTGAAGTTGAGAGATTGTGGCTGTAACCAATGAGAAGCGGTTATTAGTTCAGAATAATCTGGCACTCCAGAGAACCAAAGATGCTCTTAAGTAAGCACCCCCCTCCCAGCAAAGTTTTTATCCTCTTAATATATTGCAGACATCATATATTATATAGCACTGTGTACTTACAACTGCTTATCTTGCTCTTTTACGCAGCTAATTTCTCTCCTCTATGTAGAAACTGGAAATCTCTCTTCCCTATGTAAATCATTCTCCTCTTCAACTCCTGACCCAGCTGCTCCCCAGAAAAACTCTGTTAATCTGCAGGTTAATAGCATTACAATGCTAGCCGGCACCTGCACATAGCCTAACGCTGCGAGGAGAAAATGATCTTTATTCTCCTCCGCAGTGTTCCCGTTCAGTCACCGCTCTCTGTGTATACGGAGCAGTGGCTGTAACTGCACAGCAGGCCCCGATGCAGAGTCAGTGTCAGTCCGGGCTGGGGGGCTGTTAGGGGCGCTGCTCTGTATAGCCAGAGCGGTGACTAAACCAGCGCCGCCCCCCTGACAGAAGCAGGAATGCTGCTGGGGAGAATGAAGTTCAGTTTCTCTTTAATCACGTGATTAGTGGAAAAAGGAGAACGCTCTGCAATATGAAGGAAGCCATTGAAGATTTTAATAGCAAATTCATAGTTCTTATTTTTACACAGTTCATGTTCGCACCGAGCTCTTTTTGAAAGACCAACTACATAGCACAATCAGTATGACAGGGAAAGGGGGTTTAATTATGGGGAAAAAAAAATACCAACACTTAAAAAAGGGGAATTACCCATCTGGCCATGAACAAATGGTTAAAATTGTAAAAAGACTAATATTGAAATAGTAATCAAAATAGTAAGATATAGTTAAGCCATAAATATACTATGTAGTTTTGTTTTTGAAAAAGAGTTTGGTGCGAGCACGGAACGTGTATAAATAAACACTATGAAATTGCTATTCCACTCTGGAACGGCTTCCTTCATACAGCAGCACATTCTACTCTGAAACGTCAAATCTTCTTTTTCTACTAATCGATCTGCAAAAAGGGTTCTCTTTGATCTGCTGACGGGAGACTGCAGCAGCGGTAATATCCATGGGCAATCATTGCAATCACGACCCTTGCAATCGAGCACCCCCATAACTCCCTTCTCATCTGTACCTTTCGATATCCCCCTATGCCCTTGTCTCCCCTGTCACCTTTTTCTCTTTAATCACATTGTCTTAGACCTAATGGAAAAGAGGAAAATTAAGCAATTGTAAGTACACAGCGCTATATAATAAGGTGATGGCAATATTTTAAGAGGATATTCCTTACTGTATATGCCACAGACATTGTTACATGTAGAGGATGTGATGTGATCCGGCTGTACAGTATTTGACATCTCCGCCTCTAGGGCCTTCTCAGGGACACTTGGTTGGAGAAATGGCCGCAGATGAATATGTATGAGATGTATGTGTTACAAAGGGAAAGTAGAGTGGTGGGGTGATCAGTGATGGCAGTTACAACAAATCTGCCTTTTTTAAAACCTGTTTTGGAATTATGAAAGTTGGACTGTGATTTCTTTGTTTGTGCAACACAAGTGTTTTCTACATGATTCATTCAGAATTTAGAAAGCATCTTTAGAGATCACTACAGCAAGTTCAAGCTTGTAAGCCAAAGCCCTTCTATTCAGCAAACATAATGGATGGCTGTCTTGAGTGGTTTGGTTGACAGCCATCTCTCCCGACTCACCCATACATGTGGATTGTTTGGACAATTCCTCCTGCATTCTCTGAGATGAACCTTGCAGTAGCTTATGTCTTGGAGAGTAAAAGGAAAAGTCCAGAATCTTTTTCTCCCTGACTTAATTTGTGAGTAGGCTCCATACATGTTATCAGAGGGCTCTAATGTGTGTAGGGGCCTTTAGACTTTTTGTTCATGCTGTTGACTTACTATGAGTACCATTTATTTCCAGGAGCTTCCGTTGTAAAAAAATAAAATTATTGCACAGTGAGGTATTTTCATTGTATTCATCTGTATAGAATAGTGTAATATTGTATACTTAAAGCATACCAATACATGCAGATGAGCCAAAACGGCACAATTTAGGATTACTGTGGGTGAGCAAAGGTCTGAGGAAAACACTGTTATTTTATTTTATATGATTGCAAGCAAAGAAATCAAAGGCGGTACTACATAATAGATGCACAACACACAAATATTCAGCCCAGCCCGCATATTTGGTCTTTCCCCATGCTTCATCCGTCGGGCTTTACCTGAAGTCGTGTTCGATCTCTGAGCTATTTGGTGTCCTCCACTTGCAGCTCCACCTCCACTGTCCAGCACAAGGGGAAGATAATTTGGCTGCACCAATTTCCTCGCTTCTTCTCCAAGCAGACATGCCCAATTTGCATGTTTCGAACTGATACTTAAATGCAGGGTTCAGTGCAAATCGCCAATGCTGATAAGTTTGTCTTCTACCACTGGTGTGCCATGCATCTATCATGTGGATTTGGAGGAGCTGGACCACTCATGGTTACTCTGTTGACTTTCACCTGTAAAATCTTCAGGAATAAGTAGCTTGCAAATAATGGTGAGCGAACGTGCTTAGATAAGGTGTTATCCAAGCATGCTAGGCTGCTATCCAAGTAACTTGGGCATGCTCGAATATTATGATCGAGTCCCCGCGCCTGCATGTCTCGCAGCTGTTAGACAGCCACAACACATGCGGGGATTGCTGAACAACATGTGTTGTGGCTGTCTAACAGCTGCGAGACATTTTGCTGCTGGGACTGGAACATATTATCCATACACGCTCCTTCATCACTACTTGCAAACTTTATTCTTTAGCATACAGAAAAATTCACACAGAAATTTTCTGTATCTTTATGTGAACGGACTGTTAAAACCCAATTCACATGTAAGATATGTAAAAAGTTGTTAGTTTTTATGTGCTTGTCAGCACAGAATCTTAACCAAAATCTGCAAACAAATCTTAAACCTATAGCGGCCCCCTGGTTTTGATGTTTATCCTAGCCATTAATGCAAAGCTCTAATGTCCAGTCTAGAAGGGAGTCAACGTAAGGTTTCCTGGGTGTAAGGCTATGTTCACATTTCTAGTAATGATCCATTAGAACGGATCCTGTAGAAATCCATTAGGGAAAAAGTTGTGCTGACAACACTTTAGTCCATAATTTACAAACTGATCTCTTCCAGATCCATTTTTGTTTTAAATTGGAATCAATGGGCAATGGATCTGTTAAGGCGGCATTCATTGACGTCTATTTATTTCTAACAGATTCGGCAAGAAAAAGCCTACACAGACAGCAGCTACCGTTAATCCTTACATATTTTGTTTTGCAGCAAAACTGCTTCCTGCTGACTGCGAAGGCAAAAAAGATCCGGTAATTTTATTTTTTTATGGATTTCTTCTTTATTTAGTTTCTATGAGAACATATGTAATTTTTATCTATCTGCACATCTTTGCAAATTACTGCCTGTCCAAGTCTAACCAGTGTAACAGTGATGCATTCACAATAAACTCTAATACCCATACTTTATGCCAGTGTTTAGTGTGCTGGCTGTTTATGCTATGTAAATAGCATTAGGGTGTTGTCGTCTTTTTTCACAAAGCAGCCATTATCCGTGAAGGTATAACTTCATTTTTCCAGAGCTATTTGATGGCAGTTGAAACTTTACACCACCTATTGTTTAGCTTTATTTTACACAAATCTACTTTACTCCACGTATCGGCTATCTTTACTTTAGACCAGGGATGGGGAATCTTTATTTTCTGCCAAGGGCCATTTGGATATTTATACCATCCTTCGGGGGCCATAGAATCTTCGTCCACAAAGTACATCCTGACTCTGGCACTGGTGTCAGGACATAATCTTTCATTGCATGCCCTTTAGTGTTCAGTAGTGAACACTGCGTGTGTGCTCACAGAGCAAGGAGAAATTAATGAGATGGTGGCAATCAAAATACAGCTCCCTGCCAAAGCACAGCGGTCCCTGAGAATCTGCCCGGCGGCCGGATAAAAGGTAATCGAGGGCCGGAAATGGCCAAGGGGCCTAAGGTTCCCCACCCCTGCATTAGACCAATCACTGTTACACCACTATCGGCTATCTTTGCACCATCTACTTTACACACCTATCGACTATGTTTACACCAATCTACTTTACACCACCTATCGGCTATCTTTGCACCAATCTACTTTACACCACCTATCGGCTTTCTTTACACCTATCTACTTTACACCACCTATCGGCTATCTTTACACCTATATACTTACACCCCTATCGGCTATCTTTCACCAATCTACTTACACCACCTATCGGCTATCTTTGCACCAATCTACTTTACCCACCTATCGCTATCTTTACACAATCTACTTACACCACCTATCGGCTATCTTTACACCAATCTACTTTACACCACCTATCGGCTATCTTTACACCAATATACTTTACACCACCTATCGGCTATCTTTACACCATACTATTTTACACCACCTATCGGCTATCTTTACACCTATCTACTTTACACCACCTATCGGCTATCTTTACACCTATCTACTTTACACCACCTATCGGCTGTCTTTCACCTATCTACTTTACACCACCTATCGGCTGTCTTTGCACCAATCTACTTTACACCACTATGGCTATCTTTACACCAATCTACTTTACACCACCTATCGGCTATCTTTACACCAATCTACTTTACACCACCTATCGGCTATCTTTACACCAATCTACTTTACACCACCTATCGGCTATCTTTACACCAATCTACTTTACACCACCTATCGTTTAGCTTTATTTTAGACCAATCTTTGTGCCTAAATGGTGATTCCATCTGTGCCTCTAGAATCATGCTGCTCTCCTGTTAAGCCAAACGCACTTCCTACGAAAGCAAACCCTATTTATTATGTTTGAAACCCATGTATAGGTTTAAAACTAGATGAAACGTCATTTGTCATATTTTTTGGCCGCAGTTGAGCCTTAATAAAATCAGCCCCTTGTATTCCGTTATCTGAACCCTATTCTTGCTTGACTATTCGGTTAAGTAGAAACACAAGGATAGAAGAAACGACAATCTCTGTACAATACAAAATCTATCGTGATCTGTTTTCTAAAGTAGCCTAGTAATCAGTCTGGGACATGGATCTGATGTTTCACAAAACCAGTAGCGGAGGACAGAGTAAAAAAAACCTAATGGGTCACAAAAAAAACTATTTAACTAGCACAGTTTGTTAACATGTTAATTTTTCATGACTGTCCGGTAATCCAAAATATTTTATTACTCAGCATCTATCAATGTCTGTCAGTGCCAGATTTTAAATCTTATGTCTAGTTTATTTAGTAACATTATTTTACATAGTTTATTAGTTGAAGGAAGACTTTAAGTCCTCTAGTTCACCCACATCCTATCCTAACCTGCCCTAACATGTGATCCAGAGGAAGGCAAAAAAAACCCAAGTGGCAAACAGTAAGCTTCACATTGGGGAAAAAAATTCCTTCCCGACTCCACATACGGCAATCAGACTAGCTCCCTGGATCAACGCTGTATCTAGGAAACTAGTGAATATAGCCTGTAATATTATACTTTTCAAGAAAGGCATCCAGTCCCCTCTTAAATTTTAGTAAGGAATCACTCATTACAACATTAGACGGCAGAGAGTTCCATAGTCTCACTGCTCTTACAGTAAAGAATCTGCATCTGTGATTATGGCTAAACCTTCTTTCCTCCAGACGTAGAGGATGCCCCCTCGTCCCCGTCACAGGTCTAAGAGTAAAAAGATCATTAGAAAGGTCTTTGTACTGTCCCCTCATATATTTGTACATTGTAATAAGATCACCCCTAAGCCTTTGTTTTTCCAAACTAAATAACCCCAAGTGTAATAACCTGTCTTGGTATTGCAGACCCCCCAGTTCTCTAATAACCTTGGTCGCTCTTCTCTGCACCCGCTCCAGTTCAGCTATGTCTTTCTTATACACCGGAGACCAGAACTGCACACAGTATTCTAAGTGTGGTCGCACCAGTGACTTGTATAGAGGTAAAATTATGTTCTCCTCATGAGCATCTATGCCTCGTCTAATGCATCCCATTATTTTATTTGCCTTGGCAGCAGCTGCCTGACATTGGCCACTAAATTTGAGTTTGTCGTCCACCCATACACCCAAGTCTTTTTCAGTGACAGTTTTGCCCAGTGTTTTACAATTAAGCACATAATTATACATCTTATTTGTTCTACCCAAGTGCATGACCTTACATTTATCCCCATTAAAGCTCATTTGCCATTTATCAGCCCAAGCTTCTAGTTTACATAAATCCTCCTGTAATATAAAATTATCCTCCTCTGTATTTATTACCCTGCAGAGTTTAGTGTCATCTGCAAATATTGAAATACTACTCTGTATGCCCCCTACAAGGTCATTAATAAATATGTTAAAGAGAAGCGGCCCCAATACTGACCCCTGTGGTACCCCACTGCTAACCGTGACCCAGTCCGAGTGTGCTCCATTAATAACCACCCTTTGTTTCCTATCCATGAGCCAGTTCTTAACCCACTTACACATATTTTCCCCTATCCCCATTGTTCTCATTTTATGTATCAACCTTTTGTGTGGCACTGTATCAAAAGCTTTTGAGAAGTCCATGAACACCACGTCCACTGCATTCCCTTGGTCCAGTCCTGAACTTACCCCTTCATAAAAGCTTATCAGATTAGTCTGACAAGAACGGTCCCTCGTAAACCCATGCTGATACTGTGTCATGAGGTTATTCAGCTTCAGATACTCCAAAATAGTATCCCTTAAAAAACCCTCCAGGATTTTACCCACAGTAGATGTTAAGCTCACTGGCCTATAATTTCCAGGTTCAGTTTTTGCCCCCTTTTTGAATATTGGCACCACATTTGCTATACGCCAGTCCTGTGGTACAGACCCAGTTATTATGGAATCTTTAAAGATTAAAAATAATGGTCTATCTATAACTGTACTTAATTCCTGCAGTACTCGGGGGTGTATCCCATCCGGACCCGGGGATTTGTCAACTTTAGTGATTTTTAGACGCCGCCGTACTTCCTGCTGGGTTAAGCATGTGACATTTAATGGAGAAATTTTTTTATCTCTGATCATGTTATCTGTCATGGGATTTTCTTGTGTAAATACAGTTGAAAAAAAGTCATTTAGCATATTGGCTTTTTCCTCATCCTCATCCACCATTTCACCCAGACTATTTTTAAGGGGACCAACACTATCATTTTTTAGTTTCTTGCTATTTATGTAGTTAAAGAATATTTTGGGATTATTTTTACTTTCTCTGGCAATGAGTCTCTCTGCCTCAATCTTTGCTGTCTTGATTTGCTTTTTACAGAATTTATTCAGTCTTCTGTATTTATTTAATGCCTCTTCACTACCTACTTGCTTTAATTCCCTAAACGCTTTCTTTTTGTCCCTTATTGCGCCCCTTACAGCTCTATTTAGCCATAGTGGTTTCCTCCTAATTCTAGCATGTTTATTCCCATAGGGTATATACTGTGCACATGTCTAATGTTAATATTCTTTCATAAATTACCTATTGTTCTTGTTTCCTATTTGTTAAAGCTAATTCTTTATTCTATTTATCCTCCATTCTTTCTACAGTTTTGCAAAGCCAAGCAAAAGGAAATTACTCTCCAAATCTTGTCAGAATTGTATGATTTTTTGTCCTTAGAGGCTGGTACGTGTTTATTGGTCCTTTTGTTAAAAAGAACCTTTTATGATATGCCATGACATTACAGCAACTTTCTGCTACTCATCTAGATAACCTTCTGCTAAGTCTTGCCAGTAAGTGCTATTTAATGAGCAGTTACACCCTGAGCCCTGCCAAATCCTAAATTGTACATATAAAGTTTACAATACCTTCTAAATAGTCGAGTAAATTTATAATTAGTTAGTACTGATCTTTGAGCTGCCAAGGTAAACTTTGGCCCTATCTTCAGATTTTGGCGCTAAAGGCCAACCTTTTTGTTATACAATGGTTACAAGACATCCCCTCCTGTTGGCCGATTTTTGTCCTGTATTGATATTTTATAAATATATATACCAAAAAAAGTCCAATATAGTAAATTTCAACTGTAAATTAAACAATATAGAAAAAATAACACCAGAATTAAAAAAAATTTCAGCTACTGCACTTTCTAAAAATAGTGAAAAGCTTTGAAAATCTCATACCCTAAAATGTTATCAATTTAAAATTCAGCTCAAAGCGCCAAAAAAAAACAAGCACTCACATAACTCCATTGATGGTAAAAGAAGAAAAGTTAAGGGCCTCAGAAACTGCAACTTTCCTTTTCTTTAAAAAATTTTTATATACTGGACATTTTTTTTTGTGTGTGGGGGGAGTTTTTGAGGTTGCAGAATTTCTGCACCATTTCTTCAATTATTTAAATTAGGTTATTTGTGTTTTTTTTATTTCGTGTTTGCTTTTTTTTCTACATGTGTTTTAGTTGCGTTTCTGACACTTTTCTTGTCTAACGTTGGTGTGTCAGGCTTGAAATAAAGCTTTTTGTTTTTACTTCATTCTGGTATTTGGCTTGGATAACACCTTGGTACACTTAAGTGTGGATTACATGCATTTTAGGTGAGTTTTCCACACCTAATGCAAGTCTATGGGGAAAATAAACGCATAAAACTCTATACCTGCAATAGAATACACATGTTGTGGATATGAAACACACACTGCAGGTCACTTTACGCTGAGTAAAATAAAGCACAATGGGCAGGAGATTTCTATAAATCCCATCCACTTTACTGGGACAGTAAAACGCTACTATTTCGACACAACAAAAATATGCATCATCAAAAACGCACCAAAAGTGCATCATGGGAATGTAGCCTAATGCATTTTTTTAATATTTTAGTTTTGCTATTTTTATTTTTTTCACTTCTTTTATACATTGTTCAGTGTCTTAAAAAGACGGTTGGGTAGCGTTTTAGCATATCAATACATCCCTTTTTGTTGCTAATTTCCCTTTTAACTAGGGTGGTATATTTCTCCTTCGTGTCATTGGGGGACACAGGACTGTGGGTGTATGCTACTGCCACTAGGAGGCTGACACTAAGTAAACATAAAAAAAGGTTAGCTCCTCCTCCGCCGTAACACCTCAGCACTGGCCGCAGGCAAACCCAGTTATTGCTTAGTGTCTGATGGAGGCACACGTCTGGTTCTTTTTCCAGACCATTTTTTTTTTTTTTCCCACGAAGATGAGATAGGGGCGACGGATCCTATTGAAAGGGTCCGATCTCCCAAACCATCAACGGGCGAGCACGTGGAGTAAAGCCTCCAACGTATCCTCTCCCGCAACGTGGGACATAAATGCCGGACTCAGCCCTGACCACCCTAAGGTATTGAAGCCCTAGGCTGTACAGAGGCAGGAGTTAGTCCGTGCGGCCCCCACTGCACCACCAATGCTAGACTGCGGTGCTGCAAGGTGGCGGACGGTCCCTCTCCTCATCCCCTGAAGGGGTGATGGAGTTAGGGTTCCTGCACCGTCCTTCCCCTTTTTACTGAGAGTCCCCCTCTAATGCGCTGCATGTGAAGACGTAAGAAGTGGCATCAGCCAAGATCTACAGAATCTCACCTTCAAAGTCCAGGACGGCCGCCGCCGAAGGATACAGCAGCGCTTCGGGTAAAAATTTAGTCCCCGGCTTTACCCTGGGACTAGGCCGCGGGCTGGAATATGGTCCGGCGTCGGCCGGAGGGGGGGCCGCGGTCGTGAGAGTGGGGCTCCGCTCCCGGCGGCGTCTCCTTCCGGCGGGGCCGCCCTCCGACTTTGGGGTGGCCGCCGCCGGAAATTTAGGCCGCGGCTTCGGATGGCGCTAGGCCGCGGCTTCAAATCTAGTCCCCGGCTTTTCCCGGGGACTAGGCCGCTGGCCGGAATGTAATGCCGGCGTCAGCTAGAGGGGTCGCAGGAGTAGGCTCCGCCCCCGGAGGCGTCTCCTTCCGGCGAACCCGCCCTCCAACTTTGGGGCGGCCTCCGCCGGAAATTTAGACCGCGGCTTCGGCGGGCGCTAGGCCGCGGCTTCAAATTTAGTCCCCGGCTTTTGCCGGGATTAGGCCGCGGCCGGAAGTTGGTGGGACGGAAGCCCTGACTTCTAGGCCGCGCCTCTTGACCCTCCCTCCTGAGGCTCGGCTACATGAGCACTTCCTCTCTGACAGAGGAGCGCTCTTTTTTGAAAGATTGGAGCTCGGATGTCCTTTTTTTCTGCGGTTATATTCGGACTCCGATTCGGAACACGAAAAGACGCAGGGGATACTGGACTGGGGTAAGTGCTACTACCTCCAGCCTGATTGTTGCGCACTTTTGCGCCCCTTCCGCTGACCGACACATCCAGTTTATTGTGTACTCTGTGACGGATTCAGAATGTCCAAAAGAACTAAGACTCATACGATACTTTATACCGCATGCATTGCTTGTAGGTCCCCTTTTCCGCGCGCCCAGACTTCTCGGGTCTGCGAAGCCTGTGACTCTGAACGGGCTCAGGAACCCTCTCCTATAGCCGAGCCTAGTGCGTCAAGTCCCCCTGAGTGGGCCCTATCCCTGACTCAATCTGTGGCGTCATTAACCAGAGCGGTCGAGTCCCTTCAAGCTCCCGATAGGAGCAGGGACAGTGGTTCACCCGTCTTGGCTACGTCTCAGGAACCTCCGGCCTGCAGGGGCCGCGCTCTCACCAGGCAGACACAGGGGAAACGAACCCACACTGTGTCGCCCATGCCGTCCGGAGCCTCGGCATCTTTTAGTTCCGTCTCCCGCTCTCCCTCTCCTTTGGCAAGTGATCAATATTCGGATTCCGATTTGGAAGAATCACTTAATCTAGAGGCACCGTATAGTCAGGAGACAATTGACAGTTTGATCGAAGCTATCAATCAAACCCTGGGGATAGACGAGTCCACCTTGACCTCTGGTCACAAGGTGTCCTTTAAACGAGCCAGGCAAGCCCATAAGGTTTTTGGTGCTCATCCTGAGTTTGAGGAATTAGTACAGCGCCACCGGGAGAAACCGGACAAGCGCTTTGCTGGACAAAAGGCTCTCAATACTAGATATCCTTTTGCTCCTGAGCTCCTTAAGAAGTGGACAGAATCTCCTTCAGTTGATCCTCCTGTTTCGCGTTTGGCATCTAAAACGCTCCTCTCCATTCCCAGCGGTTCCTCTATTAAGGAGCCAACGGATCGTCTAATTGAGAGTTTGGCCCGTTCGGTATTTGAGGCATCAGGTTCTGCTCTCTCTCCTTCTTTTGCAGCGACTTGGGTTGCCAAGGCCATGATATCCTGGTCGGAGTCTCTAAATAGAGCTCTTCACGGCATAGAGGTGCCGTCTGAGGTAACCCAGATTTCTAATCAAATAGCTCTTGCTGGAGACTTCTTAATTAATGCTTCCATGGATGCGGCAAATTGCGCAGCATTGGCCGCTGCTAATGCAATTTCCATTAGAAGATCCTTGTGGCTAAGAACCTGGCGAGCGGATTCAACCTCAAAGAAGTCGCTTACATCTTTACCATATCAGAGTGGTCGGTTATTTGGCGAGAGACTGGATCAGCTCATATCTGATGCAACGGGAGGGAAGAGCAGTTTCCTTCCTCAGCAAAGGATTAGACAACCTTTTCGTCGACAACCTCAGCCTCGTTTTAGGGCCTTTCGTAACCCAGGCTGGGCCGTGCCAGCCACCTCCAGCGGCTCAGGTCGGCCTAATCAGGCCAGAGATCGCCAAGTCACCTACAGGACCAACCCTCTGGGAAGAGGGCGATCTTATCAGCCAAGATCTAGAGGGTCCAAACCCCAAAGATATTCGGACAAATGACTGGAGGCAGAATCCGGTCAATTTATCCAGGGTAGGCGGCCGCTTACTCTGGTTTCGCCCCACTTGGCTATCAGTGACTTACGACGAGTGGGTCAGGGAGTTAGTCTCCTCGGGGTACAAAATAGAATTTACCAGCCTTCCCTCAAATCGCTTTTTTCCCTCGCGCCTTCCCAAGGAGGAGTCTCGGGTTCGTGCCTTATTCAAGGCGGTCGAGTCTCTTCGGCACAGCGGGGTTGTCGTACCTGTACCGGAGGTCGAAAGAGGTCAGGGATTTTATTCCAACCTGTTCATTGTACCCAAGAAGGACGGTACCGTAAGGCCCATTCTGGATCTAAAGTGACTGAACCGGTTTGTCAAAATTCGGCATTTCCGAATGGAGTCTCTCCGTTCGGTCATTGCAGCCATGGAAAAAGGGGAATTTCTAGCATCAATAGACATCCAGGATGCCTATCTTCACATCCCCATATTTCCCCCTCATCAAAGGTTTCTTCGGTTTGCCATCGGCAAACTTCATCTTCAGTTCGCAGCCTTGCCATTCGGGCTAGCCACAGCCCCCAGGGTGTTCACAAAGGTCATGGCTGCTGTTGTGTCCATTCTGCACTCCAGGGGGATAGTCATCCTGCCTTACTTAGACGACCTCCTCATCAAGGGTCCGTCTTTTCAGACCTGCGAGGAAAGTGTCAGCATTAATTTAGACACCCTTGCTCGCCTGGGGTGGCTGGTGAATATGAAGAAGTAATCTCCCGTGCCATCTCGGAAGATCACCTTTTTAGGGATGAATTTCGACACCGCTCAGGGGTTGATAATTCTTCCTCAGGACAAGGCCTTAGTTCTCCGTCAAGAGGTACAGATCCTTCGCCGACCAATTTCTCACACCATCCGTTTTTGCATGAGGGTCCTAGGAAGGATGGTGGCAGCAATCGAGGCTATTCCATTTGCCCAATTTCATCTTCGCCCCCTTCAACATGCACTCTTGGCAGTATGGGACGGGAGCCCTTACTCCCTCAATCTTCGGTGCCGTCTGTCCCTGCAGGTCAGGCAGACTCTTATGTGGTGGACGAGGAGCACCACTCTTCAACAGGGTCGTTTGTTTCCTCCAAATTTCTGGTTGGTTGTCACAACGGACGCCAGCCTGCTCGGATGGGGAGCAGTGTTTCGTCACCACACAGCCCAGGGAACTTGGTCTCAGCAGGAATCGACCCTCCCGATCAATATTTTAGAGATCCGAGCTATTCGGCTGGCTCTGAGGCAGTTTCATCAGCATCTGGCGGGCCACTCAGTCAGAATACAATCGGACAATGCCACGGCAGTGGCATACATAAACCATCAGGGAGGTACCCGCAGCAGGGCGGCCATGCACGAGGTAAAACAGATTCTGACCTGGGCAGAGGTAAATCACTCTGTGATTTCAGCGGTCCACATTCCGGGCGAGGAAAACTGGGCAGCGGATTTTCTCAGCCGCCACGGCATAGCGTCAGGGGAATGGTCACTGCATCCCGAAATTTTTCAGCTAATATGCTGACGCTGGGGAACCCCAGATGTGGACCTGATGGCTTCCAAGACAAATGCCAAGGTGCCCAACTTCGTTTCCCGGTACCGGGATCCGCAGGCATTTGCAGTAGACGCTCTGGTCCTACCATGGAATCAGTTTCATCTTCCATACTTGTTTCCACCAATAGCTCTTCTCCCAAGGGTGATCAGAAAGATCAGGATAGAGGGTGTTCCAGCGATATTAATCGCTCCGGATTGGCCGCGTCGCTCATGGTACGCAGAGCTGGTACAGTTGCTCAGCGACGCTCCCTGGCGTCTGCCAGAACGCGTGGATCTTCTTTCCCAGGGCCCTGTTTACCACCAGAACTCAGCGGTCCTGTGTTTGACGGCCTGGCCGTTGAATCTTGGATCCTGACCAGGGCTGGATTCTCTAAAAAAGTCGCCGCGACAATGGCTAGCGCCCGAAAGCCCGTTTCGGCTCGCATCTACCACGGTACTTGGAAGGTCTTTTTTGATTGGTGCAGGGAACATGGTTGTTCCCGCTTCTTTTTTCAATTCCAAACATTCTATCTTTTCTCCAGGCGGGCCTAGATTCAGGTCTAGCACTTAGTACTCTTAGACGACAGATATCAGCCTTGTCGGTTCTTTTTCAGCGAAAGATCGCGTCTAATTTTCAGGTTAGGATCTTTATTCAGGGGGTTGTCCATATAGTTCCTCCCTACAAGGCTCCCTTAGAGGTTTGGGACCTCAATCTAGTCCTGGGAGTCTTGCAAGAGGCTCCTTTTGAACCTTTGCAGGAGGTTTCTCTGTCATTTCTTTCCTGGAAAGTGGTGTTTTTGGTAGCCATAACATCCATAAGGCGGGTTTCGGAGCTGGCTGCACTGTCTTGTCGAGCTCCGTACTTGCTTTTCCATCAGGATAAGGTAGTGCTCAGACCAACACCACCTTTTTTGCCTAAAGTCGTGTCCTCATTTCATATTAATGAGGACATTGTTTTGCCCTCATTTTGCCCAGCTCCGACGCACCGAGTGGAGAAGGCTCTCCATACGCTGGATCTGGTGAGAGCACTCAGGAGATATGTATCTCGGACGGCGTCCTTTCGACAGACGGACACGCTGTTTGTCCTCCCTGAAGGTCGCAGGAAGGGACTCGCTGCCTCTAGATCAACCTTGGCTAGGTGGATTCGGTTAGCCATTCAGGAGGCTTACCGCATCAGAGGCGCGGTGGTTCCCGCAGGGATCAAGGCTCACTCCACCAGATCGGTGGGTGCCTCCTGGGCCCTTCGGCATCAGGCTTCGGTGGAACAGGTTTGTAAGGCAGCAACCTGGTCCAGTCTGCATACCTTTTCCAAGCATTATAATGTCCATACCCAGGCTTCTGCGGATGCCAGTCTGGGTAGAAGGATTCTTCATGCTTGATTATAAATTACACTGTGGAGTCGGTTTCCCACCCAAGGGACTGCTTTGGGACGTCCCACAGTCCTGTGTCCCCCAATGAGACGAAGGAGAAATACGGATTTTTGTGTTACTCACCGTAAAATCCTTTTCTCCGAGACGCTCATTGGGGGACACAGCACCCTCCCTAAGAGCCGGATGGCTTTGTTTTGAGTTAACTTTATTCTCTGATTAATCTGTATCAGCAGTTTTTTCTTCTGGATATACTGTATCTGTGTTAACTCTGATTTATTTTAGCCTCCTACTGCTTTTTGCACTAAACTGGGTTTGCCTGCGGCCAGTGCTGAGGTGTATACGGCGGAGGAGGAGCTAACCTTTTTTTATGTTTACTTAGTGTCAGCCTCCTAGTGGCAGTAGCATACACCCACAGTCCTGTGTCCCCCAATGAGCGTCTCGGAGAAAAGGATTTTACGGTGAGTAACACAAAAATCCGTATTTTTCGATAGTTATATGGGCAGGATATTTAATTAGGTTTAAGAATCTAAGCTAACGTCTTGACCTTAAACTTGTGAAGTACATTGTATACTTTTTCTTCAATGTTATTTTGATCGTCTTAAGTTAGGGCGACATACCAGTCATTTTAGCTGAACTTGTTTTCCTACATGCTTCTGCTAGGCCATTTTGAATGTGGAAATCCATCTGGTCTGAGTAGTAAATGTATCCCGATCAACAGAGCAAAAGAGCATGTAATGGTAAGTAGCAATACAGACTGGCGTCGTCTTACTGTAATCACTGGATCCTCATGGCTATCCCTGGTTTTGCGTCTCCTCCCTAGAATGTGAGTGGATATGCGCCAGACAGATTTGACGCTG
The DNA here is from genome assembly GCA_033576555.1 of Oophaga sylvatica. Taxonomy (NCBI): domain Eukaryota; kingdom Metazoa; phylum Chordata; class Amphibia; order Anura; family Dendrobatidae; genus Oophaga; species Oophaga sylvatica. Next base: position 424,291,738 of record JARQOD010000002.1, read on the forward strand.
CCCTGGAGTGGTTGCTGAGTAGTGACACGCATCTTGGCATATGGTGAGTGGATATGAATACTTAGCTTCTTGAAAGAAACTAAAACCTTTTTGTTAGGCCCCTTTCACATTACAGTATTTACATTAATATTTTGCATGGTCATTTGTAAGTAAGACAAACGAGGACTGAAGCAGAAACAGAAAACTAATAAGATTTGCAACTCCTCCAAATTTTGGCTAAAATACTGCTGTGTAAAAGAGTCCTCAAAGTGAACCTGTCATCAGGATTTTTATAAGTAAACTACAGACACTGTCAGGCTGTCACTGTTATACTGATTAAAATGATACCTTGGTTGATGAAATCCTACTTGTGGTTGTTGTTTAATCTTAATCTTTTTCAGTTAATGAGATTCTCGTGCTTTGGGGCGGGCCTGCAGGGGGGTCTTATTTGGTGCTCTGACCCTATCTTAATCCTTGTGGGCTTAAATGACAGGCCATTGATCCTTCAGTGCCCTGCCTCCTATTTAAAGGGAATCTGTCAACCCATTTTTCGACCATCAGCTGCAGCCACCGCCATCAGGGGCTTATCTACAGCATTCTGTAATGCTGTACATAAGCCCCCGATGTCATCTGAAAGAGAAGAAAAACGAGTTATTTATACTCACCCAGGGGCGGTCCGCCGTCCGGTCCGATGGGTGTCGCGGTCTGGTCCGGCACCTCCCATCTTCTAGCAAAGCCGTCCTCTTCTTAGCTTCCAGTCGCAGCTTCGGCGCATGCGCACTGCTCTGCCCTGGTGAGGGCAGAACAGAGTACTGCATTGCGCAGGCGCCGGAAAAGCAAGCAATAGATGCTACTGTGTGGGCGCCGCCACCCGCGCCATTTTGCTGGATTTATTTATTTATATTAAAGACAATATAAACTTCACAAGCACAGTATTTTAAATAGGAGGCAGGTCGCTAAAGGATCAGCAGCCTGTCATTTAAGCCCACAAGGATTAACATGAGGCCAGAGCACCAACAATCCCACCCGAAGCACGAGAATCTCATTAACTGCAAACAAAGATTAAACAACAACTACAAGACGGATTTCATCAACCACGATAGCATTTTAATCGGTATAACAGCACCAACCTGACAGTGCATGTAGTTTTCTTACCAAAATCCTGATGACAGGTTCACTTTAAGTATACCAACAGCCACACCGCTTAACAATGCCAAAACGTTGCTACTAGATAGGTTACTGTGAAATACCTGCATCTTTTATGATCCCAATAAAATACAAAGTGAGTCCCAACTGCATCAATTAAACCATCACACTTCCAGGCTCAATCATAAGGTTTTTATTAATTCAATGGTGCTGTCAGCACAGAAAAACTTTTGACATATGAACATCATACATTTTTGAGTAACAAGTAGTTTGGCAAAAATGTAACTTTGCATTTTATGACAGCCCCCTCCACTTTTCATATAAGTGGGTGGAACTTAGTGTGAGAGACGTGTGTTATGTTTTGGTAGCTGAGGAGAATAAGCAAAAACGGCAATACACCAGAGAGGCTGGAACCTATTGGATTGCAGTAAGCTGAACTAACCACACAACTAGAGGTAGCCGTGGAGCATTCCTACGTTGATCCTAGATGCCTCGTCACAGCCTGAGAGATAACTACACCTAAAGGCTGAAAAATGAAAGCTATCTGCCCGGAGCAGATCCCCAAAGAAAATAGGAAGCCCCCAAACATGTAATGGCGGTTAGACAAGAAGAAGCACGGACACAGGCAGAAAATAGAATGAGCAAACGCTGGGGCCCAATCTGTCTAGACAGAAAAGTACAGGAAAGGATACTCACTGCAATCCAAAAACCCTAAAAAATACCAACTCTTCTGATTGCAAAAACACCTGAGAACAGGAAAAAGCAAATGAACAAACAACAGTGGCTCCAGATAAACTGAGAGGAGCACAAGCCCCCGGAGGGGACCTGGCTGACCTCCACAGAAGTGCAGGGAACAATGTAAAAAGCGAGCACAAAAATAAAAGCAGAAAATATCTTATCTGATAGCAGAAGATGCAGGCAAGACTCAGCAAACTCCCAAATGAACCAGGAACCACAATTGAGACAAGAACAATTGATCACCGGCAACCATCATGGGAGGGAACCTCTCTTATATCAGACCAGTCCTTGATCCCAGATTGCCATTCCTTGCTGAAAGGTTCAGTACTGTCTGTAACCACCAGAGGGAGCTTCTGCTCAGAAACCATCTCTAGCACATTCATAACAGACGTGGCTACATGCTGCTTGGCAGATTCGCCATAGATTACACCAGAAAGTGGCAGAAATAATAGCAGAAATCCACTCCAGTCTTTATGCATTGGCCCCTGGGAGTTTTCCATGTTTTTTTTTTTTTTCCTTTTTACAACCTGTGATGTATAGTTTCTCTTTAGGCTAAGTGCACACGGGTTTTGCGCATTTTGGTGCGTTTTTGAGCGGATTTTGCGCTTTTTTACCGCAATTTTTTCCTGAACTTTGTAGGTCAATAATATAGCGGGAAAAACGCTAGAATTCCGCTAAATTAATGAACATGTTGCTTTTTTTTTCCGCGATGCTTTTTTTTCACGGAAAAAAAAACACACCATGTGCACAAAAATTGCGGAATTCTAAATAATAGGATGCTTCATTCATGCGTTTTTTACGCATTTTTTGCCACAAAAAAACGCGAAAAAAACGCAAATAATCCTGAACATGTTCACTTAACTTAGCCTTATAGTTAATAATTGTTTGAATCGGACTTGTTGCTTTGGTCATCATTATTTTACTGTTATTGTGCTACCCTTACTCTTCATCCACTTTCATGCTGTTTACCAAGGATGGTGTATTAGTAAATCAGGTTCTCCGAGAAATAACAATAACAAAAGACTGACTGGCACTTCCAAGCTAATGTGAATAGGTGCACACTAGGAGCAGCCACCTCCATATACAAAACAAATAACAAGAAGCCTCATCAAGGCGAAGGCATGCGAAAACCTGGCTGCTTCCTTCCACAAATACTCATACAATTCCCTTAAGGGTATGTGCACATGATGTTTTGTTTCAGGCAGAAGATGCTTCAGGAAACTTTTTTTTTTTTGGTGTTCTGTAAATGTAAAGCCTCATTGTCAATCAGAATGTTTTTTTTTGTTGTTTTTTTTTTTCAAAGCATTTTTCCAACTTTTTTCAGGCATTACTTGTTTTCCAAAAGTTTTTTTTTAAACTCCATTCAACAATGAAGAAACTGCTATAGTTTGAAGCAAAGTTGCTGTAAAAGATGTCCAGTAGTCTTCCAGACATTGTTTGAGTTTTCCCTTTGATGTGTATTGTAAAGTATGGATTGTCTTCTGAGCGGATTATGCCTGAATAATTGTCAGATCACTTCTTGGCATCTTTGAAAACCTGGAGCTAAAAAGCCTGAATATAAGAGCAGCAAGTCGTTATCATCCTTTTTTGCATAGAAATGAATATGTTCATTCTTTTGATCATTTTCTGAGTGCTTTTTCAGGTGGTTTTGGTCACCTGAAAAAATGTGAAAATTCCATAAGAAATCTAACATATAAAATACCTTAGTGTGAGGGTTCCTATACGCTTATACACTACTCACAAAAAGTTAAGGATATTTTGGTTTTGTGGCAAAATTTATGGAAAACATAAGTTCACGCTACAGTGATATTTTATCATGAAAGTAAGGCATTTAAGTAGAAACATGCAGTGGTGATTTCCTCATCTCAAAAAATTTATTGAAACAAAAGCCAACAGTTGACGTTCAGTTCTGTATTGAAAACACCTTTAATTTTTATCAACGACAATGCTCCAGCTCATCGAGGTTGCATCATTAGGGAATGGCTGCTGGAGACTGGGGTACCTCAAATAGAGTGGCCTGCACTTTCTCCAGACCTGAATACCATAGAAAACCATACCATAGAAAACATAAAGGATCAGCGGAGTCACTGTGCAGAGGCTCGTAACTCTGTACCCCAGAACCTCAATGAAGTTTCCACAATCAGTGATGGTTTAGGGAGCCATGTCATCTGCTGGTGTAGGTCCACTGTGTTTTATGAAGTTTCCACTTCCACAATCAGTGATGGTATGGGGAGCCATGTCATCTGCTGGTGTAGGTACACTGTGTTTTATGAAGTTTCCACAATCAGTGATGGTATGGGGAGCCATGTCATCTGCTGGTGTAGGTACACTGTGTTTTATGAAGTTTCCACAATCAGTGATGGTTTGGGGAGCCATGTCATCTGCTGGTGTAGGTCCACTGTGTTTTATCAAGACCAAAGTCAGCGCAGCCGTCTACCAGGAAATTTTAGAGCATTTCATGGTTCCCTCTGGCAATAAGCTTTTTGGAGTTGGAAATTTCATTCTCCAGCAGGACTTGTCACTTCTCCACACTGCCAAAGGTACCAATACCTGGTTTATAAACAACAGTATCACTGTGCTTGATTGGCCAGCAAACTCGCCTGGCCTTAACACCGTAGAGAACCTATGGGGTATTGTAAAGAGGAAGATGAGAGACACCAGACCCAACAATGCAGATGAGCTGAAGGCTGCTATCAAAGCAACTGGGTTTCCATAACACCTCAGCAGTGCCACAGGCTGATCGCCTCCATGCCACGCCGCATTGATGCAGTAATTGATATCAAAGGAGCCACGACCAAGTGTTGAGTGCTTTTCCTGAATATACATTTCAGTAGGCCAACATTTCGGATTCTAAAATCATTTTTTCAATCTGGAGTTATAAAGTATTCTAATTTACTGAGATTATTGCTTTTCGGTTTTCATTGGCTGTAACCAATAATCATCAACATTAACAGAAATAAACACGTGAAATAGATCACTCTGTTTGTAATAACTCTATATAATATGAGAATCACTTTTTGTATCGAAGAACTGAAATAAATTAACTTTTTGATGATATTCTAATTTTGTGAGAAGCACCTGTATGTAAGAAACCTGTACCATAATGTAGTTTGGTAAGATAACCGCCTTCTCTTCTGGTTAGGGCAAAAGCTGAGGACACTGAAGAATTCGTCACCATGAGGGCGGACGTCTTTTGTGTTGAATCGTCTCGTCCAAAGCTTGGAATTGTTTGTCGACTGAGAAATGCACTTTACACGGCGATATCTAACCTCTTCTTGGCTCTTCTAGGTAAAGTAACTGAACTTTGTTAACCCTTAACTGCATGACGTCTGGTACTGCGATAATGCTTGTGATCCATCTATTTATATAATTGCCTTGTATTGTTTTAATTTCCTCTTCTGTCCAGATGTCACTATATCCCAGAATTCCAAGCGGAGGAAGTTCACCGTCCGCCATATTGGGACATCCAAGTGATGGGTGTCTCAATATGGAAACTGCTGCTGGTACCAACCTATTGCGCGGTACCACCAGCGGAACACTGTCGCACCACACACACACTCTATATGCCGTACGCACCACACACACACACTCTATACGCCGTACGCACCCCTTCCCCCGATGCGATAGTTTTATACATATGACTCAATTCTACTGGAAGCGAGGGTTTGTTCTATAGAGAAATTACTTTATTATTGTCAAATAACTTCAGTTCTGTAAAAGTAAAGGCAACTAAAGGCTTTTACATGCAGTTAGGAGCTTGCGTTTTAGGCTTGGTTCATAGAATTTATTATTTGGTAAATGGATTGTAATGGGAAGGAAAGGAGTAAGAATCTTTTCACCCTCTTTGTGGCGTTAACTTTTATAATTATTGGTAAGTGACACCTTAAAACTAAATCTGGCAGAGGGTTTAAAAGAAACCGTGTAAGAAAGAACATAATAAAATGCCACAACAGTTTTTCAAAAATTGATGTCATGTGACCAAATAGTGCAGCAAAAACTGCATGTGGTTTCATGACGCATTTGCTTTCTGCTACTCTTGCTGCTGGAGTTCTGATAAACCAGATCTCTGAGAGCGTAAAAAAAGTGCAATAAATCCGTAAACAGCTGTATGTAAATTCATTATATAGCTATTTCTGAAAAGGTAAAATCACAGGATAGTATGGTGGCTCAGTGGTTAGCATTGATGCCTTGGTGAAATGAATTTGCATCCATTGAAATTGGTCTTAGGGCCCCATCACACATGGCGACACACCAGCGATCCCGACAACGATCAGGATCGCTGGTGTGTCACTACATGATCGCTGCTGAGCTTCCAAACAGGCAGCTCAGGCAGCGATCAGGACAGCGACACTGCGGGTAATGTCGCCTAGTTACCCGCAGTGTACGTTGGATACCAGCCCGCTGGTGCAGGGAGCTGGTAACCAAGGTACACATCGGGTTTCCAGGCGCTGTGTGGCACCTGGAAACCTGATGTGTACCTTGGTTACCAGCGGATCGCTGGTCTCCTGCCTGTCACACGCAGCGATGCGTGTTGGCAAGCAGGAGACCAACGATCAAAAAAATGTCCAGGACATTCAGCGACAATCAGCGATACCCAGCAGGGGGGCTGATCATCGCTGAATGTCACACACAGCGATATCGCTGGGAAGATCACTGTTGCGTCACAAAACTAGTGACTCAGCAGCGATCTCGCTAGCGAGATCGCTGTGTGTGATTGGGGCTTTAATTTCATATGTGTAAATAAAACTAGGTAATAGATTGTGAACCCACTGGGCAAAGGAAATGCTGTGAGCGACTAGCATTTCTGAAAAGAGCTTAGGAACACGTAAACACTATTTTTGCAACAGCGGCCATTGATTGGTTGCAGCGGTCATGTCACAAAGCAGAAAAAAACAGTGGCGACATCACCGGAATGGAATACATTGTTTTTATTTAATATGTGGCCGTGAATTGATTAAAGGATAATCCGGAGAGATGAGACTGCGTAGAAGAAGCTGTTATCATGGGGCTTATGTTGGCATTGAGGTTCAGCACTGCGGATAAAACACTTTATAGTTTGTCGCTAGGAACATGCTTTTATCCAGATTACCCCTTTCAGTAGGGAAGGGCCAGTTGGACAACTCTTTTAGGGTTTCTGGTTAAAATGTTGACAACTTTAACTTTCTAACAATATGGTTGTGTGACATTGGACATTATTCCTATTAAATGTCTGTTCACTTGTTGGAAGTGGCAAGTCCTAATAATTTTCTTGTCTCTTGGGTTTAGAGGAAGCTTGACTTTCCATTGTTGTGTTTACACTCACTAAGTAAACTTGCAAAGATGATGGCAATTTAATGTAATTATATTTTTCTCTTTATTTTCCCAGGTATCTTTCTGTTGTGGTTAATATTGATTTTTCTGAGATATCATTGGCAAAGTTTGGAGGAAGAGGAGAAGCAAATGTTTGGGTTGGTGGATAAGATCATTGGTATGCTACATATATATATATATATATATATATATATACACAGATACGCTAGCCCTTATAGTCAACCACAGTCAATTCTAACAGTGTTTAAGAGCTCTGAAGGAATTGCACTGCATAGATATATCCATTAAGTAGCAAAGCTCGTAAGTGTACTTCTTTGCTTTTTAAGATATTGTGAAACGTCACCACATGGATTGGATATTGCAAAGAGAACAGAACCCGTATCTTGTTATCTCGCATGTCAGAGATTCATTGATAGAACCTATAGACAGGTGAGTAACATGCTGTATTAATCCTTCCAAAGATCTCCAACCGTAAAGGAAATGCTTTATTCAATAATTAATGTTTACTGCAAGTGTTTGTGTTAAAATATCTTTTTACAATATTTTATTATCCCATGATACTTTCAATGTGAAAAAAAAATCCTGAAATCTAGCTGTTTACACTCTGACCTTTGAGGCCCGTAATAGGCTTAGGACACGTTTACACTCTCAGTATTTTACATCCATATTTGTAATCCAAAACCAGGAGTGGAACAGTCATTCAGAAGTACAGTGGGTTTGGAAAGTATTCAGACCCCTTTAAATTTGTCACTCTGTTTCATTGCAGCCATTTGGCAAATGCAAAAAAGTTTTTTTTTTTTTTTCTCATTAATGTATACTGCACCCCATCTTGACTGATAAAAACCAGAAATGTAGAAATTTTTGCAAATTTATTAAAAAAGAAAAACTGAAATATCACATGGTCATAAGTATTCAGACCCTTTGCTCAGTATTAACTCCTTCCCGACCTTTGACACAGCGTATGCGTCATGAAAGTCGGTGCCAATCCAACCTATGACGCATATGCTGTGTCATGGAAGGATCACGTTCCTGCGGGTCGGGTGACCTGGGTCACTGAAAGGTCACCCGACCGCAGGCACAAGACCCTTTGTGCTTCACCACAGGTGGGTTGGCTTAACCCCTGTGGCTACGATCGCTCTGATTGGCTGTTGAAAGGGAAACAACCAATCAGAGCAATTTGTAATATTTCACCCATGAAATTTGGTGAAATATTACAATCCAGCCATGGCCGATGCTGCAATAGCATCTGCTATGGCTGGAGACCGAGATCCAAACCCCCCCCCCACACCGAGTGACGGAGGCGATCGGCCCCCGCCACCGATTGATGGCGACGATCGGTCGCCGCCGTCACTATCTGCTCCCCTCCTCCTTGCCTCCACTCCCCCCGCATTCCAATTTCCCCCCTCGCCTCCACCGAGACCTGCGATGTCCCTGTGTCCATCCGGTGTCCCTTCGGGATTCTTCATGGGCGCCGCCATCTTGCAAAATGGTGGGCGCATGCGCAGTGCGCTCGCCTGCCGGCAGATTCCATACATTTATTTTGATCACTGTGATCAAAATAAAAAAATAAATAAACTCCCCCTTTATCACCCCCATGAGTAGGGACAAATAATAAAATAAAATATTTTTCAGCAGCAGATGGAAGGAAGAGAGCCACACTAGTCATTACTAGTGGGTAGGCGGAGCCCAGATAGGATTGACACCTCAGATTAAAAAGAGTGTTGACCGGCCCCTCCAGCTCGGGCTCCTCCTACTCAGCTCTCCAGTCTAAAATTTGAGGTCCAGAGGATGGTCGCTGCTGGAAGCAGCTCCTCAGAAGATTTTATTATTTTCATCGGACAAGAGACATGGATCACCAGAAGTGGTCTAGAGGTCTCAGGGGTCTCAGCGCTGCTGGACCCCAACCTCTCCCTTGGCGGATCTGTATTTACCCTGATGGTGGTCCCTGGGGATGAGGATTGCTTCCCTGGCGGGGACGCAAACCGCACATCGGGGGTCACTGCGTTCCCCGCCCTGGGGGGGAAGCGATGGGCATAGCGTCACAAACCCCTGGGGGTCCTGTGGCGCTCGGCTGGTGAGTACTCCGCATTTTTATTAATGTGTGTGAGTGATTCAGCGACTGCTGCGGCAGCGCTGTTACAGTAAACATGCCGGTGACTAGTATTTTTTGTCCGCAGGTTGATGCCTGCAGGACATAGGAACGGGAGAGAGGAGTGCGCGCTTTTTTATTTGAATTTTCGCGCCGCTCTGAGCGCGCGCTTTACGGCAGTCTCCATTTCCGACTTCTCTCATGGAGCACACGGAGACACAGCGCGGCGGCCATTACAGAAGCAGGCTGAAAGCTTCTTCTGGCTCTTCTCCCTCCTCTCCTCCCGGCAAGATGTTACAACTGTAGCCAGCTGGGTGAGTCGCTTCTAGCCCGCAGGCAGAAGCTTAACCCCTTCACCCCCACAGCGCGGGCGCCTTCTGAGGCACTAATGAGTGACAGATTGCGCTGTCCTGCGGCTGTTATCCCTTAAGGGAGCTCGCACACTCTTTTCAATAATAATAAAGAGGTTGTGGGGAGCCTGCGACAGTGAAGTTACTGCCACTATACGCTTTTAATGTCGCTAGTAGCTGCCAATCTGGAGCGCTTACTGATCTCCTTAACAACCTTGGCGGTCATTGCGTTATACAAAACAGCGCAATTTTTTAGCGATGAACATTTTTCCTGTTAAGTGTGGCATAGCTGTCCTGCAGCTGCGGCCTTATAAGAGGCACTTGGGGCTCGCAACCCTTCTCATTATCACTGCTACTTTAACCCCTTCTTAGGCGGTTAACTCCTAATGGGGGACAGCTGGGGTAGCTCTCTCTTTAAGAGCTCTAACCCTTCAGCGTTTGTTGTTTGTTAAGTGTGGCATAGCTGTCCTGCAGCTGCGGCCTTATAAGAGGCACTTGGGGCTCGCACACCCTTTTCATTATCAAGGTTGTGGGGAGTCTGCTACTTTAACCCCTTCTTAGGCGGTTAACTCTTAATGGGCAGCTGGGTAGCTCTCTCTTTAAGAGCTCTAACCCTTCAGCGTTTGTTTTTTCTTTAGAAACACACTGTTCTAGTTACTGACAGTTTAACCTGCCATATACTGTGCAAGGACATGTCAGAGACCGTCTCCCAGATCCGCTACAGACGCGTATCTGACACGCAGATCTCGACGGCGTCATGCGCAGCGGTCGGAGGTTCCAGTGGTGTCAAAATGGAGGCCCTCGCTAGTTTCTATTGATGGCCTGTCTGACCTTCTAGGTTATTAAATGTCAGCTAGATACTCTCAAGGAAGCGACACAAACCGGTGCCTTCCTTCCCGCGTAACGAAGATGTCCGATTCGGACAAGGAGGATCGGCAGGGACACTCTGCCTCTCTTTTGGACGTACAGAGACTTTTATTGGACCATGAGGGCATTACAGTTACCGGATGAGGTAACTAGACGTCCTGGTAAGACGGCCCGGATGTACCAGGAGTACCGTAAGTTGCGTTTGACATTGCCATCTCTGGATGAGTTTAATGGGGCAAGGAACGCCTGTGTCCAGATAACGTTTTCAAGGGACACGGTCTTTTGAGACACTGTATCCGTGCTACGGAGTTGATTGATAATTGAATCCCTTCTCCTGAAGTGGTTGTCCCTTTATCCCAGCTTAGCAAATCTTCCTGTTAAAGGGAAGGCGAGTCTGCAGAACCTGCTGGGAAGAAAATGGCAGCAATATCCATCTGCAAGGCCGCGGGTCTTGGATTCAGTATTAAGGATCCATGTGTGCTTGTAAAGTTTCCCTGGGCCGGTTGGACCGTCTACGGACGGCGTGGCAAGGTGGATCCCCTCTATCGAGGTAGATGGGCTTTTCAAGTGGAGCAGCCCTCTGGTCCAGGGCGCAATCCTCGGCAGTCACAGTCAGATGAGCACTGTGGCTTAGACATGGGGACGCGGTTTCCAAGCAGGGTTGGCTATCTTTAAGCTTACAAGGTGGTCAGCTATTTGGATCTGACCTCACGGGGCTGATTGCCAAGGCAAAAGAAACATACCACAGCGCAGAGCTGTGACTTCTGCGTCTGGCAGGACTAGTGCCGGTAGTTGACGGCGGTCCTTTCTGTCCAGGGGATGATTCGGTCAGCCCTCTGGGGGTTCGGATCGCCCCTCTCTTTTTTTTTTAAAAAAAAAAAAAAAAAAAAAAGGAATTCTCAGAAATTCCGCATACCCTGGAAACAGAACTTCCGTTAAGACAAACGGGAAGCTGGCGAAAAGTCTGTTAAGGCGGACTGACGCCTGGGTCTCACTTGAGCGCTCTCAAGTGGGGGGTCGTTTATTCCAATTCAAACCGACTTGGGCTTCCCACGTGTCGGACGCCTGGGTGACACAGGTTGTGTTGGCAGGCTACTTCATAGAGTTTCTTTCTCGACCCCCAGACAGTTTTTTTGTCAACCTCGCGTTACGTCAGAGCCCGAGCTCTTTGCCGCTTTACTGCGGGAGGTAGTTTCCCTTCTGCAGAAAGGTGTGGTGGTGCCGGTTCCGCCGGAGGGCCGGGGAAGAGGGTTTTATTCTAACCTCTTTGTGGTCCCCAAAAAAGAGGACAAATTTCGGCCCATTCTGGAGATTGAATCAGCATGTCCACGCCAGGAAATTCCGCATGGAGTTGCCTTGCTCCGTTTTGGCGGTCCTGTCGCAGAACTCTTTTATTGGTGTCGACATTCGCGACACTTATTTGCACTTCCCAATCGGAAGGGCGCACCAACGCTTCCTTCGTTTTGCCATAGGTCAGGACCATTGCCAGTTTGTGGCTCTGCCATTCGGTTTGGCTTCAGCGTCCAGAATTTTTACAAAAATTCTTGCGCCTCTCATGGCAATTCTTCGAAGACAGGGGGTTTCGATTCTTCCCTACCTGGACGGCCTTTTGATTGTGGCGTACTCAAAGGAGGAGGCAGTGACTGCTTGCAATCTATCCCTTCAGCTCCTGGAGGACTTCGGGTGGCTAATCAGTTGGGAGAAGTCGTCTCTGGAACCGTCGCAGTCAATCCTGTTTTTGGGGATGCTTTTCGACACGGTACGAGCAGTGGTGTCGCTGCCTCCAGACAAGAAAGCATGTCTCCTTCGACATTTACAGGTTATGAAGTCTTCGACAGCAATGTTCCTTCCAAAGTGTATGCGCCTTCTGGGTTTGATGGTGGTCCATGGAGGCACTTTCGTTTGCTCAGTTTCATTCCAGGACCCTCCAAAGGCTTAGTCTGAGCCGTTGGCGATTGCAGACTTCGCTGGATTGCAGTGTCATCATCTCACACAGGGTGCGAGAGTCTCTGGGATGGTGGTTACGTCCGGAAGCTTTATTCCTGGGGAAGTTTTTCCTCCCTCCGAGGTGGTCGGTCATAACCACCAATGCCAGCCTGACGGGCTGGGGAGGTGTCTGCAACGATCTTTGGATTCATATTGTCGTCGGAGGAGTCGGTCCTGCCGATCGACATCCTGGAATTGAGGGCAATTTTCCTTTGACTCCAACACTGGACGGTCCCTTTAGGCGGTCTCCCAGTCCGAGTGCAGACAGACAATGCTACGGCGGTCGTGTATATCGACCATCTAGGCGGGACAAGGAGTTCCAGGCTCATGGTGGAGGTATCTCGGATCCTGGTATGGGCCGAGACCAGAGTGACAGCCATCTCTGCGATCCACATTACAGGAGTTCAGAATCACGGCAGACTTTCTCAGTCACGAGAAGATGGATCCCGGAGAATGGAGTCTTCATCCGGAGATTTTTGCACTGCTGTGCTCCCGTTGGGGAACTCCCCAAGTGGATTTGATGGCATCCAGGTTCAATGCCAAGTTACCGACTTTCATGTCCAGATACAAGGACCCGAAGGCTGTGACGGTGGATGCTCTGGTGGCTCCGTTGGACCAATTCGAGCTAATCTATGTGTTTCCGCCGATACCCTTACTTCCTCTGGGGTTGTGTCGGATCAGATTGGAGAGAATCCCGGCTATGTTGATAGCTCAGATTGGCCAAGGAGGACGTGGTTCTCGACACTGGTGTCGCTTTTGACAGCGCCTCCTTTTCCACTTTCTCTTCGCCCGGACCTGTTAACCAAGGGCCCGTTCGTCATCCGGACCTGAGGTCTCTGCGTTTGACGGCGTGGCTCTTGAGACCGAAATATTGACGTCAAGGTTTTTCAGCCAAAGTCATTGCCACTTGCGGGCTGCTAGAGGTCCGGCTAATACTAGGATTTATCGCAAAGTCTTGGGAAGCCTTCTTTTTGTGGTGTTCGGGTTCTTCAAGGAACCCGAGGATTCTTTCCATTCCCAATTTGTTGGCCTCGTGCAGTACGGGCTGGACAAGGGTTTGGCAGTTAGCACTCTGAAGGGTCAGGTTTTCTGCCCTGTTTTTGCTTTTCGGAAGGCTATCGCCTCGCGTAGGGACGTACGTTCCTTTTTTTCGCGGAGTAACCCGTCAGTTTCCGCCACGGAGGCACCTGTGTCGCCTTGGCGGCTCAATCTTGTATTGGAAGCTCTTCAACATGGGCCTTTTGAGCCTATGGACTCTGCTAGCTTTTCTTTGCTATCTTGGAAGGTTGCCTTTCTAGTGGCGGTTACCTTTTTCAGAAAGGTTTTCTGAGTTGGCGGCTCTTTTTTGCTTGCCTCCTTTCCTGGATTTTCACCCGGATCGTGTAGTACTTCACACACGGGGCGACTTCCTACCTAAGATGCCCTCGCTCTGTTCGGAGCCGAGGAATGTGAAGGAACGGGCCTTGCACAAATTGGATTTGGTGCGGGCTTTGAAGTTCTATTTGTTTATTACTCAAAATTTTCAGAAGTCGGAACTCTCTGTGATTCCAGCAGGTCGTCAGCGTGGTCAACGAGCTTCCAAGGACTCTATAGTTCGTTGGATTCGGTCGGCCTTTTTGGAGGCTTACCGACTTAAAAGCGAATCTTGCCCAATTAAGATTCGAGTTCTTTCCACGAGGACAGAGGCTTCCTCGTGGGCCTTTCATCAAGGGGCCTCGGCAGCTCAGCTCTGCCGGGCGGCGACCTGGCGTTCCGTCCACACGTTTATAAAGTTTTTATAAGGTGGACGTCAGTGCTTCCACTGATGCGGCCTTAGGACGTAGGGTCCTACAGGCAGCTGTAGTTTCAAGTTCTAGTTAACTTGTATTTGGCGCCTATTGCGCATTTATCAAGGTTGTTGGGATTCTGCCTCGTTTTGGTTTTTTTCCCACCCTTAATTTTGGACTGCTTTGGGACGTCCCACTAGTAATGACTAGTGTGGCTCTCTTCCTTCCATCTGCTGCTGAAAGACGGATTTTGGTAAGAACTTACCTGTAAAATCCTTTTCAGCGAAGGAAGGAAGAGAGACACAGCTCCCTCCCATGGCAGAAGTGTGTTGTTGTTTTCAGATGCAGCGTGACCCTTCTCTGATAGCGATTATCTGGGCTGAGGACGGCGCGCTAAGGCTCTGTTCCAGCATTGCCAGCTCATCACAGTGATCAGGTCCAGTGAGTAGTGCCTGGAACTGTGTGATTTTTTTTGCCAAATGCATGCATAACCTGTATTCTTATTTTTTTCTCTGAAGGCATTCAGAAGGGGTTATGTTGCTCCGCTGGTGATATTTGCTCTTCCTTAAGCTTGGGTACGACTGGAGAGCTGAGTAGGAGGAGCCCGAGCTGGAGGGGCCGGTCAACACTCTTTTTAATCTGAGGTGTCAATCCTATCTGGGCTCCGCCTACCCATTAGTAATGACTAGTGTGTCTCTCTTCCTTCCTTCGCTGAAAAGGATTTTACAGGTAAGTTCTTACCAAAATCCGTCTTTTTTTTATTTTTCTATTAGGGTTAGGGTTAGCATTAGGGTTAGGGTTAGCATTACGGTTAGAATTAGGGTTAGCATTAGGGTTAGGGTTAGCATTAGGGTTAGAATTAGGGTTAGGGTTAGAATTAGGGTTACAGTTATAATTAGGGTTAGGGTTGGAATTAGGGTTAGGGTTGGAATTAGGGTTAGGGTTGGAATTAGGGTTAGGGTTGGAATTAGGGTTAGGCTTGTGGTTAGGGTTAGAGTTGGGATTAGGGTTAGGGGTGTGTTGGGGTTAGGGTTGTGATTAGAGTTAGGTTTGTGGTTAGGGTTTGGATTAGGGTTAGGGGTGTGTTGGGGTTAGGGTTGGAGTTAGAATTGAGGGGTTTCCACTATTTAGGCACATCAGGGGGTCTCCAAACGTGACATGACGCCACCATTGATTCCAGCCAATTTTGTGTTCAAAAAGTTCAAAAGTGCTCCCCCCACATATGGGGTATCAGCGTACTCAGGAAAAATTGGACAACAACTTTAGGGGTCTAATTTCTCCTGTTACCCTTGGGGAAAAAAAAATTGGGGACTAAAAAATAATTTTTGTGGAAAAAAATGATTTTTTATTTTCACGGCTCTGCGTTATAAACTTTTTTGAAGCCCTTGGGGTTCAAAGTGCTCCACACACATCTAGATAAGTTCCTTGCGGGGTCTAGTTTCCAAAATGGGGTCACTTGTGGGGGGTTTCTACTGTTTAGGCACATCAAGGGCTCTGCAAACGTAACATGACGCCCGCAGACCATTCCATCAAGTCAGCATTCCAAAATTGCACTCCTTCCCTTCTGACCTCTCCCATGCGCCAAAACAGTGGTTCCCCCCACATATGGGGTATCTGTGTACTCAGGACAAATTGCACAACAACTTTTGTGGTCCAATTTCTCCTGTTACCCTTGTGAAAATAAAAAATATCGGGCTAAAAAATCATTTTTTAGGAAAAAAATGATTTTTGTATTTTCACTGCTCTGCGTTATAAACTTCTGTGAAGCACTTGGGGTTCAGAGTGCTCACAACACATCTAGATAAGTTCCTGAAGGGGTCTTGTTTCCAAAATGTGGGTTTTTTTCACTGTTTAGGCACACAGGGGCTCTCCAAACACGTCATGGTGTCCGCTAACTATTGGAGCTAATTTTCCATTCAAAAAGTCAAGTGGCGCTCCTTCCCTTCTGGGCCCTGCCGTGCGCCCAAACAGTGAAAAAAAAGTACTTTCTTTCTTTACAGATCAATTTGTGAAGCACCTGGGGGTTCAAAGTGCTCATTATGCATCTAGATAAGTTCCTTGGGGGGTCTAGTTTCCAAAATGGTGTCACTTGTGGGGGAGCTCCAATGATTAGGCACACAGGGACTCTCCAAATGCGATGTGGCAACGCTAAATATTCCAGCATATTTTCCATTCAAAAAGTCAAATGGCGCTCCTTCCCTTCTGAGCCATGCCGTGCGCCCAAACAGTGGTTTATGACCACATATGAGGTATCGGTGTACTCAGGAGAAATTGCCCAACAAATTTTAGGATCCATTTTATCCTGTTGCCCATGTAAAAATGAAAAAATTGATGCTAAAAGAAAATTTTTGTTGGAAAAATTAAAATGTCCATTTTTTCCTTCCACGTTGCTTTAGTTCCTGTGATGCACTTGAAAGGTAAATAATCTTCTTGAATGTAGTTTTGAGTAGCTTGAGGGGTGCAGTTTTTATAATGGTGTCACTTTTGGGTATTTTCTGCCATGTAGACCCCTCAAAGTGACTTAAAAGGTGAGGTGGTCCCTAAAAAAATGGGTTGGAAAATTTGCTGTAAAAATGAGAAATCACTGGTCAGCTTTTAACCCTTATAACTTCCTAACAAAAAAAAAATTGTTTCCAAAATTGTGCTGATGTAAAGTAGACATGTGGGAAATGTTATTTATTAACTATTTTGTGTCACATAACTGTCTGGTTTAACAGAATAAAAATTCAAAATTTGAAAATTGCGAAATTTACGCCAAATTTCCATTTTTTTTCACACAAAAAAACGCAAAAATTATCGACCTAAATTTACCACTAACATGAAGCCCAATATGTCATGAAAAAACAGTCTCAGAATCGCTAGGATCCGTTGAAGCGTTCCTGAGTTATTACCTCATAAAGGAACACTGGTCAAAATTGCAAGAAATGGCCAGGTCTTTAAGGCCAAAATAGGCTGGGTCATGAAGGGGTTAAGTAGAAGCACCCTTTTGAGCTAGTACAGCCATGAGTCTTCTTGGGAATGATGCAACAAGTTTTTCACACCTGGATTTGGGGATCCTCTGCCATTCTTCCTTGCTGATCCGCTAAAGTTCCGTGGATGGTGAACGTTGGTGAACAGCCATTTTCAGGTCTCTCCAGAGATGGTCAATTGGGTTTAGGTCAGGACTTTGGCTGGGCCTGTCAAGAATGGTCTCAGAGTTGTTCTGAAGCCACTCCTTTGTTATTTTAGCTGTGTGACTGGGGTCATTGTCTTGTTGGAAAGTGAACCTTCGGCCAAGTCTGAGGTCCAGAGCACTCTGGAAGAGGTTTTCATCCACGATACCTCTGTATTTGGCTGCATTCATGCTTCCTTCAATTGCAACCAGTCGTCCTGTCCCTGCAGCTGAAAAACACCCCCATAGCATGATGCTGCCACCACCATGTTTCACTGTTTTCTCCACATATACTGATTAGAATTATCACTAAAAAGTTCTATCTTGGTCTCATCAGACCAGAGAATCTTATTTCTCATACTCTGGGAGTCCTTCATGTGTTTTTTTTTTTTAGCAAACTTTATGCAGGTTTTCATATGTTTTGCACTGAGGAGAGGCTTCAGTCGGGCCACTCTACCATAAAGTCACGAAAGGTGGAAGGCTGCAGTGATAGTTGACTTTGTGGAACTTTCTCCCATCTTCCTACTGCATGTGTGGAGCTCAGCCACAGTGATCTTGAGGTTCTTCTTTACCTCTCTCGCCAAGGCTCTTCTCCCACGATTGCTCAAATTGGCTGGACTTCCAGGTCTAAGAAGACTTCTGGTGGTCCCAAACTTCTTCCATTTAAGGATTATGGAGGCCACTGCGCTCTTAGGAACCTTGAGTACTGCAGAAATTCTTTTGTAACCTTGGCCAGATGTGTGCCTTGCCACAATTCTGTCTCTGAGCTT
Organism: Oophaga sylvatica; assembly: GCA_033576555.1. Taxonomy (NCBI): domain Eukaryota; kingdom Metazoa; phylum Chordata; class Amphibia; order Anura; family Dendrobatidae; genus Oophaga; species Oophaga sylvatica. The sequence continues at coordinate 424,309,890 of JARQOD010000002.1, forward strand.
CTTGGCCTGTTCCTTTGACCTCATGATTCTCATTTGGTCTGACATGCACCATGAGCTGTGAGGTCTTATATAGACAGGTGTGTGCCTTTACAAATCAAGTTCTATCAGTTTAATTAAACACAACAGGACTCCAATGAAGGAGTAGAACCATCTCAAGGAGGATCACAAGGAAATGGACAGCATGTGATGTAAATATGAATGTCTGAGGAAAGGGTCTGAATACTTATGACCATGTGATATTTCAGTTTTTCTTTTTTAATAAATTTGCAAAAATTTCTACATTTCTGGTTTTTATCAGTCAAGATGGGGTGCAGAGTGTACATTAATGAAGAAAAAATGAACTTTTTTGCATTTACCAAATGGCTGCAAATGAAGCAGATTAAAAGGGGTCTGAATACTTTCCGAACCCACCGTATAATAGAAACACGTCACCACTTCTGTATTTATCACCCACTCCTGGTTTTGGCTTACAAATACGGATGTAAAATACTGAGCGTGTGCACGTGGCCTCACACTTCCAATTTTGGAAAGATCAGTTTTATGTAAGAATCTTATTGTCACAGACAGAATTATATCACTTTCTGTATGGATAACAGAGAATCACAGCAACCTTCTCCCTCTTAATCGTGTTAATAACATAGTATGATGAAATCTACAAAAACTGAAAAGAGAATATATGTTCAAATTTCATTTTACTTTATTATAGTTAAAATCTATTTGAAGCAAACCAGTCCCATGACCAAGCCTCATGTCTGGTGTGTGTCTTTCTGTACTGTCATGGCTGTTTTGCACTGCTTCCTTGTTTCTCCTTATGCTCCAAGCCTGCTATATCATAGTTTTGTATGTGACATTCAACTTCGATACAAGCTGTAAAATTACATGTTTGGAGTGCAGATCAAGCCCTGACTGTGCATAATGTGTAATGGCATGGCTTGCTCTGCACAGCCAACATGCACCTTCACAGCTTGTATGTGACATGTCATGGCTTCCACAGTTCTCCCACTTCACTACTTGACATGTCTCATTCTTGCTGCAGCCGTGCTGCAACTCTCCATATCTTGTAGTCTGGTAATGCAGGGCTGAGATGAAATTCCACACAGTCTGTTTGGACTGACTCGTGTGGCGCTGCTTTTGGGAAATGGTAGCCATGTCTTTCTAATACTAGTCAACTAGCATAGCAATAAGTTAAAATGGCACAAAGGAAATTTGTTGCTACTTACTGTAAGTTTTCTGACAGCAAATGTTAAAGAAATGAATTGCCTTGTTTTGTACAAATGCAATGGTTGAGCTTTGTTCCATGAAACTGAACTTGTCCATATGTGCAGGAAAAATTTAAAGAAAGTCTGGGACCGTGCAGTGCAGTTTGTGGAAAATGACTCCCGTGTCCGCACAGAATCACAACGTGTAGCCGGAGCTGATTTGATGGTGTGGCGATGGACACAATCACGGAAGGAACAGCCAAGATAAACTGTTACACTTTAATTTTGTGTGCTGTAAAGGTGTAATGATGTACCTCGGGCTTCGGTGCCGGTGTTCTGCTATAGCTGGTCTTTACCGTGCACAGATGTTAATGCTTGCTTATTAGAGTGCAGTCAGACAGCCATATAAATCGGACCGCTGTGTACAGACTGGCTAGCGGCACTCCTTACCAGAGCGTGACTGTTTCATGGATTTCTATGCAGCTGCCATGCTCGGTTTGGTAGACCCACCGGCCAGTCCGTGCGTATTGGTCCGATTTTGTACAGCTGTCTGCCTGAGCTCATATAAGCAGTGAATAAACCGAGCTAAGGGAAATGTTGTAAATCTCCATGCTTTTGTATAACATACACCTTTTGATGTAGATTTTTTACAGACTATTTTTTCCACTGCAGAAAGTACATAAATTTGTTGAATGGTTTTTTAAAGATTTTGTAATGTATAAATCATTATTAAGTATTCATTTAGCAAGCGTGAAATATTTCTGTCCTGCTTCCTATGGCTACTGAGGGTATTTTGAGGCCTTTTTACAGCCATTGCACTGCCCGGGCCTTCTGTAATATATGGTGCCAAACCCTTCACTAGCCCCTCTGCTGCTGTGTAAGTGTAATTGCTTTCTGAATAGAAGGGGGCTGGGGGAGGGGAAGGTGGAGGAGATGTTGTAATTTGTTCTTGCTGGGGCTCATGGGAGATCTAGACACTTGCTGTCTCCTCGCTTGGCTGACCCCGTTCTGGACGCTGGTTCTTCTCCTGCACAGCAGAGATGTTGTTTATAAGCAGCAGAGAGGCAGAAAATTCAATTATTACAGAATAACACAACACCTGCAGTACTCGGGGTTAACCCTTGCAATGCTCTTTCTATTCATGAAGTTTAAATGCACCTTTTTCATCCCTTAATAAAAATGAAGCTGCACGGAAAAGACTGTTCTTCCAACACTTCTTTCCTTCCTGTGTAGCATTAAATAAATGAGTGAAGTTATACATGAGTCTGTGCATTTATTATTCCAGTGCATATATTTTTATTTTGTATTGTATGTATGCGATTCTGTTTAAGTATGTATTGAGAAATGGTTAGAGGGTGTTTTGGCTTTTGCTGCGATTGGCATATAAGCCACATTCTAAATTTGCTGTTGCCAGCTGCTTCAAACTCCTCCATGAGCATACGTATTCAGATCTGCCAAGTGTGGCCAACGTTAATACAATGTGTATGGTAGGCTTCAGTCTAAGTGTAAAGCACATATGTCGCCCGGAAGTTATACACAGGTATGTGCAGATCATGACGTGGTACAGTAACCTGTACAGTGGTTTCTTAACAGCACCGTGACCATCAAAAATCTCACCTAATTGTAGGAAAAATCAATATCTGTGATTGAGTTCTTAACGAGACCAGTTTGATGGCTATGTAAATTAATTTTGATGTAAACACTTTACGAAGATGTGAAACTATACTATGTAAGTATGAATCTAATGATAAATGCTGACTGTCAAACTGTAAATGAACACCCTGTGCTGCATTAAAGAGCCGAGTGTCTATGCAACTAAGTTAGTGTTGGATAAGAGCCTCGCGTACCGCTCTGCTCGGTCCATTTCCTACCATATGATGCATCCTCCAGGCAAATATCTTTTAAAGGCAGAATTGGTGAACCGCAGCAAATGTGCTTTTCTGAGTATTTATGAGCACTGGAAAAGGGACAGAATTTCAAATTACACATGACAGCTACTGTTACCAGAGATAAACCTCAACTGTTCATTATCTTTGTGTGCTTAATCAATATGCAATGTAATGTAGTGTTGGCTAATTATAGGATACGCAAGCCTATGGAGAAGCGCTGTTATATTCACTTTGTTAATTCATTATTGTTCCCATGGATTTTTACACGATAGCCCACTGCAGCGCAATGGTTTTAGCAAAGGACTAGACAGGATACCATTATAGGCATGATAAACCGTAAAGTCAACTAATGGGGAAATTGAATACACGGTAAGAAAAATCAAGAATTGCTGTACATTATATAAATGATCATTGTGCCTAAACTGTTGTTACAGAAAAAAATATCAATATTAAATACAATTCCTAATCCTAAACAGAATTTTTTTTATTAAAGATTATTCCCCTAATCTCATGCTATCCTCGAGATGGGTGATAACCTGCTGATCTCTGGGGGGTTGACTGCTTTATCCCCCAGCAATCCTGAGAACTGGGTTGCATGGAGCACAATTGTGCATGCTCTGCCGCTGCGCCATTCATTGTCAATGGGACTGCTGAAAATAGCAGAGTATAGTGCTCTGTTTAGTTCTGGGTGCTGCGGTTGTTAACCGGTGAATGCCACTGTCAATCTCTGATAGTAGCATTAACAGCACACGGGCATGGGGTGCATATCATTGTACACGCCCTTCAGTGCACCTGTGATACGATTGCACGATGCCGATCAGTTGCTATGACAGTTGGACTTGTTTACTAATAAAAACAGTGAAAGGGTAATTTTTTTTTTAACTCCTTCACTACCTAGGTTTATTGCATCATCGTGCCCACCCCTTCGTCTACGATCGATCGCTGTGATTGGCTGTTTAAGTCTGAGCAGCAAATCACAGCGATTTCAGTGTTTTAGGCAATTAAATTGCTTGAAACACTGATGTTAACAAAGATGTTATCCTCATCAATCATAGGCTGTTGCTAGGTAACTCCAGCCCCAGTACTGATTGGTGCTATCGGACGATGATGCCGATCTCACCAATCAGTGGCCAGAGACGCGGTCTGAACTCTCGACCACTCTGCACTGCCTCATTCTGTCTTTGAAACATTGCAGCGCAGTCACTGTGTCATTCTGTTACACTGTGTTTCAAATCTGTGCCATAACTTCTGTTGGTGCTGCTGCTGTTTCTGTAAGAAGAAAGAAGTTCCTGATCCTTTCCTGACCTGTTCTTCCTGTTCCCTGATTTTTCCTAATCCACCACAATCCCCGTTTCTGACCCTCTCCATAACCCCTTCCCCACCAACCCTTCTGCTACAAAAAGCTGATCAGTACTTGATCACTCAATTTTTGGCAGTTTTTTTCTTGTTTGTGCATCCTACAGCTGCCAATCAGTGACAAATATTACTGATTGGCACCCGTGAAATTATTTTTTTTTTTCCCCCCTGTCCATTTTTTTTCTCCCCTCCTCTTTTCACCACCTCCATGCGTGCATCCAGCAGCCAATGATCAGTAGTGCAAATCACTGATCAGCATCTGTGCTTGTTTTTGGGCCTGACTTTTTTTTAAATCCCCTTTTTGCATTAGATAACTGCTTGCGTCCTACTGCTGTCCAGCAGTGGTCAGTGATGCTGATCACTGATCGGCATCTGGTTGTGTTGTTTTGTGTGTGAAAAAATAATTGAATAAAAAGTAATTTAGATTAGTTGATGGGACTAGATTAGAGACAGTAAAAATATACAGTAGTACAATAGTATTTTTTTACTGACCTGAGAGTTAGTGTCAGATAGCAAAGCATAAAAGAAAAAAAAATTACATCCGTTCTTGCGTCCTACAGCCATGAAGCTCTCAGTGCCGCCCGTTACTGATCAACATCCGGTTATTCTTTTTTTTCACACCAAAGAAAAAAAAATTAGATTAGTTGATAGGACTAGATAATGGGCAGTAAAACTATACTGTAGTAAGTGACATCTACTACAGTATTTTTTACTGAATATAGTCAAGGTTAGTGTCAGTTGCGGGCGCTCAACAATTTTTTACTCTTTTTTTTTCAGTTTAATAAGTTTCTTTTATTTTTCCAAATTTTTATATTTGGTGTTTGCTTTTAATGTTTTTATCTTTCTAGATTTTCTTTTTTTTGCTCTTTTAAATTATAAAAAGTTTACACACAGCTGAATAAAGTTTAATACACAAACTCCAAATATTTGAAAATAATGGCCTGCTCTTCTAAATCACGGCATTCGGCGGAGGAAGCAAACACTTTTCTTGACTCTGATACTGGTGGTGAGGGAGAGGGAAAATTAATAAAATATACAATATAAAACAGCAGAAAAACTGTTAAAGGGACACCGAGCCAAGATACAGTAAACATATGACATGGCCACCAAAACAATAATGGTGCCAATAATAAGATATCATGTAACTAGCAAATCACCCAATACCACAAAAATAATGCCACAAAAATGACTATAATCACAGATCAATTGTAATATGGGTTAATTGCCTTAACATACAGGGGTTAAATACCCACAAAAATGCCCTAGAGATGTATTGCTATTATATACACACCTGCAAATCACCTAATGCCACATAAAATGGCTATAAACACAGACTAATCGTAATGAGGGTTAATAGTTATAACATACAAGGGTTAAATACCCGGAAAATACCCTGAAAATGTATTACTATTGTATATGCCTATCTGCATCTACCCCCATGCTATAAAAATACACTCACACTGGAGTAGCACTACCAGGTATGAAAACAGATACAGCTATCAGGTGTCAATGCTGCATATATATTTATACAAAGTACATACACCCTAGTAGTATACTAACATGCTAACACTAATAGGCAAGCTGTCCAATAGGCAATAAAAATCCTATGTAGATCATAATATAAAAGCTAGTATGGTGATATTTACCGGTGATAACAACGTGGCTCGGCGTCCCCTCACCCCGACGCGCGTTTCGCCTCCTGCTTCTTCCGGGGGCGTGATTATAGTCATTTTTGTGGCATTTTTGTGGTATTGGGTGATTTGCTAGTTACATGATATCTTATTATTGGCACCATTATTGTTTTGGTGGCCATGTCATATGTTTACTGTATCTTGGCTCGGTGTCCCTTTAACAGTTTTTCTGCTGTTTTATATTGTATATTTTATTAATTTTCTATCATAAAGTGATTGTATTATCTATGGGATCTCTTCTTTATTTCTCCCTTTATCTGAATTTTCTAAATTAAGGGAATGGTGTTTTTCATTGATATGAAGTGCCCTATCTGAATTTTTTGGACAGGCTTTTGTTGTTACATTATTTTCATGCACTATGCTATTTACTTTAGGGTATTTTATCATTGTTTCTGTCTTTGTTTCATTCTGTTTAGTGGCTTGTGTGAAAATGTGCTTACATGCTGCATGCACACCAGTTTATATCCCAGTTTATATCATTTGTTTTTTTCTGTATTAGCATTAGGACCATTCCAATTACGGATGCCTTGACGAGGTGGGATGGCTTTCGCATTTTTTTTTAATCAAAAACCATGTTAACTAAATACCGTACATTATTTTCATGTACTATGCAATTTACTTATTTACTGTAGGGTATTTTATCATTATGTTTCTGTCTTTGGTTTTATCGATATTGATTGCAGCATTTAGAAATCCGAGAGAACCGGAACCTTCTCTGTCCTCCAATCAGTGCCCCTGCAACATCATCACAGGACTCGATCATTGCCAGTTAGATCATGCTCACTGAATCCATACGATAGGGCTGGCGACCTATTCCTTGTGAATAGACCCACCAACGTTTCCTAGTCTAGACTCCAGCGAAGACCTAAAGGTGGGGGGAAGGGTATCCCTGAAAAATCTAGGGACTGGGAACAAAAAACAGTTAAATTCCTAGCAGGGAAGTAGAGGAAGTTGCAGAAACAAAAGGAAAAACAAAAGACTAAGCAAGCAGAACTAGAGCTCCCAGAACTGCACAAAGTTGAACACAAAAAGCTATCAAAGCACCTAGCCAGAACTCTAGCGTATTAACATTGATGTCCAGCAAGGACTGGGAGACAGGTGCAGGGTAATAAAGGGTGATACAATCACCTGACAAATGACAAGCACAGCACCAGGGGAAAAAGACCAGCAGCCAGAAAACCACAACAAGATGGCGGATGGTCAAAACTAAATGGATTCTAACAGTACCTCCCCTTTTACGACGATCCTCTTGGCCATGCCTTATTCGGAAACCTGTGAAAAGCCTTAATCAGCCTTGAGGCCGAGACGTCCTCAGCTTTCACCCAGGAATTATCCTCGGGACCAAAACCCTTCCAGGACACAAGATACTGCAACCTTTCTCTGTGCCACCTGTAATCCAATATGCGTGAAATCTCAAACTTGCCGTCCTCATCAATTGGAGGAACAGTCGGCCTTGCCTCCTTATCTGACGTGTCAACTTTCTTCAGCAAAAATACATGAAAAACTGAACTAATTCTCCAGGGGATGTCTAATCTCATTGCTGCCAAGTTGACAACCTGAAACACTTTGAAGGGTCCTAAAAATTTAGGCCCCAGTTTTTTAAAAGGGATCTTCAAACACAGATTCCTAAAGTACAACCAGACCATGTCCCCAACTGCAAACAACACGTCCCTTCTTGTCAAAATATTTCTTCGACCTCCTATTTGCCTCTTTCAGACTACGGCGTACACTGGTCCAAACCCTTTCCAAATTTCCAGAAAAACTCTCCAGGCACAGCCACCCCATTCTTTGAAAATGGACGGAAAGATGTTTGTCTACCTGTACAGTGGTAGATATTCCGACCACATCTCCTGATTGTCTGCTACAAAACATCTCAAAAACTGATCAATGTCCTGGTTCTTCCTTTCAGTCTGTTCATTGGACTCCGGATGATTGTTACACCCGGTCCCCGTGCTGGCTCTGCACTCCGTCCTGGTCACTCACCTCCTGCTCTTCAAGCTGTCCTCATGCAGCAGCAAGCTCCCTGTCTGAGGTCTCATGCTCTCTGCTTCTCAGCGTCCTGCTCCCTCCCCTATTTCCTGGCACGCTGCCAGCAGGCCTCCAGGGAGAATGCTTAGGACGCGAGCGTGCCTCCCTCTGGTCTCTTAAAAGGACAGTGCGCATTTTTTGAAAATATCTATTAACCAATGGCAGCACACTGATTACTATATCTGGCCACTCCGCCATAGGGGGAGTGCCAGAGCAACGAGTATCTACCATTGCAACATCCGGTTCTGTCTCTGATCTGTCTGCGCTGCGTTAGCAGTCTCTGTGCATTTGCTCATACTATTTGTCTCCACAGAGTATCGGTATCCTGTATCCTGCTATCCCCGACAACCTCTGCAATCACTTGTGCAAGTGTCATCCTGTTCGGCCAACAGCCTTCCGAATCCATGGACTGTGACAAGGTTACTGGAGCCAGCTTGCTGCCATCTACCCGGAACCAGGACCTTCCTCACCTGTGTCTACCTCTCCACGGTCTCTTCTATTATATCTGTTACTCCTTTTGGTCCTGCTGGTACAGCTGCCATGTGTCCTGGGTCTAACTGGAAGTAGCACCTGTGTCCTCCGGGTATTCCATTCTGGTCCTGTTCGAGGGGCCTTACTACGGGTACCCAGGGCTCACTAGTTACACCCCCTTCGGAGCCCCCCAGACCGTGGTCCCGAGGTTCCACTTCAAAAATAAAAAACAAATGTGAACTTCACCATCTCTGCCTCCGCTTCCATTCGTTGCAGATTGCTCCGGCCGTGGAACCTCCTGGATCCCAGAGGCCTCCGACGATGGAACTTTGCCAAGAGGTGACCCGTTTAAGAGATCAACAGGACAAGATCACGACTTATCTACGCAGTTTTTCTACCCGCATGGATTACCTGCTGACCTCGCCAGCACCTGACTCATCTACCACCACCCAGGTACCTGCCTCCATGGCAAGTAAAGGCCCTTGCCTGGCGGCCCCTACCCGCTTCCATGGTGATCCTACTCAGTGTCAGGGTTTTCTCAATCAGTGCACTCTACACTTCGAAATCTTGGGGCATATATTTGCTTCTGACAAAGCCAAGGTGGGCTTCGTTATGTCACATCCAGCAGGAGAGGCTCTCGCCTGGCTAAACCAGCTATGGGAGAGAGGGGACCCGCTGGTTAATGATTTTCAATCTTTCCTAGAGGCTTTTCGCACGACCTTCGATGAACCTGGTCATACCACCTTGACCGCTTCAGCCTTGCTTCGCTTATGCCAAGGAACTCTCACGGTGGCTCAGTATGCTGTTAGGTTCCACACCCTCTCGTCCGAGCTGTCTTGGAACAGCGAGGCCTTGGTGGCTAACTTTTGGGAAGGCCTATCAGGAAGAATCAAGGATGAGCTGGCGGGACGGGACAGACCTACCACCTTGGAAGATCTAATATCCTTGGCAACCCGAATTTATCTGCGTTTTCAGGAGCGTTCCATGGAGATCAAGCGAGACAAAAGGTTCTATCACCCGGACTCTAGTTCTTTCAAAACGGTTACCTAGCCTCCCTCTCCTGAGGCCATGGAGGTCGACCGTGTAAGTTTGGCCACCCGCCGCCAGGAGGCGCGACGACGCGCAAGGAAGGAAGTTGTTTCTACTGTGGTAGTTCTGAGCATCTGATCCGTTCCTGTCCTAAGAAGTCAGGAAACTCCAGTGCCTAGTTTCGGTAGGAGAGGCCACCCTAGGTAGAGAACATTCCTCTCCCTCATTGCAAATCTTGGTCTCTGTCCTGCGGAGCAATAAAATTTTCTGGACTCTGTCTATTGGATTCCAGAGCCGCCGGGAACTTTATCCAGCAGGCGCTTGTGGAACATTACCGCTTACCTGTCCAGCGTCTTTCTAACCCTTTGAGGGTGACCGCCGTGATGGCAAGCCACTGACTGAACCCGTCCACCTCCAGACCGAGCCTGTGGAACTCCGGGTAGGTCTAATGCACTCAGAAAGAATCCTTTTTTTTATGTGTACCCTGGTTTGTCTCACTCCTTGCTTTTAGGTCTGCCATGGTTCCAGATACACAAACCGGTTCTTAATTGGGGAACAGGGGAGATTCTGCGTTGGGGAGATTCCTGTATGGACCGTTGCTTAACCTGCATTGAACCAGTTTCGTCCTCTGTCCAACCTGCTTCATTGCCAGGATTACCATCCTCATACTGGTCTTTCTCTGATGTCTTCGGGAGAAAGGAGGCTGAGAGACTTCCCCCTCACAGGTCGTATGATTGTCCGATTGATCTTCCCGGTACGTCTTCTCCCCGTGGGAGGGTTTACCCCCTTTCCCAAGCAGAAACTCAAGTTATGTCAGACTACATCCAGGAGAATTTGGCCAGAGGATTTATCCGTAAATCTTCACCGGCAGGAGCAGGATTCTTCTTCGTGAAGAAAAAAGACGGATCCTTGCGGCCCTGTATTGATTACCGTGGTCTAAACCAGATCACGGTAAAAAACAGGTATCCATTGTCTCTTATTTCAGAACTATTTGATTATCTCTGAGGGGCCAAAATCTTACCAAATTGGATCTCAGAGGGGCCTATAATTTGATCCGAATCCGAGAAGCAGACGAGTGGAAAACTGCTTTCAACACCCGTGATGGTCACTACGAATCCCTGGTAATGCCGTTTCGCCTAAGCAATGTACCCGCGGTTTTTCAGGAGTTTGTCAATGATATTTTTAGAGATTTGCTCTATACTTGTGTTGTCTACCTGGACGACTTTTTGATCTTCTCAACTGACTTGGTCTCGCACCGGAGACATGTACGTCTAGTCTTACAGAGACTCCGAGAGAACAGGCTGTATGCCAAGTTTGAGAAATGCCTCTTTGAACAATCCTCTTTGCCTTTTCTCGGTTACATTGTTTCCTCCACAGGATTAAAAATGGATCCAGAGAAGTTGTCGGCTGTACTCAGGTGGCCCTGTCCGTCTGAGCTGAAAGCAATACAGCGTTTCCTGTGCTTCGCCAACTACTACAGGCAATTCATTCCAAACTTCTCCACCCGAGTAGCACCCATCTCTGCCTTGACCCGGAAGGGTACAAATCCCAAGGATTGGCCTCCCGAAGCAGAGGAGGCCTTTGTTTCTCTCAAAAAAGCCTTTGCTGCCGCACCTGTTCTTCATCGTCCAAATGCTAAAGAACAATTTTTTCTTGAGGTTGATGTTTCCTCTGTAGGTGCAGGAGTTGTACTTACCCAGAAATCGTCTGCTGGTCGAATGTAATTGTGTGGTTTTTTTTCCAAGGTTTTTTCTTCCGCAGAAAGGAACTATTCTGTCGGAGATCAGAAATTGTTGGCTATCAAATTAGCTCTGCAGGAATGGAGGCATCTTCTTGAGGGAGCTCTTCACCAGGTAGTCATATTCACTGACCACAAAAACATTTCTTACCTCCAAACCGCACAAAGGCTGAATCCCCGTCAGGCCCGCTGGGCTTTGTTTTTGCTCGATTTAATTTTGTTCTTCATTTTTGTCCAGCTGAAAAAAACATCAAAGCAGATGCACTTTCCAGAGCCTTTTTGCCTCCTGATCAAGAGGAGGAACCTTACCACATCATTGAACCTGCAAGGTTAGTCACAGTGGCTTCTGCTGATCTTACCCGGCTTTCCCCTGGGAAAACTCTCATGTCTGCCTCTGAATGCAATTGAGTCCTACGGTGGGGTCACTCTTCCAAGTTGGCTGGTTATGCCGGCCAGAGGAAGACACTGCAACTCATCACCCGTTACTACTGGTGGCCTACTATGGCTAAGGATATCCAGGAGTATGTCTCAGCCTACCTTCCTGTGCCCATAACAAGACTGTTAAACACCTACTCACCGGTAGGCTTCAGCCTCTTCTGATCCGTCCGCTCCTTAGCAGCACATCGCCATGGACTTCATCACGGATCTTCCAATCTCGTCCGGCTGTTCAGTGATGTGGGTAGTGGTGGACCGCTTCTCTAAGAAAGCCCACTTCATTCCACTACCCGGTCTTCTGACTGTTCCAGAACTTGCGGATCTGTTCATTCGGCACATCTTCCGTCTCCATGGTTTCCCTCTCCGCATAGTTTCCGACAGAGGCGTCCAGTTCACTTCGAGATTCTGGAGAGCGGTTTGTAAACTAGTAAAAATAGAACTAGATTTTTCCTCAGCATGCCATCCCCAATCCAATTGACAAGTGGAGAGGACCAATCAAATTCTGGCTGGATTCCTGCATCACTTTGTCAACGCGCATCATGACGACTGGGTAGACTTACTGTCCTAAGCAGAATTTTCCTACAACAACCAAGTAAGTGAATTTTCTGGAAAGTCTCCCTTTCAGATTGTTTTTGGACTGCAACCCGGAATACCTCTTCCCATATCCGGATCATCTGGCATTCAAGCTGCTGATTAGTGTTGAGCGATACGATACTGCAAATATCGGGTATCGGCCGATATTAGCTCTATCGGACTTTCGATACTTCGTTTCGATATTTTCGGCTTATCGGATACCGGAATCGGAAGTTCCCATAATTCTTTGCGAGGCAATGTGATTTTAGTCAGCCAATGAGGAATCCTAAGAAGTGTGGGCACATCCTGTACTGCTGCGGTCATGTTAACTAATGGCATGGCTGTGATTGGATGCTGAAATGATGTCAGAATGCACTATAAAAGGCGCCGCCGCCATTTTAGCGTCACTGTGCTGTGAATTCAGTAAGGGACAGAACGCTGCTGTGCTGACTCTGAGGGACAGTTAGAGATTGCGATTTAGTGTACTGTGCTGTAGGCAGGCTAGCACCAACCGCTGTGTAAAGCTTCCTTTTGCCTGCAGTGTTGTTTTAACAGCTCTGCAAGGTGTGTGTGAGTGCAGGTGACGCTGCAGTTTGCTCTGCATGCAACGCTGTCTGTAGGCATCTGCACATGTCACTCACAGATCTTTTTTTTTTTCTTTCAGTGTAATTCTTGCAGCTTCATGCAATTTAACTATTAGTGTGACGCGCTTCCATCCGTATCCAATACATTGGTTGCAAACACTATAGAAGTAGACAAAGGAGTAGCCTTTCACAGATTGTGAACAGTTGTGTTTCAGTGTTCACTTCAGTCTGTGTTTTTTATTTTTTGAGTGCACATCACGCTCCAGTTACTTGTTCAAGCACTGCTGCTTGTACTCTGCTGAGCGTGTCTCAGTGGCTCATCCTTTTCATTTATCTCCAATTGGTTCTGCTCCATTCCATTTAAAATATAATCTATTAGTGTGACGCGCTTCCATCCGTATACAATACATTGGTTGCAAACACTATAGAAGTAGACAAAGGAGTAGCCTTTCACAGATTGTGAACAGTTGTGTTTCAGTGTTCACTTCAGTCTGTGTTTTTTATTTTTTGAGTGCACATCACGCTCCAGTTACTTGTTCAAGCACTGCTGTTTGTACTCTGCTGAGCGTGTCTCAGTGGCTCATCCTTTTCATTTATCTCCAATTGGTTCTGCTCCATTTCATTTAAAATATAATCTATTAGTGTGACGCGCTTCCATCCATATACAATACATTGGTTGCAAACACTATAGAAGTAGACAAAGGAGTAGCCTTTCACAGATTGTGAACAGTTGTGTTTCAGTGTTCACTTCAGTCTGTGTTTTTTATTTTTTGAGTGCACATCACGCTCCAGTTACTTGTTCAAGCACTGCTGCTTGTACTCTGCTGAGCGTGTCTCAGTGGCTCATCCTTTTCATTTATCTCCAATTGGTTCTGCTCCATTCCATTTAAAATATAATCTATTAGTGTGACGCGCTTCCATCCGTATACAATACATTGGTTGCAAACACTATAGAAGTAGACAAAGGAGTAGCCTTTCACAGATTGTGAACAGTTGTGTTTCAGTGTTCACTTCAGTCTGTGTTTTTTATTTTTTGAGTGCACATCACGCTCGTTACTTGTTCAAGCACTGCTGCTTGTACTCTGCTGAGCGTGTCTCAGTGGCTCATCCTTTTCATTTATCTCCAATTGGTTCTGCTCCATTCCATTTAAAATATAATCTATTAGTGTGACGCGCTTCCATCCGTATACAATACATTGGTTGCAAACACTATAGAAGTAGACAAAGGAGTAGCCTTTCACAGATTGTGAACAGTTGTGTTTCAGTGTTCACTTCAGTCTGTGTTTTTTATTTTTTGAGTGCACATCACGCTCCAGTTACTTGTTCAAGCACTGCTGCTTGTACTCTGCTGAGCGTGTCTCAGTGGCTCATCCTTTTCATTTATCTCCAATTGGTTCTGCTCCATTCCATTTAAAATATAATCTATTAGTGTGACGCGCTTCCATCCGTATACAATACATTGGTTGCAAACACTATAGAAGTAGACAAAGGAGTAGCCTTTCACAGATTGTGAACAGTTGTGTTTCAGTGTTCACTTCAGTCTGTGTTTTTTATTTTTTGAGTGCACATCACGCTCCAGTTACTTGTTCAAGCACTGCTGCTTGTACTCTGCTGAGCGTGTCTCAGTGGCTCATCCTTTTCATTTATCTCCAATTGGTTCTGCTCCATTCCATTTAAAATATAATCTATTAGTGTGACGCGCTTCCATCCGTATACAATACATTGGTTGCAAACACTATAGAAGTAGACAAAGGAGTAGCCTTTCACAGATTGTGAACAGTTGTGTTTCAGTGTTCACTTCAGTCTCTGCGTAATAACCACACTTAGGCCTTATAACTTTTCTGACTTTCTTTCTCAATCTACCAAGATGAAGAAGTCAGTGAGTAAGGCACGTGGTCGTGGCCGTGGAGTTTCAGCAGGGAGCGGACGTGGGGATTCTGTGGCTGCTGCCGCCCTCAGTGACACAGCATCCACCAGTTTTCCCCGTGAGCGTTCCTTTATGCGCACTTTGGTAGGAGCTCGGCGTGCCCCCCTGCTGCGGGAAGAACAAATTGAAGCCGTTGTTGGTTGGATGGCAGCCAATGCATCGACTTCAATTCCTTCCACCTCCTCTCAGGAACACAACACTGTTGAGCAACCATCTGTCTGTTCACCGCCTGTCAAATTGCCCAGGCAGTCAGAGAGTTCTGTACAGGAGCCAGCTGAGTCTCTGCTTCTGGTCTCAGAATCTGTTGGCTCGCAAACACGGGCACAGGCAAGCAGCATTCTGCAATTTGAAGAAGAGGGAGTATGCAGTGATGCACAACAGCTGTGTCTCTCTGAATGTGAAGAGGCGGGTGAGCCAGTGCCGATGGACAGCACACCGCAGAACACATTTTATGATGATGATGAGACTCAGGTGCCAGGTTTTGTGGAGCATGGTGCTGCCCAGACCATCCAACAGCAGCAGGTGTTGGAAGAGGGTAGTGGAGATGATGAAGTCCGAGACCCAACATGGCGTGAGCAACAGGAAGGTGGTGGGAGCAGCTCTGAGGAAGAGATTGTCCCAACGGTACAAAGAGGAGGGAGAGGTAGGCTGCAGACTCGCTTTTGCCTGTAGCCTCCAGTTTGGCACCTGTTGGGAGCAGTTCTCTTAGAAATGTCAAAATTGGCGCTCCATGACTTGCACTGCGTGGTCCTTTTTTGACAGACTTGTAGATGATATTTGCTATGTTCAATGCAAGCTGTGTAAGCAAAAAGTTAAGAGGTAAAAATATCAGTAACCTGAGTACCACAAATATGTGGAAACATGTACGGACAAAGCACGTAGCTGAGTTACAAAGACACACTGGAGATGTAGGCCAACCTACAGCAGCACCTACATCTTTAGGTCATGTTCGAGCCTCTACCTCCAGCTCTCACACACCTGGTTCGGCTTCCTCACAGGATCTCCATGGAAGAACCTTGGTCACTGTTGTCCATAGACAAACTGTTATTTCACCCACTGCAGCAAGTTCACAGTCATCGTCACACTCCCAGAACAAAAAACAGCCATCGGTAACACAGGCATGGGATAAAAGACGGCCATACTCGGCAAACCATCCACGAGCACAGGCTCTGAATGCTGGCCTTGCAAAACTCCTGTCCCTTGAAATGCTGTCATTCAGGCTGGTGGAGACTGACAGTTTCAGGAACTTTATGGCATTGGCAGTCCCACAATATAATGTGCCAAGCCGATTTTATTTCAGCAGGCAAGCTGTCCCTGCTCTGCAAAAACATGTCGAGGGAAACATTAAACATGCGCTACTAAACGCCGTCAGTAGCAGGGTCCACCTGACCACCGATGCGTGGACCAGTACCCATGGCCAGGGACGATACCTTTCCCTCACTGCCCATTGGGTCAATGTTGTGGAGCCGGGTACAGATCTTGCCAGTGGCGCTGTACGTGTTCTGCCAACTCCAAGGATTGCAGGAATCCAGTCTGTGCACATTGATTCCTCCTCCTACTCCAGTTCCTCAGAATCATCGCTGCACGAGCCGTCACGGTATACCTCCACATGGACCCGTGAACGCTTACCTGTTGCGACCGATATGAGCACAGCCGTGGCCAAACGTCAACAGGCCGTCCTGAAATTAATTCCCATGGGGAATCGAAGCCACACAGCGCAGGAGCTCTGGGATGCCATCAAGCAGGAGAGCGACGTGTGGTTTTTGTCAGCTAATCTCCAGCCAGGCTTGGTAGTGTGTGACAATGGCCGAAATCTGGTGGCAGCTCTGGGCCTTGGCAACCTCACTCACATACCATGTCTGGCACATGTGCTCAACTTGGTCGTGCAGAATTTTTTGAGGGACTATCCGGATCTTGATGCACTGCTGCACAAGGTCCGCCTAGAGTGCGCTCACTTGCGACGTTCCAGCATGGCCAGATCGCGCATTGCAGCTCTGCAAGTCAGATTTCGCCTTCCTGAACATCGCATCATATGTGACGTACCCACCAGGTGGAATTCCACGTTACATATGTTGGAACGGTTGTGTGAGCAGCAGCCAGCAGTAATGGAGTATCAGCTGCAACAGGCGCAATCAACTCGCAATTTGCGCCGTTCACACTTCACCACTACTGAGTGGGCCTCTATGAAGGACATCTGCGACGTTTTGCGTGCGTTTGATGTCTCAACGCGGATGGCGAGTGCAGATGATGCACTAGTCAGCATGACTGTCCCCCTTATCTGCCTGCTTCAGAAATCGCTGAAAGCACTAAAGGAAGAGGTTTTGGAAGAGGTGGAGGATGAGGAGTCACAAATTCAATTACCTTCAGGACAGTCAGCGCAACGTGGTTCCTCACAAAGGGCTGGGCAGGGCTCACTTTGTGAGGAGGATGAGGAGGAAGAGGAGTCAATGGAGGAGGAAGAAATCCCTACAGAGGGAGGTACACAACGCTCTAGTCAGTATGTAGAGCGAGGGTGGGGTGATGCAGAGGAGACAGAGATGACGCCTCTTCCAGAGGACAGCCTTTGTTGGCCAGTTGGGAGTCTGCAGCACATGGTTGATTTCATGCTTCAGTGCCTGAGAAACGACCGCCGCATCGCCCACATTCTCAGCACGTCAGATTATTGGGTGTACACCCTCCTAGACCCTCGCTACCAGGACAACTTACAAACCCTCATCACACCGGTAAACCGGGACCGTAAAATGCAGGAGTACCAAGACACACTGGTGCAATCCATACTGTTGTACATTCCAGCCGAGAGAGCTGCTGCTGCTGCTACTGCTTTACAAAGCAGCTCTGTGCGTCGAGGCAGTGTAGACACCTCTACAACAAGAGGGAGCAGAAGCAGCGCCTCTGCACAGGGCAAGAACTGTATGTTACAAATGTGGCAAAGTTTTGTGACAGCGCCAGCAAGGTCTACACCATCCGAGACGGCTCCAGTCACCAGGAAGAAACGTTTCCGTAAGATGGTGACAGACTACTTGGCTTTCCCTCTAAGTGTACTCCCAGATGCCTCTTCCCCTTTCAAATTTTGGGTCTCTAAGTTGGATACATGGCCAGAGCTTAGCCAGTATGCATTGGAGGTGCTGGCTTGCCCTGCTGCCAGTGTATTATCTGAGCGTGTCTTTAGTGCTGCAGGTGGTGTAGTAACAGACCGTCGCATGCGACTATCCTCAGAGAATGTAGACCGGCTTACTTTTCTGAAAATGAACAAGGCATGGATCTCACCTGAATTTGCCTGTCCGTTTTCAGATTAAATAACTGTTTGGCAACGTTTTCCATGTCTCCTGTTATGTTCATCTTTCTACCACCTGAACTCTACTCCCTGGGCTACAACACCGCCATTTGTTGCTCGTAAGTAATTGGCAGGGGTACTGACTCCTGGCCAGCCTGGTTACAGCACGACAGCTGTTTCCTGGCAGTGTGAACGTCAATTATCCTCCAATAAGTTGTGCTGTCGTGTTGCATTCGGGTTAGCCGACTCTATGGTGCCTGCAGTTTAGGTGATTCCTATGTGTGCTGTGGGATATGTAAATAAAGGTGGTTTCCATTGTGACAATAGGATAAGCACCCACTGTAGGACTGTGTGATTCGGTAACTGCGGACGGCTTGCGTCCTGTCAACTTACATTTTCATGGGTGCGTTCTTCTACCCGTCCGGGGTCCAGTACCGTCAAGTGGTTCTCCCCAGTGCCTTTGGCCTAGGTGCCTCCATCTCCGTATCCGAGTTCCAGCAACGTCTGCTGGTCCTTGGTAGTGCTTTGGAGCACAGGTACCTCCTGCTTAGTAACCGTGTCACAGTAACGTCAGCTGGTACTCGGTTGTGACATTGCCTCTTTTCCTTCTGCTACCCGTCCGGGGTCCAGTACCGTCAAGTGGTTCTCCCAGTGCCTTTGGCCTAGGTGCCTCCATCTCCGTATCCGAGTTCCAGCAACGTCTGCTGGTCCTTGGTAGTGCTTTGGAGCACAGGTACCTCCTGCTTAGTAACCGTGTCACAGTAACGTCAGCTGGTACTCGGTTGTGACATTGCCTCTTTTCCTTCTGCTACCCGTCCGGGGTCCAGTACCGTCAAGTGGTTCTCCCCAGTGCCTTTGGCCTAGGTGCCTCCATCTCCGTATCCGAGTTCCAGCAACGTCTGCTGGTCCTTGGTAGTGCTTTGGAGCACAGGTACCTCCTGCTTAGTAACCGTGTCACAGTAACGTCAGCTGGTACTCGGTTGTGACATTGCCTCTTTTCCTTCTGCTACCCGTCCGGGGTCCAGCACAGTCAGCTGGTCCTCGTTACTTCCATTGTCTCTTGCTCCATCTGATACCGTCAGGGTTCCAGTAACGTCAGCTGTTTCTCGGAAATTAGACGACCTTAAAGACCACCCAGAAGAAGATGACGACAACAAGGACGACGAGCATGAAGCCAACCAGCCTGAACACCATCACAAAGAAAAAATAAAAGATTACCCAGAAGAAGATCACCAACAGGACAAAGAAGGTTAAGACAAACTACAAGATACAGAACAAGAGACAGAAGAACAATAAGCAAAAGATCAAAAAGCAGAAGAACATGAAGTATAAGACCAAAATGAAGAGCAAAATATATGCTCTAAATTCTAAGCAGAAGAAGACTAAGCAGTGTATGGGGGTGAGTCCGTTCCTCCTCGTGGTGCCCCTGGAAAATGCCTGCTGCTGCTGCAGGCTAAACTGAACACGGACAAATACTGTTGTAATTTAAATCTTTTGTGACAGCAAGAACGGAAGGATGAACAATTCATACTTTTACAGATTACAAGTACAGGAATCTCTGTCACAAATAAGAATATGATGAAGAAGATGAAGAGGAAGAAGATGAAGAATTTGAATATGAAGAAGATTAATTAGTTTAATAATAACAATATGAGTAATGTAAACAAAAACATGAATAGCAAGAAGTTTAAGAAGAAGATTAAGAAGGTGAAGATGAAGAATAATTTGATGAGAAAGATGATGCTGCTGCTGAAGATTATGAAGGAGAAAGTGTGGCACTGGCAAAAGTTAAAAAGGTGAAGAGCATGGAAGTTGTGAAACATACATATTTGCCAAAATAGAAAAAAGGTTAACAACATTGTCAATTTGTTAGTCAATCCAAACGTATTTCCAAAAAAAAATATATTAATGCTATTCCAATGCATTGGGTTAAACATGTATGCCTTTATTGTCTCCTCAACCTCCCCCAATACATTCTACATTAGTCTTTGTTGTTTTCCTTCATGTACAATTAACCAACAAGGCAAGAATGGTTTTTTTTAATGTCGATATTTGGTTCCCATAGACTTACATTGGACTTCCGGTATCGGAATCGGATATCGACGATATTTAGTGATATCGGCGATACCATTCCGATCCGATATTTTTAGATATCGAGCAGTATCGCTCAACACTACTGCTGATACGTTTTCTGAGGATTTCTCAAAGGTCTAGCAGGACACCAAGACTGCCTTGGAAAGAGCCTCCCAACGCATGAAAAGGCATGTGGACAAGAGACGTCTGGATGCTCCTACCTTTTGCCCCGGAGACAAGGTATGGCTCTCCTCCAAGTATATCCATCTGAATTTGCCGTCCTACAAATTGGGTCCCCTGGTTCATTGGGCCTTTTGAAGTCTTGAGACAAATCAACCCGGTCTCTTATAAACTGAAATTGCCTACTTCCTTACGTGTGCCTAACTCCTTTCATGTTTCCCAGTAGTTTTGAGCCCCTTCTTTAAGGACCCGGATACCACTCCAGATCCGGTCTCTGAGGATGATGTTTTTGAGGTAAAGCATATCTTGCCACTAAGAAAGTAGGAGGTAGGACCTATTACCTGGTGGACTGGAAGGGTTTTCGTCCTGAGGAGAGGTCTTGGGAGCCTAAATAGAACATCCAGGCCACCCCTCCTTCTTAAAAAATTTCATGCAGGCTTGAAAAAGAAGGGGAGTAAAGAGGGGGATACTGTTACACCCAGTCCCCGTGCGGGCTCTGCACTCCGTCCTGGTCACTCAGCTCCTGCTCGTCAAGCTGTCCTCATGCAGCAGCAAGCTCCCTGTCTGGGGTCTCATGCTCTCTGCTTCTCAGCGTCCTGCTCCCTCCCCCATTTCCTGGCACTCTGCCAGCAGGCCTCCAGGGAGAATGCTTAGGATGCGAGCGCGCCTCCCTCTTGTCTCTTAAATGGACAGCGTGCATTTTTTTGAAAATATATTAACCAATGGCAGCACACTGATTACTATATCTGGTCACTCTGCCACAGGGGGAGTTCCGGAGCATTGAGTATCTACCATTGCTACATACAGTTCTGTCTCTGATCTGTCTGCACTGCATTAGCAGTCTCTGTGCATTTGCTCATACTATTTGTCTCCACAGAGTATCGGTATCCTGTATCCTGCTATCCCCGACAACCTCTGCAATCACTTGTGCAAGTGTCATCCCGTTCCGCCAACAGCCTTCCGAATCCATGGACTATGGCAAGGTTACTGGAGCTAGCTCGCTACCATCTATCCGGAACCAGGACCTTCCTCACCTGTATCTACCTCTCCTTGGTCTCTTCCATTATATCTGTTATGCCTTTTGGTCCCGCTGAGACAGCTGTCCGGGGTCTAACTGGAGGTAGCATCTGTGTCCTCCGGGTATTCCATTCTGGTCCTGTTCAAGCGGCCTTACTAAGGGTACCCGGGGCTCACTAGTTACGCCCCCATCGGAGCCCCCTGGACCGAGGTCCAGAGATTCCAATTCAAAAATAAAAAATGAATGTGAACTTCATCATCTCTGCCTCCGCTTCGATTCGTTACAATGATAACAAGACGAAAATGACAAATGAACCTTTAATCTATCCCAAAAAGCACGCCAAAAGCGAGCCACAAACTGTGGTCCTCTGTCGGAAACAATGTCCGTGGGAACACCATGGAGTCTGACAATTTCTTTCACAAATGCCTTAGCTAGAGTCTTGGCACAGGGTAATTTATTGAATGGGACCAGATGACATATCTTACTAAACCGGTCCACAACAACCCAGATTTCAGATAAACCCTCAGAGACTGGCAGATCAGTTATAAAATCCATAGCAAGATGTGTCTATGGCGAGCTAGGAACCTCCAAAGGGCACAGCAATCCTGCAGCCGGGGCATGAGAGGCCTTCGACCTAGCGCACACCGTACACTGACGCACCCACTTGATGATTTCTCTATGCCACCCTGGCCACCAGAAACTTTGACCGATCGACTTTCTAGTTTCCGAAATCCCTGGATGACCCGCCAACCAAGACTCTTGACATTCAGCAAACAAAGCTCTCCTCAAGGCTTTGGGCACAAATTTACCATACTGAGTGTTTATTGGTGCAGAATTCTGGGCTTCTAGGATGCTATTCTCCAACTCAGAACCTAATGCTGACACCACCACCCCTCTCTGCAAAATACATTCCTCCTCAGTATTTTCTGCTGGAGAGAAACTACGAGACAAAGCATCCACTTTAACATTTTTTATGCCAGGGATATATGTTACGGAGAAATGGAACTGGACAAAAAACAGTGCCCCCCTAGCTTAACGGGCATTCAAACGTTTAGCAGCATCCAGATATATCAGATTTTTATGATCAGTAAAAACCTGTATCGAATGTCTAGCCCCCCAAAAAAATGTCGCCAATGCTCAAACGCGAGTTTAATAGCCAGCAACTCTCGGTTCCCAACATCATAGTTGAGCTCAGTCTCCGAAAATTTTTTAGAAAAGAAAGCACAGATACACCCCATCCTCTCCCTCCTGGGACAGAACTGCCCCCACCCCTACTGATGAGGCATCAACGTCTACCTGAAAAGGCTTGGTCTCATCTGTCTGGATCAAAACAGGAGCAGAGCTAAACCTCTCCTTGAGATGCTCAAAAGCCTTAACAGCCTCAGGAGACCATTGGACAGTATTAGAACCCTTCTTGGTGAGATCAGTTATAGGTTTAGCGATAACAGAACAATTCTTTATGAATTTTCTATAATAATTTGCAAACCCTAAAAATCTTTGAACAGACTTTTAACATTCAGGCCTAGGCCAATCGAGTACTGCCTGAACCTTCTCCGCGTCCATCTCAAACCCATCACTGGAGACTAAGTACCCCAAAAAACTCATTTTCTGTACCGCAAACTCGAACTTCTCCAATTTAGCAAAGAGGTTGTTTTCGCTCAAAATCTGTAGAACTTCGCTGACTCTCTGCCAATGTGACTCCAGATCAGGTGAATAGATCAAAATATCGTCCAAATAAACAATAACACTCCTACCGATCAATGGCCTTAGAATGTCATTAATTAAATTTTAAATAAACGCAGGCGCATTAGTAAGGCCAAAAGGCATCACCAGATACTCAAAATGACCCTCCGGGGTATTAAAGGCTGTCTTCCATTCATCGCCCTCCTTCCACCATAGAAAATTATATGCCCCATGAAGGTCAATTTTAGAGAACCACTTCCCTCTGGTTAGTTGGTTAAACAAATCTGGAATCAGCGGCAACAGGGTAAGGATTGCGCATAGTGATCTTATTAATCTCCCGAAAATCCAGACACTGTCTAAGATCCCCATCCATCATTTTGACAAAAAAAAATCCTACAGCCACAGGAGACTTAGAGGGTCTTATATGACCTGCAGCCAAACTAGTCTGTGGGCATTCCTTTAAGGCCTCTCTCTCGGGAATCGTCAGATTAAATAAACGACTCTTAGGGAGTGTAACACCTGGGACAAACTCAATAGCGCAATCATAATCTCTATGAGGAGGTAGAGCTTGCGACTCAACTTCTGAAAATACCTTCCAGAAATCCTGAATGGCTTCAGGTAGCTCCCTCTTCACAACAGCAGCAATGTGAACATTACAACATTTACCATAACACTCCTGACCCCAGGACCTTATAATACCAGATGACCAGTCCAGCAAAGGATTGTGCATTTTTAACCAGGGTGAACCCAGGACGACTGGAATAGGCAATTTATCAAGTGTATACACTCCTGATGTTCCATATTGACAATCAGTGGGAACCCAGTGACCTTTTGAGAAACGCATCCATGCTCCAGGGGAGTGTTATCAATCGCCACAACTGGAAAAGGAGATGACAATGGTTCAAATTGTTGATCAATCAAATTCAGTGCAGAACCACAATCCACCATGACCTGAAAATCAATGGGATGACCACGATAGGTGGATTTACCAGAAAAAAACTCCTGCGGACTGTAAAAATGCAATACGAACAGGAGTGTTGCTTCTTCTGACCTTTTTTCTTTTCTTTCCTTATGCGAACCTCACATTGCTTAATAAAATGGTTAGCCTTACCACAATACAAGCAGAGCCCCTCTGCGTCTCCTGGGAATGAGAGGACATTACCCCAAGTTGTATCGGTTCCCCGCTGTCGACATGGCTATCCTGAGAGACTGGGTCCAGCATTGTGTATACACTCCTTCTCTTCATTCTGCCTGTCTCTCAATCTTCTATCCACACGGATAGCTAACTGCATAGCAGTTTCCAAAGTAGCAGGTGCAGGATATGCAAAGAGCAAATCTTTAACCCTTTCGCTCAAACCTGCTAAAAACTGACTCTTGAGTGCTGGGTGCTGCGGACCATCGTCTGAACAGTGTGCAATACCTCTCAGCCTCACCAGAACCCTGTTTAAGCCGTCTGAGCTCAGCCTCAGCTGATGTGACCCGATCAGGATCATCATATAACAACCCCAGAGCAGTAAAAAATGCTTCTACTGACGTCAAACAAGGATCATCAGGTGGTAACGAAAATGCACAGATTTGGGGTTCACTTCGCAACAAAGGCATAATAATCCCCACACGCTGTAATTCACTCCCTCAGGATCCTGGTCTAAGCCAAATATATAGTAAACATGCTTTTTTAAATGTAAAAAATTCCTGCTGTTTACCAGAAAAAACTCAGGTAGTCCTACCTTAGGTTCTTCAAAGCGTACTCCAGGACAATTACTCACGTGCTGTTGCTGGCTGGCTACTTTCAAAGTTAATCATTGCAAGTGTTGAGCAAGTTCTTGGACGCTGTCCATATTGAAGGACTCCGGGAGAATTTTTTTTTTTATATGTGCTGGCTGGACATACTGTTACGTATCTGCAATTCAGGAATAGGACAGGAGGGGAAGAAGCTGACCCTGCACTAGGACTAGACTGAATCCCTACGATGGGGCGGGCGACCTATTCCTTGTAAATAGACCTTCCTAGTCTAGATTCAAGCGAAGACCTAAAGATGGGGGAAGGTTATCCCTGAAAGATCTAGGGACTGGGAACAAAAAACAGGTAACCTCCTAGCAGGGAAATAGAGGAAGCTGCAGAAACAAAAGGAAAAACAAAAGACTAAGCAAGCAGAACTAGGGTTCCCAGAACTGCACAAAGTTAAACACAAAAAGCTATCAAAGCACCTAGCCAGAACTCTAGCGGATTAACACTGATGTCCAGCAAGGACTGGGAGACAGGTGCAGGGTAATAAAGGGTGATACAATCATCTGACAAATGACAAACCCAGCACCAGGGGAAAATGACCAGCAGCCAGAAAACCACAACAAGATGGCGGATGGTCAAAACTAAATAGATTCTAACAGTAGCTCTGTGTCAGTGACTAAAGATTGCAAGGATTTCTAGTGGCACCAGGGGCAGAGCCAGTGAGATGGCCAATGCTAAGGATGGTGAGGAGGAGGTGGAAGATGATGTTGCTCAAACAGTGGGGGATTAAAACAGACCAGGCTCCCCAAGGAGCCAGTCATCATCGGTCAATCCCTCAGTGGACTGCTAACAACCTGTCAGTCCCCCCATCCAGGCAAGCTTGGATACACTCCTGCAAGCTTCCCTTTCCAGTCTTAAGGGAGAAGACAATGCCTCATATGAGATCCTCATAGTAGCAGGAGAATGTCATGAGGTTGTGGAAGCAGCAGAATGTTGCGAGGCAGCTGCAGTACATCAGTGGGAGTGCAAGCAATAGCAACAAATGCTTCAATACAAGCTCCAGCTGCAGACCCCAGCCAGTTGCTAGTCCCCTGAGATCTGGGTCCCAAAGCTATGGGAAAAGGACTTCCCCCTACTGGACAAAGGAGGAGACATGAACACTTTCTTACTTGCATTTGAAAAAACTTGCCATCAGTAACATCTGCCTGAGGATGAGTGGGTCCATTTCTTAGCCCCTCGCCTCAGCGGTAAGACCCTGGAAATCTTTTGGTATCTGCCCAGTGAGACCAGCCTGAGCTATGAGGACATTAAGCAGGTTCTGGTCTGGCAGTACAACTTAACCCCTGAGGTGTACCAGAAGAAGCTCCAGAGTATGAAACGAGGTCCTGCAAACAGCTGGGCCTATCACATGCGGGCCCTTCTGAGAGCAGTTGACCAATGGACCACGGGATTGAGCTTACCACTGTCCAGCAGCTGAAGGAGCTCATCATGACTGAGAAATTTTTGGGGACCTCCAGCAGCATCTCTGTGACTGGAAGCCAAAGGGGGCCACTGCAACAGCAATGTTTGCTGATGAGTACTCCAACAACAGGACTCCAGAGGTCAAGAAACCTGCCATCTGGAGAGGGAGTAAAATGAACGCGGTGCCTGCTGTACCTGCACCCAGGGGTGAACCTGCCCGTGCTTCTCTCTCCATATCTGTGGGAGAACTCCGACTATGTCATCTCTGCAGATAGCCGGGACACTTCAAAGCCATGTGTCCCTAGCGCCGGAAAGAAAATCGAAACGTTTTTTTTTTGCTCCTAGGTTCACAATTATTCAAGAGGTATCATGTAGAAACCCAATTAAAAAGATACAATCTTTATTAATATTCTCTAAAAACCACCATCAGTTGGTACGTACACACAACAAAGTAACACACCTTGAAAAAAACACACAACCTTGGAGTGCACTAGGAATCCCCAGTGTTATGCGAATTCTTGTTGCTTCCTAACGGTTGGCACCGTAGGGGGCAGCGTTGTGGAGCCCCTTCTCAGCGATGACTACCCTCACAAGTCAGTCCATAAGTGTTTATTGATCTAACCTGATAAATAAAGGAATATAATTCAATGCCCAAAATCACAATGTATTTATAATCAAGGATATACAATGATAGCCACACATAGAACTAGCCCAAAGCATGTGGATCAATTGAGACTGACACACCTAAACCAGCAGAGTGTTATGATCTATGGTTTGGATATGAAAGTACTCATCTGAAAGATACGCCAACCGCATTCCACTGACTCCATGAGTTTTGCCTTCATGGCTCATCAGGAGACCCGATTCTAGATGGTGTGTCTTGATAAGATGCTATGTGCCAAAAAAACATCGCTGGAAAGGCTCGTCCTAGTCTCAGAAACCATCTACTGTTTTGTGTATGGGTGGTGGGAGGTCCCTTGACAACCTTCAGCCCATCACCATAGGCCAGGCCATGGCCATGGGCCTATGGGACACTGTCACTGACATGACTCTGGTGCGGCTTGAGCTGGTGTTCCCAAAGGATTTGTTACCCGGAAAAACTCTTGTATTTACGGGATTGGAGGTATTGAACTGGTGCTGCCCATTACCAAACTGTGTTAGGACTGAGGCATTGGGAGGGGAGTGTGGGAGATGTTTTGCTTGGTATGGACTAGAGTCCCAGTATGTGGCCAGTGAACCCCCAAGACCTAACCCTACAGACAATAAAGTAATGTCCACCCCTGTTGATGCCAATGTCATTAAATATTACCATGCCTACAGATATGAATGTGGGGGTGGGTGATGTACTGTGTCCAGCTCTCCTCTGGAGGGGGAATCAATCGAGCAAGCTGTAATAATGCCCTAGAGTGTGACCAGCCAGCATGTTGGAATCAGTTGTCCTGTGAGGTTGTCATGGAAAGGACAGACAGGAGGCAGACAGGTGTGGAGGGGGAGCATGGGATTGAAAGCGGGGCTGTCACAGGAGAGATAGGGCTCCCAGGTAAGGCCTCACTGCAGTTCCACCACTACCATGATGTCAGAGTGCCAGGTGAGTCAGTCTGGACCAGTGACTTGGTTGGAAGCAAAGGAGCAGCAGGCACTACCCGCAGTTACAGTGGCCGTGGCCGTGGCCGCTGTCATGTGCAGTGGTAGCACCAGGGCCCCAGGGGCCTCTTGGGGGTCCGACAGCTTTCCTCCTTCTGACAAAGTAACTGCTGAGTCAGCCTAAATCCAGGAGACAGGTCCCGGGGAACTGACAGAATACATGGCGGTCTCGTCTGTTCTTGCCATGTCCAGTCAGGGGTTTCAGGCAGCGTTGGAAACTGACGACAGCCTGAAAACTCTCAAGGAGCAAGCGGCACAGCCTCCAGCGGACTCAGACCTTGAGCGGTGGTCCGGTACCAAGGACAGCTTTGCTTGGTAATGGTGCAGCAGGGTTCACCAGATGATGAAGGCACATCACGAGCGGGATCCTGCACCCTCACCGTATGCAACATGCCAAAAGAGGGGGAGGCAAAGACCCTCCCGGATATGTTCGTCAAGGCTAGGACGAGTGGGACTTCGAGGATGTGGAGGTTTGTCACCAGCTCTTATCGGGCCAACAATCCCAGGGATTTGTTCAGCAACAAGCCCAGAATGACAGTCGGCCGTCCATCACATGGACACTGGGGATCACCCCCCAATCCGAAGTTCTGCATATCAGGTCTCCCTGGAGGTGCAACTGCACATATACAAGGAGATTGATGAGATGCTGAAGCTGGGGTTATCCAACCATCCAGAAGCGCTTGGACCTCGCCCGTAGTCCTTGTCCCAAAGAAGGACCAGACAACCCAGTCCTGCATTGACTACAGGGGACTTAACACTGTTACGGTCCCTAATGCGTACCCAATATCGCGCTTCGATGAACTGCAGTCTACAGTGGTACAAGTCAGCATGAAGAATGCCCCTGCCACTTTTCAGCAGATGGTCAATACGCTACTCAAGGGATTTGAAGAGTATTCGGCTGCATAACTGGATGCAATTGTCATCTTCAATCCCACCTGGAAGGATCACGTAGAGCATCTGACCATTAAGACAGAAAAGTGCCAGCTGGGTGTGAGTGAAGTCTACTACCTGGGACACTGGGCAGGCAGGGGGGCTCTATAGCTGAAGCCCAGAAAGATGGATGCCATTGCATCCTGACCACCCCAGTACTAAAAAACAGGTGATGTCCTTCCTGAGCACCGCCGGGTACTATAGGAGGTTTGTCCCCACAATAGTAGGCTGTCGAAGCCCCTAACGGATCTCACAAGAAGAAGCTGCCCTCTGCTGTAAATTGGACAAACGTCTGTCAGATGGTGTTCCATGCACTGAAGACCACTTTTTACAGCTTTCCACTACTACAAGCAGCCAACTGGCCATTTGTAGTACAGACTGATGCCAGCGACTTTGGCCTCAGTGATGTGGTCAGCCAGGTCAACTCTACGGGCCAAGAACATCATGTTTTGTACCTGAGCCAGAAGCTCCTGCCGAGGAAGGTGGCCTGCTTCACGATGGAGAAGAAATGTCTGGCAATTGTATGGGCCCTGCAGCGTCTGCATCCATACTTGTATGGACACCAATTCACCATGGAAACAGACTACAACCTCATCAGCTGGTTACATACCGTATCCGGAACAAAGATGCTATCATGGAGCCTTGCACTCCAGCAGGACTTCTTCATTCGCCACAAGAAGAGACGTGACCACGGTAATGCGATGAGTTATCTCGATGAAGGGAGGTTGTGGACGGGCAAGTGAGGAAACACCGGAAATTCTGCCCTCTAGTGCCCTCTAAAGGCTCTAAAGGGAGAGTTGTAAAGAATATTGGATATATAATTTCATGAAAATCATTTGTATCCTATCTGGCATGGGATTATGAAACTCACTTCAGTGGGCAGCTGTATGACAAAACTGACACATAGCACAGCATGCGAGTCCAAGCCTCAAAGACTGTGAGAGACAGATCTCACACCTTGACTAGCTCAGAGCAGGACAAAGGCTTGCTTGCCAAATAGAGTCCTACTACAGTTGCAAACACCTTCTAGAATATTCCAGAAACATAATTCCATAAGAAGTTATGGAGATACTATATGTCCTAGCCAGACATTGTGTATATTTCAGAGATCCCCAGAACATGGAGAACGTCCGCCTGGGTCTTTACTCTTTCTAACACCCAGGGGTATGCAGATACATAGAACACCTAGTAGATAGCAAAGCTGTGTTTAGTCTTAACACATAGCAGGGGCCTGGCTGGATCCAATGGCGTCAAAACTGCCTCCCTAGTACCTTCTATATAGGAATTATGACCCAACTTAGGTTTTGGAGTTTTAGTGGCAGAGGCAAGGAGAGGGAATTTAGGTTCAGCCCCAAGGGCAGGAAGGGAGTGACTTAAAGGGGATAAAGACTAATGTTAGGACATGCATGCGGTCCACTTCGACAGTGGGTGCCACGTCGAGTAATGTGCAGTGAATGATCTAGGAGCCAGCTGGCAGCCTTTGCCCCCTGCAGCCCATATGTGATATGACACCTGCAGACCATTAGGCTGTGTTTCCACCATCAGGATTCTGTCAGTAATTGCTGCGTGTTTGACGCTGCGTCAAACACGCAGCTTCCAGATGTTACAGCATAGTGGAGGGGATTTCAAGAAATCCCGTCTCCACTATGCATAAAAACACGCAGGTGGCAGACCTGCGTTAACGGACATGCGGCGCGTCTTTTCAGATTGCAGCATGTCCTATTCCCTTGCGGCGACTCTCCGTCGCCGCAAGGGGAATAACACAGGGCTATGCAGTGCTGTGGTGATTCTGGATGTGTTCAATGAGCACATCCGGATTCACCGCGCGTTCACAAGGGGGCGGGGCTTTGGGCGGAGAGGACTTTCCGCTCCGTCCAAAGTGCTGTGTTTCCTGATCGTGGAAACACAGCCTTACATCAAAGTCTGCATTCTAAAATGTCATTCCTTCCTTTTTGAACTCTGACATGCTCCCAAACAGTATTTTTCCTCCACATATGGGGTAAGGGCAAAATTATACACTGCTCAAAAAATAAAGGGAACACTTAAACAACAGAATATAACTCCAAGTAAATCAAACTTCTGTGAAATTAAACTGTCCACTTAGGAAGCAACTCTGACTGACAATCAATTTCACATGCTGTTGTGCAAATGGAATAGACAACAGATGGAAATTATTGGCAATTATCAAGACAAACTCAATAAAGGAGTGGTTCTGCAGGTGGGGACCACAGAGAACATCTCAGTACCAATGCTTTCTGGCTGATGTTTTGGTCACTTTTGAAAGTTAGTTGTGCTTTAACACTCGTGGTAGCATGAGACGGACTCTACAACCCACACAAGTGGCTCAGGTAGTGCAGCTCATCCAGGATGGCACATCAATGCGAGCTGTGGCAAGAAGGTTTGATGTGTCTGTCAGCGTAGTGTCCAGAGGCTGGAGGCGCTACCAGGAGACAGGCCAGTACACCAGGAGACGTGGAGTTGGCCGTAGGAGGGCAACAACCCAGCAGCAGGACCGCTACCTCAGCCTTTGTGCAAGGAGGGACAGGAGGAGCACTGCCAGTGCTTTGGAAAATGACCTCCAGCAGGCCAAAAATGTGCATGTGTCTGCATAAAAGGTTAGAAACAGACTCCATGAGGATGGTCTGCGTGCCCAATGTCCACAGATGGGGGTTGTGCTCACAGCCCAACACCATGCAGGATTCTTGGCATTTGCCACAACACCAGGATTGGCAAATTTGCCACTGGCGCTCTGTGATCTTCACAGATGAAAGCAGGTTCACAAAGAACACATGTGACATGTGATAGAGTGGAGATGCCATGGAGAGCGATCTGCTGCCTGCAACATCCTTCAGCATGACCTGTTTGGCAGTGGGTCAGTATAGGTGTGGGGTGGCATTTCTTTGGAGGGCCGCACAACCCTCCATGTGTTCTCCAGAGGTAGCCTGACTGTCATTAGGTACCGAGATGAGATCCTCAGACCCTTGTGAGACCATATGCTGGTGCGGTTGGCCCTGGGTTCCACCTAATGCAGGACAATGCCAGACCTCATGTGGCTGGTGTGTGTCAGCAGTTCCTGCAAGATGAAGATATTGAAGCTATGGAGTGGCCTGCCTGTTCCTCAGACCAGAATCCGATTGAGCACATGCTTGACATCATGTCTTGCTCCATCCACCAACGTCACGTTGCTCTACAGACTGTTCAGGAGTTGGCGAATGCTTTAGTCCAGGTCTGGGAGGAGATCCCTTAGGAGACCATCCGCTGCCTCATCAGGAGCATGCCTAGGCGTTGTAGGGAGGTCATACAGGCACAGGGAGGTCATACAGGCACGTGGAGGCAACACACACTGTCACGCTCACACCCTGACTGGTGGGCATGGGCCAGGGGGTTGTGGCCCCACTGTGCCACAAACCAGACTACCCTGGAAGGGGCGTGACTAGGACAGCTGCCTTTTGTTTTCACTGGAGCCTCTGATGGTGAAGTCAGGCTTGTGTGGCAGTCAGCTGCCAGATGCTACTCCTGGGTGGTGTCTGGCTGTGGCTGCTGATCCCACTTAGGGAGACGGTGGCACGGCTGACACACTGGCAGTCAGGCACTGCTGAGACACATGGTAGGCTGGCATGGTTGAGACACGGTAGGCAGGCACGGATGAGACACAGGGTAGGAAGTCACGGCTGAGACATGTGGTAGGGTCCTGTTCACACAGCAATTGCAGGTACTGGTACTGACTGGAAGGAATGGTATATGGAGGAACAGGTAAAGACCTGTTCACACAGCATGTGCAGGTACTGGTACAGACTGGAAGGAATGATGTATGGAGGAACCGGTAGAGACCTATTCACACAGCAGGAGCAGGTACTGGTACAGACTGGATAGAATGGTTTATGGAGGAACAGGTAGAGACTTGTTCACACAGCAAATGCAGGTACTGGTACTGACTGGATGGAATGGTGTATGGAGAAACAGATAGAGACCTGTTCACACAGCAAATGCAGATAATGTAACTGACTGGAATGAATGGTGTATGGAGGAACAGGTAGAGACCTGTTCACACAGGAGGAGAACCTCAAGGCTGCGGAGAAGGGCTGTAGAGCAGCAAAAGGTTCTGCAGCGGCAGGAACAAAGCAAAGCAGAACCGCAAGGTATGCATAGAGGAGCTGCAGCAAGAGGTTCTGCAGCTGCAGGAGTGACGCAGAGCGGAACCACAAGATATGCGGAGAGGAGCTGCAGCAAGAGATTTCTGCAGCGGCAGGAGCAAAGCAGAGTTGAACGGAGCAGAACCGCAGGAGCACGGACAAGAGGCAGAAAGTGATTCAGAGAGAACACAAGGCAAGACACAGCAGGGAAGAAAACCACAAGCAAGGAGACTAAGAGACAGATGTAGGACAGAGTTCAGACAAGGAAATGACACGAGACAAGGTACAGGGACTAAGACACAGGGACCAGGATATTCTGCCTCCTGGAGGGCGGCAAGGACAAGTACAAGACAAGGTTAGGAGCGAGAGCACAGAGACCAAGATATTCTGCCTCCTGGAGGGCGGACAAACAGGTACAAGGCAAAGCTAGGAGTGAAGCCTCCAAGATGGAGGAACACAGAGCAAGACGTGGCAGCTCAGTAGCAAGACACTGAGTTAACACATTGCACAGGCCAGATCCATAGGGTGGAGCTGCCCAAAATACTAGAGGGCTCATGGTAATTGGTCAGGGACAAATTAGACAGGTGCACCCTGACTCCATAAGAACCAGAGAGTTCTGGCACCGCTCCCCTATGCACACATCCATGAAACATGCACAGAACAGATAGAAAGCAAGAGGTACAGAGAATGGAGCTGGGAGCAGACAGAAATCACAGCATCGCCTGGAGCAGTGAGTAAGTTGATGTGCGGGAGATAGGAGGCCATGCAGTGATGCCAGCAGGGTTGTTACAGTACCCCCCCTTTATGGCCCCTCTTCTTCAAGACTGCCAGAATGACCTGCAGAAGGAGTAGAGCAGCAAATGGTTCTGCAGCGGCAGGAACAAAACAAAGCGGAACCGCAAGGTATGCAGAGAGGAACTGCAGCAAGAGGTTCTGCAGCTGCAGGAGTGAAGCAAAGCAGAACTGCAAGATATGCGGAGAGAAGCTGCAGCAAGAGGTTCTGCAGCTGCAGGAATGAAGCAGAGCGGAACCGCAAGATATGCGGAGAGGAGCTGCAGCAAGAGATTTCTGCAGCGGCAGGAGCAAAGCAGAGTGGAATGGAGCAGAACCGCAGGAGTGCAGACCAGAGGCAGAAAGTGATTCAGAGAGAACACAAGGCAAGAAACAGCAGGGAAGGAAACCACAAGCAAGGAGACAAAGAGACAGAGTTAGGACAGAGTTCAGACAAGGAAATGACTCAAGCCAAGGTACAGGGACAAAGACACATGGACCAGGATGTTCTGCCTCCAGGAGGGCGGCAAGGACAAGTACAAGACAAGGTCAGGAGCGAGAGCACAGAGACCAGGATATTCTGCCTCCTGTAGGGCGGACAAACAGGTACAAGTCAAAGCTCCAAGATGGAGGAACACAGAGCAAGACCTGGCAGATCAGTAGCAAGACACTAACTGAGTTAACACATTGCACAGGCCAGATCCACAGGGTAGAGCTGCCCTAAATACTAGAGGGCTCATAGTAATTGGTCAGGGACAAATTAGACAGGTGCACCCTGACTCCATAAGAACCAGAGAGTTCTGGCGCCGTCCCCTATGCACACTTCCAGGAAACATGCAACAGATAAACAGATAAGAAAGCGGAAGACGGTCACAGCAGGAAGCAGAGGAGCTGGGAGCCATGAGACCGGTGATACACACTACGCATCGTCTGACTTGAAGCAAATAAATGGTGTGATCTGCGGGAATGATGGGTGAGTTGTCAGGACATGCCCAAGCTTTGTAAAACACAGTATCTGAGATATCTTGATTGTTTAGGACATTACATTCCACTTTTATTTGAGTGTTGACTCAATCCTCTCTTGGTTTAATTATTGATTTCCATGATGATTTTTGTGTGATTTGTTGTCAGCACATTAACTTTGTTACAGAAAAAGTAATTTCAGTTCTTCAATACAAAAAGTGAAACGCGTATATTGTATAGAATCATTAGATACAGAGTGATTTATTTCAAGTGTTTATTTCTGTTAATGTTGATGATTATAGCTTACTGCCAATGAAAACCTAAAACTCATTATCTCAGAAAATTAGAATACTTTATAAAACCAGCTTGAAAAATGATTTTAAAATCTGAAATGTTGGCCTACTGAAATGTATGTTCAGTAATTGCACTCAATACTTGGTCAGGGTTCCTTTTGCATCAATTAATGCATCAATGCGGTGTAGCATGGAGGCGATTAGCCTGTGGCACTGTTGAGGTCACGGTGTTTTGGAAACCCAGGTTGCTTTGATAGCAGCCTTCAGCTCGTCTGCTTTGTTGGGTCTGCTGTCTCTCATCTTCCTCTTGACAATACCCATAGATTCTCTATGGGTTTGAGGTCAGGCGAGTTTTCTGGCCAATCAAGCATAGTGATACTGTTGTTTTTAAAGTATTAGTACTTTTGGCAGTGTGACCAGGTGCAAAGTCCTGCTGGAGAATAAAATTTCCATTTCCAAAAAGTTTGTCGGCAGAGAGAAGAATGAAGTGTTCTTAAATTTTGTGGTAGATGGCTGCACTGACTTTGGTTTTGATAAAACACAGTGGACCTAGACCAGAAGATGACATGGCTTCCCAAACTATCACTGATTGTGGAAACGCCACACTAGACCTCAAGAAGCTTGGATTGTGTGCCTCTCCACTCTTCCTCCAGACTCTGGGACCTTGATTTCCAAATTAAATGCAAAATTTACCTTAATCTGTAAACAACACCTTGGACCACTGAGCAACAGTCCACTTCTTTTTCCCCTTGGCCCAGGTAACACGCTTCTGGCATTGTGTATTGGGTCAAGAGCAGTGTTGAGCGATGCTTCCCGATATCCATAAGTATCGGATCGGATTGGATTGGACTGATACCCAAAAAGTATCGGGTATCGCCGATTCCAGTACCGGAAACCCAATGCAAGTTAATGGGACAGAAATGTCGTAATTAAAATAAACCCTTTCTTTCCTTGTAAACACTAGATATACAAACATAGAATACATATATATATATATATATATATATATATATATATATATATACAGTCCCTGACAGAAGTTATGTCGCTTATGCATGTTATGTAAATCAAAGCTTATAACCTGATGTTAAATTCATCCATTGGTTTTATTTATTACTCTTTTGAAAGCTGAAACCCCCCCAAATTTGGTTTAGGTTAAGAAAATAAATTGGCATCAATGCTGAAATATTGATCATTTAATGGACACAAAATGGTCAGATTTTGGCAAGACAAAAGTTTTGTCGCCCACAGAAAGTAATGTGATATTCAAACAAATAATTATCTTAAAATACAATTAATGTTGCATAACATTGGTGAATGAAGTTGTGGTGCTATTAGAGTCATATTTAATATTTTGTGTGACTTCCATGAGCTTGAAGGACTGCATCCATGCGGTTCAACAATGATTCATACAATTTATTAATGAAGTCATCAGGAATAGCAAAGAATGCAGTCTTACATGCCTCCCAGAGTTCATCTAGATTCCTTGGTTTTGTCTTCCAAGCTTCCTCTTTCATCCTACCCCAAACATGCTCAATGATGTTCATGTCTGGTGACTGGGCTGGCCAGTCCTTGAGCACCTTGATCTTTTTTGCCTGGAGGAACTTTGTTGTAGAGATGGATGTATGAGATGGAGCACCATCCTGCTGCAAAATTTGACCCCTTTTATGATTTGGAATGTAAGAGGTAGCTAATACTTCTTGATATTTTAGGCTATTGATATTGCCTTCCACCTTGAAAATGTTTCGCACACCCCATACTGAATTCAACCCAGACCATGATCTTTCCACCACCAAATTTAACTGTTTTCTGGGTGTATTTTGGATCCATATGGGCTCCAGTAGGTCTCCTGCAATATTTGCGGCAGCTGTGGTGTAATTCTACTGAAGATTCATCAGAGAAATCGACCTTCTGCCACTTTTCCAGCGTCCATCTGTTTAGCAGGCTGTGGGACTTTGCAAATGCCACATGGTTTTTTATTTTCCTTTTGTTTAGTGCTGGCTTCTGGGCACTGAATCGACCATGGAGGCCATTTCAAGACAGAATCCTACAAACTGTTCTAGTTGACACAGGGACTTGAGGTGACCAGGCCTGTTGGAGCTCTGCTGCAGTGGAAGAGGGGCTTGCTTTGGATTTTCTAACAAACGTTCCTCCTGAGCAGTTGTCTTGCGGGGTCTGCCAGACCTGGGCTTGTCAAACCCATCTCCAGTCTCTTCAAATCTTTTTTTAATTCTTTGTACTTGACGCTGAGACACACCAAAGGTGCCAGCCACCTCTGCAGTGGATCTGGTCTTCAGCCTCTTGATAATCAAGGATTTGGTCGCAGGGTGGATTTTTGGCATGTTGCCAGAGCTCAAGTTGCAGTTCAAGTGAAGGTCTGGGGTGCTGAGTTTCTTTTTATACACACCCACTAATTAACCGATCATTTACTGAGCACTGGTGAGGATGTAAACTAGGATTGGGTGCATTATATGACCAGGTGACAAAACTTTTGTCTTGCCAAAACCTGACCATTCTGTGTTCATTAAATTATCAAGCAAGCGCCAGGACCATCTCTTAAAAGTGTTTCAGCTGCGGGATCGGGCTACCAGCAGTGCACAGCTTGCTCAGGAATGGCAGCAGGCAGGTGTGAGTGCATCTGCACACACTGTGAGGCAGAGACTCTTGGAGCAAGGCCTGGTCTCAAGGAGGGCAGCAAAGAAGCCACTTCTCTCCAGAAAAAACATCATGGACAGACTGATATTCTGCAAAAGGTACAGGCAGTGGACTGCTGAGGACTGGGGTAAAGTTATGTTTGCAATTATTATATTTCTGTCTGTGATAAAAACATCTGTCAAACACACATAAAAACCAGAGGGCAGCAGATCATGTGAAAATATAATATTTGTGTCATTCTCAAAACTTTTGGCCATGACTGTAGTACCGCTCATTAAGCTCATGAATATGGGCGCCACGCCTTTGAGAGGAGTGGCGTCCATATTCATGACCTTAATGAGCGGTACTACAAGTGACTGGGATTTCACATGCGGTGTTTCTCGCATGTGAGATCCCAGCCGAGGGCCGCAAAATACCGTACCGAGGGCTCATGAGGTGAGGGCCGTAAACTCGTGTCCCGAGGGCCGCAGTTGGCCCTCGGGCCGCGAGTTTGAGACTCCTGATGTAAACCATGTGTCATTTCATGTCGGGTCTGTAATTTCACAAAAGCCGGCAATTGAATTAGCGGCTATTATAATATGTAGAAGTGTATGTACTATAAATATATATGTGTCACAATGACATGTATATATATATTGTAGTGATAGTAAAACTTCACTATACCTTTGTTTGTGGTAAAAGGACCTGTGATGATGTCACAGAGCACATGACAGGTCATGTGCTCTGTGTTAGACTGAATGTCTCGTGTATATAAATGAGCCTGCTGCTGACCACAGGTGTGAGTGGCTGGAGGGGTGGTAACCTCCAGTGTGTGTGCTCTGAGGAGACTACTCTGCTAGAGTACCAGGACTGTATATATGCCGTTTTTTGTTACTTTGTGCCAGGGAAGGCTGTTTTGTTTTTCTGTTGTAAGCAAGTTTATGAAGTTGAATAAACTTGCTTGAAGAATCAAGTGAAGTCGCCCTCCTGCTTACCTCCGGTCGCATTCAAGCGAGCCCTAATCCTTACAATTGGTGGAGACGTGCGAGCAGCGGTCCCAGCAGAGAAGTGGGTGCTGCATGTCGTGGGTAAAGGCCATAGCAACCCAGCCAGCATTGCAGGAGAAAATGGAGGACCTGCTGAAGCACCTGGTTCAGGCGCAAGTACAGCAGCAAGAGGCCAACAGGTTGTTCTTGCAACAGATGCAGCGGAGCCAGCAGGAGCACCAACAGCAGATGCGGCAGAGCCAGCAGGAACAGATGCAGCAGATGCAGCAGGAGCACCAGCAGCAGATGCAGCAGAGCCAGCAGGAGCATCGGCAGCAGATGCAGCTTTTGACAACCGCCATCCAGGGCAGGACGAGCGCCCCAACCCCAGGTCTGGCTAATGACAACCACGTCAGAAAGGCGGTAAGACGCACATTACAAAAAATGACCCCCGGGGATGATGTGGAAGCCTTCCTGTCTGTATTTGAGAGGGTTGCTGAGAGGGAAAGACTTCCCCCAGAGCAGTGGGCAGAGATATTGGCCCCATACCTGACAGGTGAACCCCAGAAGGCGTATTACGATTTGACTGTGCAGGACGCTCAGGAATATCCTAAGCTAAAAGTTGAGATCCTCGCACGTATGGGGGTAACAATGACTATCAGGGCACAGAGGGTGCA
Organism: Oophaga sylvatica; assembly: GCA_033576555.1. Lineage (NCBI taxonomy): Eukaryota > Metazoa > Chordata > Amphibia > Anura > Dendrobatidae > Oophaga > Oophaga sylvatica. The sequence goes on from JARQOD010000002.1 coordinate 424,349,258, forward strand.
CCGCTGGGCTTATCACCGGGACAAACCACCTCGCTCCCAAATGTTTGACTTACTGCACCTGGTCCAGAAATGGCTACAGCCAGAGTCCGCTACGCCGGCACAGATGGTAGAAAGAGTTGTCATGGATCGGTTTGTGCACTCCCTGCCTAAGCCCCTACAGACTTGGGTTGCCCAGGGTGATCCCCGGAATGCTGATGAACTGGTCAGACTGGTTGAGAGGTACCAGGGAATGGAAGGTGCCTTGGGGAAGCAGCCTATTCCGTACTGGCGGCCCCAACAGGGGGCAGAGTCCCAAAAAGGGGTGGGGAGCCCAAGGTCAAAATGGCGGGGGGAGGTGGTGCCCAAGGTCACTGCGGGTGATATTATTTGTTGGAGGTGCCGCGAGCCAGGACATATAGCTGCCCGGTGTCCGCAGACCACTGAGCAGATGGACTGCAGCATAGGACACCGTATTTCATGGTATGCATATCCAGCCTGCAGTGGAAACCCGTTTCCCAATCAGGGTCCTCAAGTATGTCCCATGAAGGTGAACGGTGAAGCAGTAACGGCGCTGCTAGACTCTGGGAGCTTAGTGACCCTGATTAGGGCCACTTTTCCTCTCAACATGCTACCAGGGAAAAAGGTTGGTGTTCAATGCATACATGGTGATGTAAAGGACTACCCTATGGCCAGAGTGGACATTGAAACGACGCATGGCACTCAGTCCCATGAAGTCGGCGTCGTTCGGGACTTGGTGCGTCCTATAATTATAGGCCGAGATTTCTGTCTGTTTTGGGATCTGTGGAGAAAGGGTTCTGAGGTCCCTAGTGAGAATGGGGAACCAGTAAACCCTAACAAACTACTGCCACACTCAGAAGGGGCGGAGTCTCAATTTGAGCCAATAAGGAGAAAAGAGGTGGCGGCGGATGAGCCGAGGAACTGTTGCCGGGTTCAGGGTTTGAACAGTGTATGTCGCGAATGGTGTACTGACTTTACATCTGACCGGGGGGCACTGAACTGTTCTCTGATAGTGAATGGAGAGTGTGTGAGTGGACTGCTAGACTCAGGAAGCCAGGGGACTCTGCTGAGCGACACACTCCCTGTCTATCTGATTCCCGGAAGGAAGATGGAAGTCCCGTGTGTTCATGGGGTCACTAGGGAGTATCAGGTAACCAGGGTAATCGTTGAGACGGACACTATTATTTCTACCCAGGATGTCCCTGTAGTCCCAGACTTACCATATCCTATAATAATAGGCTCAGGATTGTAAACGGTTTTGGGAAGTGTGGGACGAAGCACTGACTAATTGCTCAGAAGGGAACCAGAATGACCCTAAGAGAGGCCCACCTCTGCAGGAGGCTGTAGAGGTTACTGATAGTGTGGTGGGTAAAACAGAGGTAGCCACCCCTAAAGTCAAAGATACCCAGTGCCTGGTAGCCGTAAAAAAGGGTGGCTCAGACCAAAGTGAGGACTTTGGGATGACCAAATATAGGTCCGCAGAAAACTGGGTAGCCCCAGGAATAGGGGCCGACCCCTGGTTAAGTGGGGACTTGCCGTTCCAAGACGACAGGGGGAGTGGGAAAGACTCCTATGCAGACGGTAACTTAACCGCAAGTGAAAGCGAGTGCAGCAACGTGGAATTGAGTATAAGTGGCAGATCTTTTCCTCCCCGCAGGGGCTGCGGAAAGGCCAGGCAGCCTATACGCTCTAAGAAGAGAAATAAAGGGGAAATGATGGTGCCACATGTACGAGACAAAAGAGAGCAAGACGATGAGATAGAGCTGCTTAAAGAGACAGTCATGCGAGAAAGGATACGGAGACAAGGGATTGAGCAACGAGTGAAGGACCTGGAGAAAGAAGTCTCTAAAGTCCAAGGTCAACTATCAGCATGCCAGACGGCAAACCAAGTCCTTGTGAAAGATATGGAGATGCTCGGAGAGACCCAGGAGAAGCATCAGCAGGAACTTCTACGGAGAGAAGATGAGCACCGCTGCTGGGCAGAGGAGCAAGAGAAAATTCTCCGAAAATTCCAGATAGAGAAGGAAGCTAATGCTCAGCTCAGGAAATCCACGACAGACCAGGAAATCGAACGGTTGCGCTCTCCCGGTCCGAGCGTACGGGAGGAGAGTGAACTGCAGAGGCTGACTAAAGAAGGGGCCTCGACGGCAGAAGAAAGCCAGCAAGGGAGCCGCTACCCAGATGGCCACACCCGAAAAGTCACGGTGAAGCGGGAGGCGGACATAAGAGATATGCCACTACAATACCTCCACGAGAAGCAGAGACGTCGGGAGCCAACAAGAAAACCTCCAAGCCGGAGGGGGTTGGTGGAAAGCCTTGGGAAGATCCAGAGGCTCTTGGAAGTATGCCAAGAAAGAATAGAGCAGATAAAACTTGAGAGAGAGCAGACCAACAGACAGCTGCAGAAGTTGAGGGGAAAAAGGCAGTCACCTTCAACCCACAGTATAGAGAGGCGCAGAGGTTCGTTTCAGAGTGAAAATCATCAAAGTGAATCTAAGACAGGACCTAGATGGCCTGAAATGAGAGGTAGAGGCAGTGACACCTCAATTAGCTCAGGACTCAGTGACTTAAGCCAAACTGTGACGGACCGGTTAATTGTGGAGACGACTGAAAGGAGTTTCTAGTCGGTGAATGAAATGTGCCAAGCCCACGGCTTTAGGCAGAGGGGGGAGGTATGTAGTGATAGTAAAACTTCACTATACCTTTGTTTGTGGTAAAAGGACCTGTGATGATGTCACAGAGCACATGACAGGTCATGTGCTCTGTGTTAGACTGAATGTCTCGTGTATATAAATGAGCCTGCTGCTGACCACAGGTGTGAGTGGCTGGAGGTGTGGTAACCTCCAGTGTGTGTGCTCTGAGGAGACTACTCTGCTAGAGTACCAGGACTGTATATATGCCGTTTTTTGTTACTTTGTGCCAGGGAAGGCTGTTTTGTTTTTCTGTTGTAAGCAAGTTTATGAAGTTGAATAAACTTGCTTGAAGAATCAAGTGAAGTCGCCCTCCTGCTTACCTCCGGTCGCATTCAAGCGAGCCCTAATCCTTACAATATATATATATATATATATGAGGTGTAAAATTGTTGAAAAAAAATGCGTGGGCTCCCGCCCTATTTTCTCAACCAGACAGACAAAGCCAGCGAGTGGGGGCAGATAATAATAGCCCAGAGAGGGACCATTATTTTTGGGCCCCCCTGGCTACTAACATCTGCCCCCAGACACCCCAGAAAAGGCAAATCTATAATTAGATTCGCCTTTTCTGGCTCTAAGCCGGTCTATTCCCATTGCCCTGTAGCGGTGGCGAATGGGTTAATAATGGGTTAAAGCCACCTTGCTGTTGAAAGGTGACTTTAAGCCAGGTTAATAATTGAGAGCTGTCAATTTGACAACTATCAATTATTAATCCTATTGTATGAAATAAAAAAAACGCACACACATTAATGAAAAATCATTTTAATGAAATAAATACACAGTTTCTGACCATGTTTTATTGTACAGGTACTCCATCCGATTCCCTTGTTCTCCTGTAATAAAAATAAAATAATAAAGCAACATTATTCTTACCTATCCGACGCACAGTCAGGTCCCCCGATGTAATCATTCTGAAAGGGTTAACGTTTACTGCAAGGACTGCAGCTAATGCTGCCAGCCTCACATTAAACCCCTGAATGAATCATCTCCTCTCCTGGCTGACAGGAGAGGAAGTGGTTAGCATAATTGATTGCTTCCCACTTTCACTTCAGGTCAGCCAGGGACACCGCACAGCATCAGTGACGTCAGAGGGAATCCCGGCTGACCTGAAGTGAACTGATTAACAAAAATAGGGGATCCCCTCGAAAAAAAAATGGCATGGGGTCCCCCCTATTTTTGTTAACCAGCCTGATGAAGCAGACTACTGAGGCCTGATATTTTAGGCTGGTAAGGATCCAAGATCCATGAGCCTTGCAAGCCTGATAATACCAGGCCACAGCAGTCTGCTTATCTTGGCTGGTTAACAAAAATAGGGTATCCCCTCGAAAAAAAATGGCGTGGGGTCCCCCCTATTTTTGTTAACCAGCCAGATGAAGCAGACTACTGAGGCCTGGTATTTCAGGCTGGTAAGGATCCGTTATCCATGAACCTTGCAAGCCTGATAATACCAGGCCACAGCAATCTGCTTAGCTTGGCTGGATAACAAAAATAGGGGATCCCCTCGAAAAAAAATGGCGTGGGGGTTCCCCTATTTTTGTTAACCAGCCAAGTAAAAAGCAGACTGCTGCGGCCTGGTATTAAAAGACTGTCAAGGCCCATGGATTTTGGCCCTCAACAGCCTAAAAATACCAGGCTGCAGCAGCCCCACAATTGGCGCATCTAAAGATGCGTCAATTGTGGCACTTTACCCGGCTCTTCCCACTTGCCCTGTAGCGGTGGCAAGTGGGGTAATAAGGGGTTAATGTCACCTTTGATTGAACTGTGACAATAAACCCGGTTAATAATGGAGAGGCATCAATAAGACACCGATCCATTATTAATCATAGAGTTTGTAAATTTTTTAAAAAATACACAGCCAGAATAAAGTCTTTTAATGAAATAAAACACAACAGTTTTCATTATTTTTATTTCACACTCATCCTGCGACGCCATCGATCTCCTGTAAAAAAACAAAAATAACAAACCAACACAAATACTCCTTGTCCGACGCAGTCCAAAATCACGAGTGTCCCACGACGAGTCCAACTCTGCTACAACTGGATGCCAGGCTGAGCCTGACATCCAGACACAGCAGAGCTGCTTACCTAGGAGATTCTCCGGCGGTGACGTCATCCGGGCTGCTTTCCGGCCAGCTGTTGCGAGAGTACAGCTGGCCGAGATTACCCAGTACCCGGCAGCACGTGCAGTTATCTCGAGAAGCTGCATGTTACCGCCAGGGAGAGGGTAATGGCCGGCCATCCAGGAGGACGTGACCACCGGGGATCTTCTGCCAGGTAAGTGCTGAGTCCTGACTCCTGACAGACCCAACCAACACTGACAGTGACACTTTCGGGAAGTTCCTGTGTCACGTACTTCCTTCTGTGACACAGGAACTTCCCATAGACTATACAGGAAAATTCCGATTCCGGTATCCGATATGCAAAAAAATCGGATCTCAGAATCGGAATTCCGATACAGCGAATATCCCGATATTTGCAGTATCGGAATGCTCAACACTAGTCAAGAGTGGATTGACACAAGGAATGCGACACTTGTAGCCCATGTCCTGCATATTTCTGTGTGTGGTGGCTCTTGAAGCAATGACTCCAGCAGCAGTACACTCCTTGTGAATTTCCCCAAATTTTGAATGACCTTTTCTTAACAATCCTTTCAAGGCTGTGGTTATCTAGGTTGCTTATGCACCTTTTTCTACTACACTTTTTCCTTCTGCTCAACTTTCCATTAATGTGCTTGGATACAGCACTCTGTGAGCAGCCAGCTTCTTTAGCAATGACCTTTTGTGGCTTACCCTCCTTGTGGAGTGTGTCAGTGATTGCCTTCTGGACATCTGTCAAGTCAGCAGTTTTCCCCATGTGGAGCCTACTGAAACAGACAAAGGGACCTTTTTAAACGCTTAGGAAGCCTTTGCAGGTGTTTTTTGTTAATTATTCTAATTTACTGAGATAATTGCTTTGGGTCTTCATTGGCTGTAAGCCATAATCATATATACAGCCAGCAAGCTTCAGAAAGGCTCAGTATGTGAGGAAAGGTCCCTATGCCATCTGGGTCTGAATAAAATCCACCTTTTTCACCTGAGACATATAGACTTTTTTATGGACTTGTGCAAGTATTGGATGAACTGCTGAGAAGGCCTGTGGTTTTTGTGCTGTTCCATTTTTTCTATTATAAATACAGATCTGGCAAAAATTAAGAGACCACTTTAAAATGTTCAGTTTGTCTGATTTTTCTCTTTGTAGGCATTTTTTTGAGTAAAATGTAAATTGTTCTTTTATTCTATAAACTACTGACAACATGTCTCTGAATTTCCAAGCAATCAACCTCACAAATATTAACCCCACTTGCCACAGCCACTGGGCAAGTGGTAAAAGCTTATCAAAGCACCAGAATTATCACATTTTCGAGATGCTCCTTTTCTGGGGCGGCTGCAGGCTGCTATATTTAGGCAGAGGGGGGCAATAGAGAATACCAGCCTCTAGCTGTGAGCTTTAGCTTGGCTGGTTGTCAAAAGTATGGTGGGGACGCCACCTCATTTTTTGAAAACATTTATTTAATTAATTAAATAACATTTAAATAATTTAAAAAAATGGATTGGTGACCCCTTCTTGATAACCAACCACGATAAAGTTGACAGCAGAGGGTTTGCTTGATAGGTTGATTCTCAAGCGAAAGGTCATTGGTTTGAATTGAGGAGTAGAAATGAGCGAACGTGTTGGGAAAACGTTCGCCAATCTCAAATTTGCCACAAATGTAGCACATTCGGATTTGTGTTCACTTTCATGAGCATTTTTACTCAAAGTCGACACAGTTTGGTGAATCATCATTGTATTGATCCTACAATTTTGCCCACATTCAAAGTTCCCTTCCAGAACTTTCCGCATACAGTGAGCTCTGCTATACTAGCTGTGAGGGTCTGACCCCCCCTTCCTTCCCTCTCCTGTCAGCAACTGCTAGCTGCTCTCACTAGCTCACTTCATTCCCCTGCATGTAACCCTAAACCTCTCACCCTCCCTAAGGAATGTGGTAATTAACAGAAAGCAGTCCTTTGTTTAAGACCATGTGCCTGTGTCTCAGATAGCTTTGATCTAGAGTCTAACCATTAGGGCTTAACATGGCCCCAGTCAATGTTATGAGTATGAGAGTTACCTATTTGGATTGTGCGTCGACACAGCTACCCGGCCTGTAGTTTTCTAGACTCCAGCGCCAGCAGAATCCAAGAAACGGATTCCTACTTAGCCGATCCATCCAGGTACTTCGCATTTAGACTTAAATTAACGCCAATGTCCTGCGGAGTAAGATGGTACTCTGTGTGTCGCCGTATCAGGTTCCATCTCTTAGTTATGTAATTCAAAAGCTTTTTAGCAAAATATTCACCATGGCAGAAAGAGGAGGGTTTCCATAACTCAGCCCCTTTAGTGATATCACCACCAGGGGGGTATAAGTCAGTGCCAGCTCATTTTGCAGCAGTCTTGCCCTGGAAACCTGATGCAGTGAAGCTCTGTGATGCATTGTGATGTGTCGCCCCTCCCCCAACCGCATGGTGTGCCTGAAAGGACTTGAGCAAATGTAAGTGTGTCTTCTACCTTTAACCCCTGTTATTTTGTAATTGTTTTGTACATACTTTAATTGTCTCATATTGTAATATCTTTTATACCTTTTGGAAACACTGCCTACCTTTTTGAAGTAAAATATATAAAATTACTAGTTCCATTTCTCCTTGCTCTATAATGTACTGTCACGTCCTCCGAAGTGAGTAACGCTACTAAATTGGGTTGGCTTCTGACCCGTTATTAAGAATCGAAGCTGGTGGCAGCGAAGTGTGTTCTGGGCTCGTGGGTAGCGCTGGCAGTGATGGAAAGGGTTTTATAAGCGTACTGCCTGGCTACGGCTAGCAGTAGTTATAATTTCCTCGCTGCAGCATGCCTAATAGCCAGCACACATCCAAGCAGGCCCGCCCGGTGACTAATTATCCTAGGTGCAGTTCCCTGACTGACCTAAGGGTAAGGGGGGTGCCTGAGAGCTGCGGAACTGGAAAGTGGGAGATACATAAATCCCTGCAGTTTATGACATATTGGTGGCAGTGGTGGGATAACTAAAATAAACCCTTCACCGATAAAGTGTAAGGTCAATAGACTTGTTTGCTGGTTTTCATCACATTGGTGGTAGCCGTGGAATCATAAACCGCATCCCCCTTTTGTATGACTTTGGCTAGGATAAGGGTGCTGTATGATAGATGGGGAGAAGTGTTTGATGATGGGAGGGGATGTTGACAGGTTAAAGGAATGTCTGAAGAGATTACAGGAGCGGTGCTCGTGTATTTTCTTTTTTTTCACTTAACTTTATGTGTGTTGATTCTGGCAACCAATTAGGGTGCAGAAACCATCCACAACGTCATGACACAAAGTCTTCTGTGCAGAGGTATATCTAGGTTTTCTGGTACCCTAGGCAAGAATTCAGTTTGGCACCCCCCTCCAGCACATATACGATTTACACACTTAGTCATGTGTCCACGAACTGCTCTCCCTAATCCTCTCAATGTTCAGTGAAAAACTGAGAGAAACTCATTGTCACGTGACCATCACTATGAAAATCGCATATGAGTGAAGCTGCCATGTGATGACTGATGGAACATGCAGAGCTAAATACTGACAGTGAGGATATTACACAATGTTAGGATTGGCTACAGAGCTTCATTTTATAATTAAAGGGTTCGACCAGGATTGAGATCAAAGTCTGCAAGTATTCTATGTGACTGCAAGCTTCTGAATTCTCACAGCACATGCACTGCACACTTTCAGAATTCTCCCTTGCCAGTATTAAGAGTGGACAGTCATGTCAGCACAAGTATGTGATTTGGATACTTCTAAACACACTCTGACTTGACTTATCCAACCTCGCTCAATTCATTTTCATTGAGTGAGGCCACACATGTCTAGTCAGTATGTGACTCCATGTATGCAAATTTCCAGCAGGAGAAAATCCTGACAGCGTGCATTGTACACTGTGAGAATTCAGAAGTCTGCAGTCATATAGAATGGCTGTATACTCAGAACAAACTTACAGAACTCTTTTAATGCTAATAACATAAATACAAATATAAGAAATAGTCAGTATCACAAAAAAATATTTTCCTTTCAGGTACCTTATAGATGACGTTGTCTGAGAAGAGCACTTCTTCATTTTAAATGTAGTTATTTCTTCTGGCAAAACAGGGGTTGATCGGTCATGTTGTAAATCCCTGTGCTCACAGCTGTGCTCGGTTAGCCACTCTTTTTCCCTTTATAATCTGGGCTCTCTTACTAATTCTTGTTAGAGTTAGCTTTATGTTGTGTGGCTCTCGGTGGGAGAGGAGTTGGTTTGAGGAGAGTTGAAGGAGTTATTAGTGACTGTTGCTTGGTTTTAATGCGTGGTAATTCCTTTTCCTTCTCTATTTTGGTTTATTCCCCTACATTCATGCCCCAGTGCATTCCTCTGTTGTACATGAGTGAATATTTTGTATGCCTGGAGTTTTCTGTTAACACTTGTGTTGCCTTGTTTGTCGGGTTGGTGTATTACGGTGCACAGTAGCGACCCCTCTTCCCTGGGTGGGGGAAGAGAACAGACGGAGGGCTAACTTAGGAGATAAGGCAAGGGCAGAGGCCCCGGCATCTTCGCCATCTGAAGTATCCCGGGGAGCAAGGCGAGCTAGGGCGCCCCTAGTGTTAGAGACATGGAGGGAGCCCCTGGTCACCGGGTCACCCGACAGCTGTGTCTTGACAATATCCCCACACAATGCCCTTAAAGATAACAGTGTCATTATAATGCTCCTGAATAAAAATATTTGTCCTACGCTAAGCCCCTAAATAAACAATTGCCCCTCACTATATTCCCTGCACAAGATATGACTGTCACAATGTCCCACTTATGGTACATGGCCTCCACACTGCCCCCTCCTTTCCATACTGAGCCCTCTCTTCACACTGTCCTCTAACACACTGCCCATGTATACTGCCCAGACTCTATACTGTACCCTTTCATTACACTCCTCCTACTTGGCATACTGTCTCTTCCTTGCTGTGACAACCTTACACTGTTCAACACACTACTTAGTCTCTATTCTGTGACCACTCACACTTTCCTCCCCACATACTGCCTCCTCACGTTTTCCCTTCCCTCCTCATGTATGCCACCTCTGCAAACCAAACTGTCTCCTCACATATTTACCCCCTCGCTCTCCATATTTACTCCTCACACATCCCTCCGACTCACCGCACTGTGTCTGCACACATCCCATTACCCTCACTCCCCATAATTCCTTCTCACACTTTCCATCACTCTCGCTCTCCATACTGTGTCCGCACACAATTTTTCCCCTTGGTACTCATGCTGTGTCCACACCCATCTCCCCACTCACTCCCCCACAGAATAAATCGACCACGCCCCACACAGAATAAATACATCCCCCTGAACACAGAACAAATGCACCCCACTCTACAAAATAAATGAACCGTGCTCCACACACAGAATAAATCACACAGCTCCTCTGCCTAAAGGGTATGCCACACTAAACAGCGTCGCTAACGAGATCGCTAAAAAAGTCACTATTTAGCGATCTCGTTAGTGACGTTGTTGTGTGTGGCATGTACTAACGACGTGGCCCCTGCTGTGATCCTGCTGTGATCTCGTTCATCGTTCTCATCGTTCCGGACCCTATTTTTATCATTGGCGTCCCGCTGGTGAGTATATATCGCTGAGTGTGGCACCTTTTTTTTAGCGATGTGCGGTGTTTTTGTACCGCCAAAGTCGTTAAGGAGATCGCTAACCGCGATAGCGTCCTTAACGACATCGCTAAATTAGTGCGCTACTAGCGATATTAAAACGATCCCGCTAGCGATCGCATTAGTATGCGTCGTTATCGTGATCGCTAGCGGGAGCGTTTAGAGTGGCAGTACCTTAAGTCTTCAGCTCCTCTGCTACAGGAGCAATTACTACCTCTCTTCTGTGCGCCGGCATGTGACGTCAGCAGCGTGATCACATGACTTGATCAAGCTGCTGGCTTCTCCATGAACTGGTGGTTAGAGCAGTTCACAGGGGGCAAGGGTTGCCTAGCTTGGGCATTTTTTGAGACCGCAAAGGATGACCCAACACACATTATCTGTCAAGTTTGCAAAAATAAAAAATTTCAGTAAAAGCAAAAATTGCAATAATTTGATCAACGTGCCTTAGTGTGGGAATCTCACTGTACTAAAATGCAGACTAGAGGGCCTCGCCAATGACAGACTGTCACATCAACCCCATCTGCTGCTTATGCTTATTCCTCCTCTGTCATTACTTCTCACACAGGTCTCCGGCCACTGAAACTTCAATTGTTTACCCATCACTGTCAGGGTGAGTGAGAGCCTGTCAGCTGTTACGGAAGTAGACATGACTGCTGTTTTTGTGTCATCTAGCACAACACATCTTTTTCAATACATGATAACAGCTTCACCTGCACCTCACTCACAGTCCAGCAGTTTCTCCCATTTTCAGTACTCCGCCCTCTCTCAACACAGCAGCCAGCCCTTGGTCCTGCAGTTTCGATCGTGTAACAGAATGTTTCATCCTACACATGGAAAAGCTAAGTGCTTGAACTCCACCATTTCCAATCTGTTGGCCACGAAAATGCTGCCTTTCCACCAGGTGGATATACAGTGTGTCCTTAAAGTCATGGTGCACTTTTGTCCAGTCACTGGAAAGCAACAAAAGACGATAGAAATGTGAAATCTGCTCCAAATAAAAGAAAAAAACTCTTCCAGTTTCACACCTGCACATGCTGCCACATCATCCTACAGAAACTGAGATGGTTTTCCTTTTATTTGGTGCAGATTTCTCATTTCTATCGTCTTTTGTTGCTTTCCTGTGACTGGTCAAAAGTGCACCATGACTTTATGGACACACTGTAGATGGTTAAGTTGATGGCTGTCACAGTCCCCCAGTAACAGTTGCCCAGTCATCATTCTCTAAAAAAGCTGTGCCTTTGCTACATGAACATGTCACCCACAACCTCACTCCTTCCCTGAAAAAATCTATATCTGCCAGGCTGCATTTCACCACTGACACCTGGATGAGCAAACATGGACAGGGGCATTACATCTCACTGACTGGGCAATAGATGACTATGGAGTCTGTGGGGGCAGGCGGTCAAGTCTTTGAATCCCCGAGGGTTGCGGGACAAAACTCTGTATCTAACAGTTCCTTCACTGCTTCTGCCTCCTCCTCTTCCTCTAGGGCCTCCACCTGTACCCTCAACCTCTCCCTTAATCAGATACACATTCCAACAGTGCAGATAGAATCTCCCCCACCTCCATACTGGCTCACCGCAATCAGGTAGTGTTTAAATTAATATGCCTTGGAGATCGCAGTCACACAACTCAAGAGTTGTGCACAGGTATCCAGGCTGAGTTAGAGCCATGGCTGTTTCCACTAAACCTGGAGCCAGTGAAGGCTATGTGCGATAACAGTGCAAATGGAGGAAGCAACCTTCAGCATTACCTCACCATCAACACAGCATGGACTTGGACCTCATGGAAGCATCCGACATATGAGCGCCTTCTTGCTACACTATCTTCAACATGATGCCCATATTCTTAGGGTTAGAAATGGTGCTGACTACTGGGTTGTCACTCTGTTAGATCCATGGTACAAGAGTAAATTTAGCCAGATGCTTCCTCCCCTGCAAAGTAATGCTCGCATGCTGGAGTATCGAAATACGCTTGTAGACAATCTTAAGAGTGGTTTTCCCCAAGTCAGCAGTGAGGCACACAGTGTGCATCCCAGTTATAGAAGTGTAACAAGGTGGCACAGGGTGGTAGTTGTGGGTGAGTCCACTAGGTCACAGTCAGTGAACACCCCGGAACCTAGCACATAGAAAGACAAGTGAAGTCCCAGTCCGGCAGTACAGTTACCTTCATCATGCGTACACCTCAGTCGCTGGGGATGAGTACTTCAGGAAACACCGCAAACCACAGTTCTTTTCCAATGGTAGAAACTTTAGAGTATGTGCACACATTGCAGTTTAGTCTGCGAAATTTTCTGCAAAGAATCCGCAACTCTTGGCAGAAAACGCAAGTGCATTTTTGATGCGTTTATGATGCATTTTTGATAAGGATTTGATGCGTTTTTTCATGCTTTTTTTTTCATGCGAATTTGTATGCCTTTTTGTAAGCTAAATAAAGATGTTATTTAACAAAAAAAGCGTTGTGATGTCATTTCTTGTCCAACCTCCTCTTTTACATTTGTCCAACCATACTCCATTACACACACAGAGAGATAGTTAGATAGATGATAATAGATAGATAATAATAGATAGATAGATAATAGCTATACTAGATAGATAGATAGATAGATAGATAGATAGATAGATAGATAGATAGATAGATTTGGGATAGATAGATAATAGACAGATATGGGATAGATAAATAAAAGATAGATATGGGATAGATAGATAGATAGATAGATAGATAGATAGATAGATATGATAGATAGATATGGATAGATAGATAGATAGATAGGATATGGGATAGATAGATAGATAGATAGATAGATAGATAGATAGATAGATATGGGATAGATATGGGATAGATAGATAGATGATAATAGATATGAGATAGATAGATAATAGATAGATATGGGATATATAGATAATAGATATGGGATAGATAGATAATAGATAGATATAGGATAGATAGATATAGGATGATGATAGATGATAGATAGATAGATAAATAGATAGAAAGATATGGGATAGATAGATAGATAGATAGATAGATAGATAGATAGATAGATAAATAGATAGGTATGGGATAAATAGATATGGGATAATAGATAGATAGATAGATAGATAGATAGATAGATAGATAGATAGATAGATAAATAGATATGGGATAGATAGATATGGATAGATAGATAGGGATAGATATGGGATAGATAGATAGATAGATAGATAGATAGATAGATAGATAGATAGATAGATAGATAGATTGATAGATATGATAGATAGATTTAGGATAGATAGATGATATATAGATAGATAGATTAGGATAGATATGGATAGATAGATAATAGATAGATATGATATGGGATAGATAGATTAGATAGATAGATAGATAGGATAGATAGATAGATAGATAGATAGATAGATAGATAGATAGATAAAAAGGTACATAAATAGTTAAAGACACACACAAAATATTCACTCAATGTCTTTAATTTTAAAAATGGGAAAAAATGGCATGGGCTCCAGCACAATTTTCTGCGCCAGAGGGGGAAAGCCGACGGCCGGGGCCAATATTCTAGCCTGGGAAGGGGTTAATACCCATGGAGCTTCCCAGGCTATGAATATCAGCCTGCAGCTAGCCTTTACTGGCTCTTAAAATTGTTCTGTCCCCACATGAGGCGAATGGAGATATAGTTGATTGGGGCTGGGAGAGTTTTCCTACCTTCCGCTTCCTCATGCAGAGCAGACAGGAACAGTGCTGTTCAGCATCCGGAGAGATGATGCACACCAGGGATTGTGAAGTCCAGACTTGTTTATTTGGAAATCTGGACATACAGCATATGATTGGTATACAGTAACTTCTCCAGAAATGCAGGTGAAACGAGGTGCAGCAAGACGTAGCACCAAGTGTGGCTGCAAGTATGACCAGCAGGAGTGAATGTAGGTGGTGGTCAAAAACTGATGCCTTTCACAGCTCGGTGCAAAGCTTGTCTCTCCCATAAAGAACTAACAAGCAAATGGCTGCTAACAGGAAGAAGAAGCAGTGACCTCAGCACAGGAAGTGAAAGGCATGTACCAGAATTAATTAGTTACAGGCTGCCATACAGAAAGGGCCACCAGGTGACAGCAGAGAGCATGAAAGAATAGATTATACACAGCATGGAAATAATACAATACATAACCAAAACGGAACAGCACACTCCCCGTCTGAAATTCCGTAAGGGATTTCACTATACTAGTGCTTTTGAAATCAAGTCCAACAACCTAGAGAAAACAAACACATAAACATGCATGAAATGCAATAATAACTTCAAAATGAGGTAAATGAATGTCTTTAAGTCAGTTCCTGAGGTAATCCAAAGGAAACCCATCTTCGGATCAGAGAAGCCGCACTAGGCCAAACTATCTCTGACCCAACGGTAGTCCAATGGACGAAGTACTAGTGCAGTGTTCTGCTCGTCTTTATCCTACCAGAATGTCCACGGTAGAGAGCGGTGTATGGCAGATGTGCCAACCATGACAGTCTTTGTCTCCATGTGAGTCGTGATAAGATCTCGCAATATGGACTAACCTTGCGATGGTCTTGATGAGTTTCATCCCATTGAAGAAGCGTTCGAAGTGCTGGCAACCAAGGCTGGAGGTTTTAGTGTTCGTGGCCAGAGCACTGACCTCGGAGCGGACTTCTGGATCGTTATCCGGATCCTGGATGCTGAAGTCTTCCTGGACACATTCACTTCCTTTCTGTTCCAGCAGAAACTTCGGACCTGAAAGCCAAGAAGAGTTAGCAAAAGAACTTATAGACATAGGTCTAGTGGCGTGGTCCGCTGGATTAAGCTCAGATGGGATATAGTGCAACTGCTCAGGCTTGGAAGACCTCCTTATTCTCTCGATGCGGTTACTGATGTACACATAGAAGTGCCTTGTTTGGTTGTGGATGTAACCTAAGACAACCTTACTGTCAGTGTAGTATTGTACGTCATCTATGTTGGTGTCCAGCTCATGCTGTATAAAGTCTGCGAGTTCAACTGCAAGCACAGTCCCACAGAGTTCGAGCCTGGGAATAGTGTGGTCAGGCTTGGGAGCCAACTTAGCCTTGCCGAAGATGAACCCAACGTGATCTTGATTGTCGGATCCCGTCACCTTCAGATAGCAATGGCTGCAATGGCCTCTGTGGATGCATCCGAGAATACATGGAGTTCTGTCCTAGTGCTAGCGGCAAGTGTTCTAGCGTAGCATCTCGGTATGTGGATTTCATCCAAGGCACACAAGGACTGCTTCCAGGTTTCCCATTTTGGTTCCTTATCAGAAGGGAGTGGGGCATCCCAGTCTTCGACGGTTTCGGAAAGCTGTCTCAGAAGGGATTTACCTTGTATGGTAATTGGTGCTACGAATCCCAGTGGATCGTATAAGCTGTTTACAACTGACAGGACACCACGTTTAGTGAATGGTTTGTCTGCACAGTTGATCTGAAACCCGAAGGTGTCGGCTGACAGGTTCCACCTCAGGCCTAAGCTTCTCTGCACAGGCGGACGGTCTGGTCCCAGGTCTATGTCCTTGAATCCTGGTGCGTGGTCACTTGACTCAAAGGCTCTCATGACAGCTGGGCTGTTTGAAGCAATTTTGTGCAGTCTAAGCTTGGTTCAGTACAGCATACCTTGGGTCCTGTTAAGCAGGTCAATCGCTGCTTCTTCTGTGGGTAGAGATTTCAGTCCATCATCTACGTAGAAGTCTTTCTCTACAAAGTCTCTGGCGTCTGTTCCATATTCGGACTCTCCTTCCAGTGCAGTTCTCCGCAGGCCATAGGTTGCCACAGCGGGTGAAGGGCTGTTCCCGAATACGTACACCCTCATGCGATACTCCACCATCTCTTTGCTGGGGTCGTTGTCCTTGTGCCACAAGAACCTGAGGAAATTCCTGTGATCCTCTCTGACTATGAAACAGTGGAACATCTGTTCAATGTCGGCAGTGATGGCGATGGGCTCTTTCCTGAACCTCATCAACATGCCTACTAGGTTGTTTGTTAGATTAGGGCCCGTGAGGAGGACATCGTTGAGAGATATGCCCTGATGTTTGGCACTTGAATCAAAGACAACTCTAATTTGCTTAGGCTTTCGTGGGTGATATACTCCGAATGAGGGTAGGTACCAGAACTCCTCATTTTCCTTTAAGGGAGGGGCTGGCTCGGCATGGTTATTATGGAATATTTTGCCCATAAAGGTGACAATGTGCTCTTTTATCTCCGGTTTGTTGCGTAGTGTGCGCTGGAGAGAGTTGAATCTGGACAACGCTTGTTCACGGTTGTTCGGGAGCCTTACCCTGGTAGCTCTGAAGGGTAGGGGAAAAACCCAATGATTAGTCTCATCCTTAAGGAACTCATTGTCCATTATTTTGACAAATTCCTTGTCTTCCATTGACAGGGCTACTTTGTTGTCATCCTTAATGGTACAAAACACTGATCTTCCCAAGTCGTCTGCATAGGGAGAAGGGATGACATCAGACAGCTGTACGGGATCTGGAGGCTTCTCTTTCACCTCGTAGTGAAGAGGGCATGGTTTGCAGAAAGTAGTTCGACCATCCCGGCGTACGTAGGTCTTAAAGGAATTGACTCCTGTTCGGTCCAAGCATACATTTCCTATGACTACCCACCCCAAGTCGAGTTTCTTGGCATAGGGGGCGTAGTCAGGACCATTACACTATTGGCGGACCTTATGTATCCTTAAATTGTCTCTGCCGAGCAGAAGTAATATTTCAGCATCTGTGTCCATAGGTGGGATAACGCTGGTTAAGTGCCTTAAGTGTGGTTGGTGGAACGCAGCTTCTGGGGTAGGGATCTCATCCCTTTGGTTGGGTATTTGATCGCATTCGATTAATGTAGGTAGGGGTATTTCTATGCTTCCGTTGATAGGGGAAGCAATAAAACCTTGGGCCCTTCTACCGCTAGTCTCTATGTGACCCGAGCAGGTATTCAGAGAGTAGGGCGTTGCTGGTCCCCTGATACCAAAGGCTTCAAAGAACTTAGGTCCAGCTAGAGATCGATTGCTCTGGTCGTCGATGATGGCATACATTTTTACTGCCTTCTCTGGATGCCCTTCTGGATAAACTCTGATTAGGCATATCTTGGCACAGCATTTAGCACTTTGGCTCTCCCCACATACCTATGAGCATGAGCAAGAGACAGCCGTGGTAGACTTGTTGTGATTCTGTGGCTCCCCGCCATGGCTTGCTGCTGGACTAGGGGTCACTGCGACTGCTGGATTGCTGGTGGCTGAGGTTGGATGCAAGGCTAATGGGTGTTTGTCCCTATGACACTCTTCACACTTAATGGAAGATTTACAGTCCTTGGCCATGTGTTCTTATGAGGCGCAGCACTTGAAACATACCCCAAGTTCGCTGAGGATTTTCTTGCGCTCCTGCATGGTTTTGGACCTGAAGCCTCTACATTTGTTCAATGAGTGTGGATTTTTGTGAACGGGACACTCACGATTAAAAGATTTATCCCTCGATGGAATAGTGTACTGCTTATCAGCGGGTACTGCAGGTGGTGGCAGGTTAGTCTTCCTGACACTTACACTGTTTCTCAAGTCCTTGCGTCTGTGTGTGATGCTTTCATACCTTGATGAGGATGTTGCTGGAGCTGCAGTGTTGGACTCCAGGAAGTCTAGACTAGGGTCATTTGTCATTTGGGCCTGTTCATCGACAAACTTGCTTAACTGAATGAACGGAGGAAAGGTGACATCATGTGACCTTTTGTACCTGGAGATGCACACTGCCCACTTCTCTTGCAGACTATGTGGCAACTTTGAGACGATTGGGTTCACCCCATGGGCAGTGTCCAGGTAGCACAGTCCAGACAGACGGGGGTCTCTTTTTGCAAGTTCCAGCTCCATAAGCAGATCACTTTAGTCCAGAAGTTTGTGGGCTTCCTTAAGATTGATCCTTGGAACATTCTGCAGTCTCTTAAATAGGGACTTTACTATGGCTTCAGCGCTGCCGTAGGTTCTTTCGAGTCTCTGCCAGGCAGCAGGAAGACCTGCTTCAGCTTGTCCCACATAGACGGTCCTAAGACTCTTGATACGGTTTGTGGATTCTGGACCCAACCATTTGACCATGAGTTCGAGCTCCTGCTCTGCGGATAGGTTGAGGTCAGCAATGGCGGCCTTGAAGGTTGCTTTCCAGGCTCTGTAGTTCTCTGCACGGTCGTCGAATTTTGAGAGACTGGTGTTGATTAGCTCTCTGCTCACCATGAACCTGGCAAACTCGGACATTTCTGATCCTTCACTCCTTGTTACCGTGTTAGCTTGTGGTGCCCCTTGGGCTTAAAGGCTGTGTGGCATGGAAGGGTGAATTGTTCCCGGGTAAAATGATGTTGCTGCAGGGTTGAGCTGTGGTGGTTTAAACTCTGGAGATTCTGATGCTGCTGCTTGAACTGTGGAGGCGGGCTGGAGTGCGCCTTGTGGTCGTCTTGCGGTGATGACTGCTCCTGGGGGGACGCATCATGGCGTTGGTCTTGGGTATCTGCGGAGGCTGTTGGTGCCACTGGCACCGTAAGTTGGACCAACTTGGACGTTTCCACAATGTTGGGTTGAACGTCGCTGGAGAAGGTGTGCGCTGCAGATATCTGTTTCTGCACATAGTCGCTGGTACGAACAGCTGGGTCGTCTTCTTTCTGTGTTGGTAGGCAAATCTGTTCGAGGTTTTGCTTCAATGCTTGCTCAAGCATTTTTACTTCCTCCATTTGTGTTTGAAGAATCTTTGCTTGAGCCTCTGCTTCTGCCTCTGCTTTCTTGGCTTCTGCCTCTGCTTCAGCTTTCTTGGCTACTGCCTCTGCTTCTGCTTCAGCTTTCTTGGCTACTGCCTCTGTTTCAGTTTTCTTGGCTACTGCCTCTGCTTCTGCTTTCTTTTCTGTAAAGGAACGTCTTGGTTTGGCTCTCTCTGCATTTAAGCGAGCCTCTAGAATTCTGTCGCTGAGGGCTGAAGTTCTTGAGCAGGATGATTTATACGACCGATAAGAGCGTCTGGATGAGCCTGACCTGTGGGATCTTGATTCTTGCAGATGAGCAATACGGAGCTCCACTTTATCTTTGGCGTCTTGCACGGCGGCGTTCCTTTCTCTGTCTGTGGAATCTACCTTGCATAACTCTGATGAGGCTTCGTGAATATTAGAGTCTTTTAGGAAGGTGGCATACCTTGCGGACAGTCTCTTGTATCTACCATGGACCGTTTCTAGACGTCTTATAGTATCCTGTAAACTAACTGCATCATCTTTGTGGCGTTGGACGCTTGACATGAGGGAGGTAACTCGCTCCCATAGGTCTTCCAGGTTGTCATTGTACTCATCCTTCATATTGTGATAATTTTCGACAGCTTTTATGGTTGGTTTGACAGAGCGTTTTTGTCAAATGACTTGGTCTTCTGGAAGCGTGGGTTCTGCTTCCTGGTCTTCATGATGGGCAGTGTCAGGTTGTATTTGCTCTGTTTCAGCAGTGGGAGACTGTGCAGGGTCTTTTTCGGCCATTTTGATTTAAGGTGCGCTGTCTCTTTAAGAAACTGAACTTTTGAATTGGGGGCCGGAAATCGCAGTGCAGCTTAGTTAAGATGTCCTGATAAGATTCCCAAGGTGTTTTTATAGAATTGTGGGGTTTTACAGTCCGACAATCTGCATCGATGTAGTATAACATACAGGGAGTCTTTATGCACAATGCGGTCTGGGGTGATGCTGCAGATAATTTATTAGCAGAGCAGGGCTGCAGTATGTGAGCAGGCAGAGCGCAGGACATGTGGATAGGATATAGGGGTAATTCTGGCCGGGCTTCAAGGCAGTTTTCGACTGTTCTGTCCCCACATGAGGCGAATAGAGGTATAGTTGATTGGGGCTGGGAGAGTTTTCCTACCTTCTGCTTCCTCATGCAGAGCAGACAGGACCAGTGCTGTTCAGCGTCCGGAGAGATGATGCACACCAGGGATTGTGAAGTCCAGACTTGTTTATTTGGAAATCTGGACATACAGCATATGATTGGTATACAGTAACTTCTCCAGAAATGCAGGTGAAACGAGGTGCAGCAAGACGTAGCACCAAGTGTGGCTGCAAGTGTGACCAGCAGGAGTGAGTGTAGGTGGTGGTCGAAAACTGATGCCTTTCACAGCTCGGTGCAAAGCTTGTCTCTCCCATAAAGAACTAACAAGCAAATGGCTGCTAACAGGAAGAAAAAGCAGTGACCTCAGCACAGGAAGTGAAAGGCATGTACCAGAATTAATTAGTTACAGGCTGCCATACAGAAAGGGCCACCAGGTGACAGCAGAGAGCATGAAAGAATAGATTATACACAGCATGGAAATAATACAATACATAACCCAAACGGAACAGCACAAAAATAGGGGGACTCCCAAAAAAATCACTTGGATTCCCCTGTAATTTATAGCCAGAAAGGCTATGCGGGCTGATATTCATAGTCTAGGAAGGGGCCATGGATATTGGCGCCCCCCTGGCTAAAAATACCAGCACCCAGCTGCTCCAGAATTGGCGCATCTGTACGATCTGCCAATTCCGGCACTTAGCCAATCTCTTCCCACTGCCGTGTAGCGGTGGCATATGGGGTAATAAGGGGTTAATGTCATCTTGCTATTGTAAGGTGACATTAAGGGAGGTTAATAATGTAGAGGCGTCAATAAGACAACTATCCATTATTAATCTTATAGTATCAAAGGGTTAGAAAACAGACACACATAAGAAAAAAGCATTTTAATGAAATAAAACACAACACGGTTTTTCCTAGTTTTTATTGTACGCCTAAATCCATTTGAATCCATCCATCACCTGCAAAAAGTTAGAAAAAAACAAAAAAACAACAGTATACTCCCTGTCCGACGCAGTCCCTCTTTAAAACGAGTGTCCCACGACGATCTCCCCTATAGAGCGGTCATATCAGCAGATGTGTGTGTATGTATTTTTTTTTTTGTCATTCAACACATTAGCCGGATGATGGGACTACTGCTGTCCCATCATTGGCTAATGGTCTCACTGTAGTAGACATCGCCAGATGGGACTAGTAGTCCCATCGGATGATGCCTGCACACACACACACACAGCCACGCACACACTGTCCCGCAGACCCCCACACAGCCCCGCAGACCCCCGTACAGCCCTGCAGACCCCCGCACATACACACGCAGACACCAGCACACACCATACATGCACAGTCACCACCCACACACTATACACGCACACACACTTCCCTCTTCACGATCTGCAACGTTTCTCCTGCAGCAAAACCGCAGATCTTTTTTAGACCTGCGGTTTTGCTGCGGAAGTGCCCGACTCAATGCAAGTCAATGGGTGCAGAAACGCTGCAGTTCCGCACAAAGAATTGACATGCTGCAGAAAAAAATGCCGCAAATCCGCGTGTTTTTTTCTGCAGCATGTGCACAACAAACCTGCTTTTCCATAGACTTACATTGGCTGTGCACTACACTGCGGATCTGATGCGTTTCCGCACATCCAGAAATGCTGCGGAAATGCATCTAAATCCACAACGTGTGCACATACCCTTACTACCCAGGCTCTGCTGCAAGAACACAAAGCACTTTTCCTATAAGCCTGTTGTACAAGCCCCCTTTTGTAACTCCTCTCAACAGCTTAAAGCATTCTGACCCTAAGCTAATTATGTACAAATGCAATTATAACATTAAGAGAACATGTACAGCACATTACACATTAATACATGACATAACAGTATAAAACGGTAGCGAACTATCAGGGTGCTGCAGGTGACACACATGCCAAGTATATAGGAGAGGGGAGGCACGTGAGGCTCCCCCCACCTCCTTACAGAAGTTCAACCCTGGGAACATCAAACTGTCATCAACAAAACATTACCAGCAGCAGCAGTGTGTCAAAAGCAATTTCTGTGAGTTGTTTAACCCCTTAGTGACAGAGCCATTTTGCAGCTTAATGACCGGGCCAATTTTTACAATTCTGACCACTGTCACTTTATGAGGTTATAACTCTGGAACGCTTTAACGAATCCCGCTGATTCTGAGATTGTTTTTTCATGACATATTGTACTTCACGTTAGTGGTAAAAAATTTTTTATCTGACTTGCGCTTATTTATGAAAAAAACGGAAACATGGCGAAAATTTTGAAAATTTAGCAATTTTCAAATTTTCAACTTTTATGCCCTAAAATCAGAGAGATATGTCACACAAATTTCTTAATAAATAACATTTCCCACATGTCTACTTTACATCAGCACAATTTTGGGAACAAAATTTTTTTTTGTTACGAAGTTATAAGGGTTAAAAGTTGACCAGCAATTTCTCATTTTTACAACACCATTTTTTTTTAGGGACCACATCACATTTGAAGTCACTTTAAGGGGTCTATATGATAGAAAATAGCCAAAAGTGACACCATTCTAAAAACTGCACCCCTCAAGGTGCTCAAAACCACATTCAAGAAGTTTATTAACCCTTTACGTGCTTCACAGGAACTGAAGCAATGTGGAAGGAAAAAATTAACATTTAACTTTTTTTGCAAAAGCTTTACTTCGGAACCAATTTTTTCTATTTTCACAACTGTCCAAAGAAAAAATGAACCACAAAATTTGTTGTGCAATTTCTCCTGAATACGCTGATACCCCATATGTGGGGGTAAACCACTTTTTGGGCGCACGGCAGAGGTCGCAAGGGAACGAGCGCCGTTTGACTTTTTCAATGCAGAATTGGCTGGACGCCATGTCGCGTTTAGAGAGCCCCTGATGTGCCTAAACAGTGGAAACCCCCCACAAGTGACCCCATTTTGGAAACTAGACCCCTTAAGGAACTTATCTAGATGTGTGGTGAGCACTTTGAACCTCCAAGTGCTTCACAGAAGTTTGTAACGTAGAGCGTGAAAATAAAAAATCATATTTTTTCCACAAAAACAATCTTTTCACCCCAATTTTTATTTTCCCAAGGGTAACAAGACCCCAAAAGTTTTTGTAAAATTTGTCCTGAGTACGCTGATACCCCATATGTGGGGGTAAACCACTGTTTGGGTGCATGGCAGAGCTTGGAAGGGAAGGAGCACCGTTTGACTTTTTTCAACGCAGAATTGGCTGGACGCCATGTCGCGTTTATAGTGGCCCTGATGTGTCTAAACAGTGGAAACCCCCCATAAGTGACCCCATTTTGGAAACTAGACCCCCTAAGGAACTTATCTAGATGTGTGGTGAGCACTTTGAACCTCCAAGTGCTTCATAGAAGTTTATAACGCCCGGGCGTGAAAATAAAAAATCATATTTTTTCCACAAACCTGATCGTTTAGTCCCTAATTTTTTATTTTCCCAAGGGTAACAGGAGAAATTAGACCACAAAAGTTGTTGTCCAATTTGTCCTGAGTACGCTGATACCCCATATGTGGGGGTAAACCACTGTTTGGGCACACGGCAGGACTCGGAAGGGAGGGAGCGCCATTTGACTTTTTGAACGCCACTGCGTTTTTGGAGACCCCCTCATGTGCCTAAATAGTGGAAACCCCTCAATTCTAGCTCCAACCCTAACCCCAACACACCCCTAACCCTAATCTCAACCCTAACCCTAATACCAACCCTAATTCTAACTCTAACCCTAATTGTAACCCTAACCCTAATTGTAACCCTAACCCTAGTTGTAACCCTAACCCTAATTCCAACCCTAACCCTAATTATAACCCTAACCCTAATTATAACCCTAACGCTAAGGCTGGGTTCATATTGCGCTTTACCAGCCCATTCAACACATAGCGTTGACGGGCTGGTAACGGTATAGCATAACGTGATCGCGTTATGCTATACTCACTAGCGCAGAGGAATCAGCGATGATTCATTTGCGCTAGCGGTGACGGAGCCCAGACGCTGCAGGCCGTGTCCGAGGCTCCGTCACTGAATGACGGCACGTCGCGAACGCATGCCGCTTTACGTAAAGCGGCATGCGTCGCGATGCGCCCTCAAATGCGGGTGAATGGCAGCATTAACGGACTGCGTTACACCGCGTTATACCGCGGTGTAACGCAGTCCGTCTAACGGACTGCCATAACGCAGTATGAACCCAGCCTAACCCTAACGCTAATCCCAACCCTAATTATAACCCTAACCCTAATTATAACCCTAATTATACCCCTAACCCTAACCCTAATGGAAAAATGAAAATAAATAAAATTTCTTTATTTTATTATATGTACCTAACCAAGGGGTTGATATAGGGGGGGTTTATGTACTGTTTTTTTTATTTTGATCACTGTGATAGTTTATCACAGTGATCAAAATGTACTTTTAGAGAATGAATGAATATTTTTTTGAATTTGCCCCAGGCAGATTCGGCGGGCGCACTGCGCATGCGCCCGCCATTTTTTTTTTTACTGGAAGAAGACGCCGGCTGAACGGAGGCCAGGGGGAGGACCGGAGGCGAGGGGGAGGATTGGACCGCACCGGGGGGGGATCGGAGGACACGGGACCCCTCCAGGTACAGGGGGGGGTGAGATCGGGGGTCCCGGGACACTATTTCTCTCCCCTCTGATGTGCGATCACATCAGAGGGGAGAGAAATTTACAGGCAGGGATCGCAGCATTGATTTCTCTTTTGCGATCGCCAGTATATGGCGATCGCAAAAGAGTGGTGATTGGGGGGGGCCCCTATTATGTTCTCTGGGGTCTCGGCTACCCCAGGCAGCCGAGACCCCAGAGAAAATCGCCCATCCCCCCGTCACCTCGCGGCGGGCGCAGCACTCGTGCGCCCGCCATTTTAAAGCATGGCGCCGGCACCGGGGGACACCGGAGGGCCCTGGGGCCATGAGGAGGGTTCGGGGGCCACAGTGGGGGTCCCGGGGACCCTTTTTCTCTGTCCTCTGATGTCCGATGACATCAGAGGACAGAGAAATTAAATGGCACATTTTTTTTTTTTTTTTGTTGCGGTCGCCGTTATAGGGTTAATAACGGCGATCGCAACATCGGTGTCGGTAAAAACCGACCCGATTCATGTTCTCTGGGGTCTCGGCTACCCCCGGCAGCCGAGACCCCGGAGAAAATGCGCCTCTGGGGGGCGCTATTCACTTTTTCCACAGCGCCGTTAATTAACGGCGCTGTGGTTTAAGTACCCTTAATGACCGCCGTTAAAAGGCGTATCGGCGGTCGTTAAGGGGTTAACACGTTTTTTAGACCAGCTCGTGCACCAGCAAAACAGAGCATGTCTGACATGTTGTGAACAACTGTAGAGGATGGTGCAGGAATATCTGGAGCTCAATATCAATGCAATCAGGGGGGGTTTGGACCCTTTTACATTTTGGTCTTCAAAAATGGAAAAGTAGCCTGAGCTTGCCTGTCACGCCTTGGAGGTTTTGTCATACCCGGCAGCCAGCATTCTCCCAGAACGTGTCTTCGGTGCTGCTGGTAGTGTTCTGATGGATAAACGCATCTAGCTGTCCCTTCAAAGAGTAGACCGCCTAACTTTCATCAAAATGAATAAGTCATGGATTTTCGATGACTTTTGCACCCAGTCACAGATTGGGCAGATTAGGCGATATTGTCGTTTTTAAGTTTCATGTATTGATCTCGCATTATTACAGTCTATGCCATCTTTGTGGTGTCTCCTGTGCCTGCTGTTGCTTCTGCTGCTGATGTTACAAACAATTTTTTTGGGGACTCCAAGCTGGATCTCCATCTGGTGGGTTGCCTGTGGAGGAAGAGGCCAATTATACTGTGTCTATTCTATGGAAATTGATGGCACTTTAGTGTTGTGTTACAATTATTTTTTGAAATGTGGAGACTAGGGATGAACAGCTTTAGATAAGAGCTTATCCGAATAGCTATAGCACTTACCGAATAGCTGCATCGGGAACAAGGATACTTAGAGCGCTCCCAATAATCAGTTGTTCGGCGTCGCAGCTGCATGTGTTGCGGCTGTGTGACAGTCACAACACATGCATGGAGAGCCTTTTTGTTGAGCTCTCCATGCATGTGATGTGACTGTCACACAGCCGCGACACATGTAGATGCGGAGACGAACAAATGATTATCAGGAGCTCTCCTGGTGTCCGGGTTCCCGATGCAGCTATTCGGTAAGCGCTATAGCTATTCGGATAAGCTCTTATCCGAAGCTATTCGCTCATCCTTAGTGGAGACTCCAAGTTGGGTCTCCATCAGGTGGGTTGCCTGTGCTGGAAGGTGTGCTAGAGGCCTATTAGACTGTTTCCACTCTGAGGAAATTGATACCACTTTAGTGGTGAGTGACAATTAATTTTTTAAATGTGGAGAATCAAAGTTGGGTCTCTTGTTACATGTTCTTTTTTAATACTAAATTACCTGTACAAAATCTACAAAAATTCCATGCATGCTATTTTTTACAGACTACAGTACTTTATAAACTACCTATAATCAAAACTGAATCTGTCACATCATTATAAGCTTATGTAATTAAATAACCAGAAGTGCCAAAAGCAAATGAAAATAGAACGTACATATACCCTGGTTATGCACGTGTAATTGATATGAAACCAAATAGTATAGTGCAAAATTCAACACATACACTTAAATTGTAAGAGTGATTTCCAACTGACACACTACACTACACTACATATGCATTCACACGGCTTTAGCCCATAAAAATGTTAATGGAAATGCTTTTTAAGATGCAATTTGGGATTAATCTCATTATTTGAGACTATTGGATCTTTTGATGATAGTTTATTCGCTTATAATTATATTTATTGAATTAAATTATTGGATTATCTTACTTCGTTTAATATAATTTACTCATACATAACCAAAGTACATGTAGGTTTTATTTACAAATGACTTTTATACCAATAGATGGAAAGATAGATATGAGATAGATAGAGACTAGAGAGACATGATACTCTCTCTCTATATATATATATATATATATATATATATATATATACACAGACAGACATGAATAGTAGGATGCTGAAACAGCGAGGGAATCCTTATAATAAAAGCAAATACACAGAGCGATGAGCAGTTTGGGGCGAGGTGGCACTATAGGCTGTGTAATGAAAATAAAGTGTCTCTACGCACATGTAATCTTCAGCTTGTCACATTATCTGCTGGATTTATCCCCTGGGGAGGTATATTAAGTGGGAGGAATTATGGCCTCACTGGGGACATCTGACAGCTGATTCAAGAAACTTGAGAAAGACAGCACATACTGTGAGTAGAGTTGAGCGATACTTTCCGATATCCAAAAGTATCGGAATCGGAATGGTATCGCCGATACCCAAAAAATATCGGCGATACCCGATACCGATACCGGAAATCCAATGTAAGTCTATGGGAACAAAATATCGGAATTAAAAAAAACCCATTCTTGCCTTGTTGGTTAATTGTACATGAAGGAAAACAACAAAGAGTAATGTAGAATGTATTGGGGGAGGTTGAGGAGACATTAAAGGCATAGATGCTTAACCCAATCAAATGGAATAGCATAAATATTTTTTTTTTTAAAGATGTTCGGATTGACGAAGAAATTGACAATGTTGTTAACGTTTTTTCTATTTTGGCAAATATGTATATTTCACAACTTCCATGCTCTTCACCTTTTTAACTTTTGACACACTTTCTCCTTCATAATCTTCAGCAGCATCATCTTTTTCATCAAATTATTCTTCATCGTCACCTTCTTTATCTTCTTCTTAAACTTCTTGCTATTCATCTTTTTGTTAACATTACTCATATTCTTCTTATTAAACTATTATTCTTATTCATATTCTACTTCATCTTCTTCATCATATTCTTATTTTGGACAGAGATTCCTGTACTTGTAATCTGTCAAAGTATGAATTTTTCATCCTTCCGTTCTTGCTGTCACAAAAGATTTAAATTACAACAGTATTTGTCCGTGTTCAGTTTAGCCTGCAGCAGCAGGTATTTTCCAGGGGCACCACGAGGAGGAACGGACTCACCCCCATACACTGCTTAGTCTTCTTCTGCTTATAATTTAGAGCATATATTTTGCTCTTCATTTTGGTCTTATACTTCATGTTCTTCTGCTTTTTGATCTTCTGCTTATTGTTCTTAAGTCTCTTGTTCTGTATCTTGTAGTTTGTCTTAACCTTCTTAGTCCTTTTTGGTAATCTTTTATTTCTTCTTTGTGATGGTGTTTAGGCTGGTTGGCTTGATGCTCGTCGTCCTTGTGGTGGTCATCTTCTTCGGGGTGGTCATCAGGGTCGTCGTCTTCATTGTTGGAGATCCAGAGTGATTTCCCCAAAAAACATTGAAAAAATCTTCAATTTGTAAATGTAGCACAAGGTACAAGAGCCAATGCAAGTAACGAGGACCAGCTGACTGTGCTGGAACCCGGAGGGGCAGCAGAAGGAAAAGAGCCAATGGCACAACCGAGGACCAGCTGACGTTACTGGGACACGGTTACTAAGCAGGAGGTACCTGTGCTCCAAAGCACTACCAAGGACCAGCAGACGTTGCTGGAACTCGGATACCGAGATGGAGGCACCTAGGCCAAAGGCACTGCGGAGAACCAGCTGACGGTACTGGAACCCGGACGGGTAGCAGAAGGTACCCATGGAAATTTAAGTTGACAGGCCGCAAGCCGGCCGCAGTTACCGAATCCCACAGTACTACAGTGGGTGATTGTCCTATTGTCACAACGGAAACAGCCTTTATTTGCATATCCCGCAGCACACATAGGAAGCACCTAAACTCCAGGCACCATAGAGTCGGCTAACCCGACCGCAACACGACAGGACAACTTATTGGAGACTAAGTGACGTTTACACTGACAGGAAACAGATGGCATGCTGTAACCAGTCTGGGCAGGAGTGAGTACCCGTGCCAATGACACTTCCGAGCAACAACTGTCGGTGTTGGAGCCCAGGGATGAGAAGAGAACCGGTTGGAGGCAGCAGGACTTTTTGCCGTTCACACAGCAGGGGAACAGCTGACATTACTGAACCCCAGTAACACAGGAGCAAGTGTTGACTGTGCTAACAGCACTTCCGAGCAACAACTGGCGGTGTTGTAGCCCAGGAATGAGAAGAGAACATGGTGGAGGCAGCAGGACTTTTTGCCGTTCACACAGCAGGGGAACAGCTGACATTACTGAACCCCAGTAACACAGGAGCAAGTGTTGACTGTGCTAACAGCACTTCCGAGCAACAACTGGCGGTGTTGTAGCCCAGGAATGAGAAGAGAACATGGTGGAGGCAGCAGGACTTTTTGCCGTTCACACAGCAGGGGAACAGCTGACATTACTGAACCCCAGTAACACAGGAGCAAGTGTTGACTGTGCTAACAGCACTTCCGAGCAACAACTGGCGGTGTTGAGGCCCAGGAATGAGAAGAGAACATGGTGGAGGCAGCAGGACTTTTTGCCGTTCACACAGCAGGGGAACAGCTGACATTACTGAACCCCAGTAACACAGGAGCAAGTGTAGACTGTGCTAACAGCACTTCCGAGCAACAACTGGCGGTGTTGGAGCCCAGGGATGAGAAGAGAACATGGTGGAGGCAGCAGGACTTTTTTCCGTTCACACAGCAGGGGAACAGCTGACATTACTGAACCCCAGTAACACAGGAGCAAGTGTGACTGTGCTAACAGCACTTCCGAGCAACAACTGGCGGTGTTGTAGCCCAGGGATGAGAAGAGAACATGGTGGAGGCAGCAGGACTTTTTGCCGTTCACACAGCAGGGGAACAGCTGACATTACTGAACCCCAGTAACACAGGAGCAAGTGTCACTGTGCTAACAGCACTTCCGAGCAACAACTGGCTGTGTTGTAGCCCAGGAATGAGAAGAGAACATGGTGGAGGCAGCAGGACTTTTTGCCGTTCACACAGCAGGGGAACAGCTGACATTACTGAACCCCAGTAACACAGGAGCAAGTGTAGACTGTGCTAACAGCACTTCCGAGCAACAACTAGCGGTGTTGGAGCCCAGGGATGAGAAGAGAACATGGTGGAGGCAGCAGGACTTTTTGCCGTTCACACAGCAGGGGAACAGCTGACATTACTGAACCCCAGTAACACAGGAGCAAGTGTAGACTGTGCTAACAGCACTTCCGAGCAACAACTGGCGGTGTTGTAGCCCAGGGATGAGAAGAGAACATGGTGGAGGCAGCAGGACTTTTTGCCGTTCACACAGCAGGGGAACAGCTGACATTACTGAACCCCAATAACACAGGAGCAAGTGTTCACTGTGCTAACAGCACTTCCGAGCAACAACTGGCGGTGTTGTAGCCCAGGGATGAGAAGAGAACATGGTGGAGGCAGCAGGACTTTTTGCCGTTCACACAGCAGGGGAACAGCTGACATTACTGAACCCCAATAACACAGGAGCAAGTGTTCACTGTGCTAACAGCACTTCCGAGCAACAACTGGCGGTGTTGTAGCCCAGGAATGAGAAGAGAACATGGTGGAGGCAGCAGGACTTTTTGCCGTTCACACAGCAGGGGAACAGCTGACATTACTGAACCCCAGTAATACAGGAGCAAGTGTAGACTGTGCTAACAGCACTTCCGAGCAACAACTGGCGGTGTTGTAGCCCAGGAATGAGAAGAGAACATGGTGGAGGCAGCAGGAGTTTTTGCCGTTCACACAGCAGGGGAACAGCTGACATTACTGAACCCCAATAACACAGGAGCAAGTGTTCACTGTGCTAACAGCACTTCCGAGCAACAACTGGCGGTGTTGTAGCCCAGGAATGAGAAGAGAACATGGTGGAGGCAGCAGGACTTTTTGCCGTTCACACAGCAGGGGAACAGCTGACATTACTGAACCCCAATAACACAGGAGCAAGTGTTCACTGTGCTAACAGCACTTCCGAGCAACAACTGGCTGTGTTGTAGCCCAGGGATGAGAAGAGAACATGGTGGAGGCAGCAGGACTTTTTGCCGTTCACACAGCAGGGGAACAGCTGACATTACTGAACCCCAGTAACACAGGAGCAAGTGTAGACTGTGCTAACACCACTTCCGAGCAACAACTGGCGGTGTTGTAGCCCAGGGATGAGAAGAGAACATGGTGGAGGCAGCAGGACTTTTTGCCGTTCACACAGCAGGGGAACAGCTGACATTACTGAACCCCAATAACACAGGAGCAAGTGTTCACTGTGCTAACAGCACTTCCGAGCAACAACTGGCGGTGTTGTAGCCCAGGAATGAGAAGAGAACATGGTGGAGGCAGCAGGACTTTTTGCCGTTCACACAGCAGGGGAACAGCTGACATTACTGAACCCCAATAACACAGGAGCAAGTGTTCACTGTGCTAACAGCACTTCCGAGCAACAACTGGCTGTGTTGTAGCCCAGGGATGAAAAGAGAACATGGTGGAGGCAGCAGGACTTTTTGCCGTTCACACAGCAGGGGAACAGCTGACATTACTGAACCCCAGTAACACAGGAGCAAGTGTAGACTGTGCTAACAGCACTTCCGAGCAACAACTGGCGGTGTTGGAGCCCAGGGTCAAGGAGGATGTTTAAATACTATATCAAGTATTTTCCTTGTTACGTGTCAATTAAAAATGTCTATACTCCAAAGAAGAAAAATATAACCTTTAGTACCATAAGATGATGATTTAACTTAAAAAAATATATGTAAATTAATAATTTACAAACATAAACGCATACATTAACATGTTGAAAAGCAATGCAAACCACAATTAAAATAGGTTAAATAATCTGCTATACGGTTTAAAATAAAAGCATACAAGTACATATCAGAATCCATTAATGATGGCTAAGTAACAGTATGTACACCATTTTTATTGTGTAGACAATGAATGGCTGACTTAAAAACATAATCAGCATTACAAGTTATCTTTGACATTCATAAAACTTTACATTTGGTGAATAATATCACTAAAATTTTTTAAAAAATATCTAAAATTTCCATCATGTAATACTGATAATATGTGCCAATCATTTATATTAACAAACAAAAAATTTAAAAAGTGCATAGTGCAGAGTGAAAACAGATATTTATGCCTGACTGTGGACTTGCAAGCATGACAACGGATAGATAAGGTATATATAGATGAGACTGCATAGCCACAGATGGTGAATGGCGATGTAATACTGTACCTCAATAAAGTGTGCGTTACTACTACATCCTTTTTTTTATATAGCTTTATAAAAGGTTACGTGCATGTATGGTTGCGCCTTTGTTTGGACGCACAGACTGGCTTCCTGCTGTGACGCGTTGGGTATTGGAGCGTCTGTACGTCTTATGACGCAGACTAACATTCACGGTGTGCATCGTTCATCATCGCAAGCATACCGACAACACAAAGGCGTTGTCATGACTGCTTTACTCAGTAAACATGCACCTATGATGAAACATACACGCATGTGCCCTATTACATAACAAGTTACAAGAAAAACGAGTGTGAGGTGTGACACAGCTGTTTTGTTAAGGTACAGTATTATATCGACATTGTACAGGTGTCGCTATTCAGTCTGATAAATAGATATCATTCACCTATTCTATCAGTTGTCGTTCTTTCAGCACCACTTACAGGTAGATATTTTGCTATTGTGACTATGCACTATTGACTTTACCAAGGTAATGCATGATTTTTGTTAGCGATTATCATGTTTACATGAAGGACCTTTATGATATGGGCTGTTAACTTTCTAATTAAATATGTATTTTTTAAAATGACACAAATATAAGTAATGTTGAAGAGGACTATTCCTACATGCATTGTTTGCACAATATTACAGGTGTACATCACGTCCCTTAATCAACATTGGATTATTATATTTACTTGTATGCTTTTATTTAAAAGGCAAGAACACTGAAGTATAACCTTCGCACTGCAGCAGTTGTTAAAGTTCAACCCACATTATGCACTTACAACATTGCAGCATTTGAGTCATGATGTGAGTTGGATTTGTCTAAGCTATGGAGTGACAAGGTTGACCATCAGTATCCTATAGCATAAATAGGCTTTTGTGTTTGCATTTGTTTTCGACATGTGCATATCTGTAATAATATGCCACAATTATTTTGTTACAAATTTGTGACAAAGACTAATCATTTTATGGTTTTAAAGTTGACGTTTCAAATGTTTACAGCTTAGAAATCAGGGTGTAGCCTCATATCTATGTGTAGCACTAGACACTTTGACATGTCATGTTTTTTTAACCATGATTAGGTAGCTAGCAGTAATTTTTGCCAGACACACAGCAGGGAACAGCAGGCGTTACTGAACCCCACAAACACATCAGCGATTGTTTTCATCTGTGCATCTAACACTTCTGAGCAGCAACTGGCGGTGTTGAAGCCCAGGGTCAAGGAGGGTGTAGGCAGAGGCCTAGTATGAGATGTTTGAAGTTGAAGTTGTAGTTAGCAGCAGTAATTTTTGCCAGACACACAGCAGGGGAACAGCAGGCGTTACTGAACCCCACAAACACATCAGCGATTGTTTTCATCTGTGCATCTAACACTTCTGAGCAGCAACTGGCGGTGTTGAAGCCCAGGGTCAAGGAGGGTGTAGGCAGAGGCCTAGTATGAGATGTTTGAAGTTGAAGTTGTAGTTAGCAGCAGTAATTTTTGCCAGACACACAGCAGGGGAACAGCAGGCGTTACTGAACCCCACAAACACATCAGCGATTGTTTTCATCTGTGCATCTAACACTTCTGAGCAGCAACTGGCGGTGTTGAAGCCCAGGGTCAAGGAGGGTGTAGGCAGAGGCCTAGTATGAGATGTTTGAAGTTGAAGTTGTAGTTAGCAGCAGTAATTTTTGGCAGACACACAGCAGGGGAACAGCAGGCGTTACTGAACCCCACAAACACATCAGCGATTGTTTTCATCTGTGCATCTAACACTTCTGAGCAGCAACTGGCGGTGTTGAAGTCCAGGGTCAAGGAGGGTGTAGGCATAAAATATTGAGTTATTGCCTTGTTACGTGGCCATTGCAAATGTATGTACTTCAAACAAGAATAAATTAAGTTTTACTAGGACAATAAAATGATGAATTTCAATTCCAAGAATAGAAAAATATTTATACTTGAGAGTCCGCTGTGGTTGATACCGTTTAATGGCTAACTGAAAATATGGTAACAAATTCCAAGCTTTCCAGACTACTCAGGTCTCTTCATCAGGCTAAGACTAAAACAAAAAATGAAGAATCACATATTTCTACACACAACAGGACACAGGAATAGGTAAGACAAGTGAGGGAGGGACAAGTGAGGGGAGACCGGCCAAAAAATGAGAACAAGGATGAATTATCAGCGCCACACAATAAGAGAAAAAATAATGGATTTACCTGTGGCAAAACACTTTTGTATGCCCGGTCATAGCATGATGGATATGGAATTACTGGTATTAAAATATTACTTCAAATATGAGAAAGATACAAAGGTTTCAGAATATAAGCTCATCATGACCTTTGACACTGTTAGTGATGGAATGAATAGATCACACGGATTTATGTCATTCTATATCAATTAAGGAATCTGCGTCTCTGCCCTTCCAGGGGCATGAAAACACAAAACCAGACCCCAATCAGAGGGCAATAAAACTTTCTATCGTTATCTAGGAACTGTTCCAATATTTATGTTCATCCCTCTGTGATAATGACAGTTCTGCTACACGTCACTTACTTGTCTTACCTATTGCACTATTCCTGTGTCCTGTTGTGTATAGAAATATGTGATGCTTCATTTTTGTTTTAGTCTTTGCCTGATGAAGAGACGTGAGTAGCCTCGAAAGCTTGCAATTTGTTACCATCTTTTCAGTTATCCATTCAAAGGTATGAACCACTGCGGACTCTCAAGTCTAAATATTTATCTATCTACTGGCTAACACGGTACAAAGATACACATGTTTCCTAACTTCAAGAATAAAAATAAAGACACTGCAAATATAAACGCATATATGCACATGCCAACAAGAAATGGAACAACACACCACCCAAAAAATTGGTTACAAAATATAGTGTTGTAAATTTAAGAATAAAAGTCCATTTTTGTATTTATGAATAATGCTTAAGGAACGCTATGTTAAACCATAACATAGTGAAGACAATGGATTTTGTAATAGTCACTCATCATCATCATCATTGCAATTTAGATGTGACAGTCACAGACATTTCAATTATTTAAGTTAATAAAATAGTTACTTTGTACACCATGTATGACATGTCCAGCATGGACTCATCAATGTGATGACACAATAATGTACGATAAAAAATAACCATTTAAAAAAACATAATGCATTGTCACAATTTAAGTGTGTGCCTGCAAGTGTAGGTGAAACAAAGGCTACGGATAGCAAAGGTATATTCTATGTCTGTATCAGACAGTGGACAGCCTCTGATGGGTAATGGCGATGTTATACTGTACGTCAATAAAGTCTGCGGCTGCAATCATGCATTTTTTGCTTGTACAGTGTTGAAGAGGGTAAAAGCATGTCTGGTTGCGCAAGGCTTTATCCGTCAACACTACCTTCCTACTGTCACGCGTAGGGTAGGGTAGCGTGTGTCAATTAGATGACTCTATAAAATGTGACGTTACGCAGCGTTATTGCGCCCTAGGGACGCCAAAAATACGACAGCAGTAATCATTTACTGTCTAATACTCCACCTATGACCAACAAAAAAAGACCGTTCCCTCTTTAACAATCTACAAGACTAACAAGCATAATGGTTGACGCTGACTTTATTGAGGTACAGTATTACATCGACATTGTCCATGAGTAACTATGCACTGTGATACCTATATACCATTATTAATTTATATCTGTTGTGGTTGTTTCAACAGCACTTGCAGGTATAACTACCTATTGTCAGTATGCATGATGCACTTTCTAGATGTAATAATTTATTATTGCACATTATTACCAGGTTTAGATGCTGGCCATTTCATATATGGTGTGTGAAGTTACAGTTGGCATCAGTATGTGTATTTTATAATGTCTGTCATAAATAAAACTCGTGATGATGATGATGAGGATTTTATGATTCGTACATCCATTGACTGCATTATCTTACAGGTACAGATAAAGTTCCTTAAAAAGCATTAATTGATAAGTATGAAATGTACTTTTATGCATTAATTTCAAAAAGTGAAGACTATGTTTTAGTTTTTGTTACCATTTGTAATAGACATGTGCAGATATGCGCTGTGATGACAAATTATTATTTGTCCATATTTGTAATAAAAATGTATCATTCTAGGCCTGGAAAACTTCACAATTTCCTGTTTTAAGCATAACAATCAGGGTGACGGCTCTTCCCTATTTGGAGCATGTTCGACATGGGTTTTTCTGTGCATGTGTAGGGAACAGGAGACTTCTTGCCGGACACACAGCAGGGGAACAGCTGGCGTTACTGAACCCCACTAACACTGTTATGTCCCATGAATGAGACATTTTACAGACTGTCCTGTGTATTTTACATGCTGTATTGCAGTCTCTCATATTGTTTACTGTTGCTATGTGTCCCTGTGTTTGCATAGCTGAAATCCTCCCTTTACATCAAGTTTGTCCCTTCTGTCTCTCTGTCTCCCTCTTCTGGTGTGATGTCATTTCCTTCTTCTTTCTCCTGTGTTTCATTCTCCATCTTGATTTTATCAGAATCACATGTGTTTTCAGTCTGTCTGAAGAAAGTCTTTTTTACCTGCTGCTGTTTGTATGCATTCAACAAGAATTCTTAAAGAAATCAAAGTCTCTTCTGGATTCTTCATAACATGTGTGCCGGCAGCTGAGTTAAGCTATCTGCGATCGTCGCCAATTGTAAGTAGGGTGAAAGAGATCCGGCATCTCACAGAGCCATATTTACAGCCACAGGCCCCGGGGACAGAATAGTAAAAAAGACTCTTCAGATTCATCTGTAAAACCCACAGCTTCTATAAAGCTACAGAACTTCCTGCAGAGCATCCGCTCTCAACATATAAGAGTCTATACAGCTCTCCTTCTCCCTGTGCAGCAGGATGGCTGAAGGAATGACTACACGGTCTCTGCCAGACCCATTGTCAGAGGAAGAGTGCATAGACCCTGATCCACCATTTAGTGAGAAGGCTAGACGTGTCACAAAGCCAACTTGGAAAATAAGGGAGAATCTAGAATCCAGTAAACATGATCTTCTCCGTGCAACAGCAGAGCTATGGCAAAAACTCTTATGCCACATAAATAGCCTATCTCAGCCTGCTTCTCTCCAACGACCACTGGAGGGAGCTCTCGCACAACTGTGTTCAGATTATCAATGTTATGCAGAAATAACAGACCAATATATCGCAGTGTTAAAAAGACTTAACCCATCAGTTACCTGCAAAGAGCTGCAAGCTTTCCAAAAACTTAACTCTGAGAGAGAAAGCATGGTGCGCGATATAAAAGCCAAAACAGAGGCAAGAATCGCACTAATAGCCGAGATGTCATCTTGCATTTCTGGCTCTGCCAGACAGTCAAAGCGAACATCTAAGTCACGCTCTTCAAAATCCT
Source organism: Oophaga sylvatica (assembly GCA_033576555.1). Taxonomy (NCBI): domain Eukaryota; kingdom Metazoa; phylum Chordata; class Amphibia; order Anura; family Dendrobatidae; genus Oophaga; species Oophaga sylvatica. Next base: position 424,387,102 of record JARQOD010000002.1, read on the forward strand.
CAACCCTCAGCGAACAGCTCATAAAAGCACGTGCGGAAGCTGAGGCCACTAAAATACAAGCTGCCTTTGCTCAAAAGGAAACTGAAATGAAAACTGAGGCCACTAAAATACAAGCTGCCCTAGAGGCCATAGAAATGAAAACTGAGGCCACTAAAATACAAGGTGCCCTAGAGGCCCTAGAGAAGGAACGCCAACACGCCATAGCCATGGCAAAATTAAAGGTCCTGGAACAAGCCATCAGTGGGAGCCAAAGAGACAGCATCAGTTTAAGTGGTTTTGATACTGAAGACCCTCTTAAGCGTACTAGAGACTATGTACAAAGCCAACACAGTGCTATCCCTGCTCCTGCAATCCTTCCTGACCACACAGATGCTTCCCTGAAACAACAGGGTTTTGATACTGAAGACCCTCTTAAGCGTACTAGAGACTATGTACAAGGCCAACACAGCGCTATCCCTGCTCCTGCAATCCTTCCTGACCACACTGATGCTCCCCTGAGGCAACAGGACACAGAGCGTTTATCCCCATCCTGCACCCAAGGTCAGTACAATTACAATACGCTGCCAATCTTGTATCCTGATCCACCTCTGTGCACCGAAATGTACCAGAAACCTGCAAATCACCAAATCTTATACTCAGAATCCTACGTACAGGCCAATATGCAGGCCAGTCACCACACTCCGGTCAATCACACAATTCCAGTCCCATGTGTAGCAGAAACTAAGCTCATTAAGCCAGTTAATAGACTGAATGCCTACGCTGCCCCATACGTACCTGCATTCCCAGGTCAAATCACAGACTGTATGAACAAAGCAATCCAACCAGCATCGGTCCTTCCAAAATCGGAGAATGCTGATATGACTGGCCTCGCAAGGTACATGATTCGGCGTGATCTAACTAAGACCGGTCTTACAGAGTTTGACGATAAACCTGAGAACTACAGGGGTTGGAAGTGTACCTTTGAAACCACGATCAGTGATCTCGGCATCACCGCCGCTGAAGAGCTAGACCTGCTAATCAGGTGGCTTGGGCCACAATCCACGGATCGGGTCAAGAGACTTAAATCTGTCCACATCAGTAATCCCATTGCTGGTCTCACTGCCGCATGGAAGAGACTAGAAAGAAGCTATGGCAGTCCTGAGGTCATAGAAAGGGCCCTGTTCAAACGACTAGAGGATTTTCCAAAGGTATCTAATAAAGACAGTACAAGGTTCCAAGAGCTCAGGACCTCCTGTTAGAGCTTCAGCTGGCCAAAGCAGACCCGTACCTTCCTGGCCTCAGCTACCTGGACACTGCTCATGGGGTAACCCCAATAGTTTCCAAGCTGCCGTCCAATATCCAAAATAAGTGGGCCATGCTTGGATCAAAATACAAAAGGGAAAACCAAGTCTCCTTCCCTCCATTTTCCTACTTCTGCGAGTTCATCGAAAATATCGCAGAGTGTAAGACCGATCCTAAGTTTTTCCTATGGAGAACACAGCGACCCTGTTTCATCTACAAAACACGACAGTCCACGTCTTAACTACAGGAACCACCAAGTCCAATGTCCATCAAGAAGACTGATGTTCTTCCGGCACCTTCAGTATCACAAGATAAGAGCGACAAAGGTGAGAAGGTTGAGAATCCTAATCGCCAGTGTCCAATTCACAAACTACCACATCCCCTGAAGAAGTGCATCGGCTTCAGGAAGAAGCCCCTTCAAGAACGAAAGGAGCTCTTGAAGAAGTTTGGAGTATGCTTCAGGTGCTGCGCCTCTACCGAACATCTTGCTAAGGACTGTGTCATCCCCATCATGTGTCTAGAGTGCGACAGCGAAGACCACGTACAGGCGCTCCATCCATCACAGCCTGACTCTGCGTCTTCACCTTCTCCACCCACAAGCCATGGCGGGGAGAGTACAGACCAAGTGACAAGCCATGTTGCAGTATCTTCCTCATGCACCGATGTCTGTGGAGAAGGTCTTCGAGACAAGTCCTGTGCGAAGATATGCCTGTCATGGGTGTATCCCAAGGGCCATCCAGAGAAGGCAGTCAAGGTGTACGTTAGCCTGGATGACCAGAGCAACAAATCATTAGCCAGGTCAGAACTCTTTGACTTGTTTGACTTAAAAGGAGACGTCTATCCCTACACCTTGGGCACCTGCAGTGGCGTTTTACAAACCTCTGGAAGAAGGGCCAGTGGCCTCATAATAACTTCTCTTGAGAAAGGCGCCACGGAGATACCACTACCCACGCTTGTAGAGTGTAACCAAATACCATTCAATAGGGAAGAAATCCCAACACCAGAAGTCGCTCTTCAGCATCCTCATCTCAGAATGATAGCCAAAGAGATGCCACCCCTGGATGATAAGGCAGACATCCTAATTCTCCTCGGCAGAGACATTATACGACTGCACAAGATGCGTCAACAAATCCACGGACTACTCAATGAACCATATGCCCAGCGCCTCGAGTTGGGCTGGGTCATCATTGGCAATGTCTGTAGTGACCAGACAAAGAATCAGAACGACATCTCCTCTTACAAAACCATTATCACGTCAGATAACAACGACTTGTCCTCCCTGTCATACTCACGTCACCAATGGATGAAGGAGAAGTCAAACGACACTACGTGTCAACGGCAACCATCCAATATTTCAAGTCCGCTTTATCCTCGAGACTACAACCTCGAGATAACAGCATTCGATCCTTCAACCAAGGACAACAACTCACTACCTATAGAGGGAGACAAAGTGATCATCAGGGTCATGAGCGTCAAACCCACAGAAGACAACTATAACAGCTGGGTAGCTCCCTCACCTTCTCTTCCAGCAAAGACTAAGTTGCCGAGGGATCCACAGCAAGTAACTGCTAAGTTCCCAACCTTTGATACCCATCTCCATCACAAGCCTGGTCAAACCGAAGCCATGCTAGACTTCAGTGCTCAGAGTGAGAGCCGCTCTCTCAACAGCCTACCTCTGACCGATGGTGCCAGCGTTTTCCCCACGCAATTCAGCCTCAGCTCACTGGCGGATGTTGAACAAGACACGTTCACTTCCCAAGCATCACCCTGTAAGGAACTTGCTATCAAACGAGGAGCTTCGCCTGTTGAAAACAGCATCGACGGTCCTCTCGGGTTTAAGACACCCATCGCAGTTCTAGGCAGGGTACCACTGAGACAGCTTGCTACTCCGGATATCAACGGGAACACTATGCTACCATCTCAGAGACAGCAAAGATGGGAGATGGCGAAGAAGTCTCTAAAGGCCTTACAACAAGTACTGCCCCGTAGTTCTGTAAAGACTCTTTCAACCATCATCAAGAGACAAGTCTACCTTTCCTACGATGTGTCTATGAAGACTACAGCTGCAGGAGCCTCTCCCAGCACTTCAGAAACCGGCAAAAAGGTACAGAAGCTGAGCTCTCTTTACCCTGGACATCCTTTCAGCTGGTCAGCCATCCTATCTGCTGACATACATTTCAGGCAAACCATCTGCTGGCTCCTTCGAGCAGGAGTCACATGATCTTAGCTTCGTCTCTGAACTCAGCTCACGGCGGGGAGCCTACCGCCATATACTCCTCCAGCTGTGTTGGAACATTGTAATATTTTAACTTTCTCCAGCGGATTATTGGGTTGGTGGAAGTGTTTGCACGTTGCGGCTTCCCCAATCCGAAGATCGGTTTTCGTTTGGACTCGGACTATTCCGCTGTTGAGGACTTCATGCCTCCAACTGAACATTGGACCATGCCAATTAGACTTCAACTGTTGTTGTTATTACCTGCATGCTTGTTTTTTCCTTTTGTCTTTCAGGTCTACAGTGACATCTCCAGTGGACATCATAAAATTATGAAATCTATAGGTTTCAGACGGGAGTGTTATGTCCCATGAATGAGACATTTTACAGACTGTCCTGTGTATTTTACATGCTGTATTGCAGTCTCTCATATTGTTTACTGTTGCTATGTGTCCCTGTGTTTGCATAGCTGAAATCCTCCCTTTACATCAAGTTTGTCCCTTCTGTCTCTCTGTCTCCCTCTTCTGGTGTGATGTCATTTCCTTCTTCTTTCTCCTGTGTTTCATTCTCCATCTTGATTTTATCAGAATCACATGTGTTTTCAGTCTGTCTGAAGAAAGTCTTTTTTACCTGCTGCTGTTTGTATGCATTCAACAAGAATTCTTAAAGAAATCAAAGTCTCTTCTGGATTCTTCATAACATGTGTGCCGGCAGCTGAGTTAAGCTATCTGCGATCGTCGCCAATTGTAAGTAGGGTGAAAGAGATCCGGCATCTCACAGAGCCATATTTACAGCCACAGGCCCCGGGGACAGAATAAACACTATAGCTTGTGTATTGGTCTGTGGACACGACACTTCTGAGCAGCAACTGGCAGTGTTGTAGCCCAGGGAGTAGAGTTCAGGTGGTAGAAAGATGAACATAACAGGAGACATGGATAACGTTGCGAAGCAGTTATTTAATCTGAAAACGGACAGACAAATTCTGGCGAGATCCATGCCTTGTTCATTTTCAGAAAAGTAAGCCGGTCTACATTATCGGAGGATAGTCGCATGCGACGGTCTGTTAGTACACCACCTGCAGCACTAAAGATGCGCTCCGATAATACACTGGCAGCAGGGCAAGCCAGCACCTCCAATGCATACTGGCTAAGCTCTGGCCATGTATCCAGCTTAGAGACCCAAAACTTGAATGGGGAAGAGCCATCTGGGAGTACACTGAGAGGGAAAGACATGTAGTCTATCATCATCTTACGGAAACGTTGCCTCCTGCTGACTGGAGCCGTCTCGGATGGTGTAGACATTTGTGGCGCTGCCACAAAACTTCGCCACATTTGGAACATACTGGTCTTGCCCTGTGCAGAGGCGCTGCTTGTGCTCCCTCTTGTTGCAGAGCTGTCTCCACTGCCTCGACGCACAGAGCTGCTTTGTAAAGCAGTAGCAGCAGCAGTGCTCTGGGCTGGAATGGAGAACATTATGGATTGCACCAGTGTGTCTTGGTACTCCCGCATTTTACGCTCCCGGTTCAACGGTGTGATGAGGCTTTGTAAGTTGTCCTGGTAGCGAGGGTCTAGGAGGGTGTACACCCAATAATCAGACGTGGTGAGAATGTGGGCGATGCGGCGGTCGTTTCTCAGGCACTGCAGCATGAAATCAACCATGTGCTGCAGACTCCCAACTGGCCAAGAAACGCTGTCCCCTGCAAGAGGCGTCATCTCTGCCTGCTTTGCATCACCCCACCCTCGCTCTACATACTGACTAGAGCGTTGTGTACCTCCCTCTGGAGCGATGTCTTCCTCCTCCATTGACTCCTCCACATCCTCCTCACAAAGTGAGCCCTGCCCAGCCCTTTGTGAGGAACCACGTTGCGCTGACTGTCCAGAAGGTGATGGAATTTGTGACTCCTCATCCTCCACCTCTTCCAAAACCTCATCCCTTAGTGCTTGCAGTGTTTTTTGAAGCAGGCAGATAAGGGGGACAGTCAGGCTGACTAGTGCATCATCTGCACTCGCCATCCGCATTGACTCATCAAACGCACGCAAAACGTGGCAGATGTCCTTCATAGAGTCCCACTCAGTAGTGGTGAAGTGTGAACGGCGCAAATTGCGAGTTGATTGCGCCTGATGCAGCTGATACTCCATTACTGCTGGCTGCTGCTCACACAACCGCTCCAACATATGTAACGTGGAATTCCACCTGGTGGGTACGTCACATATGATGCGATGTTCAGGAAGGCGAAATCTGCGTTGCAGAGCTGCAATGCGCGATCTGGCCATGCTGGAACGTCGCAAGTGAGCGCACTCTAGGCGGACCTTGTGCAGCAGTGCATCAAGATCCGGATAGTCCCTCAAAAAACTCTGCACGACCAAGTTGAGCACATGTGCCAGACATGGTATGTGAGTGAGGTTGCCAAGGCCCAGAGCTGCCACCAGATTTCAGCCATTGTCACACACTACCAAGCCTGGCTGGAGATTCGCTGGCAAAAACCACACGTCGCTCTCCTGCTTGATGGCATTCCAGAGCTCCTGCGCTGTGTGGCTTCGATTCCCCATGGAAATTAATTTCAGGACGGCCTGTTGACGTTTGGCCACGGCTGTGCTCATATCGGTCGCATCAGGTAAGCTTTCACGGGTCCATGTGGAGGTAGACCGTGACGGCTCCTGCAGTGATGATTCTGAGGAACTGGAGTAGGAGGAGGAGTCAATGTGGACAGACTTGATTCCTGCAATCCTTGGAGTTGGCAGAACACGTACAGCGCCACTCGCAAGATCTGTACCCGGCTCCACAACATTGACCCAATGGGCAGTGAGGGAAAGGTATCGTCCCTGGCCATGGGTACTGGTCCACGCATCGGTGGTCAGGTGGACCTTGCTACTGACGGCGTTTAGTAGCGCATGTTTAATTTTTCCCTCAACATGCTTTTGCAGAGCAGGGACGGCTTGCCTGCTGAAATAAAATCGGCTGGGCACATTGTATTGTGGGACTGCCAATGTCATTAAGTTACGGAAACTGTCAGTCTCCACCAGCCTGAATGACAGCATTTCAAGGGACAGGAGTTTTGCAATGCCAGCATTCAGAGCCTGTGCTCGTGGATGGTTTGCCGAGTATGGCCGTCTTTTATCCCATGCCTGTGCTACCGATGGCTGTTTTGTGGCCTGGGAGTGTGAGGATGACAGGGAACTTGCAGCTGTGGGTGGAATAACACTGGGTCTCTGGACAACAGGGACAGAGGTTCTTCCATGGCGATCCTGTGAGGAAGCCGAACCAGCTGTGTGTGAGCTGGAGGAAGAGGCTCCAACACGAGCTGAAGATGTAGGTGCTGCTGTAGGTTGGCCTACATCTCCAGTGTGTCTTTGTAACTCAACCACGTGCTTTGACCGCACATGTTTCCACATATTTGTGGTATTAAGGTTACTGACACTTTTACCTCTTTTTACTTTTTGATTACACAGCTTGCATTTGACATAGCAAATATCATCTGCAAGTGTGTCAAAAAAGGACCACGCAGTGCAAGTCCTGGGAGCGCCCGTTTTGGCTGTTGGAAGAGAACTGCTACGAACGGGTGCCAAACTGGAGGCTACAGGCAACCGAGTCTGCAGCCTACCTCTCCCTACTGTTTGGACCGTTGGGGCAATCTCTTCCTCAGAGCTGCTACCACCACCTTCCTGTTCCTCACGCCATGTTGGGTCTTGGACCTCATCATCTCCACTACCCGCTTCCAACACCTGCTGCTGTTGGGTGGTCTGGCCAGCACCATGCTCAACAGAAACTGGCACCTGAGTCTCATCATCATCAGATGCGTTCTGCGGTGTGCTGACCATCGGCACTGGCTCACCCGCCTCTTCACATTCAGAGAGACACAGCTGTTGCGCATCACTGCATACTGCCTCTTCTTCACATTCCAGAATGCTGCTTGGCTGGGCCCCTGTTTGCAAGCCAACAGATTCTGAGAACAGAAGCAGAGACTCAGCTGGCTCCAGTTCAGAACTCTCTGACTGCCTGGGCAATTTGGCAGGCGGTGAAGAGACAGATGGTTGTTCAACAGTGCTGTGGTCCTGAGAGGAGGTGGAAGCAATTGAAGTCGATGCATTGGCTGCCATCCAACCAACAACGGCTTCAATTTGTTCTTCCCGCAGCAGGGGGTACGCTGAGCTCCTACAAAAGTGCGCATAAAGGAACGCTCAAGGGGAAAACTGGTGGATGCTGTGTCACTGGGTGCGGCAGCAGCCACAGAATCCCCACGTCCTCTCCCTGCTGAAACTCCACGGCCACGACCACGTGCCTTACTCCCTGCCTTCTTCATCTTGGTAGATTGATAAAGAAAGTCAGAAAAGTTATAAGGCCTAAGTGTGGTTATTCCTCAGAGACTGCAGTGAACACTGCAGACAACTGTTCAGTAGCTGTGAAAGGCCCCTTTGTGTACTTCTATAGTGTTTGCAACCAATGTATTGTATACGGATGGAAGCGCGTCACACTAATAGATTAGATTTTTTTCAAATATAATGGAGCAGCACCAATTAGAGAAAAATGTGAAGGATGAGGCAGTGACACACGCTCAGCAGACTACAACCAGCAGTGGTTGAAGAACTAACTGGAGCGTAATCTGCACTCAAAAAATGAAAAGCTCACAGACTACAGTGAACACTGCAGACAACTGTTCAGTAGCTGTGAAAGGCCCCTTTGTGTACTTCTATAGTGTTTGCAACCAATGTATTGTATACGGATGGAAGCGCGTCACACTAATGGATTAGATTTTTTTCAAATATAATGGAGCAGCACCAATTAGAGAAAAATGTGAAGGATGAGGCAGTGACACACACTCAGCAGACTACAACCAGCAGTGGTTGAAGAACTAACTGGAGCGTGATCTGCACTCAAAAAATCAAAACCTCACAGACTGCAGTGAACACTGAAACACAACTGTTCACTATCTGTGAAAGGCTCCTTTCTGTACTTCTATAGTGTTTGCAACCAATGTATTGTATACGGATGGAAGCGCGTCACACTAATAGATTAGATTTTTTTCAAATATAATGGAGCAGCACCAATTAGAGAAAAATGTGAAGGATGAGGCAGTGACACACGCTCAGCAGACTACAACAAGCAGTGGTTGAAGAACTAACTGGAGCGTGATCTGCACTCAAAAAATCAAAACCTCACAGACTGCAGTGAACACTGAAACACAACTGTTCACTATCTGTGAAAGGCTCCTTTCTGTACTTCTATAGTGTTTGCAACCAATGTATTGTATACGGATGGAAGCGCGTCACACTAATAGATTAGATTTTTTTCAAATATAATGGAGCAGCACCAATTAGAGAAAAATGTGAAGGATGAGGCAGTGACACACGCTCAGCAGACTACAACCAGCAGAGGTTGAAGAACTAACTGGAGCGTGATCTGCACTCAAAAAATCAAAACCTCACAGACTGCAGTGAACACTGAAACACAACTGTTCACTATCTGTGAAAGGCTCCTTTCTGTACTTCTATAGTGTTTGCAACCAATGTATTGTATACGGATGGAAGCGCGTCACACTATAATTTCTATTGAATGGAGCAGCTAGAATTACACTAAAGAAAAAAAAAAGAGTCTGTGAGTGACACGTGCAGATGCCTACAGACAGCGTTGGATGCAGAGCAAACTGCAGCGTCACCTGCACTCTCACACACACACCTTGCACAGAGCTGTTAAAACAACACTGCAAGGCAAAAGGAAGCTTTACACAGCGGTTGGTAAACTAGCCTGCCTAAAGCAAAGTACACAAAATCGCAATCTCTAACTGTCCCTCAGAGTCAGCAGAGCAGCGTTCTGTCCCTAACTGAGTTCACAGCACAGTGACGCTAAAATGGCGGCGGCGCCTTTTATAGTGCATTCTGACATCATTTCAGCAGCCAATCACAGCCATGCCATTAGTTAAGATGACCGCAGCATTACAGGATGTGCCCACACTTCATAAGATTCCTCATTGGCTGACTAAAATCACATTGCCTCTCAAAGAATTATGGGAACTTCCGATTCCGGTATACGATATTGGAAAAATATCGGAACTAAGTATCGGAATTCCGATACAGCGAATATCGGCCGATACCCGATACTTGCGGTATCGGAATGCTCAACACTAACTGTGAGACATTTTTGTTAATGGCAAAAGCTTTTTAATGTAAATCACAGGCTTTCTGAGCAAGAATTTTAGCTGTAATTAGCAGCAAATATTATCATTAGTGATGAGCGAGCACTAAAATGCTCGGTTGCTCGAGTCAAGCAAATTGGAATGCTCGGGTGCTCGATCCAAGTAACGAGCCCAAAGTAAGTCTATGGGAAACCCGAGATTTTTTGCCGCGACCCCCCCGGAGGTCTTTCTAGAGTATCAAAATGTTGGAAAGCTATGGGAACAGTGCTCAAATGACATGGGAACATCATGGGTAAGACCCCTGGAAGCATTTCTGACTCCTAGGTCACTGCTGTGACCAATGTTGTCAGAGTCTTACGCCACTTTTCCTGACGCACAATAAAACATACATTTTGGTTTCGTTTTTGCATTTTCTTGGGAAATATGTTAAGGAACATCCTTTCCAGGGTAATGATTTGCATTTAAGGCAAAATAAATAATCAAAATAAAAATGTTCCTCCACTACTTGGGCTATGTTCACACGAAGCGTTTTTGATGCGTTATTCAACTTTAGCATTGCTTTCAACCAAGACAAATGCATTCACAGGGAAATTTTATTTTAGCATTTTACAACCTTAGCTGTCCATGTGGTGTGTGAACCATCATCAGACACATCCTGTTTCATTTATGAAGGAGGGACTGTTAAAGGAGGAGGGCCATTAATATTCCTAAAGGGACGGCAGTTAGTCCTCACTATTCTTATAGAGCCATTATATCGTCCGCCAGGGCAGTAGGATATTCGGTACCGGGTCGATGTCTTAAAGGGATGTGTCACGGCAGCAGTGACCCAGTCCGTGGCCCTGGGCATCCAATAAAAGGGGAATATTTACAAGGGATAATAGAGTTTGTAAAAGTGTTTGTGACGCCACCTGTGGTTTCTGGTCAGAGGTGACCAGCGCTGCAGTGCAGATCCTCTGGGACTGATGGTGTGATGCAGCAGAGTTGGTAAAACTCTCCACAGGCAGAGCTCTGTCCCAAGGCAGATATAATGTAAGGTAGATGGTAAGGATGTAGTATTTAGCAATGGATGTAGCAGTGTTGAGTGGGTGTTGCAGGAAGAACTGGAGAGGACACAGTCAGATGCAGTTTCCAAATCTTTACTCACAGTTTTGCAGGCAAAGTGTCCAGGGATAAGGTTACAGGTGGTGCTGGAGTCCAAGAGCCTGAAAGCAATTTGGAATCTCCTGTTTCAGGTGGGATGTGAGGTCTCCTTTCTAGCGCTTTTCTCTGAGGTACTTGCTGTTGTAAACTCTGTTCAAGTTCCTCTCTCTCTCTGTGACTTAAGTAGAACTTTACTCTCATAACAGACAACTGTAGCCTGCTTCAGGAAATGCTCCTCTATGGAGTCTCCGGCTCACATGTGCTGCTGTGTAGTCGAGTATTAGTTGGGGCAGAGAACCTGCTGTCTTCTGCCCTCCGGATTCTGCTGCTGGGGCTTTAGTTTACCCACTCAGCCTCAGACTCCGGGGTCCGGTTTCTGGCGCTCAGACCTGGGGGTGAGCTCTCGTATAGCTCCTGTTCTCCCCCAGCTTGTCTCCATCACATCCTTCCTCTCTCAACCCTACAGACAGACTAACTAACTCCTCCCTGTTAGGGTCTGCGGAAAGCACCAAATATATGATGTAGAGAGGTGCGTTCGAAGCCCGGGGTCCACCGTGCAGGCGGAGCCTGCTGCTAGTAATATGGCGCAAGAAGCAAACTGTTGTGAATGTGCTAGAAATTAATTCTGAGCAGAAGCTCCCTCTGGTGGTTACAAACAGTACTGAACTATCCAATGAAGATTGTGAAGATTGGCGATCAGGTGTTACTGACTGGTCTTATATAAGGGAGGTTCCCTCCCATCAGGGTTGCCGGTGATCAATTGTTCTGGTCTCATCTTTGATTCCTGTTCACTTTGTAGCTTGCTGTTTCGTGCCTGCATCTTCTGCTAACAGATAAGACATTTTCTTCTTTTAGTTTTTTGTGCTTGCTTTTTGCATTTTGTCCTGCACTTCTGTGGGGGTCTGCCGGGTCCCCTCCGGGGGCTTGTGCTCCTCTCAGTTTAGTTCAGCCACTGTTGTTTGTTCATTTGCCTTTTCCAGTTTTTTCAGTGGCTGCTGTTTAGTTTTGTTACACCAGAGAACTAATTTAGGTGGTAGAGGTCGTGTGATCTCAGGTGTTTTTGTAATTAGTAGAGTTGGTACTTTTCAGGGTTTTTTGGGATTGCAGTAAGTGTCCTTCCTATCCTTTTCTATTTAGGAAGTTTGGGCCCCAACGTTTGCTCATACTATTTTCTGTCTGTGTCTGTGTTTTCCTCTTGTCTAACCGCCATTACATGTTTGGGGGCTTTCTATGTTCTTTGGGGATCTGCTCCGGGGCAGATAGTTTTCCTCTTTCTGTCTTTAGGTGTAGTTAGCTTCTCAGGCTGTGACGAGGCGTCTAGGACCAACGTAGGTACGCTCCACGGCTGCCTTTAGTTGTGGTGGTTAGTCAGGGTACTGCAATCCCATAGATTCCAACCTCTCTGGTGTATTTCCTTTTTTGCCTGCTCTCCTCAGCTACCAAATCATAACAGTATCAACGGTCCAAAAACTGATATTTGTATGGTACTCACAAAAGGGAAAAATAGTGTTAAAGAAAGATTGTCAGAGTTGTCAGAGATTTTTTTTTTTTTTCCCTCTGTTTCTCTGAATGCTGAGGAGTATTTTTTTTTCTCTCAATGGAGTTTGCACAGTTGTCTGGCCGTGTGGATCAGCTTGCCACTGAAGTTCGGAGTATTGCTACCTATCTTGCAGGGTTGCTTGTTGTGGAACCTAGGATTCCCCTGCCAGATTTGTTTTTAGGGGATCGAGCTAAATTTCTGAATTTCAAAAATAACTGTAAGTTGTTTTTTGCCTTGAAATCTAAGTCCTCAGGGAACGCAGCACAGCAGGTTCAAATTGTCATCTCTCTCCTGCGCGGCGATCCTCAGGATTGGGCTTTTTCCCTGACACCTGGGGATCCTGTTTTGAGTAATGTTGATGCATTTTTTCAGGCTCTGGGGTTATTGTACGATGAGCCTAATGTCACTGATCAAGCTGAAAAAGCCTTGTTGGCATTAAATCAGGGGCTTGAGGACGCTGAGTTATACTGTCAGAGATTCCGAAGGTGGGCAGTCCTGACCAAATGGAATGACGATGCTTTGGCAGCCCTTTTTCGGAAGGGTCTGTCAGAGAATGTATAGGATGTTATGGTGAGATTCTGTTATGATTTGGTAGCTGAGGAGTGCAGGTAAAAAAGGCAATACACCAGAGCAGTTGGAAACTATGAGATTGCAGTACCCTGACTAACCACCACAACTAGAGGCAGCCGTGGAGCGTTCCTACGTTGGTCCTAGACGCCTCGTCACAGCCTGAGAAACTAACTATACCTAAAGATAGAAAGAGGAAAGCTATCTGCCCCGGAGCAGATCCCCAAAGAACATAGAAAGCCCCCAAACATGTAATGGCTGTTAGACAAGAAGAAATACTGACACAGACAGAAAATAGTATGAGCAAACGTTGGGGCCCAAACTATCTAAATAGAAAAGGATAGGAAGGGCACTTACTGCAATCCCAAAAAACCCTGAAAAGCACCAACTCTACTAATTTCCAAAACACCTGAGATCACACGACCTCTACCACCTAAATTAGTTCTCTGGTGTAACAAAATCAAAACAGCAGCCACTGAAAAAACTGGAAAAAGCAAATGTACAAAACATCAGTGGCTGAACTAAACTGAGAGGGCAAAAGCCCCGGAGGGGACCCTGAAGGCCCCCACAGAAGTGCAGGACAAAATGCAAAAATCAAGCACAAAAACAAAAAGAAGAAAATGTCTTATCTGTTAGCAGGAGATGCAGACACGACACAGCAGGCTACAAAGGAAACAGGAATCAAGGATTGAGTCCAGAACAATTGATCACCGGCAACCCTGATGGGAAGGCGACTCCCTTATATAAGACCAGTCAGGAATACCTGATTCCCAATCCTCACAATCTTCACTGGACAGTCCAGTACCGCTTGTAACCACCAGAGGGAGCCTCTGCTCAGAACTCATCTCAAGTTCATTCACAACAGGATTCCCTGTCCCCTCTGGTCTCAATGATTCTATGTCATTAGCGATTCAAATTGACAGACGTTTGCGTGAGCGTATAGGTATGCGTGGAATAGTGTTGCCTTGTGAACCAGCTTCTGAACCCATGCAGTGTGATAGAGTGGCTTCTGGGGCACAGCGTCATGAGTTTCGAAAATGCAATGGGTTATGTTTCTACTGTGGTGATGCCTCTCATGCTATTTCAGTCTGCCCTAAGCGGGGAAGACGTTTTGCACGCTCAGTTGTCTTGGGTAGTGTTCAGACTAAATTTTTGTTTACTGTTACCCTGATTTGCTCCCTGTCCACATTTTCTACTCAGGCTTTCGTTGATTCGGGAGCAGCTATTAACCTGATGGATTTTGATTTTGCTAAACGTTGTGGGTTTCCCTTGATACCCCTACGGAAGTCTATTCCCCTACTGGGGATCGATTCTACCCCTTTGGCTGAGAATAAACCTCAGTTCTCTACTCAGGTGATAATGAGGGTTGAACCTGATCATCGGGAGAGTTGCAAGTTTTTGGTGCTGTATAATCTGCATGACATTATCGTACTGGGTTTCCCTTGGTAACAGTCTCATAATCCTGTTTTGGATTGGAAATCTGTGTCTGTAACCAGTTGGGGCTGCCAATGTGTTAATACCAACACTCCTGTTTTTTCTGCCTCCCCCCAGGCTCAGGATGTTCCTGACTTTTTGACTGATTTTTATGATGTGTTTAGCGAAAGTAAATCTGCATCCTTGCCACCCCATAGGAGCTATGACTGCGCTATTGAATTAGTGCCTGGTAGTAAATTCCCTAAAGGTCGCCTTTTTAACTTGTCTGTACCTGAACATGACGCTATGCGGTCTTATAGAAAAATAGGAACAGCATCCAGTCCAGGTAGAAGTATGAAAAAACTTTATTCAGCCACCATAAAACACGACGTTTCGGCCATTATTAGGCCTTTATCAAGTATACAAAATAGGGCAAAATGGTGTCCTTAAATGGTGTGGAGAAGCCAATCACCATCCAGGAACCGCCCACAGTGCAAATAGACATATATAACATTTTATACAGCAATATACAATTTAAAACAGTGATCAAAGCTGAAATAGTGACATCACAAAGAAAATACTGCAAAGTACAAAAAAAGCATGAAATATTCAAGCGATTACTACATGTAAACAGTATCACAATATCTGTCTGCCAATAGATGATCTGTTCTTATACACACCCATCATAATGCTGTACCAATCCTGTGCTCACTAACTGCATCGTCCTCCATGTCCAATCAGTATCTGCTCATCAGCACTTACTCAGAGCTCTCTTCCAATCGCCCACAGGAACACAGTTCAGAAGACACACTTAGCACACCCCCTTCTGTGGTAAACAAAGGCACATGTTCAGAGGTCGTCACAGCAGAACGCTGAGTGGATCATGTGACCACCAGCGTCAGCAGACATCCGACCATGTGACCGCCAGCATCATCAAAGGTCCCGTCGCATGATGACCACATCATAGACCTCCATTTAAAGAAGTCACGGCCAAAATATCACGTGATCACAGGCATCATCCGACACCCGGTCACATGACTTGATATGGGCAAAAAAAAAAAAAAAACGGCGCATGCGCAATGGGTTGTACCAGGGCTTCAGCTGGTCACATGACCATCAATGTCACAAAACCAACGGAACTATAATCAGAGCTGGCTAAAAGTGTATACCACACACAAACCGCAGCAGAGGAGTGCTTAATACTCTAAAGGCGAGGAGACATTGAGAACTCCCAGCAAAATACAGCCAACTACAGTGTGCAGCTTAGTAGTTTATACAGAAAAGGGGAGATTAACTAAATGTACAAAAAACATAAGTGATGTCATCATCAGGGATTATTAGGTCACCATATGCTCCGATCATTCCAGATTATATTCCTAAAAAAACAACAAACATAAATAAAATATATATCTAAAAACAAACACAGAATTCAGATGCAAGAATTACCTAGCACAAATATGTAAATTATATTCTATATTCAACCCCTTTGGTTGTAATGTCCCCAAAACGGAAATCCAACGGAGTTCCTTCTGTTTGAGCAACTTAGTCCTGTCACCACCTCTCCTGAGGGGTGGAACCCCATCGATAACCCTAAATCTCAGCTGACTAACCAGGTGCCCACATTCTACAAAATGCTTAGATACTGGCAGCTCCATCATTTTCGTCCTGATAGTACTTTTGTGTTTGCTTATCCTGGCCTTGACTTCCATCGTCGTCTCACCTATGTACATGAGTCCACACGGGCACACAAGCATATAGATTACATAGCTGGATGTACAGGAATACCGTTCCTGGATCCGAAAGCGTTGACCAGTATATGAGTGCCCGAAACTATCTCCCTTAATCATATTACCACAACAAGCACAATTCAAACATGGAAAATTCCCATTCCTCGGAGGGCCCAATGTCAACTGTCTAGATATTTTTGAAGATCCAATGTCAGATTTGACTAGCCTATCTTTCAAATTACGTCCTCGCCTATATGAAAGCAATGGCTTGTGCGCAAATTCAGTTACTTCCGGTAAACCCCTATGCAATAGGCCCCAATGCTTGTTCAAGATATTCCCTATTTTACCACTAATAGGGCAAAAGGTAGAGACAAAAGGGACTCTTTTAGGGAGAACCCTAGTACGTTTTGTTCTCACATCTTCCAATGTTGTCTTCAAGGCCTTCTCCTTGAATTTTCTAAGGTCCCTTTCAGGATAACCCCTTCTAATAAATCTCTCACACATCTGTTCAAGCCTTCTATCCAAAACAGTCTCATCCTTAACTATCCTACGTACTCTCAGCATCTGGCTCCAAGGCAGAGACTCTATCATTTTTCTTGGATGATTACTATCGAAAACAAGAAGACTGTTCCTATCTGTGTCCTTTATGAACAAATCAGTGCATAACCTTCCATTATATTTATACACTAGAGTATCAAGAAATTGAATCCGGTCAAAGGAATGCGTCATGGTGAACTTCAGCTCAGGAAAAATCATGTTCAGATAACTATGGAAAGATACCAGATCATTCATGTTCCCTTCCCAAACACAAAAAATATCATCAATGTAGCGCCACCAGGCTCTGACATGGCGCCAGTGGATGGAACTGTACACATGCTGGTCCTCGAGTACCGCCATGTAGATGTTTGCATAAGTGGGCGCCACATTGGACCCCATGGCGGTACCACGCAACTGCAGGAAGTAGTCATCCCCAAAAAGAAAAAAATTCTTTCTGAGGACAAACTCCAACAGTGCCAGGACCAGCTGTGCACCATCTGGGGCCATGTCAGAGCCCGCCAGCGCCACACCAACAGCCTCCAAACCTCGTTCATGTTTAATGGAGGTGTACAGTGACACAACATCAAATGAAATGAGAATTGTATCTTCCGTGATGTCAAGGCCCTCAATCTTACTCAGAAAATGGTTAGTATCCATAATATAGGATTGGCCTCCATAGCAAAGTGACGCAACACCTTGTCTAGAAAGATAGATACCTTATTGCATAAAGAACCCCGCCCAGACACTATCGGGCGTCCAGGGGGATCCATTAGATTTTTATGGATTTTAGGCAGGGTATATAGAATCGGAGTCACCGGAAATTCCACCAAAAGAAAATCAGAAAGTTTCTGGTCTATCAGACCATTAGATAATGCCTCATCGATCAACATTCTTAACTCACCCTGAAAACAAGGTGTGGGGTCTTTAGGCAACTTAGCATAAACTGCCGTATCCAATAACTGACCACAAATCTCGGCCCGGTATTTATGAGTATCCATCACCACCAGGCCCCGCCTTTGTCGGCTGCCCTGATGGTGATGGCTTTGTTACCCGAGAGTCTATCCAACACCTGCCTCTCACTGTATGTTAAATTCCCTCTTCTAAATGGACCCACACCATCTCGTCTCAATCTAGCTATGTCCTTTTCAACCAATTGGATGTATGATTCCACAAAACTGTTTTTAACAGGAGGTTGAAAGTTACTTTTGTTATAAAGACCAAAATCCTGTAAAGCAAAGCCCCTAGAGGCATCATTAGTTGAAGCAATAGGTATACCAACATTCTCATTAAAATAAACTGCTAGTCTTAGCCTCCTAAAAAAGGCAAAAAGATCACATTCAATGTTGAACCAATCTGGATAGTTGGTAGGGCAAAATGAAAGTCCTTTGGACAATACTTTACAGTCCTCATCAGTAAGTGTACAAGATGAAATATTTACCACCAAGCTCTTCTGTTCTATGTGGCTCTCTTCTTCCCTTCGTTCCGTGTTCTCATAGATGGATTGCGAGAGGTACTCGGCATCTGAGTGTCTACTTCTCTGCCGTCGGTGTTTCTTACCACCTCTCCTTGGCCTCCTTTTGCCACATTGTCCATCTTTCCATTCCCTAAAAAATGAGAAGAAGAGGGTACACAAAAATTGGAGTCATCAGTAGAGTCAGACTCTGCCGTGGTGAAACCAAATCTCTTCTGTTCCTTTGTCTGTTGTCTCCTTCTTCTGCGAGGTTGTGCAAAGGAATCCTGTTTCTTGTAGGTGGTTCTACGTGCTCCACCCTGCCAAGAAAAAATGTGTCCAGTCCTGTAATCTTCAGCATCACGAAACCATTTCGTTTTTTTCGTTTTTTCAATGTCACCACGAAATTTCAACAATTTCTCATCCAAATGTGTCTTGAACGTGTCCCATTCTTGTGCTGTCAACTGCGTAGTCAGCTGTTTCTCCAGATCATCGATTTTGTTCTTCACTAGTGCCATTTCTGTGTGGAAAACTCGATATTCAGGAGCATTAGATCAAATGAATACTTATTAGTGATCGATTCAAACTTGTTACAGAAAAGCATATTATCAGCCATTAATGTGGGCCGCAGATGCGGCCTTAGTCCACGTGGAATTCTATGGACTCTGTGGTACTCACATAGAGTCATGGCATGCAATTCGTGTGAGATATACTTTCTCCTCTCATTTTCGTATCTCTTATTCAACATCTCTATAGTAGGTTTGTTTAGAAAAGACATATCCATCTGTGCTCTAGCTAGGATTCTCTTAGCATCATCGTCCGTGTAAGAGAAAATAGCGGCATTGTCCAGTTCACCCACCTCTGGTTCAAGTATCATAGTCTCCATAACCGGTGCACGTCTGCCAGGATCCAAAGTCCACAAATATGCAAGCAGCTGACAGCACTCGGGAGTTATCAAGGATGCACGTTCAGACGTTCGGGGATCCAAACGAACAAAGTCCAACAGAAAAATAGGAACAGCATCCAGTCCAGGTAGAAGTATGAAAAAACTTTATTCAGCCACCATAAAACACGACGTTTCGGCCATTATTAGGCCTTTATCAAGTATACAAAATAGGGCAAAATGGTGTCCTTAAATGGTGTGGAGAAGCCAATCACCATCCAGGAACCGCCCACAGTGCAAATAGACATATATAACATTTTATACAGCAATATACAATTTAAAACAGTGATCAAAGCTGAAATAGTGACATCACAAAGAAAATACTGCAAAGTACAAAAAAAGCATGAAATATTCAAGCGATTACTACATGTAAACAGTATCACAATATCTGTCTGCCAATAGATGATCTGTTCTTATACACACCCATTGGTACAGCATTATGATGGGTGTGTATAAGAACAGATCATCTATTGGCAGACAGATATTGTGATACTTTGATCACTGTTTTAAATTGTATATTGCTGTATAAAATGTTATATATGTCTATTTGCACTGTGGGCGGTTCCTGGATGGTGATTGGCTTCTCCACACCATTTAAGGACACCATTTTGCCCTATTTTGTATACTTGATAAAGGCCTAATAATGGCCGAAACGTCGTGTTTTATGGTGGCTGAATAAAGTTTTTTCATACTTCTACCTGGACTGGATGCTGTTCCTATTTTTCTGTTGGACTTTGTTCGTTTGGATCCCCGAACGTCTGAACGTGCATCCTTGATAACTCCCGAGTGCTGTCAGCTGCTTGCATATTTGTGGACTTTGGATCCTGGCAGACGTGCACCGGTTATGGAGACTATGATACTTGAACCAGAGGTGGGTGAACTGGACAATGCCGCTATTTTCTCTTACACGGACGATGATGCTAAGAGAATCCTAGCTAGAGCACAGATGGATATGTCTTTTCTAAACAAACCTACTATAGAGATGTTGAATAAGAGATACGAAAATGAGAGGAGAAAGTATATCTCACACGAATTGCATGCCATGACTCTATGTGAGTACCACAGAGTCCATAGAATTCCACGTGGACTAAGGCCGCATCTGCGGCCCACATTAATGGCTGATAATATGCTTTTCTGTAACAAGTTTGAATCGATCACTAATAAGTATTCATTTGATCTAATGCTCCTGAATATCGAGTTTCTCCACACAGAAATGGCACAGTGAAGAACAAAATCGATGATCTGGAGAAACAGCTGACTACGCAGTTGACAGCACAAGAATGGGACACGTTCAAGACACATTTGGATGAGAAATTGTTGAAATTTCGTGGTGACATTGAAAAAACGAAAAAAACGAAATGGTTTCGTGATGCTGAAGATTACAGGACTGGACACGTTTTTTCTTGGCAGGGTGGAGCACGTAGAACCACCTACAAGAAACAGGATTCCTTTGCACAACCTCGCAGAAGAAGGAGACAACAGACAAAGGAACAGAAGAGATTTGGTTTCACCACGGCAGAGTCTGACTCTACTGATGACTCCAATTTTTGTGTACCCTCTTCTTCTCATTTTTTAGGGAATGGAAAGATGGACAATGTGGCAAAAGGAGGCCAAGGAGAGGTGGTAAGAAACACCGACGGCAGAGAAGTAGACACTCAGATGCCGAGTACCTCTCGCAATCCATCTATGAGAACACGGAACGAAGGGAAGAAGAGAGCCACATAGAACAGAAGAGCTTGGTGGTAAATATTTCATCTTGTACACTTACTGATGAGGACTGTAAAGTATTGTCCAAAGGACTTTCATTTTGCCCTACCAACTATCCAGATTGGTTCAACATTGAATGTGATCTTTTTGCCTTTTTTAGGAGGCTAAGACTAGCAGTTTATTTTAATGAGAATGTTGGTATACCTATTGCTTCAACTAATGATGCCTCTAGGGGCTTTGCTTTACAGGATTTTGGTCTTTATAACAAAAGTAACTTTCAACCTCCTGTTAAAAACAGTTTTGTGGAATCATACATCCAATTGGTTGAAAAGGACATAGCTAGATTGAGACGAGATGGTGTGGGTCCATTTAGAAGAGGGAATTTAACATACAGTGAGAGGCAGGTGTTGGATAGACTCTCGGGTAACAAAGCCATCACCATCAGGGCAGCCGACAAAGGCGGGGCCCTGGTGGTGATGGATACTCATAAATACCGGGCCGAGATTTGTGGTCAGTTATTGGATACGGCAGTTTATGCTAAGTTGCCTAAAGACCCCACACCTTGTTTTCAGGGTGAGTTAAGAATGTTGATCGATGAGGCATTATCTAATGGTCTGATAGACCAGAAACTTTCTGATTTTCTTTTGGTGGAATTTCCGGTGACTCCGATTCTATATACCCTGCCTAAAATCCATAAAAATCTAATGGATCCCCCTGGATGCCCGATAGTGTCTGGGCGGGGTTTTTATGCAATAAGGTATCTATCTTTCTAGACAAGGTGTTGCGTCACTTTGCTATGGAGGCCAAATCCTATATTATGGATACTAACCATTTTCTGAGTAAGATTGAGGGCCTTGACATCACGGAAGATACAATTCTCATTTCATTTGATGTTGTGTCACTGTACACCTCCATTAAACATGAACGAGGTTTGGAGGCTGTTGGTGTGGCGCTGGCGGGCTCTGACATGGCCCCAGATGGTGCACAGCTGGTCCTGGCACTGTTGGAGTTTGTCCTCAGAAAGAATTTTTTTCTTTTTGGGGATGACTACTTCCTGCAGTTGCGTGGTACCGCCATGGGGTCCAATGTGGCGCCCACTTATGCAAACATCTACATGGCGGTACTCGAGGACCAGCATGTGTACAGTTCCATCCACTGGCGCCATGTCAGAGCCTGGTGGCGCTACATTGATGATATTTTTTGTGTTTGGGAAGGGAACATGAATGATCTGGTATCTTTCCATAGTTATCTGAACATGATTTTTCCTGAGCTGAAGTTCACCATGACGCATTCCTTTGACCGGATTCAATTTCTTGATACTCTAGTGTATAAATATAATGGAAGGTTATGCACTGATTTGTTCATAAAGGACACAGATAGGAACAGTCTTCTTGTTTTCGATAGTAATCATCCAAGAAAAATGATAGAGTCTCTGCCTTGGAGCCAGATGCTGAGAGTACGTAGGATAGTTAAGGATGAGACTGTTTTGGATAGAAGGCTTGAACAGATGTGTGAGAGATTTATTAGAAGGGGTTATCCTGAAAGGGACCTTAGAAAATTCAAGGAGAAGGCCTTGAAGACAACATTGGAAGATGTGAGAACAAAACGTACTAGGGTTCTCCCTAAAAGAGTCCCTTTTGTCTCTACCTTTTGCCCTATTAGTGGTAAAATAGGGAATATCTTGAACAAGCATTGGGCCTATTGCATAGGGGTTTACCGGAAGTAACTGAATTTGCGCACAAGCCATTGCTTTCATATAGGCGAGGACGTAATTTGAAAGATAGGCTAGTCAAATCTGACATTGGATCTTCAAAAATATCTAGACAGTTGACATTGGGCCCTCCGAGGAATGGGAATTTTCCATGTTTGAATTGTGCTTGTTGTGGTAATATGATTAAGGGAGATAGTTTCGGGCACTCATATACTGGTCAACGCTTTCGGATCCAGGAACGGTATTCCTGTACATCCAGCTATGTAATCTATATGCTTGTGTGCCCGTGTGGACTCATGTACATAGGTGAGACGACGATGGAAGTCAAGGCCAGGATAAGCAAACACAAAAGTACTATCAGGACGAAAATGATGGAGCTGCCAGTATCTAAGTATTTTGTAGAATGTGGGCACCTGGTTAGTCAGCTGAGATTTAGGGTTATCGATGGGGTTCCACCCTCAGGAGAGG
The DNA here is from genome assembly GCA_033576555.1 of Oophaga sylvatica. Lineage (NCBI taxonomy): Eukaryota > Metazoa > Chordata > Amphibia > Anura > Dendrobatidae > Oophaga > Oophaga sylvatica. The sequence continues at coordinate 424,409,928 of JARQOD010000002.1, forward strand.
TGGTGACAGGACTAAGTTGCTCAAACAGAAGGAACTCCGTTGGATTTCCGTTTTGGGGACATTACAACCAAAGGGGTTGAATATAGAATATAATTTACATATTTGTGCTAGGTAATTCTTGCATCTGAATTCTGTGTTTGTTTTTAGATATATATTTTATTTATGTTTGTTGTTTTTTTAGGAATATAATCTGGAATGATCGGAGCATATGGTGACCTAATAATCCCTGATGATGACATCACTTATGTTTTTTGTACATTTAGTTAATCTCCCCTTTTCTGTATAAACTACTAAGCTGCACACTGTAGTTGGCTGTATTTTGCTGGGAGTTCTCAATGTCTCCTCGCCTTTAGAGTATTAAGCACTCCTCTGCTGCGGTTTGTGTGTGGTATACACTTTTAGCCAGCTCTGATTATAGTTCCGTTGGTTTGTGACATTGATGGTCATGTGACCAGCTGAAGCCCTGGTACAACCCATTGCGCATGCGCCGTTTTTTTTTTTTTTTTTTTTTGCCCATATCAAGTCATGTGACCGGGTGTCGGATGATGCCTGTGATCACGTGATATTTTGGCCGTGACTTCTTTAAATGGAGGTCTATGATGTGGTCATCATGCGACGGGACCTTTGATGATGCTGGCGGTCACATGGTCGGATGTCTGCTGACGCTGGTGGTCACATGATCCACTCAGCGTTCTGCTGTGACGACCTCTGAACATGTGCCTTTGTTTACCACAGAAGGGGGTGTGCTAAGTGTGTCTTCTGAACTGTGTTCCTGTGGGCGATTGGAAGAGAGCTCTGAGTAAGTGCTGATGAACAGATACTGATTGGACATGGAGGACGATGCAGTTAGTGAGCACATGATTGGTACAGCATTATGATGGGTGTGTATAAGAACAGATCATCTATTGGCAGACAGATATTGTGGATACTGTTTACATGTAGTAATCGCTTGAATATTTCATGCTTTTTTTGTACTTTGCAGTACTTTCTTTGTGATGTCACTATTTCAGCTTTGATCACTGTTTTAAATTGTATATTGCTGTATAAAATGTTATATATGTCTATTTGCACTGTGGGCGGTTCCTGGATGGTGATTGGCTTCTCCACACCATTTAAGGACACCATTTTGCCCTATTTTGTATACTTGATAAAGGCCTAATAATGGCCGAAACGTCGTGTTTTATGGTGGCTGAATAAAGTTTTTTCATACTTCTACCTGGACTGGATGCTGTTCCTATTTTTCTGTTGGACTTTGTTCGTTTGGATCCCCGAACGTCTGAACGTGCATCCTTGATAACTCCCGAGTGCTGTCAGCTGCTTGCACCGCTATGCGGTATTATATCAAGGAGTCATTGGAGAAGGGTCATATCAGACCATCCTCTTCACCCTTGGGTGCTGGTTTTTTCTTTGTGGCCAAAAAGGATGGTTCATTAAGGCCGTGTATTGATTATCGTCTTTTGAACAATATCACTGTGAAATATCAATATCCGTTACCCTTGATTTCTGACCTGTTTTCCAGGGTGAAAAGTGCTACTTGGTTTACCAAGCTTGACCTCAGGGGGGCATATAACCTTATTCGCATTAAGCACGGGGATGAATGGAAGACGGCATTTAATACCCCAGAGGGGCATTTTGAGTACCTAGTGATGCCCTTTGGGCTCACTAATGCTACTTCTGTCTTCCAGTCCTTCATGAATGACATTTTCAGGGATTTTGTGGATAAATTTCTGATTGTTTATTTGGATGATATCTTGATTTTTTCCAATGACTGGGACTCTCATGTGAAACATGTTCGGACTGTGTTCCAGATTTTGAGAGAGAATGCTCTGTATGTGAAGGGATCAAAGTGTCTTTTTGGCGTACAGAGGATCTCATTTCTGGGATTCATTTTGTCCCCATCTGTTATTGAAATGGACCCGGTCAAGGTTCAGGCCATCTGTGATTGGGTCCAACCTACTTCATTAAAGGCTCTTCAAAGATTCTTGGGTTTTGCCAATTTTTATCGTAAATTTATTGGTAATTTCTCTGTTATTGTTAAACCATTGACTGATTTGACCAAAAGGGTTCTGATGTGGTGAATTGGCCTCCTGAGGCAGTCTCTGCGTTTCAGGAACTTAAGCAGAGATTCACTTCTGCTCCTGTTCTACGGCAGCCTGATGTTTCTCTGCCATTTCAGGTGGAGGTTGATGCCTCTGAAATTGGGGCAGGTGCCGTTTTGTCCCAAAGAGATCCAGAGACCTCTAAAAGTAACCCTTGTGCCTTTTTCTCTCGAAAATTTTCTCCAACTGAACGTAATTATGACGTGAGTAATCGGGAGTTATTGGCCATGAAGTGGGCTTTTGAAGAGTGGAGACATTGGCTGGAGGGAGCCAAACATCAGGTGGTGGTCCTCACGGACCATAAGAATCTGGTTTATCTGGAATCAGCCAAGCGACTTAATCCTAGACAGGCCAGGTAGGCCTTGTTTTTCACACGTTTTAATTTCATGGTTTCCTTTCTTCCTGGCACTAAGAATGTTAAGGCGGATGCCCTCTCGAGGAGTTTCCTTGCGGACTCTCCTGAGTTATCTGATCCTGCTGTTATTTTGAAAGAGGGTGTAGTTTTTTCCGCCATCTCGCCCAATTTGAGACTGGCTCTGGAAGGGTGTCAGGAGGATAAACACGAGCGCTGCCCTATTGGGAAATTGTTTGTCCCAGACCGGTGGAAAAAGAGTGTGATGTCTGAGATTCATTGTTCCGCGTTGGCCGGTCATCCCGGAATTTTTGGTACCAGAGACTTGGTGACTTGGTCCTTTTGGTGGCCTACTTTGTCTCGTGGCGTCAGGGAATTTGTGCAGTCCTGCGGGACTTGCTCTCGCTCCAAGCCTTGCTCTCGCTCTAGTGGTTTGTTGATGCCATTGCCTGTGCCCAAGAGACCATGGACCCATATCTCTATGGATTTCATTTCCGACCTCCCTGTTTCTCCGAGAATGACCGTTATCTGGGTGATTTGTGATAGGTTTTCCAAAATGATACATCTTGTGCCATTACCTAAGTTGTCTTCCTCCTCCGAATTGGTGCCTTTGTTCCTTCAGCACGTGGTTCGGTTACACGGTATTCCTGAGAACATTGTGTCTGACAGAGGAGTCCAGTTTGTTTCCAGATTTTGGAGGACTTTTTGTTCTAAACTTGGTGTTCAATTGTCTTTCTCCTCAGCTTTTCATCCTCAGACCAATGGACACACTGAGAGAACAAACCAGACATTGGAGACTTATCTGAGATGCTTTGTGTCTGCTGATCAGGATGACTGGGTCTCTTTTTTGCCTTTGGCTGAGTTTGCCCTTAATAATAGGGCTAGCTCTGCAACCTTGATGTCTCCATTTTTCTGCAATTTTGGGTTTCACCCTCGATTTTCTTCAGGACAGATGGAGGCTTCTGTCTGTCCAGGTGTTGACTCTGTTGTGGAGCGTATGCAGCAGATTTGGGACCAGGTAGTGGAGAGGTTGTCCCTCTCTCAGGAGAGGGCCCAGCGGTCTGCCAACCGGCATAGGACTGATGGTCCTTGGTTTGAAGTGGGGGACTTGGTCTGGTTGTCCTCAAGAAATATCCCTATGAGAGTTGCATCTCCTAAGTTTAAGCCTAGGTTCATTGGACCTTATAAGATCATGGAGATTCTTAATCCTGTTTCCTTTCGTTTACTTCTTCCAGGGACATTTAAGATCCATAACGTGTTCCACAAGTCCTTATTGAAGAGATTTGTCGAGCCAGTGGTTCCTATGGCTGTGCCTCCTGACCCTGTTTTGGTTAAGGGCAATCTGAAGTATGTGGTTGAGAAAATATTGGATTCTCGTTTTTCTAGACGTAAACTCCAGTATTTGGTTAAGTGGAGAGGTTATGGTCAGGAGGACAATTCTTGGGTGTTTGCTTCGGACATCCATGCTAGGAGACTCATCCGTGCGTATCACAGGGCTCATCCTGACCGACCTGGTTGCTCAAATGAGGGTTTGGTGACCCCTCCTCAAGGGGGGTACTGTTGTGAATGTGCTAGAAATGAATTCTGAGCAGAAGCTCCCTCTGGTGGTTACAAACAGTACTGAACTATCCAATGAAGATTGTGAAGATTGGCGATCAGGTGTTACTGACTGGTCTTATATAAGTTAGGTTCCCTCCCATCAGGGTTGCCGGTGATCAATTGTTCTGGTCTCATCTTTGATTCCTGTTCACTTTGTAGCTTGCTGTTTCGTGCCTGCATCTTCTGCTAACAGATAAGACATTTTCTTCTTTTAGTTTTTTGTGCCTGCTTTTTGCATTTTGTCCTGCACTTCTGTGGGGGTCTGCCGGATCCCCTCCGGGGGCTTGTGCTCCTCTCAGTTTAGTTCAGCCACTGTTGTTTGTTCATTTGCCTTTTCCAGTTTTTTCAGTGGCTGCTGTTTAGTTTTGTTACACCAGAGAACTAATTTAGGTGGTAGAGGTCATGTGATCTCAGGTGTTTTTGTAATTAGTAGAGTTGGTACTTTTCAGGGTTTTTTGGGATTGCAGTAAGTGTCCTTTCTATCCTTTTCTATTTAGGAAGTTTGGGCCCCAACGTTTGCTCATACTATTTTCTGTCTGTGTCTGTATTTCCTCTTGTCTAATCGCCATTACATGTTTGGGGGCTTTCTATGTTCTTTGGGGATCTGCTCCAGGGCAGATAGTTTTCCTCTTTCTGTCTTTAGGTGTAGTCAGCTTCTCAGGCTGTGACGAGGCGTCTAGGACCAACGTAGATACGCTCCATGGCTGCCTTTAGTTGTGGTGGTTAGTCAGGGTACTGCAATCCCATAGATTCCAACCTCTCTGGTGTATTTCCTTTTTTGCCTGCTCTCCTCAGCTACCAAATCATAACAGCAAACTCTGTTATCCTACAGAGTCGCCAAAATAAACGCCGTAACGCGCTGTGGCAATATGTGCGAACTCTGTTATGCCACAGAGCCGCTAGAAGGAGTGCCACAGCGCTATATGGCGATGTGTGCGAACTCACTTAACACCACTGAGTCGCAAAATAAACACGCTAGGGCGCTGTCTAGCGTTGAAAGCGAACCCTGTTACGTCACAGAGCCGCTGAGACAAACTTCTGTGTCCTGTCAGGCACCCAGGTACACAGTTGACTGCTAAGCGAACATAGAACGTGATCATGCACTAATGTCCTCGCGGGAGTCACCCGCAATCTATGGCGTCTGAACGCCAGGCCCTGAATACGGCAATCAAACTCCTCACCGGTTATGCCGGTAATCTAGGGCATCTAGGACACTGACCCTGACCAGCTAGCATACCAAACTCCTCAACGAATAAGTCGGTATTCTAGGGGATTATTTCAGCCAGGCCCTAACCACACACACGCATGACCACACTGGCGCAAAGCATATAACGATTGATATTAGCGCATGGCGGCCCAGTCATGCCACCCTTTTCTAGTAACAGCTACAGGACCTGCCAGAAACAAGGACCAATGAAACTGTTCCAGAACACCAGTAGTCACAGGACCTTCCTGGCGGACAAATAGGAGCTGCTGCAGTACCTGAGCATGTGACCCCTGATCTCCAATGAGAGATCTCACCCTGGGCATGCTCAGAAGGGGAAAACAAGGACTTTGTCCTAAAGACGTCTGCTCGCCGCTAACCAGTACTGGCCACAATAGCAGAGCCTGGAGTGGCAGCAGTAACCCTCTGCACACTGTTAGACTGGGCGAGACGCTGGGACCGACGTCTAAGCTGAGCAGAGTCCACTGCGGCCGGAGACTGATGGGAGACCGCAGCAGGGATGGCTCGAGATTCCCCTTGTGCAGAAGCGGGAACTCGACCTCTAACATTACCCCCTCTCCTACGGCCCCCATTCTTTGGGCCTCGCTGCGCTCAAAGGCAGCGATGAGCTGCAGAGCATGAACGTGCTCGGCAGGCTCTCAGGACCTATCCTCAGGCCCATAACCCCTCCAATCCACCAAATAAAATTTTTTGCCCTGTACCACCTAGCACCCAACAATGGCGTTCACCTCATGATCGTCAGTAGATGAACCCGACGTCTCGGCAGATGACTCGGGAAACCGGCACATGAGCACGGGTTTCAGAAGGGATACGTGAAAGGTGTCGGAGATACCCAGGCGTGGTGGAAGAGCCAAACGGTATACCACAGGATTAACCTGTTCGAGGACTTTGAAAGGACCCAGGTAGCGGGGTGCCAACTTAGTAGACTCAACTCGCAGCCTCATGTTACGAGCGGAGAGCCACACCAAGTCCCCAGTGGCAAATGTCGGAACGGGACGCTGATGTGCGTCGGCGGAAGACCTCATCCTCTCCTTGGACGCCTGGATGGCATCCTGGGTACGGTCCCAAATGTCCCGTGCCTCCACAGCCCAGTCTGCCACCCTGGAGTCGGCGGAAGACACGGGCATGGGCACCGGAACCCGTGGATGCTGACCGTAGTTTAGGAGGAATGGAGTCTGTCCGGTGGAGTCAGCCACAGCATTGTTTAGTGCAAACTCAGCCCACGGTAGCAAAGATGCCCAGTCATCCTGCCTGGCCGAGACAAAATGTCGTAGATAGGTGACCAAGGTCTGGTTGGCCCACTCTACCAACCCATTTGTCTCAGGATGGTACGCTGAAGAGAGATTTAACTCAATACTGAGTAGACGACAAAGCTCTCTCCAGAACCGAGACGCAAACTGGGGACCTCGATCACTGACAATTTTGTCCGGCATGCCGTGTAGATGGAAGATGTGCCTAACGAACAACACTGCCAGAGCCCGTGCAGAAGGTAACCGTGGTAGCGGCACCAGATGCACCATTTTGGAAAAATGGTCGGTGATGACCCAAATGATGGTGCAACCCCGAGACTTGGGCAAGCCCACCAAAAAGTCCATCCCAACCATCTCCCAGGGCCTGTCTGCCACCGGCAAAGAGTAAAGTAACCCAGCTGGTCATTGTTGTGGAGACTTATTCTTGGCACAGGAGACACACGCCTGAACATAGTCCCCAACGTCACGGATC